>CM034155.1:415135233-415813244 GCA_019776745.2 Taxus chinensis | reverse complement strand
AAGATTTGGCTGTTCCATAGAAATTGTAAAGTTCAAGGAACACTTCATTACATGAGGTTGGTAGAATCCCTAGTCAATAAGTTTTCTACTAACCACAGGAAGGAAACAACATACAAACCAAGCACAAATGGATAGGTGGAACGAACAAATTTTGTGTTGTGTCAAATTCTAGCAAAAGATGCAGTCTTGCAGGTACATAAATGGGATAAGAGGATTCATGCAGCATTGTGGGCATATAGGGAAACATCAAAGTCAGCAACAGGATACTCCAAATTTCAGTTGGTTTATGGCATTGATCCAGTTCTTCCTATTGAGTTTGATATTCCCACGGTCAGAGTTATGGAAAATGAAATGATGGATGAAAGTGATTCAGTAAAAGAAAGGTTGGTACATCCTCATTTGCTAGAGGCAATGAGTGAAATAGCTAAGGATACAAGCTATAAGAAGAAAATGAAGCAGAAGGAATACTTTGATGAAAAGATCCGGTGGTCTACATTTCATGTGAATGACTTGGTTCTAGTATATGATTCTAGATACAAAAAAAGAAGACAGAGAAAATTTCTTCCAAAATGGATGGGGCCCTACAAAATAGTAGTTGTGCATGAAAATGGTATGTACCGACTAGAGGAATTGGATGGCACTCCCATTACGAAATGGGTCTACCACGATAAGTTGAAGATTTTCCAAGCACAAGAATAGTCTACTCCAAGGACGGGGTAGAAGCTAGGAAGAGGGAAGATGTCGACACTAAAATTTTCCTCCGTAATTTCTATTTCATTAATGTATGTATTAGAAATAGGATGTTGTTAAGTATAATTAGTAGTAGCGTCCGATAGAAGATAACGGGGCTGCCAGTACGACGCCGCCAATAATGTATAGTATGGTAATAGTCAAAAGTACAATAGGAATGTTGTGGTAAAAAGTAAATATTTGTCGTAAGTGGTCGGGTAATGTTAAAATGTCAAAGTTTGGGTAAGTAGAGAAGTAGGGTCTACATGATTAGGAATTAGAAATATTATATTGGTAATAAGGACAAGGAGTGAGGTCATAAATATTTTGTATATTTTATTTTTAAAAATTCAAAAAATGTGGAACCCATGTGAAATGATAAGGTTTATCTTATCTTAAAAGATAAGCTTACATGTATAGATAAGAGTTAAGGTATGGAATATGATTTGTCATAGTGGATTTCTTATCCTATCTTAGAGATAAGATGGATAATCCTGGGAGTTCTATAAATAAAGAGGCCACCCCCCTCATTTAGCATAGAAGGAAGTAGTGAGAAATATTGTATGAAGTGTGTAAAGGAAGCCATTAGTTTAAAGGTGTGTTGAAGAAGCCATTAAGAGGTGTAATTGTAAAGTTTCTCCCATAGTATCGGTGGAAGGCAAGTGAAGTCAATAACACTTGAAGTACCTCATGGGTGAGATTCTAACAATTTCATGTTAATATTATAATTTACTCTGATATTTCAGATTTATCAGCATTCCTTCTTCATAGTCTATTGTATTCTTGTGTTATGTTTGTTGTTGTGTTTTCATATTACATCAACCAAACTAAAGGCTGTGCATTAGTAAATAATCATAGCACGAGGAGTTCCCAGTGAAGAATGATCATAGTGCCGATTGGTGATGAAAGGTCCAATAGTTGCAAGATAAAATGACACAATGACTGAAGGTTTCTTTGAAGACCGCGAAGCTGCTTTAAGTTAGAAGTTGGAGGCATCTCAAGGATAGCCTTTATTTTTGCGGGATCAACTTCTATGCCCCTAATAAAAATGATAAAGCCTAATAGTTTACCAGTGAGAATGCCAAATACGCATTTAGATGGATTTAGTTGAAAAAAAAAATGAATGAGTCTCTCAAAGAGAGGTGAAATAATGAAAAGATCATCCTTCCGGTGCTTGGACTTACCAAGGAGGTCATTGACGTAATCTTCTATATATTTGTGTAAGAGATCATGGAAGATGTAGGTCATTGCACATTGATAAGTTGCTCCTGCGTTCTTAAGACCGAAAGGCATGACACGATAACAAAAAGTCCCCCAAGCTGTTATAAAGGAAGTATTATGCTGGTCCTCTGGTTTGATGAGAATTTGATTATATCCAGAGAAACCATCCATAAGAGAAAGCATCTCGTGACTTGCAGTTAAATCCACGATTTGGTCGATATCAGGTAGAGGAAAATCATCTTTCGGACAAGCGAGATTAAGATCCTTGAAGTCAGTGCAAATTCAAATTTTCCTAGTAGCATTGGTTATTGGTACTATATTTGAAACCCATTGTGGATAGTCAATGGGTTGGATGAAGTTAGCAGAAAGCAAGCGCTGCAACTCTTCTTTAACAAGAGGACTACACGAGGATGCATTTTACATAATTTTTTCTTAACTGGTTTGATGTCTGGAAGGGTAACTATATTGTGGACCATGATATTAGGATTGAGGCCTGGAATATCTTCATATGACCAAGAAAAAGCTTGGTGATGGTCAGAAAGAAAGGTGGTGAAGTCTCCTAATTCATGTGGATTAAGAGATTGGCTAACCTTAATGATGCGAGGGTATTTAGAAGTCCCTATATTAATGTTGACATTGGCTTCATTGAGAAGCGTAGATGTGTCAGAAGGAATGGTTTTAGGAAGATAAGAATCCTCTACCCCCAAATAGGTGAGGACAAAATCATCGTCCACACAATGGATAGTGTTGATAGTGGTAGAGTCGTCTCCAATTATTTCTTGGAAGACTATGGGTATGGAAGTGGATTTTCCATTAGTTTTATAGGTCAGCGGACCTAAGGAAATTATATTGACTAAAAAAAAAGTTAGGAGGGATGGAAATAGTATCATCCACATCAAGTGATGCTTCCGACCTGATGGGAGAAGATGGTTCCTCAATGGAAAGAGGTTCATCGAGAATGGTGACGGTAGCTTTTGAGAGAGGTTTAAACCCTAAACCAAATTTTTGATGTGGTTTAAGAGTTGGAATGGAAGTGAGGTCATGCACACCCTATTCATACTTTCCTAGGCTAAATCCATTCCATGCCCATTGATATAGATAAGTTTTTGTGAACACATGATTCTATAGAAAATCAAACCCTGCTGAATACGCTTTGCCCCGAGGGGGAGAAACGAGACGATAGTGAGGTGTATCAAGACCACCATAGATGAAGTTAGTTTGTTGATTGGGAAAACCAATGGTGATGATGTGACCAAGACCTGGATGACATTCAGGTTGTTTGTCTGGTCTACCATACTTGTTAGGTTTTGAGATGGGCGTCAAAAGAGAGAAGAGGAAGCTCTCTTAGTGAAAAATGCTGCAACATTTATCCCAGATTTTGTAAATCTGGTAGTTTTGTTGCAGGTATGGAAGAGGATGAATTCTCGTCAGGAGAACAAACATTCTCCTTTTAGAGGGACAGACCCTGTGGTCATGTCACATTATGCGGAAGGAAAAGGATCTCCTGGATAAGTATATATTTTTCCCTCATACTAATATTTTAAGCATCGATGGAAGGTTGATGAGACGCAATGCATTCAACGAATCCAAGAGCATCTAAGGATCATGTTGTAATGGAATTTCCCTTCAACAATGTAAAAAATCTTGTGAAGCAGTTTCTTACCTACCCGAATGGGCAGGACCACAGTTCCTCAAGTAACTGCCAGCTAAAGGTTAAATGATTGAAGGGCGAAAGGCGGTGGTGATACTATGTTCTTTGGTAACTTAAGATGCTTGAATGTGTGGGAGGAAATGATGTTGAGTGCAGCACCACTGTCAATCGTAGTGAGTTTTAACGTAGTGTTGTTGATTTGAACTATGATAAAGAGGGGAGCCTCTAAATCCTCCGAAAAAAGAGGAGGAATTTCAGAATCCTTAAAGCAAATAGCGGTTGACGGTCTATTTAATCCAACAGCCATCTCGAAAGGCTGGGGATCATCATAATTCACCGCGATGTGACACATATTATCAATCAGAGCCTGGCGATGCTGTGGAGATGATTGAATGAGGTCAAAAAGAAAAATTTTGACTGGAGCATGGGTGATTCGTTTCATAACGCTCTCCTCAACTGACATGGGAATCTGAGCCCAAGGTAAAGCACTTATAGAGACCCAAGGTCTCGGGGCTTATGAGCAAGAAGGAACTCCTTCAAGGGCCACAGAAGTGACAACCCATGGTCGAGATGCTGTAGATGATGATGGATTATCATACTGTTGTGCTCTAGTGGCGATATGAATTGTGTCGATTTGAGAAGGTGAAAGATCATCCAAAGTGGAATTAATGGAATTAGAGGTCTGGGTAGATTGTTAAGGCTCAGATGTAGTTGAGATGATATGAGACACTTTTTCCTCCTCCTCTTTCAGTAGAAGATCAGTTTTTTCCAAGAGAATGCAAACGACAGATTGAAGGCCTTTACATCCTTCGGTGTCATGACCTAGAGTGTGGTGGTAAGCACAAATAAAATCAGAGTTGAACCAGGAAGGTTTTACTCCTTTAGGATTATAGGGCTTGATTGGAGGAAGAGATATAAATGAAGATTGAATAAGTTGGTGAAGAATTTCAGTATAAAATCCCATAGACGAAGATGAAGAAAGAGATGACGGAGGTGCCTCTTTTTCCTTAACATACTGTTGAGGTAAAATAACCTACATATCTAGTTTGACAGTCTTTTTAGAGACTATTTTTCTTTTCTGTACATTGGGAAAAACAACCTTGGCCACTTGAGATGGAAGTAAGTGAGGCAAGATTGATTTTGGTGGAGGAGGAGCTCCTAAGATAGATTTTGAAGATGACGAAGATGTGACAAGTGTTGTGGTCTTCAGAGGTGAAAAAGACTACTTGGTCGAAACAGATGACAATTTATATGATGTCAATTTAGATGAGGGAGGAGCTCCCAAAACAGGTCTGATAGGAAGGAACAAAGGGTGCCTTGGCTTTTGATAACAAAGATGACGGTTTTGATAAAAGAGGTGACGTCTTTCCAGTAGGTAAATCCACTTTACGAGGCAGCGGTGAAGAAGGTGTTGTAGAAGAAGATGATGGTTTTGATGGTGTTGTAGAATAAGATGCCTTCTCAATGGATAAAAATAATCTTTTATGAGGCGTGGAGAGATATTTTCGAGGGAACGCACCAAGAGTCTTAACACTCCGAAATATTGGTTTTCCTTTTCTGGGGATGGTGAAAACTTCAACCGCATAAGGTGATTGTAACCTTTTCGGAGGAAGGAGATTGTGAGATACTGATGATGCAATGTTAGAATTTAGTTGTCTCAGTTTAAGTTTAGGAATTGAAAGTGTAGGTGCTGGTGCTATTTCTTTAGATTTTTCCTTAATAGGTAAGGCAACATTGGTGATGGAAGAAGTGGATGATGAAGAAGTAGTTCTTTGTGAAGGAGATACTTCTGGTAAAGTAATTGTGGGTGTAACTACTTAAAGAAAGGAAACGGGAAGAGTCAAAATCGAAGATGCTTATGTCAGTAAAGAAGTTGATATGACTATAGGTATGTTTACTAATGGCATAGTCTTGGAAAAAATGGGAGAAACAGAAGTAGATGTATTCGTAGTGGAAACTTGAACGGATGTAAATGCCTCAAGCATCAAAAGAATGTCTGACGATGAGACAGATGAGGATGACACTATCTCTTATATGGATGGAAGATCAGATAAAGAGTCAGAGAGAGATGAATCCATCTCTAACAATGGAGGAATATTTAAAGACGGATTATCTAAAGACAGTGGAATCTCATAAATTAATGGAGCAGGGGAAGTTCCGGTTCACTCGACGTGTTTGTAGATGGCTCAGATTTAGAAGAAGATTCTTTAGTAGAAATGAAGCTTATAGTATGAGTGTTTGGTTTTTGAGACCCTAAAGCATCATTGTTCAGGAAATTATTGGGAAAAGGTTGTTTAAAGACATCAAGTGCCTAATTTGGGGGAGCATTTGGGTTATCCAGAATGAGCTTGCCTTGATTAGTGAATTTTTGGACAAGATTTTTGAAGGTCTGAGATCGTTCAATGTCATGGCCTTTGGTTCTATGATGACGATAGAATTCATTTTCCCTATACCAAAATGGTCGTTATTAGTTATCATCAAAATTTCTAATAGGGGAAAGTTTGATCATGTGAACTTCCAACATTTTTTCTAAGATAGATGCATATGATTCCCCCAACAAAGTAAAAGATCAAGATGATGAGGGTCCTTTTCGAGAAGATGAAGAATCTCTCTGTGGTGTTTGATTAGAAGTGTTATCAGCTCATGATGTTTTTAATAAGATAGCATTGGTGGACCCCTGATTCTTGTCTTTTTTTTGAAGCGGAAGGATTTGATTTTTTAAATCGAGAAAAACATGGTTTAGATTTAGAGTGAAGTTTTAAATTCCCTTTTTCAATGGCACAGGACTCATGTTTGTGTGCCACCGTAAAGGCTTCTTAAAATGTATGAAAGGTTTGAATCCTTAAAGTTGAAGAAATATGATTAGCATACGATCGAGTAAACAAATCGATCTGTTGAGATTGAGGAAGGGAGAAAGATAATTGATATATTATACATCTCCAACGAGCAAAAAAGTCTGTAATAGACTCGTCATCAAATTGATGAATGTTATATAGATCTGTAATCGAGATCTTATGTGTGATATTTACTGAAAAAATTTCAACAAACATCTGAGCTAATTGAGAGAAAGAAAATAGGGAGTGTTGGGTAATGTTATTGTACTATTCTAAAGCAGGCCCTTGTAGAGACATAGGGAAAGTACAGAGCATAAGCTCCTGATCCTGGACTATAAAGTAGCAAGCGTGCTTGAATTCTCGTAGGTGCTATTGAGGATCCTCTCAGCTATGAAATTTTGAGAACTTAGGGAGTTCCCATTAGGGAGGATAAGGCTTAAAAGCCACTAATGGATGAATCAGTTCATTACACACTTCTTCAAAAGAGTATGAACGGCAAGCCCCATTGATGGAGGCTTCTAGGTCTGTGATTTTCTTGAAAAGAATTTGTACGACGTTAGATTGAGGAGGAGGCATGTTGGTATGTCCTGCATAAGAAGCGAATGGTAGATTTTGTTGATGTGTTAATGGGGGATTCATCTGCTGATTAACAGGATGATAAAAGGAATAACTAGGTGTTCTAGGTGACGCCTGGTGAGGTATTTTTTGTGAAGGATCTTGCATACAAATAGGTTGTAAGATGACAATTTGTTTAGAGAAAGGTGGTTGAATGAAAGACGGAGCCTATGATTGGTGGGATCCTACACTTGTCGACTGAATCAGAATGGACTGAGGAACATGGGTGTTGATTTGATTGGACATGGTGGGGAACAAAGTATGAACGAGGCTTTTGACTTCTGGATTGGTTATTAAGGGTGCCGATGCCAGAGGATGGGTTAAGGTCACTGCCGCTAGAGCATTGGAAGAAAGACCAGCTCGAGGACAAGAAGAAGGAACTGAATGACTCGTAAAAGGGGGTTAATTCATAGAGAGGTACTAACCTTGAGATGCAATAGACGACATAGAAGAATTAACATCAATCCGTGAGAGTGTGGATGAACCCATCATAGATAAAGAAGAGGGCCTCTCAAAAGTAGGCTTTGGAGTAGCCAATGTAATTGCGGCACTAGGGATAGGCAAGATCATTTGAGAACCAGTTGACATGGTCAGTGGAAGAGAAAAAGGAGGAATAGATGCACCACCCTCTTCTGTGGTTCGAGGTTAGAAAACATATGCTAACTGTTCTATAAAATCCTTGGATGGTTCATGAGAATAATCGTAAACTTTCTAGATTGGTGGTCCTTGATCAGATATTCGAATAGACTTGTCCACTAGATAATCCATAAGGGCTACCGGATTGCGATCAACGAGCACCTAAAATTTAGGTTCCCCACGAGGAACATACTCTATATCAGAATAAGATGATACCTTTGAAGGACTGGGGGAATTCAGACGTGATGGGATCACTTTAGGATGATAGAAAGGATTATACAACCAAGATGGGGAACCAACTAACAATAGTCTCGAGGAAGACCCAAGGTGTGCCGAAACATCCACATTAGTGGTGATCTCGGATGAAGAAGCAGCTAGTTGAGCCATTTTTCTAGATTGAGACCGGGTGATGACCGTCATAAACAAGCAAAAACAAAAAAAGAGATTGTCCTAACTGATGCACAGACAATTCAAGTAGTGTAGGTGATTATCTTTTTTAAGATTTCATGCTTTTAAGAAATAAAATATTAGGAAAGGATTTTTAGAATAGGAACTACTCAGATAGCCAAACTAAGGATGGTTTGGATAATGTTTTGGTGAGGAGTCCCGAAGCCACTTTAGTAAAATACTAGTACATGGCTTGATATAGGGGCCTACCCCCACACTTGACACATCGCTGTGATAGGGGAGTAAGGTGCTTTGAAAATATATACCAAAAATTCTATGAATTTAAAGCACGACCTGAGTATCACGTAGGCTCTTCCCCTTGGATGTCACTTTCAAGAAGGTGAGGCCAGAGAAGGAATTTTTGTTTAAATGCTTAATAACTAGTGATTTTGGCTTTGTGTGCAAGGGTGAAAAATAAAAATAAAATAGTCTCACTACCAATTTTGATCAATTTTCCATCCTATTTATAAAACTAGATGAAGAGCATACAGTAGAAATGACAAAGAAGAAGATATTTTTAAGCACTAAAAATGAAGTGTTGGATTTCGATGAAGAAAATTCAAACAAGTTCTTTCCCAAATGTGATTAAATTATTTTTAAGAACCAAAATTGAAATGTTTGAGTGTGATAGAAAACCAAAAAGCCAGTTTTTTTAAGTTCTTAACAAAAAAGAAAACACCGTAAAAGGGGAATACGAGTAGATTTAGCTCTCCAAGGTGTGTGGACTTCAAAAATCATGTTGTTGAGCTCTTCCCCTCGAACAATCCCACGAACAAGAAAAGTGCTCCACAAGAAAAGATTAATCAAACACGCAAACAAATCCAGAAAGATATATCTATATAATAGTAGAATGAAGATTTCTATTTAAGAAACTAGAAACTTTCAAAGAAATGACAATTCTACACCAAGAGATAAATCAAAGAGTGCAGTTTTGAAATCAAATGAAAGATTTACTAATTTTTGAAATAGAAATTAGGTTTTAGATTTGCAAGAAAGAAATAACTTTGACTTTGCAAATTATAAATGAAAGAAGGAAGACCAAAATGAAAATACTTAAGGAAAAATGATGAAAATCAATGAAGAAAAAGAACAAAAGCTCAAAACTGGAAAAGAAACGAACTTACCAATAAGGGACTTTTGTTGGGTCCGACCGGAAATGCCACAATGTAGATCAATAATTTCCACGCTTGTTACCTATCGAGGTTAATGTACCAAACTAAACACAAAAACCCTGAAAAAATCAAATGAAATGAATACCTGATAGATAAGACAAGATCCAAAGATGTAGGTGGAAAAGAAAGCCGATGTAGACAAAATGGGTACACATGAGAAATCCTACAAAGTAGATCTGAGAAACCTGTGAGACACAGATACTTGAGAGAAAAAGACAACGTTAAAAGATATTTGGGTGGACTGCCCAAAAAGTGGGTCTGAGAAGCAATGAGATCCCTTGGTGGATGTCAGTCCATGTTTTCAATTAAAGAAATAAGAATACATGATAAAATATGTAAGTAAATGTCTAGATTTTTTGATTAGAAATGACAGATATTATGTAAACAGTAGACAAAAAGCAACAAAAAATAGGAAACTATGAAAAGAATGCTAGATTTCTGTTACCAGAATTCTTTTACTTTTCTGCAGGACGATCGGCATCGATTAGGTGAATTAGCGTTGATTGTGACCAATCAGCGTCAACTACGGTCAGTAGGTGTCGACTAGAGAAAAATTGCAGGAAGGTTGACAAATGGAAAATGAAGGCTAGATCATCAATGTCTGTTAGATTTGCAGGAGTTGTAAGGATATTGACAAAGCTCCACCTTCACTAGATGCAGGAACAAAGTCACCAAGAGATCGATGGAGGCTCACGATGTCAATGTTGTAAGAGCAGAGTAACGGTATTCCTCTCAGGGATTGATCTGGATGGTTTCTTGATAAATGATGCTCAAGCTTGATGCTCAAAGCTCTCTATCGTTCTCTTTTGTCTCTCTTTCTGTCTAACCAGAACTAAATTCTGGACCTGTATTTGTAATCGGTGCCGACCAAGGTATAATCAGTGCCACTCTGAAAAATCGACATCGACCAAGTACTAGTCAGCGCCGATCAGGGAAAAGACTCCCAAAATGGCCACAAAGGATGCTCTTGAAAGATAAAAGTGATCATTCCAACTCAAATACGGGAAATATCCCGCTGCACAATTTAGGGTGAGGAGAAATAGGGGGGATAGATGGATAGAATTGATATGGGAGGTTAGGAATTGATATGGGGTAAATAAGTGGTTAATATAAATGTAAAAAGTATAATTTAATATTTAATATTTAATTATCCATGGGTAAAACACAATGGGGTATAATAAACTTAAGATAGATTTTTAAATCAATTGTTTAAATAATGCCCTAAGGGAGAAGTGGTGATATAAGGGTGCTCTAAGGTTACTTGAGAGGATAAATTAACCCAGGGGACACTAAATTGGGTAACCAATTTTAGGTGTCTACAAGATAAGGTGAAGAAAGTTGATTAATATAAAATTATTCACCCCTAAAAGTACATAGCAGAAAACCATGATCCTCAAAATTTTCATTCTCTTAACAAGGGCATAACATTAAGGGTTTAAACTTACAACCATTTCCCAGAAGTTTATATGTCTAATCATTAGAATTATTCGTCTAAAAGAGGTGTTTGTGTACCTCTTTGTCATGTTCTTGAGACATGGTGTTTGGGTGAGCATGACTATGCTTCTCAGCCTTATTTCCTATATAGAGCATTGTGTTCACTTAACTCTTGCTGAATGATGAAGATTTGCCTCATGGATATGGAAAACATAGTTTCACATGCACATAGGTTGAAAATGGGGTTTAGAATAGAACAACTCTCAGAGATGGTTTTGATAGGCATTGTTTCAGTCTCAAATTGCCCTATTTTGTTTGTTAATTCTATCATGTTCACACCTAGACCTACATCGTCGGAGGGAAGAGTTGCTTAAGTGATAAGAGTATTCATCCCTTATGGTTCAAATGTGGGGAAGATCAGATTGTCACTATTTAAGAGTTTCATAATTCCTGTTGTGGTTTTAGTGGACACTGCTTCCACATATATTGATTTATACTTATCTATTTTTGGAACCTCAAATTTTTTTGGGTAAAAAATTTTAACCTTTGGAATGTCTAGGGTGACTAGGACTAACACTTTTATTGGAGGTGATATTTTCAATTTATTCTCATGGATGTCATACTCAATATGGACTCCTTTCTTCTTCATGATGTTTTCTAAGTGTATATCAAAGGGCCTAGGATCCTATTGAGTGATGAATACCTTCCCCAAATAGAGGAGTCTAATCTCCATGAACAGGGTAGAAGGGATAGCATTCATTTTATGAGTCTAGGGTCTCCCGAGGATCATGTTATAACTTGTTTCCTTGTTAGTAATGTAAAACCCAATCTAGATGGTTTCTGGACCAAGCGTGACTAGAATAACTATGGTTCCAATCGAGGTCGGTTTAAGACTATCATAACCCCATAACATGTTTCTTGTAGAGTTAAAATTTGTCACTCCATATCCCAAGTTATGAAAGAAACAGAAGGGACCACCATTTACAACATACCCATCGTCAATCATTGATCTCTTAATGTAATTGTTCTAAACCAAAACTTGTAAAAATAAGGAAGGATAACCTCATCAAGAAATTTCAGTGTCAGATTGCATCTTGTACATATTAAAAAAAATCCCAGTATCCCTATCATTCTGTCACAAAGAATGTATTTCAAAGTGAATATGATTTATTTGAGCACTAGGAGGTGGTGTAACATGGATTAAATGACCAATACCTAGTGCATTGAGCAACGTAGAACGATGCATAGGTAAATTCTTTAGTAGATCTAGAAATGAAATGTGAGAAAATGTATTATTCAAATTTGGTATCAAATCATAGGCTCCTACTGGTTTTTTGATTATAGGAATGTCATCTTGCGGAAAGGAAAGAGTGGGTAGAGGTTTTGAAACATACTCCCTCATCCAAGTTGTTGCATTAATTTCATTCGTAACCTATAGCTCAACTAATCCCAATATTTTTGTAATATCGTTTAAACCAAGATTAGGAGAAATCTGAGAGTTGTCAGTATTTGAGGCTTCATGGTTATGTTTTTCTATAGGAATGCCCTTTTTTCATATTTTGAGGATTCACTTGTAAATCCTTGGGGCATTTAGGGCTTGCATTTTGAGGCCTGACAAATTTGGTATGACTAGGCTACAGGTTTGTTTCAGGATTTTCTAGGAACATTCCTACAGAGAGCTGCCTTTGGTTTTTTAAGAAGTCATTGCAGAAACTTGTTGCAATCATGAAAATCCTATTGTCATGACCTTGAACCTTATGGAAACCACAATAGATGTTAGGTTTGTAACCTCTTGGATTTTTATAAACATGTATTTTTATTATAATCTCAGTTATAATTTTTAAATTGATTGATATAACTATGATCCATTACCCCTTGGCCAGAGTTTTGATACTGGTTTATACCTTGGGTTCTATAATGCTTTTGAGAGGGACGGTTTATGTCAATTTTTTCAACATATTACATAAATTTAGGGCCTCATTTATTACCCAATTTGTTGTTACTGTTATTTTTTCCTTTGTTTGGAAACATAATGTTCTTGGCTTGATCGGTAGCACTATTCAAGGTAGCACCATGATTTCGATTCATACATTTATGTTCTTGGTTCTTGGCACCATTATTTTGATAATTTACATTATTTTGATATGGGGATACAAATTTCCCATTGATACCATAGATCTTACACCCACCATGTATAACAGCTTCATCAATCTGAAGTACACCTTCCAAAACTTCTTTATAACTATGGAAAGGAAACTTTTGGACCTCCTCCCTAGTCTCTCAATTGAGTGAGTGAAAAAAAAGATCACAAAGTTCCATATATTCCATGTTGGGTGCACTTGTAGAGGAATGGAGAAATTGGCGCCATCTCTGGATTAAATGGGTGACATATTCATTTTCTCCTATCTAATATACATGAACCCCCTAATCTCTTTCCACAACCACATGTTCATGTAAATGCTTTGATGAACTTAGAAACAAGTTGTTTAAAGGAATGTATAGAAGCTTCCAAAATATGGTAATACCAATCCAATGTGATTTCTTCAAGAGTTGTTGGAAAGATCTTAGCCACTATAACATCCCAAGGAAGCAATTCTCTGATAGTAGTACCATAAGCCTTGATATGAGCATTTGAATCTCCTTCTCCCTTAAATTTTTGAAGATAGAGAAATGGGCATGGAAGCGTGACACCACATAAGCTGAAGTCAAGAGGCTCCTTTAATTACTCAGCGTATGTACCCTGTTATCGAAATAACTCTCATAGTTATATGGATAGATTTTACTTTCATTATGGCTTTGATGATTAACATTTCAGGTTGCTTGTCTGTAGGCTTTCTCAACTGACACAGAAATCTAAGCCTGAGGTGAACTGACACTCACCTTCAAGGGCCACAGAAATGACAACCCGTGGTCGAGATGCTATAGATGATGATGGATTATCATACTATTGTGCTCTAGTGGCGATATGAATTATGTCGATTTGAGAAGGTGGAAGATCATCTAGAGTGGAATTAATGGAATTAGAGGTTTGGGTAGACCGTTCAGGCTCAGATGTAGTTGAGATGATAGAAGACACTTGTTCCTCCTCTTCCAAAAGAAGATCACTTTCTTCCAAGAGACTGCTAATGACAGATTGAAGGGTTTTACATCCTTATGTGTCATGACCTAGAGTGCGGTGGTAAGCACAAACCAAATCAAAGTTGAACCAGGAAGGTTTTACTCCTTTGGGATTATAGGGTTTGATTGGAGGAAGAGATATAGATGAAGATTGAATAAGTTAGAGAAGAATTTCAGTGTAGAATCTCATAGACAAAGATGAAGAAAGAGATGATGGAGGTGCCTCTTTTGCCTTAATAGACTGTCGAGGTAAAAAAACCTGCATATCTAGTTTGACAGTGTTTTTAGAGACTATTTTTCTTTTCTGGACATCGGGAAAAACAACCTTGGCCGCTTGATACGGAAGTAAGTGAGGCAAGATTGATTTTGGTGGAGTAGGAGCTCCTAAGATAGATTTTGAAGATGATGAAGATGTGACAAGTGTTGTGGTCTTCAGAGGTGAGGAATATTGCTTGGTCGAAATAGATGACAATTTAGATGATGTCAATTTAGATGAGGGAGGAGCTCCCAAAATAGGTCTGATAGGAGGAACAAATGGTGCCTTGGCTTTTGATAGCGAAGATGATGGTTTTGATAAAAGAGGTGATGTCTTTCCAGTAGGTAAATCCACTTTACGAGGCACCGGTGAAGAAGATTTTGTAGAAGAAGATGATTTTTTTGATGGTGTTGTAGAAGAAGATGCCTTCTCAGTGGATAAATCTAATATTTTATGAGGCGCGGAGAGAGATTTTTGAGGGAAAGTACTGAGAGTCTTAATAGTCTGAAATATTAGTTTTCCTTTTTGGGGGATGGTGACAACTTCAACCACATAAGGTGATTGTAACCTTTTTGAGGGAAGGAAATGGTGAGATACTGATGATGCAACATTAGACTTTAGTTGTCTCAGTTTAAGTTTAGGAATTGAAAGTGTAGGTGCCAGTGCTATTTCTTTATATTTTTCCTTAATAGGTAAGGCCGCATCGGTGATGGAAGAAGTGGATGATGAAGAAGTAGTTCTTTGTGAAGGAGATACTTTTGGTACATTAATTGTGGGTGTAACTACTATAGGAAAGGAAACGGGAAGAGTCAAAATTGAAGAAGCTTCCGTGAGTAAAGAAGTTGGTATGACTATAGGTATGTTTAATAATTGCATAGTCATGGAAAAAATGAGAGAAATAGAAGTAGATGTATTCGTAGTGGAAACTTGAACAGATGTAAATGCTTCAAGCATCAAAAGATTGTCTGACGACGAGACAGATGAGGATGAAACTATCTCCTGCATGGATGGAAGATCAGATAAAGAGTCAGAGAGAGACGAATCCATATCTTACAATGGAGGAATATTTAAAGACGGATTGTCTAAAGATCGTGGAATCATAGAAATTAACGGAGCAGGGGGAAGTTCTGGTTCAGTCGACATGTTTGTAGATGGCTCAGATTTAGAAGAATATTCTTTAGTAGAAATGAAGCTTATAGTATGAGTGTTTGGTTTTTTAGACCCTGAAGTTTCATTTTTCAATAAATGATTGGGAAAAGGTTGTTTAAAGACATCAAGTTCCTGATTTTGGGTAGCATTTGGGTTATCTAGAATGAGCTTTCCTTTATTAATGAATTTTAGGACAATATTTTTGAAGGTCTGACATTTTTCAATGTCATGGCCTTTGGTTCTATGATAATGATAGAAGTCAGTTTCCCTATACCAAAATGGTCGTTCTTGGCTCTCATCAAAATTTCTAATAGGGGAAAGTTCGATCATGTGAACTTCCAACATTTTTTCTAAGATAGACACATATGATTCCCCCAACAAAGTAAAAGATCGAGATGACGAGGGTCATTTTCGAGAAGATGAAAAAATCTCTCTGTGGTGTTTGATTAGAAGTGTTATTGTCTCGTGATTTTTTTAATAAGATAGCATTGGTGGACCCCTGATTCTTTTCTTTGTTAGAAGTGGAAGGATTTGATTTTGTAAACCTATAAAAATATGGTTTAGATTTAGAGTGAAGTTTTAACTTCCCTTGTTCAATGGCACGGGACTCAAGTTTATGTGCCATCGTAAAGGCTTATTCAAATGTATGAAATATTTGAATCCTTAAAGTGGAAGAAATATGATTAGTGCAAGATCGAGTAAACAACTCGATCTGTTGAGATTGAGGAAGGGAGAAAGATAATTGATTTATTATACCTCTTCAATGAATGAAAAATTCTACAATAGACTCGTCATCGAATTGATGAATGTTATACAGATCTGTAATCGAGATCTTACATGTGATATTTATTGAAAAAATTTCAACAAACATCTGAGATGATTGAGAGAAATAAAATAGGGAGTGCTGGGGAATGTTATTGTACCAGTCTAAAGTAGGCCCTGCTAGAGACGTAGGCAAAGTATGGAGAATAAGCTCTTGATACTGGAATATAAGGTAGCAAGTGTTCTTGAATGCTCACAGGTGCTGTTGAGGATCCTCTCAGATATGAAATTTTGAGAACTTAGGGAGTTCCCATTAGGGAGGATAAGGATTAAAAGTCAGTGATGGATGAATAGGTTCATTACACACTTCTTCAAAAGTTTCTGAAGGGCGAGCCCATTTAGTGGAGGCTTCTAGATCTGTGATTTCCTTGAAAAAAATTTGTACGATGTCAGATTGAGGAGGAGGCATGTTTGTATGTCTTGCATAAGAAGTGAATGGTAGATTTTGTTGAGGTGTTAACGAGGGATTCATCTACTAATTAATAGGATGATAAGAGGAATAACTAAGTGTTAGGTGACTCCTAGTGAGGTACTTGTTGTGAAGGATCCTGCGTATAAATAGGATGTGAGATGACAAGTGGTTGAGAGAAAGGTGGTTGAATGAAAGATGAAGCCTATGATTGGTGGGCTCCTACACTTGTCGACTGAGTCAGAATGGAATGAGGAACATGGGTGTTGATTTGATTGGACATGGTAGGGAACAAAGTCTGAATGAGGCTTTTGACTATTGGATTTGTTATTAAGGGTGCCGATGCCAGAGGATGGGTAAAGGTCACTGTCGTTGAAACATTGGAAGAAAGACCAACTCGAGGATGAGAAGAAGGAACCAACTGTCTCGTAGAAGGGGGTTGATTCATAGAGAGGTACTGACCCTGAGACGTAATATACGACATAGAAGAATTAATAACAATCCGTGAGAGCGCGGATGCACCCATCATACCTAAAGAAGAGGACCTTGCAAAAGTAGGTTGTGGAGTAGCCAAGGTAACCGCAGCACTAGGGATAGGCAAGATCATTTGAGAACCAGTTGACATGGTCGGTGGAAGAGAAAAATGAGGCATAGATGCACCACCCTCTTTTGTGGTTTGAGGAAAGAAAAAGTATGCTAAATGTTCTATAAAATCCTAGGATGGTTCATGAGAATAATCATAAGCTTGCCAGATTGGCGGTCCGTGATCAGTTATTGGAATAGACTTATGCACTAGATAATCCATAAGGGCTACCGGATTACGTTCAATGAGCACCTAAAATTCAGGATCTCCATGAGGGACATACTCTATATCAGAAGTAGATGATACCTCTGAAGGACTTGGGGAAGCTAGACATGATGGGATCACTTTAGGATGATAGAAAGGATTATACGACCAAGATGGGGAACCAACTAACAGCGGTCCCGAGGAAGATCCAAGGGGTGCCAAAACATCCACATTAGTGGTGATATCAGATGAAGAAGGGGCCAGTTGAGCCATTTTTCTAGATTGCACCCAGGTGATGACCATCATAAATAAGCAAAAACACAAAAAGAGATTGTCCTAACTGATGCAAAGACAATTCAAGTAGTGTAGGTGATTATCTTTTTTAATTATTCATTCTTTTAAGAAAGAAAATATTAGGAAAGGCTTTTTAGAACAAGAACTAGTCAGATAGCCAAACTAAGGATGGTTTGGGGAATGTTTTGGTGAGGTGTCCCAAAGGCACTTCAGTAAAAGACCAGTTCATGGCTTGATATAGTGTCGTACCCCCGCACTTCACACACCGCTGCGATAAGGGAGTCAGGTGTTTTTCCAATATATACCAAAAATTCCGTGAATTTATAGCGCGGCTCGAGTACTGTGTAGGCTCTTCCCCTTGGATGGCACTTCCAAGTAGGTGAGGCCAGGGAAGGAATTTTTGTTTAAATGCTTAATACCTAATAATTTTGGCTTTGTGTGCAAGGGTGAAAAATAAAAGTCAAATAGTGTCACTACTAATTTTTATCAATTTTCCAACCTATTTAGAAAACTAGATGAAGAGGATACAGTAGAAATGACAAAGAAGAAGATATTTTTTAAGCACTAAAAATGAAGTGTTGGATTTTGATGAAGACAAGTCAAACAAGTTCTTTCCCAAATGTGATTAAATTATTTTTAAGCACCGAAATCGAAATGTATGAGTGTGATGGCAAAACAAACAAACAAGTTCTTTTTAAGTTCTTAAAAAAAAAGAAAACACTGTAAAAGGGAAATACTTATAGATTTAGCTCTCCAAGGTGTGTGAACTTCAAAAATCATGTTGTTGAGATCTTCCCCTCCAAAAATCCCACGAACAAGAAAAGTGCTCCACAAGAAAAGGTTAAGAAAACATGCAAACAAATCCAGAAAGATAAATCTATATAATAGTAGAATGAAGATTTCTATTTAAGAAACTAGAAACTTTAAAAGAAATGACAATTCTACACCAAGAGATAAATCAAAGAGTGCAGTTTTGAAATCAAATGAAAGATTTACTAATTTTTGAAATAGAAATTGGGTTTTAGATTTGCAAGAAAGAAAGAACTTTGACTTTGCAAATTATAAATGAAAGAAGGAAGACCAAAATGAAAATACTTAAGGAAAAATGATGAAAATCAATGAAGAAAAAGAACGAAAGCTGAAAACTGGAAAAGAAATGAACTTACCAATAGGGGACTTTGGTTGGGTCCCACAGGGCATGCCAGAATGTAGATCAAGAATTTCCACGCTTGTTACCTATCCAAGTTAATGTACCAAACTAAACACAAAAACCCTGAAAAACTCAAATGAAATCAATACATGATAGATAAGACAATATCCGAAGATGTAGGTGGAAAAGAAAGCTGATGTACAGAAAATGGGCACACACGAGCAATCCAACAAAGTAGATCTAAGAAACCTATGAGACATAGATACTTGACAGAAAAAGACAACATTAAAAAGATATTTGGGTGGGATGCTAAAAAGAAGGTCTGAGAAGTGATGAGCTCCCTCGGTGGATGTCAGTCCACATTTTTTATAATAAAAGATGTATGTAAATGTCTAGATTTTGTGATTAAAAATTACAGACAAAATGTAAACAGCAAACCAAAAGCAACAGAAAACAGGAAACTGTGAAAACAATGCTGGATTTGTGTTACCTGAGTTCTTTTACTTGTTTGCGGCATGATCAGCATTGATTGGGTGAATCGACGTCGATTGTGACCAATCGGTGTCGACTGGGGTCGGTCGGTGTCGACTAGGGGAAAATTTCAGGAAGGTTGAGAAATGGACAATGAAGGCTAGATCGTCAATGTCTTCTGGATTTGTAGGAGCTGTAAGCATACTGACAAAGCTCCACCTTCGCTAGATGTAGGAACAAAGTCACCAAGAGATCGATGGAGGCTCACGATGTCTATGTTGTAAGAGTAGAGTAACGGTATTCCTCTCAGGGATTAATCTAGACTGTTGCTTGATAGATGATGCTCAAGCTTGATGCTCAAATCCCTCTGTCATTCTCTTATGTCTCTCTTTCTGTCTAACTAGAACTAAATTCTGGACGTATATTTGTAATCGGTACCGACCGAGGTATAATCGGTGCCACTCCGAAAAATATGCATCGACCAAGTACCAGTCACCGCCGATCAGGGAACAGACTCCAAAAATTGCCACAAAGGATGCTTTGGAAAGATAAAAGTGATCCTTCCAATTCAAATACGAAAAATATCCCACTACATAGTTTGGGGGGAGGAGAAATAGGGGGGATAGATGGATAGAATTTATATGGGAGGTTAGGAATTGATATGGGGTAAATAAGCGGTTAAGATACATGTAAAAAGTATAATTAAATAGTTAATATTTAATTATCCATGGGTGAAACACAATGGGGTATAATAAACTTAGCATAGATGTTTAAATCAACTGTTTAAATAATACCCTAAGGGAGAATTGGTGATATAAGGGTGCCCCTAGGTTACCTGAGAGGATAACCGAACCTAGGGGACGCTAAATTGGGTAACCAATTGTAGGTGTCTACAAGCTAAGGTGAAGAAAGTTGACAAATATCAAATTATTCACCCCTAAAATTACATAGCGGAGAACCATGATCCTCAAAATTTCCGTTCTCTTGACAAGGGCATAACATTATGGTTTTAAACTTACAATCATTTTCCAGAAGTTTATATGTCTAATAATTAGAATTATTTGTCTAAAAGAGGTGTTCGTGCACCTCTTTGTCATGTTCTTGAGACATGGTGTATGGGTGAGCATGAATATGCTTCTCAACCTTATTTCCTATATAGAGCATTGTTTTCACTTAAATCTTACTGAATGATGAGGATTTGCCCCATGGATATGGAAAACATAGTTTCACATGCACATAGGTTGAAAATGGGGTTTAGAATAGAACAAATCTCATAGATGGTTTTCATAGGCATTGTTTTAGTCTCAAATTGCCCTATTTTGTTTGTTAATTCTATCATGTTCACACCTAGACCTACAGTGTCGAAGGGAAGATTTGCTTAAGTGATAATAGTATTCATCCCTTATCGTTCAAATGTGGTGAAGATCAGATCTTCACTCTTTAAGAGTTTCATAATTCTTGTTGTGGTTTTAGTGGACACTACTTCCACATATATTGATTTATACTTATCTATTTTTGCCACCTCAAAAGTTTTTGCGTAAACAACTTCAACCTTTGGAACATCTAGGGTGACTGGGACTAACACTTTTATTGGAGGTGATATTTTCAATTTATTCGCATGGATGTCATACTCCATATGGACTTCTTTCTTCTTCATGATGTTTTCTAAGTGTATATAGAAGGGCTTAGGATCCTCTTGAGTGATGAATACCTTCCCCAAATAGAGGAGTCTAATCTCCATGAACAGGGTAGAAGGGATAGTCTTCATTTGATGAGTCTAAGGGCTCCTGAGGATCATGTTATAACTTGTTTCCTTGTCAGTAATGTAAAACCCAATCTAGGTGATTTTTGCACCAAGCGTGACTAGAAGAACTAGAGTTCCAATCGAGATTGGTTTAAGACTGTCATACCCCCCATAAAATGTTTCTTGTAGAGTTACAATTTGTCACTCCATATCCCAACTTATGAAAGAAATAGAAGGGACCACCATTTACAACACGACCATCGTCAATCATTGTTCTCTTAATGCAATTGTTCTAAACCAAAACTTGTAAAAAATAAGGCAGGATCACCTCTTTAGGCAATTTCAGTGTCAGATTGCATCTTGTCTATATTAAAAAAATCCCCAGTATCCCTATCATTCTGTCACAGGGGATGTATGTCAAAGTGAATATGATTTATTTGAGCACTAGGAGGTGGTGTAACATGGATTAAATGACCAAACCTAGTGCATTGAGCAACGTAGAACGATGTGTACGTAAATTCTTCAACAGATCTAGAAATGAAATGTGAGAAAATGTATTGTTCAAATTCAGTGTCAAATCATAGGCTCCTACTCATTTTTCTATTGTAGGAATGTCATCTTGTGGAAAGGAAAGAGTGGGCAGATGTTTTTGAAATGCACTTCCTCATCCAAGTTGTTGCATTAATTTCACGCTCAACCTATAGCTCAACTAATCCCAATATTTTTATATTATTGTTTGAACCAAGATTAGGAGAAACCCGAGAGTTGTCAGAATTTGAGGCTTCATTGTCATGTTTTTCTATAGGCATGCCATTTTTTATATTTTTAGGATTCACTTGCAAATCCTAGGGGTGTCTAGGGCTCACATTTTTAGGTGTGAAAAAATTGGTATGACTAGGCTATAGGTTTGTTTCAATATTTTCTAGGAACCATTCCTACATAGAGCTACCTATGGTTTTCAAGAAGTCGTTGCAGAAACTTGTTTCAATCATGGAAATTCCTATTTTCATGACCTTGAACCTTATAGAAACCACAATATAGGTTAGGGTTGTAACCTCTTGGATTTTTATAAGCATGTTTTTTTTTTTATTATAATCTCTGTTATAATTTTTAAATTCATTGATATAACTATGATCCATTGCCCCTTGGCAAGAGTTTTGATACTGGTTTATGCCTTGGGTTCTATAATGCTTTTGAGAGGGATGGTTTATGTCAATTTTGTCAACATATGACACAATGTTAGGGCCTCATTTATTACCCAAGTTACTGTTACTGTTATTTTTTCCATTGTTTGGAAACATAATGTTCTTGGCTTGATCAGTAGCACTATTTGAGCTTAGCACCATGATTTCAATTCATTCCTTTAGGTCCTTGGTTCTTAGCACCATTATTTTGATAATTTACATTATTTTGATTTTGGGATACAAATTTCTCATTGATACCATAGATCTTACACCCACTTTGTATAACAGCTTGGTCAATCTAAAGTGCACCTTACAAAACTTCCTCATAACTATGGAAAGGAAAATTTTGGACCTCCTCCCTAGTCTCTCAATTGAGTGAGTGAAAAAAAATATCACAAAGTTCCATCTGGTCCATGCTAGGTGCACTTGTAGAGGAATGAAGAAATTGGCGCCATCTCTGGATTAAATGGGTGACATATTAATTTTCTCCTATCTAATATACATGAATCCCCTAATCCCTATACAAAACCACATGTTCATGTAAATGCTTTTATGAACTTGGAAACAAGTTGTTTAAAGGAATGGATAGAAGCTTCCAAAATATCGTAATACCAATCCAATGTGATTTCTTCAAGAGTTTTTGGAAAGATCTAAGCCACTATAACATCCCAAGGAAGCAATTCCCTGATAGTTGTACCATAGGCCTTGATATGAGCATTTGAGTCTCCTTCTCCCTTAAATTTTGGAAGATAGAGAAATGGACGTGGAAGCATGACACCACATAAGGTGAAGTCAAGAGGCTCCTTTAATTACTCAACATATGTACCCTGTTATCCAAATAAATCTCTTAGTTATTTGGATAGCTTTGACTTTCATTATGGCTTTGATGATTACCATTTTAGGTTGCTCGCATGTAGGCTTGCTCACTTGGAATTTTGCATAGGTTGTAGTACTTTTGTGCACTTTCCCCACCTTGTAAATTCTTCCCACGTATAATTTAGTCCATCCATATGCACTTCTGTAGAAACCCTTCAAATCGGCTAAGTTACAAGGCTTCTTGTTGCGCACCCTACCTCAGTTGGATTTTCATATACTTATCTTTTGCAAGAATGTGTTATTTTCCCCTCAAGCACATATGTGTGTTTTCTTTCCCTCTACTTCCCTTTTCCATGCTTGCATCTTACCATGCACCTTTCTTCCTTGTCGCATTCTTTCCACACACCCTTGCGCACCTTCTTGATTCTTCCTTTGCATTCTTCTCTACTTCTATTTTCCCCTTTCACACTTTCCTCTTAAGAACATGCCTCATGTGCCTTCTTCCCACATGCCCACATTCTATCCCCTTGTGACTTCCTCATGTGCCCTTCTGTAGACATTCCTTAAAAAATTGGTCATCCTACTCTTCCTCTTATGCGCCTACATACACCTTATTGTGTCCATGTGCCCTCCTTCAATTGACTTCCTGCATACTATATTTCCATGCCTTATATAGGTACACCTTCCTCCTGTGTCTACATCTAAGCATGTTTCTTCCCTCTATTTTCTTCCGTACCTCGCGCCTGACTCCCAAACTTCAAAAGGCCATAAATTTCCATTCAGAGCTTTGATTTTCAAAAAATTGGACTTTTCAGAATGGGCACAACATCCTCTATGTCAAAAAATATGGATTTATTAATTTTGATGAGGGAAGATATATGAAAATTAAAGATAAATATACAGATCTAGTCAATTAAATACACATTCTCGTCAAATGACAGAAATTCCTAGCAAATCTAAAGCAGCAGCCCCTACTCATAATGTCATATCTTTTGCATTTCTCAAAGAAATCACACAAAATTTGTATTGTTGGAATCGTGGCTCCAAGAAAAATGTAAATAATTCTATAAATTTAGGATTTTACAAGGAATTGATGGTGATTTTGCAAAAAACGTGCCTAGTTCATAACAATGTTTTATTTGGTAGTTGGGGGTGCATTAAATGAAGCATGGGATGACATTTCTCATTGCAGAAAGTCATGGGACAATAGTGGGAGCCTTTTGTAAGAAAGTAAACATCATTCGAATCAATTCACTACCTTTTTCAAGAGGTTGAAAGACAAATTTTGGGATTATTATTTCTCTCTCTCTCTCTCTCTCTCTCTCTCTCTCCTCTCAGAATTATATAAATTGGAGTGTTAGGCTCATTGTAAAGGGAGGTAGTTTTGAAGAGAAAAGATCAGTCAAAATTTCTTTGTGAATCCAATGTGTTGCATGACCTTGTGGTGGAATCCTTGCATGGTGATCCAGGACCTTATCTTGTAATAGATTGGATTGTGCATACTCATGAAGCAATCGATGCAAGTTTGTGGATGTATCTTCCCCTGCTATGTTTTTTGCATTCCTCTTACCCCTTCAATCTCATTGCATATATATTGTGTCTATATTATACTCTTACATGGATCCATTACCATTTTTTATGTATGAAATTATGTTGTGAATGCATTTTTGCTAGACTATTTAGAACTATGATCAGCTCTTCTGGCATCCATTTTTCTTCTAATTTTCACACATTGCAAGGATGCCCTCATCCTTTGCTTTTCTGGTGTATCACCGCTTTAGTGTAGGATTTGTTTCCTCCTATTCTCTCTCCTTGGTCTCTTGGAAATTTATATTAGGATAGATAGTTTTTCCTACATTACAGTGGATTGTGGCAGGTAGTTTAGGAGCAATAACCATCTTTCTCTAGTGGTCTATCTTAAAAAGAAAGTCCCAAAACTTAGATATAGCACCCATGTTATCTAATCACACTGTGATCTCAAGAAAAAACACTTGTGTAAACCATAGGGTTCTGTGATTCGGTGCTAACATACCAATTATGTAAGTTTCCATCATTGAAGATCCTTGATGAGGAGGTGGAGTTGGATAAGTTGCATTATAAGTGTTGACTAGAATGTATGATGTCCCTCTATATGGAATGTAGGGATTAAGAATTGTATATGGTTCCATCTAGAAATTCTTTCAATACATTTTCATAGAAGGTGGGATAGTACTAGGATATGAACTCGCAGGTGTAAAACTAGGGAACGTCACATTGCTTGTTGTGGTGGCATTCAAGAACACACTTCCTGTTAGCCCTTCCATAGGAAAGGCTTGAGAATGATGACTACCCATCCCTAGTGTGTCTAACCCTGTGAGAAGATCACCTAGATTTGAATGAACTAGATAACCTTTTTGTATAGGATATTATGTTGGTTTCTCATTGGAAGGGATATATCCTTTTCTATTAACTGCATGCCCCATATTCTGTCGTAATGCATATATTGGTTGTGAAGTCTAGGCACTTTCTAGTTTTCGAATCCTCCCTACTAAAGTATAAATGAGATCATTGGGAGAGGATTGATTCCCTTACTAGGGTGCCTGTGGTGTAGGGTTTGATTAAGCAGGCTCATAAAACCCTGTCATGAATTTTCCAGTACTATAATTTTTGTCTTCCTCATAAATAAGAATCTTACGATATGCATTAAAAATATTACAGGTTGTAGCCTTCATTCTATCCAAAGACTCGTATATATGATGAAGATGATTTGATATTTGTGAAAATTTATCATATTTTGTTGATTGCATGGTAATGTGATGTATTATTAAGAATCTATGATAATAACATGTTCCATTTGTGAGAACAACATGGTTTACATTCAGTTTATCATACTGGATGTTTAAGGGTTGATCAATGTCCTCCATCCTTACGTAGCTAATGGGGTTTGAAGTGTAACTAGGGGAGGTTTGGACGCTACTTGTGTAATTTTTTCCCATCTCAAAAGATAAGGGGGGTGTTGTTAGGAAAAAACTTAGGTTAATTTTTCATTTACTAAGTTGTAATGTTAAAGTAATTAAATGTTATTAATTTAACTTAGTTAGCTAGTAGTTAGCAATTATCTAGTTGTCACATTCCTATATTAGTGGGGGCTATACTATTTTTAGTTTAATTCTTTGGGATGTTCCTGGATGTTGCCGGATGTGATTAGTTAGGGGAAATATGATATTTATGCATACTCTCCATAGTTAGTATATTTGATCCACTTTTTATAAATGTTGTTATTGTTGTACACTATCTATAAACATTGTAACTTCTTTATTTGATAATATGAATGGTTTCCATAATATGACATTTTCAAGAGATGTTGTGGTTACACGTTGGTTTAATATCTATCAAAGTGAAACGGCCTACCTAACTCTCTTCCAGACATATTTCAGAAAGTATAAAATACCTACCAAAATAGGAAAAAAAAACAAAAGATGTAGTAATAACAATGAAAGAAAAGGAAACAAGAAGTAATTAGTCCATCATGTCAGGTTCACCAATTTGTACAAATGAAAATTGACATGCAACCTTCAACCACACTTGACCCCCTGAGATCGTGCTACATAAGCCAATGTTGAATGTGTGTGGTTAACTACAAGAGGATCAATGACTAATATATAGTAGTGTGATATCCTGGTAGCTGAATTGGAAAAGAAGAGATTTAGAGAATATGAATAGGTAGTGTAATTCCCTATGGTTTTTTTCCCTAACTTGGATATAATTGTTGATCTAGTTTGAATTTTCCAAATTAATCAAGCTGAAACTAAAAATATATGTTACTGTTGAAAGGAAAGTAATCTAAAAAATCACAAAACTGAAATATTATAATCACAAACAACAATTTGCTTCTATTCTAAATAATTAAAATATTTCTACACAAAAACTAAACAAGAAAAATAACGCGGTCTGGGTATTCACCTATGCTGAGTGTATTGAAACTAAACTAATTTAAAAAAAGAAATTTTCCAAATGAGCTATGATATATAGAAAAGATCTTATAGATATTCTCTGCTTCAAATCCACGGAGATGGGAAGAAGAGGATGCATTACCGAGACTTGCTATTAATGATTTAAAACCTCTTTGAAATTAACTAATTACTTGTAAATGAAAGGAAACTAATTTCTACTCTATTTTTTATGATGTAACAATAATAAATTGCAAGAATGAAGGAAATCAAATAAATCCAACCTAGAATTCACAGAATAGAGGTAAATCCATCTATGTATTAATTTGTCCCCTTAGTTTATCCTTTCTTTCTCTGTGTGTCCATATGAGTCCATTGAATTGAGAATGCAAAGGCAGTAAAAGGAGAAGGCACTTGAGAAATGTAAGCTTGAAGGTAGTCTAGGTGCAATGTAAGTATAAGAGAGATATCACAAGAGATCTGAGCTTGGCTATGTAATTCCTAGCATGATTGTGGCAGCAATACTATGCAAGATACATAAAAGGTCTCAGCGTTTTTCTTGAATACAAGCATGGAATATATAAGAATTAGGGTTGGGATGTGCCTTCATGCATTAGGAAAGAAGAGGAAGTTCCAACTAACTAAAGAATGTGAAAAAATAGAAGAAGAAAGGAGAAGTAAGAAATCAAAACTATTTTTAGACCAATCGGTTCAAAAACACATCCTAAAAGTGAAATTAAGTGAATCATCACATGTCAAAAAAATGCTTGATAGAATCTAGACTAATTACTCTAGGTCATCATCCTATGCAAGGTGGTGGTCGCTGGACTACTACCCTACCTGGGAAGTGGTTTGAGAACTATTTCCCAGGCAGGGACCTGACACTTACAATAGTTAAAGAAATGGAATTTGTTCAGAAAATATGGAGAAAGAGGGATCTATTATTTTTTACTTTTGTTGTTTACAACATCATGACTTTTAATTAAACAACATTCTATTTATTATATAAGACTAAGACATGAATGGAAAGTTGGAAAGAAAAAGGTTTGGATTAAATACATGCATGTCTAATAACTCTTCCACGACTCCAATTTTCCTACCCAAATAATATGTACTATATGCGCTCTAAATATACTAAACAATATTAACCTTTTTTGGTTATTGGTAAGGTCAAATGCTAAAATAAGTACTTTTTAAGGAAATGAATATGATATTTGAAATAAAACTTATTGAAAAACCCTCACAAAGTTTAATAATGCATCACTTTCTTCACTCGATGTTTTTTCTTGCTGACCAAGAAATAAATTTAGCCTTATGGTCTTCTAATCCATTTGCATTTGGAGGAAATCAGATTATATCGTTACAATTATTAGAAAATTAGATTATATTGTTTTAGTGATGAAATGCATCATCATGTGGGAAATAATTCCCTTATTTGCGGGAATTATTATTCTTTCTTGGACTAACTTTTTGATCTCTGAGGAGAACTATTATTCATCTACGAGAATGATGACTAAGGGAAGATGACAGAAGTTGCTTTCAAAGGTGGAAAGAGGAACATGTGACCCTTCCACAAGACCTCCTTTCATAAAACACAAGTTCTTGAAAATCGTTCATGGTATAGATTTGGCCAAAAAGAAATGACCAAAGAACCTAGATCTATTCAATATCTTTGTGTTTTCATAATTTGTTGGCGTCGGTCTAGATTGGAAAAATGGTATTGCCATAATTACTTGTTAACATTACAAACCAACAACCAGTAATGTGTAATATTGTTTGTGGACATTTCATAGTTGGACTTTTCTTTTTTTGTATGTATAATCGATGGTATTTGATTTTACAGTTGTTTTTTCGGTGCAATGGAGGATTTTTTTAATCTTGGGCTTGTTTCTATTATTCTTTTGCTGGTGGTTGGTTGTAGATCAAAATATTTCCACTTGGTATCTTTCCACCCCCAAAACTGACAAGTGCAAATACAAAATGTAACATGAGTGAATCTAATAAAAAACAGTATTGAGCTTGATAATAACATTGCACCGCATCTATTTTAAGCTATATGGGGGGAGGGGGGGTTCGCTAAGTCAGTGATATTACCTCATCAAATAGTACTATGACATTAACACCTTACCTTTACATAATAACTGAAAGAAACAAATTTTGTTTAGAAAATATGGAGAAAATGGGATTTTCTGTTTTTAAATTTTGTTTTTTATGGCATCGTGACTTTTAATTAGACGACAACATATTTATTAGATAAGGCAAAGACATGAATGCAATGTTTGAAAGAAAAAAGGTGTGGATCAAATACCTTTGTGTCTCACAATTCTTCCACGACTCATATTTTCTTGCCCAAATAGTATCTACTATATGTGATCGAAATATATTAAAAAATCTCAACAATTTTTGGTAATTGGTAAGGTGAAAGGATAAAATAAGTACTTTTCAAGGCAATAACTATTATATTTCAAATAATACTTTTTGAAACCCTCACAAAGTTGAATAATGCATCACTTTCTTCACTGAATTTATTTTCCTTACTCATCAATAAATAAATTCAACCATGTGGTCTTCTAAGTCATGTGCATTTGGAGTAAGTCAAATTATATCGTTATAGTTATTAGAAAATGAAGGCAAATTATCAAAAAGTTTGGGCTTGGGTGATACATTGAATTATCATGTGAGAATTAACTCCCATGTTTGTGGGAATTAATAGCCTTTCCAAGAGTCCAACTTATGTGATTTTTTCGTCTTCAGGATAACAATCGTTCACTTCAAAATTACTTTACGCTTCCACTCTTTAGAGAATGGAAACATGAGAAAGGATTTCTACCTCTTTTACCATTATTCCCTGCCAGTTTATTGCAACAAGAGGAGGAGCACACTATTTGTAGTTGGGCTTATTTTTTCATTTTTTCCACTTTTTTGAGTCGCAATATGGCCACACAAATCTCAATGGAATATGTGCTTTCACAACCTACAAATTCAGACACAGGGCCGAGGATGTAATTTTTCGAACAACAAAAACCTAGACAACCATGTGGATGGTGGAAATGAAGTTAGACTATCAATGCCCCTGTGAAATAGATCACTCCCACCCCCTCTCTTTCCACTATTAGACAACCCAACCTTGAATCCAATAGGGGAAATGACTTCAACGCAAAAGGATACAGATAAGATTTTTTTGTGCTTATTTAATATGTAATAGATTTATTTCGTTGTTTTGGAAAAAGACACATGGACCACATATCATTTGTGTAATGTTCTTGAAGGAGAAAGGGGGTGTAAGGCATAATTATTTAAGACATCATACTTTAGGGATAGTTATGAAAGTAAACTCTTCTCATTCAAAATTCCTAAAGTTTAAGTTGACTTTTTTGCTAACATCTAGTTGTTATTACCATCATTTGAACACGTAACCTAGCATTGTCCTTATTATTTTCTCATTTTTAATGTGAAACTCGTGCCTTTGTTCACCTTCCTCTTTACTGAACAATTTTTGTAAGAACTTACAAAGCCACCGATGAATAGTTTATGTTGGTCAAACAATATTAAAAGAATCCTATCCAATAAAAAATGACCTCATATCATTATTTCGAGTTGAACATTTTCATTTCATTAAGTAATTTTGAGGGGCCTTAAATAAATCTTTTTGGGTAGGCTATGGAATTTATTAAATTTTGGTCATAGATTTGATAAAGCACATGTTGATAGCTGAGCCAATATGCTCCACGTGTTTTAAGAAAGGGAAGACATGGAGATGCCCCATTGACATGCCAAAATTATAAAGATGACCCATTGAATGCCGGTACTGCGTAATTGAGAGCAATATAGTCAGCACATAGTTGCCAATAATGCCTAATTTAAGAGAACTACTTGGACACTTGTGGTGTTCATACATGACGAATGCACAAAATGTGAACCCCAGTTTAAAGAGGGCTAAAATAAAAAATACAAACTAGTGCCACCTTGTGTGCCTTTTTATCAATATTTCCTTGATATGACAAGTATAACAATGAAATTTTAGGGTTTGCAGGCTATAGATATTTTATATTTATCCTCATCGTACATCATTATCAATTTTTTTTGAATAAGACATGTTTATTGCAAGAAATTTAGGATTTGCTGGAGAGTTAGGACATATTTTAGATTTGTTTTTAAGGGCATTTGATATAGATATTCGTTAAAGTGATAGGATTCCAGTTGAAAAGATACTATATGAATCATATAGTTTCAAAAGTATCTTATTTGCTGTTTTTTTCTCCATGTATTTAACAAAAAAATAATAGTTGAATGGGAAAAATAGACCCATGTCAAACAAACCCACCAATTGGGTTAAGCACTCTCCAAAACCCAAAGCAGAACATAGAGAGTGACACATCATAAAAGGCCTTTCAGACCTCTCATTTCCTTACATAATAATCATAGTAATCGAATGTGATTAATGAAATGTGAATGCCAAATGGTATATGTTTTTTGATTTAGAGGGACAGTTCTTACTTTTTTAGTTGATGTTGATAAGGGGTGTGATTAATTTTGTAAGTGTAGGAATATAGATGAAGCATTACATTTAAAGGTTCTATCTCTACATTTTAAATTTGCTATGAACTCATACATATACATTTGTGAATCTTATATCATGAATAGTAGAACTTTGTGGACTATTTTATTTTAACTAAACATGAATACATGAACAAATATCGTTCATTTGCAGATTTTATATCATGAGTGGTAGCCTTTTGTGGAATTTTTTTTGGCACCAAACATGAATACATTTGATACCACTTTGGATACTTAATTAATTTTGTAGTTGATGTGGTTTATAATTATTTGGGGAAAATTGTGTTAGTTATGCAATGTGTTTGAGATGATGTTTGCATTGTTTGTTTGTTCAGTTGGTTGGTTGTATCTATCAAATTTGAGAACAACAAATGAAGGAAATGCTAGTGGTGGAATTTATGTTTTGTAGATAATGTAACTGATTATTCTTGTAGACACATTTATGATGTCTGTGTCAACCCATAAATTAGCAATAAGATGAATTTTTTTTATTGGCATAGAAAAAATTTGTGTTCCAACTAATCATTATCAGAATCTCCTGTTGGAACTCATCTATTACTTTCAGCATTGGATTGGTTGATTGGAAAATTCATTGCTGTCAACATTGGAAGGTTGTCGAAGTTAACGAGATTTTTTTGGTTAAAAAATGTGGTGTGTCATTAAAAAAATTTCTCTCCTAAGAGTTAGGTTTGAGTCGATGTGAGACATTAGGATCTCCCAGTCCTCAATAAGAGGAGTTGAATATCACATGTGGAGCAGTAAATTCTGGAATGAAAATAGTTCATTGCTTGTTCCTTGTTACCAAAATATTGTTTACAATGTAAAGGATGAATGAAATCCCTTCGAGAGGATAGCTCCATATGAATTACTTGAATAAATAGGACTGTCTAAAACCGTATGTAATTGGATTAGGTCAAGAATGAAAATTTGTGTTAAATCATTGCCACAATGAATTTTAACATAGAATTATAAGAAGATTAAAAACCTTTTGTGAATAGAATATGGTTAACTTCAAGGAAATGACACAATAAAAATGCAACAAGGATTCCTAAACTTTGATGATCTCTATGAAAGTGATGATCAACTGTTGAAACATACAGTCACAAAATTCTTATTAATTTTGATTTTTTTAAGAGAAATAACAAAAAGTTGTGTATTAATAGAATTGATCAAACTTTACGAATTCCTAAATTATTCATCTCTCAAAAAATATTTTCCTACCATGTGACTCAACTAAAAAATCATGGGTATAATTGTTTTGTGGCATACATTGAAAAAATTGAGGATTCGACCTTCCATGGGACCATTGTCTTAGCCATTATAATTGAACATATATTTAAAAATTGATTATAGTGTCATCAAAGGATCTATTTCAATTCTTGTGTAGATTATGTCTTCACTTCACCATTATGGACTTATAACATAGCACACTAGAAATCCCCAATATCCTACATCCATTCATTCAAAAAAGATGTCATTCAAAAATAATCATCTAGAACTCAAGATTGTGAAATCTATAATTCAGTATTTGCATAGCCTTTTTTAGGGTTCTGCGTACAAAGTTCAAACAAATATTGATACAAAATACAATAAAATTAATGTTAAAAAATGAGACAAGTATGTCACATTGCATTTCTTAAGATGGGTAATGACCATTACTCAATTTGGCTTTCTCGACCCTCCTCCTGTCCTATCTTATGTTAAAAACCTTGGAGTTTTCAAGAGAAAATTCACCCTTGTAACACCTTCTAGTACAAACCATTTATCATCATTAGCCACAAAAAGACAATTTTTATAACCTTTTTCATGGGTATAATTACAAAGTTAAAACATGTATTGTTGCAAAATATAATCAAATTAATGTCAAAACATGATACAAATATGCCAAATTATAGTTCTTGAAGCTGGGAAAAGACCACTACTCAATGTCACTTTCTCAACCCTCATCTTGCCCTATCTCTTATAAAAACCTTTGAATATTCAAGAGAGAAGTCACTCTGGTAATACCTTTTAGTGAAGACCATTCATCATCATCATCCCTAGAAAGAAAATATACAAGGCTTCTACAAGCTTGAGACCACTTTGGATACTTCAATTTAGCAAATTAAAACTTTATTGGTAGTGGGGCGTAGATATAATGACTATACTATCTATTCGATGAATTGTGCCATGACCAGAATAACTTGGGTCTTCTCCCTGATAGGCCTATGGTCCTATCTATATATGGGAAACTAAAGTAGTGAAGAAGATATAATTCACAAGTCACACACTCGGCCACCTACTTCCACTTCAAAAATGCAACTACCTTCTAATCCATAGAATTTTTACAAAGATCTCGGGAATAAGTTTTGGGCGATTTGGTTTATATTGTATCTAATTTTTCAACCCTAGGGAATAAGGGCTTTTGATATTGTATTTTTCTTTGACAATCAAATTTACTATCCTCTGTATTTCTTCCTTATAGAGAAGAAATTGAAAATAAAAGAATTTTGTGGTCCATTTAATTGAGTCTTCAGAACTCAATTCATATTGGAGATGAACATGAGTGTTTTCTCATAAAATATTATTATCCTGAATAGTGTTATGTTTATCAGACCCCTGAAGGATCTAAAATTTACTATGTTCTTTTCAAGAATTTATTGTTCATTAAATTACTATGTTTTATTAAGCAGTTCTATGCCTATGAGGAGTTGTTTGAAGGAAGAAATATAGAGAGAACATAGTTGGTTTTCAGTGAATAAAATAGATAGTTTACATAAGTTTGTGAGTGGTTAAAGATAATTTGAGGATTACGTCTAACTCGAATTATCAGTACTTTTTTAACATTTGTTTGAAGATAGTGTAAGGGCACTACATCATTTCATTATAGGTATGGAGAAGTTGCATCTTTATTTTTGGAATTTAAATACTAATACAATAGAAAAAGAGATAAATTCAAAATCACTGTACACGTCAAAGTAGCTCTCAATGTGATCCATACCCATACTGATATGTTCGTATATTATCCTTCCTCTTTCTATTGATTGCAAACACTAGTCTGGTCAAGGCTACTCGAAACATTATGTTGGTGCTCAAAATTGTCTCACCCCATTTGTGCCCTTGGAAATTTTTTGATTTACAGCCTTTGTTATTTTATCCTTCTCCATGTCGTGCTTGGATAGTCTTTGTTTCCTTTTTTAGTCTACCCTTGGGTCGAAGATCATGTATGGGTCCATATTTGTCTCCTAGTTTCTTTGTTCCTCTGGAAAGGTCTGTATTTTGGGTTCCCCATGATCTATCCTTTCAAAACTCATGTTTTCCCATTCCCTCTATTGCCACCATCAAAATTTATGTTCTTGAATTTTTTTCCTTGAAATACTTGAAGAAGAATGAGTTGATGTGTCCCTAAGGATCATGATTAAGCCATGAAATAGTCTAAACTCTTTGTCATTGAAGAAAACATCATTTTCAGGATCCAATACTCATGTTTCTGTATTTTACGGTTTGACAAGTTTTTTCTCCCGGTCAAATTTTCATCCTTGTATCTATATGGGACATAAAACCTTTTGGTTGTATGCAGCTTGGCTAAACACTTCAAAAATTCTATAAAAACCCTCAACTCATAAATTTGTCCACGTGGGTGAATGACGCTCATTTGAAGATTCCGCATGTTGGCCTAAACCTGGACAATTTTTTTATGTAGTTGGATTAGTTTGGCATAATAGGACACATGGTGAAATCATGCTCTTTTAGGGTCTTTGCTTTGGGCACCATCTTAAAGAAATGCTAGGATGACATGAGGAGGCCTCCTCTTGCTTTAAATTTTACTTAGACTTTTCAATGGCCAAAACGACACTGCCTCGATGTATGACATGTGGTGCTTTCTAAAGAGCTTTAAGCATTCAGACAAATCTCGTCGAAACATGACACGTGGTGATTCCACGCTCATTCAAGGTATCAAATTTTTGGGACTGCCTCAAGGTGTGCCATGGTGACATGTGGGAGTTTGAAAATTTAAAGAGGCAGGAAGGTGGACCATTGGGGAAAACTTGGAAATTTTTCCTCTTTTATTCAAATGACTCAAAGTATAAAACTAACCCACAAGCCCAAGGGGAAAAATTCAAAATTCATTTGAGAAGTCAATAGCAAAGGTGTGGGAAAGTGGAGGAAATGTTAAAAAAATATTTTATGAAATATGATTATAATATTAAATCATAGTGTTGCCCCTCAGCCAATCATATGATGACATGTGTCCTGCGGGAGGGCGAAGCTGCACAGGAAAAATGATTTTTTTTCCTTTTTCTAGAAAGATAGAAAATGTGTAAAATTGAGCTGTGACTCTACATCCAGTCATATTACACCACGTGTCAGGCCCAAATCTCATCGACGGAGCAGCGGAGGAAATCAAGAAATTCTACAAATTTTCAAAAAGTAGTAAAAAAGTAAAAAGACGTCTCGAGCCCCATTTTTACTCATATTTGCCACGTGTAGGGTTCAAATTTGAAGTTGAGGAACAGATCAATGGTAGTTATGCATTTTCACCAATTTGGCCGCCATTTGAGCTCCAGGAAGTTTGGAGATACATTTTTTATCTCAATATTCATCAAATTTTTTACCAATTCATGTCGTCTTAGCCTATAGGGTCTGAATTAATCAATTTGGGGGTTCAATTTGTGAATCCAAGGCATTTTCCAAATGAATTTGTACTCTAGTTTGTGAAAAACGTGAATTACCATATCCAAATTTGTAGAGTAAAAAATTGGGACATGGGAAAAGTGGAAATGATGAAATGAAAGGGATCTACATGCGTGGTAAATGAAAAATGTGCTTCCACTTTGAATAATGATGAAAGTTTTGTAATGATTAACCTTTTGAAAGAATAATTGGTAACTTTCTGTGAGTTTGTTAAATGTCATTTTCCATAAATATTACAAAGCAAAGGTGCTCTGAATATTCCACTTTTGGAGCGAAGATTTGAGGGGCAAAGTGAGTGACTGAGTGAAAGTTAAATATTGCATGAATTTTTCATGCAAATGGTCGGTGTTCATTTTCACGAGAAAAATTTGAGAAAATCTTATCCTTTGAGAAAATTTTCTATGAAACTAGGATAACTTCCTCTATGTTAGATTTTCATTCATGTTTAGTTGGTTGCAATGTATAGCCATCAAAAAGCTTCTAAGATTGTTTAAATAACTCTCCCTTGCTGATGAATCTAATGAATTTTGAGTTAATTTGTGTCAAATATCTAGAAAATTTTATGTTTATTTCACTTTTAGAATATCTGCAAGTAGTTTTCATTGTTCTTATTGCAATCTTGTATCAAAATCTCTTTGAATCACACATATCTCAATCCTTGTGATAGTTTAGTGGCATCTACAATTTCATTTTTCATAAGAGCTTTCATCTAGGAATGAAATAAACAATTTAAAATCACTTTTCTTTCATCTGTTGATAGATATTGTTTGTAAGCCTCTGGGTGTACCTCAGGCATGAATGATCTTAGAATTTGATCTTTTATTGGGTCTTCTAACTCAAGCCTTCATGCTAGAATCTAAAATATTGTGTGAACAAGTGCATGTCTGGGCCTCCATTTATGCACACCTTTTGGTTGAAGGAATGTTTTAACTATTTTGAAGTTTTCTATTATTGAGTTCTTCATTTGTTGTGAAGTTTCTCAAGGATTTGGAAAATTCTAATCTATCTTATAGATCTCCCACAAAAAAAAATTCAAATAACCATTCCTACCCTAAACCACCCCTGTTTTTCTCTGTATATACATAGAAGAACAAAATCCATTTGCTAAAGTATGCAGAACAGATCAAGATTCTAAATGTCTTCAATAACCTTAGCCTTGTGTTTTAAAATATCTCCATATTCTGGAAGTGACAACTTGTGAGAGTTAAATTTGGTGTGTTGATCATATTTTCCCCAAGGTCTTCTCTATAAAATTTGTGCAAAATAAATGTATCTATGTCTCCTTCAATAAAAGATGTTACAAAATAGGTTCTCTTACCTTGGTTGAAAGGAAAAACCTAAAATAGATAGGATAAGATCACATCCCTTAAAGGTGCTACCCGCTTCTTCAAATCCTAAGTTCTATAAATTTAGATAAATTGCTTCCCCAGCTACAAAACAACTTATAAATTATTTATCTACCTCTGAGTGTCTTGTAAAATCCATGATGTTTCTCAAGTTGTGAAGGAGATTAAATATGGGTAACAACATGCTTTTGGCACCACTGTCGGGGATTACTAATGTAATATCCAGAATAATTTGTTAATATACTTCCAGTTCATATTCTTTTAAGCCCATCAACATGCTTCTGGCGCCATTTCCAGGGAGTATTTCAGTATTTCAAAGCCCCAATAATACATTTTATGTGATTTATGTGCAACTACATTATTGAGCATCATTTTCTAATCAGATTTATAAGACTGGAATGAAGAGTGTAGTTTTGAGTTTAATATTATCAAGTGTCTCCATTTTTTTGTTTCAAACTCTGCACCATAGTTAAAAAATTGAATTAAAGAAGATCGGATCTGTTTAAAGCTTTGCATAGTGCTGATATTTGTAGTCACTTGATAGATCTTCATAGTGCATTTGCAAAAGCTAGGATGAAAGTCCTTAGTGGTGACTCCTTGCTATTATATTTTTTGTAAATACTTATACCTTATCATACATTAAGTGAAGTTTGTCACATAAAATCTACAAACATGGAAGGAAGAAGATCTTTCTTCAGGAGAGACCCAAGTAGAAGATTATTTCAAGAATTGGGAAAGATAGTTTTAGAGGAAAGAAAATTTTGGAAGGTTGTTGAAGGTCAGCCATCAAGCAAAGGAATATCCATTGGTGAGAGATATTATCCTTTAATATAGGATTATCACTCTTCTTCCATTGATTCTAATTCAAGTAATCTTCTCATAAACTTGTTTACTTTAACTAGTGAAGGTTATTTTGTTGTACCTAGTGAGTTCCTTCTTCAAACTACACCTGTGTGTTTCAATTCTAGTAAAAATTTCCAAGAAAATCAGCACCTAGAGAATACAAATATTGTGAACCACATTCTTGAGCCCCAAATACCTCGCACTCCTCATCATCTTATGTCACCCCCAAGATCACCTCCACGAGACAACATGGCTCAGCCTCCACCTAGGCCTCCATTTGTGGTTAATACCTTTGGCCAAATAAATTTTAGGGGAATGGTTGGTTATCTTAATGATGTGCCTCAGGGTGTTAGAAGTAGATTGCCAAAGTTCCAAGGGAATAATTCCATAATAGGTGATCAACACTTGAAACTCTTTATTAATATGATGGAGGATTTTGGAATTGGATTTGAGGATATGTACATTAAATTTTTTGTCCACACTTTAGAGGAAGATGCAAAGGATTGGTAGAATCCCTTGCCATATAATTCTATTGATTCATGGGATGAAATGAAAAATGCATTCAGGCTGTAATATGGTGACAAGATTGATCCTAGGTTCCTTTTATCAGAATTTGAGAATATCAAGAAGAACCCAACTGAATCGGTCCATGAATTCAACACAAGGTTCAATAAAAATTTGAGCATATTTTCGGTGAATTTAATACCATGTTATGAATCTTGTTTGATAAAATATTCTCTTTCATTTGATAAAAAGGTTGCATATTACTTGAGGGACAAGAACCGTAGACATTTAAGGCAGACCTTCACCATGGCACTGTCGACACTAAAATTTTCTTCCGTAATTTCTATTTCATTAATGTATGTATTAGGAATAGGATGTTGTTAAGTATAATTAGTAGTAGCGTCTGATAGAAGATAACGGCACCGTCAGTACGGTGCCGCAGCCAATAATATGGAGTACGGTAACAATCAAAGTACAATAGGAATGTTGTAAAAAGTAAATATTTCTCGTAAGTGGTCCGGTAATGTTAAAATGTCAAAGTTTGGGTAATTAGAGAAGTAGGGTCTACATGATTAGGAATTAGAAATATTATATTAGTAATAAGGACAAGGAGTGAGGTCATAAATATTTTGTGTATTTTATTTGTAAAAAGTCTAAAAATGTGGAACCCATGTAAAATGATAAGGTTTATCTTATCTTAAAAGATAAGCTTACATGTACAGATAAGAGTTAAGGTATGGAATATGATTCGTCAGAGTGGATTTCTTATCCTATCTTAGAGATAAGATGGATAAGCCTGGAAGTTCTATAAATAGAGAGGCCACCCCCCCCTCATTTAGCATAGAAGGAAGTAGTGAGAAATATTGTAGGAAGTGTGCGAAGGAAGCCATCAGTTAAAGGTGTGTTGAAGAAGCCATTAAGAGGTGTAATTGTAAAGTTTCTCCCATAGTCTTGGTGAAAGGCAAGTGAAGTCAATAACACTTGAAGTACCTCATGGGTGAGATTGTAACAATTTCATGTTAATATTATAATTTACTTTGATATTTCAGATTTGTCATCATTCCGTCTTATCATAGTCGATGGTATTCTTGTGTTATGTTGTTGTTTTGTTTCTAGATTACATCCACCAAACTAAAGGCTGTGCATTAGTAAATAATCATAGCACGAGGAGTTCCCGGTGAAGAATTATCATAGTGCCAGATTGGTGATGACATTTTGGTTCCGTTGCCGGGACCATTCCTCGTTGGTGGATTTTCTGGAGAGATATTCCCACTTAGTCAAAAATCAATTGGAGGGTAACCTTGTTTTTACTGTGCATAGTAGTTACCATGGTAAAGTCATTTTTGCTGTGAATAGTAGTTACCATGGTAAAGTCATTTTTGCTGTGAATAGTATTTACCACAGTAAAGTCACTTTTTACCGTGAATAGTATTTACCGCAGTAACTTCACTTTTTACCGTGAATAGTGTTTACCATAGTAAAGTCAGTTTTTACCGCAGTAAGTCAAGTTTTACCATAGTTTTACCGTGGTCATTTCTATTTTACTGTAGAAAGGTGTAAAGTCACTTTCTATTACAGTGATTCCAATTATTTGTGCACATAAGTCTTGTTGATTGTACTTGTGGGTTGGTATTTCACGGTGGTTACTTTTGAAAATGGGAAAGATTCCTGTTTTTTCAGCTCAATCTAATGAAGATGCTTCTTCTTTCATTCAAGAGTTTAAACGATCTTGTATTTGTAATGGCCTCATAAGAAGGGAACAATGGACTGAATTTTTTCCTACCTTTTTGGATGGTTCAGCACTTAGGTGGTTTGAAACACTAGGTGATAATGTGAAAAATTCATGGGATTTATTAACTGAAAGTTTTCTTGAAGAATTTGGTGAACAACAGAAATATGCAGATCTCATGATCGAGATCACAAAGCTATCCCAAGGAGAGAAGGAGAAGATAAGGGATTATCATGCTCGTGTTCTAGAGCTAAGGAGGAAGCTTGATGCCCAGATCCGGAAGGAAGGATTAGCGGATGGGTTGATGAATGGCGTGGATAATCTCCTATGTAAGCACTTCATTCTTGGGATGAAGCCAGAGATCAGACAACGAGTGAAGTATGACCGCCCAGCTACCATTGAACAAGCAAAGGAGATTGCAAGAAGGCAAGAAGAAAGCATGGAAGAGGAGCCCAAAGAAATTTGTTGCTAAAGTAGAGCCTACACCAACACCTTTGGTCCAGAATCCACAACCACTCCCGGTGAGCACAAATATTTCTCCTAGTACATCTACTGAGTATGAAGATCTGCTCAAAAAAGATGGGTCAGTTAACTATTAATCTTCTTCAAGGAAAAGAATTTAGTTCTCAGGGAGGAGATAGAGGTCCAAAAAGAAATATTTCTGAAGTTGTATGTTATGGTTGTTATAAAAAGGGTCATTATAAGTATAATTGTCCAGATAGAGCTTCTACATCTGGTAAAGGAGATAATGATAAAGGAAAAGCACCTGTGAATTCTTTTGATGTAGTAGATAAGAGCAGAAATAATGAAGTAGATGTGTTTGTAACAAAAAGAAAGAAAGAAAAAGATAATCAAGATGGAACTGATCCTAAGAAGATGAAAGGAGAAACTAGTAAGAAACATAGGAGAAGAAAGTTGGGTGTGCAGGATTTTCTGATTTCACAGGGGCAAGGACCATACTCCATCTTGGAAGATCTGTCCAAAAGGCCTGCAAATATTACATATGGTTAACTCTTGGCTATGTCTTCGGAGAAGAGGTGGGAGCTGCGAAGTGGATTCAATGCTCGAAGAAGAAAGGAGGTTGAGGTCCCTGTTTTGGAGGCAGAGGCAGATCCCTATGCTCCACAAGCTGAGGTATTATGTAATGGTATTTCAATTCATGATGTCTTAATTGATGGAGGTGCTGCAGTTAATGTAATGACCGAGTCTGTAATGAATATGTTGGGTTTAAAAATTGATCGCCCTTCAACACTTATGTTAAGGTCATTAAATAAAGGAAAAACTAAACCAGAAGGTGTAGTTTCAAATGTGGCAATATCTGTTATGGGTGTTGTATGTGTGGTAGACTTTCAGGTGATGAAAAATGGTACTGTTGCGTACCCAATGTTGCTGGGAAGACCATGGCTAAGGAGAGTTCATGCAAGAAACTACTAGAATGAAGGTTTCATGACACTTGGACGTGGTAGAGAGAGGGTGAAGATAAACGTGATCCCTCGACATCATAAAGCAGAACCTGTGGATTCAAGTGATGAAACTGATGATTGGACATCCTCTGATTACTCTAGTACCAGTGAAGTGGACACTGAAGATGAAGAAAGTGAGGTTGATGTTTCAGTCATGGATATCCTTCCAGTCACACCAACTCATGACCCCATAAAATTATCTGAAGAAGAAGTTGATGATCGTCTCCAACAAATAAAGATTGGTGATGATGTGATGGAGAGTGAGAAGGAATCCTACCTCCAGCTCTTTCGAAGGTACATACACCTATTCACTTTTGATTACAAGGAACTCCGTCAAGTAAGTTGGGTAGAAACATTCTATTGAGCTATGGTAGATGGTGCTAAGCCCATAAAGCAAATGCCATATAGAATGAATCCTAATTTTTCCAAGACTGTAAAAGAAGAAATAGATAAGTTGCTTGATGCAGGATTCATATTTGCTGTGGAGAATTCAGAATGGGTTTCTCCCATTGTGATCTCAATAAAAAAGAATGGGAAGCTACGCATTTGTGTTGATTACAAGAAGCTCAATAAGGCAAAAAAGAAGGATCATTACCCTCTTCCATTTTCAGATCAGATCTTGGATGAAGTAGCTGGCCAGGAGTGCTATAGTTTTGCTGATGGATATAGCGGCTACAACCAAGTTCGTATAGTAGAGAAAGATCAGCTGAAGACCATGTTCACCACTCCTTGGGGAACGTTTGCTTATAGAGTTATGCCTTTTGGGTTGTGTAATGCTCCAGCAACATTCCAGTGTTTGATGAATAGGGTGTTCGAACCCTACATTGGGACCTTCATCAGAGTATTTCTGGATGATTTTTGCATCTATGGGAGCAAGTTGGACCACCTGCACCAAATGGAGACAACATTTCAAAGGTTAGATGAAGCACAAGCCTCACTAAACCCTACAAAGTGTGTCTTTGGATGTTCTAAAGGCGTTTTGTTAGGGCATGTTGTATCCAGAGATGGTATTGGTACTGATCCTGATAAAGTTTCAAAAATCAAAGATTTACCATTTCCTATGAATAGAAGTAAGTTGAGATCATTTTTAGGCCATGTGGGTTACTATAGAAGGTTCATCAAGAATTTCTCAAAGATTGCACAGCCACTAACCCAGTTCTTGAAGAAGGATGTTACTTATGAACCAGGAAATAAGGTGCATGAAGCTTTTGGACAACTGAAGGAAGCCCTGGTGTCTTCACCTGTTTTAAAGAATCCAGACTGGAGCAAGCCATTCATTGTGTACACTGATGCCTCAGATGCAGCACTAGGAAGTACTTTGAGCCAAAAGGATGAAAATGGGAATGAACATCCAATTTACTTTGGGAGCAGACAAATGAGCAGTGCTGAGGTAAATTATACTGTAACTGAAAAAGAGGCTCTGGCTATCATTTTTGCTGTAAAGAAGTTTAGAAATTACTTGCTAGGGAAAAAATTTCTAGTTGTAACAGATCATCAGGCTCTAAAATATATTGTAAATAAGCCTAACCCATCAGGGAGGATAGCAAGATGGATAATTTTGCTACAAGAATTTGAATTTGATATTATAGATAGGCCAGGAAAGAAGCATGTCAATGCAGATGCACTCTCTCGAGCCTATGATGGTTTAGGATCATCTTGTGATGATGATGATTTCCCCGATGCAGCATTGTTATCCCTTGACACAATCCCTAGTGAATACATAGATATTTGGAATTATCTGAATGAATTCAAGTTTCCTGATGGTGCCAATGCAAAGACTAAGAGAAAGATTACTCAAGCCAGTCGTCCATATTCTATTCTGCATGGAGTATTATTTTGAATAGGACTTGATGGACAATACAAGAGGGCAGTTGGACGTGATCAAGGGAAGGAACTGCTAGAAGAATTCCACAATGGTACATGTGGAGGGCACTTCTCTGGACAACTTATAGCAAGAAGGATCTTGGATGCAGGTTATCACTGGCCTACTCTTTTTAAAGATTGTTATAATTATTGTAAGACATGTGATATTTGTCAAACACATGGTAACCGTAAGACTTCATCAGCTCCATTATGCCCTATTCTTCCACTTGGTCCCTTTGAAAAGTGGGGAATAGACATTGTAGGTCCACTTCCAACCACCTCACGCCAAAATAAGTATATTGTAGTTGCCACAGATTATTTGACCAAGTGGGTTGAAGCTAGGCCATTGAAAACAGCTTCCATGGATGAAGTGGCAAGGTTCATATATGAACGCATTGTCACCAGATTTGGTTGTCCATTAGAAATTGTAACAGATCAAGGAAGCCACTTCATTAATGAGGTGGTAGAAGCCCTAGTCAATAAGTTTTCTATTAAGCACAGGAAGGCAACAACATACAAGCCAAGCACAAATGGACAGGTGGAACGAACAAATTTTGTGTTGTGTCAAATTCTAGCAAAAGATGCAGCCTTGCAGGTACATAAATGGGATAAGAGGATTCATGCAGCATTGTGGGCATATAGGGCAACATCAAAGTCAGCAACATGGATACTCCCCATTTCAGCTGGCTTATGGCATTGATCCAGTTCTTCCTATTGAGTTTGATATTCCCACGGTCAGAGTAATGAAAAATGAAAGAATGGATGAAAGTGATTCAGTAAAAGAAAGGTTGGTACATCTTCATTTGTTAGAGGAAATGAGGGAAATAGCTAAGGATACAAGCTATAAGAAGAAAATGAAGCAGAAGGAATACTTTGATCAAAAGATCTGGTGGTCTCCATTTCATGTGAATGACTTGGTTCTAGTATATGATTCCAGATACAAAAAAAGAAGACAGAGAAAATTTCTTCCAAAATGGATGGGGCCCTACAAAATAGCAGCTGTGCATGAAAATGGTACGTACCGACTGGAGGAATTGGATGGCACTCCCATTACGAAATGGGTCAACCACGACAAGTTGAAGATTTTCCAAGCACCAGAATAAGTCTACTCCGAGGACGGAGTAGAAGCTAGGAAGGGGGAAGATGTCGACACTAAAATTTTCCTCCATAATTTCTATTTCATTAATGTATGTATTAGGAATAAGATGATGTTAAGTATAATTAGTAGTAGCGTCTGATAGAAGATAACGGCGCCGTCAGTACGGTGCCGCCAATAATGTGGAGTACGGTAACAGTCAAAGTACAATAGGAATGTTGTAAAAAGTAAATATTTGTCGTAAGTGGTCCGGTAATGTTAAAATGTCAAAGTTTGGGTAATTAGAGAAGTAGGGTCTACATGATTAGGAATTAGAAATATTATATTAGTAATAAGGACAAGGAGTGAGGTCATAAATATTTTGATTATTTTATTTAAAAAGTCTAAAAATGTGGAACCCATGTAAAATGATAACGTTTATCTTATCTTAAAAGATAAGCTTACATGTACAGATAAGAGTTAAGGTATGGAATATGATTCGTCAGAGTGGATTTCGTATCCTATCTTAGAGATAAGATGGATAAGCCTGGAAGTTCTATAAATAGAGAGGCCACCTCCCTCATTTAGCATATAAGGATGTAGTGAGAAATATTGTAGGAAGTGTGCGAAGGAAGCCAACAGTTAAAGGTGTGTTGAAGAAGCCATTAAGAGGTGTAATTGTAAAGTTTCTCCCATAGTCTTGGTGAAAGGAAAGTGAAGTCAATAACACTTGAAGTACCTCATGGGTGAGATTGTAACAATTTCATGTTAATATTATAATTTACTTTGATATTTCAGATTTGTCATCATTCTGTCTTATCATAGTCGATGGTATTCTTGTGTTATGTTGTTGTTTTGTTTCCAGATTACATCCACCAAACTAAAGGCTGTGCATTAGTAAATAATCATAGCACGAGGAGTTCCCGGTGAAGAATTATCATAGTGCCGGATTGGTGATGACAACACTTCAAATTGAGAACAATATCAAGGCTATTGGGAAACCTCCTAAGAGATATGGAGTTAAATTGGTAAACCCTGAGAAGCCTCAAGCAAGAAAGACTTTAGACTTGGAGGATGTGGTGAAAACTTTGGCAAGGCATGTCAAAGAGATTTCCTACAAGTTTGTAAGAGCTGAGAAGGGAATTGGACAAACTTCATAAGGTCAGCCTAGGAAACAAGCACAATATAGATTTATAAATAACCATATGAATGAGAAGAGATTTGATGAAAAAGGTAAAGGGCCTATTGGATTTGGAAATAGGCAATCTCAGGCCAAGGAAAGTAAGGTAGTTCCTGATCTGTTAAATTCTAGAGTGGATACTATTGATGATACAAATCAGATTGACTTGTGTGATATATTTTTGTTACCCCATCCTCCATGTGGAATAGATCAAAAAATTGAAGAGGAAGATGATAATTGTAATACAGATGATGATGCTTACATGATGGAATTCCCTACAAAGTCATGTCAAGGAACAACATCCACTGAAATGATAAGTGCAAGGACTACTACTAATTTTTGGGATTGCATCCAACGGGTACATATTTTTCCTCTTTCTCATGTTTTAGAAATTGATAATGTACAAGCCTTTGAGCTACCCAATAATGATTTTGAGTACTTGAGGGCGTTGGTGATCAAGAAGTATGATGGAGGTATACCCTCAAAAGAGGATAGGCACCTGCATATGAATGTTGTGGTGGCCTAAGAGAAGGAGTATAACACAAGAAGTAAGGTTGTTAAGGGAGTTGGGCCTCAGACCAAAAATAAAAACCCATTTCTTTCTAATATCCCAAAAGAGGTTCCTAAGAAAGAAACATCTGCTAAGAGCCCTGCTGTCCCAAGCAAAAGTTATGCTTCACCCCATGCTCAAAATGATAAAAACCCTATACCATCTGATGAAATGTCTAGCCCTCCTTCCATTTTTGTTTTACCTAAATACATTCCTTATGACATCGTTCACATTTTGAGCCAAATCAAGGTTAGTGTTCCAATTGTTGAGTTGCTTAGAATCCCTGAGCACAAAAAGATAGCACTTGAGTATTTGGGATTGAAGGAGGAGAAGGATTTCATTAAAAGGAATGTGAATGTTGTAGAGGCTTCACTTGCTATTGCAGAGGTAGGAAAGACATCAACAATGGAAGAATTTGGTGAACCACCAGAGGTATATTTGGGAACATCCTTGGTTGATTCTCAGCTGAGTGTTGACCCTCTCTTCACAACTTTGATCATAAAGGATAGGTTTCTACATAATTTTATGTTTGACTCTAGGAATCATGCAATGTCATGCCTTTGGAAGTTATGAATGAGTTAAATATCGAAGTAACAACAACATATGACAAGTGTAATTCCATGGATTCTAGGGAAGTGCAAGTTTTTGGATGTGTCAAAGGTTTGGTGGTGCAACTTGCAGCCTATCTGGGTAAGAATTTGAAACTTGATGTTGTAATTGTCGATTGACCTACCAAATGGGGTATGTTATTGTTAACAAAGTGGGCTGCAAGTGTTGGAGGGAGTGTCCAAATGGATATGTATTTTTCCACCATTCCCATTGAAGGTAGCCTTGTACAATTATATGGAGAGAAGAAGATGTTACATCTAATTGAGGATTCAAACAATGCTTCTTATGAAGTATTATTTGTTGATGTTGATGTTGATAATTTTGTTGGGTTTACTAATGGTAAGGAGTAAAAGATGGATCAGTCTAAGTGTATTGAAGAAGTAGGCTCTCCATGGAATTTGTTATTTGATGGAGCTTGCTCCAAATTTGGTAATGGTGCTAGTGTTGTTTTGATCTCTCCAAGAAAAGAGGAATTTGTTTTCTCTTTCAAACTTAACTTTGAATGTACCAATAACATATCTAATGAGTATGAGGAATTATTGTTAGGGATGAGGATTTCTTGGAAGTATGGAATAAAGGATGTCATTGTAAAGGGAGATTCTGAGTTGGTTATCAAACAAGTTAGAAAATTGTATGCAACAAAAAATCACCGAATGAAACAATACAAACACGTAGTTTGGGATCTGATCAAGATGTTTGATTCCTTCAACATTGTTCATCATGACAGAATTTTAAATATGATTGCATATAGGCTAGCAGTGTTGGGGTCAAGATTTGACAATTGTACCATTTCTCCATATGGTGAATATGATGTAGAAATATTCACTAGGCCTGTAGTATCTGATAACATAAAACATTGGAAAGTATTTGATGATGATGCTCAGGTTCAGAGGTTTTTTTAGAACCAAGGTGATTTTTTGGATCAGCATATTGATTTAGAATCATTGTTCTATAATGTTGATGGAAAACAAACCTTGTTTAGTAGGGATATCATTCAATTATAGAATAACACCATCCCTAGAGGGTTGGTTGCTCTTGAGTCAAATTTTAACAATTTTTATTATATAATGAATAGAAACATGTTTGCATCTAGAGATGTTGAAAAGCATGACTTGGGAACAAAGGAAAAACTAAGGGAGATTTGGTTAGGAAGTGGTTTAAACAAGGAAGAAAAAAGTCCTATATCTAATTATTGAGACAACATTAGGACTGTTTGGCTTGGTATTATTCCAAACTAAAAGCATATAGAAAAGACTTGTTCCAACATGAAATCCCTCTTGAGAAAGATTCCAAACCATTCAGATAGAAGCAAAGGTCAATTAACCCATTCCTTTCTCTCAAAATGCAAGAGGAATTGAAAAATTTTAGAGACGGAGGAATCATTCAACCCACAAGATATTCTTCTAGGGTTGCAAACTTGGTGCTGGTCAGAAAGAAAAATGGAGATATAAAACTTTGTGTGGATTTAAAAAATCTAAATAGAGAATCAATGAAAGAAAAATATCCTCTACCAAACATGGAAAACATGTTACAATTAGTGATTGGTTCTTAAATGATTTCTACTTTAGATGGTTTCTCCGGTTATAACGAAGTTGTCAAAGAATCGGAGAGGATTAAAATTGCCTTTACTACTCCATGGGGAACCTATGTTTTTGTCAAGGTGCCCTTTTGTTTAATAAATGTTGGATCTACATTTCGAAGGGCCATGGAAATTGGTTTTTCTGGCTATATCAATGATTTTATTGTTGTTTATCAAGATGATATTACTATTTTTTATAGCAAAAGAATTGACCACTTGCAGCATTTGGAAAGAATGTTGATCAGATGTAGAGAATATGGAATTTCACTCAATCCAAAGAAGTTCCATTTTGGAGTGCAAAGAGAAAAAATAATTGGTCACATTATGTCTAAAGAAGGAGTTATGATTGATCCACAAAGGATAGAAGCTATCAACAAGATCCTAGTTCCAAAAACTACAAAAGGAATCCAATCCTTCTTTGGTCAAATAAATTTCATTAGAAGGTTTGTGTCTAAATTTGCTGAGTTATCTCTCCCCATTACATGCATGTTAAAGAAGGACCAGAATATCAAGTGGGAAGAAGCTACCCTTAAATATTTTGATGGAATCAAGGAAGCATTGAAGCATGCTCCTGTTAAATAGCAGCTCCAAATTACAAGAAACCTTTCCAAATCTTCTCCTTTACTTCTGAGCACATCATTACATCTGTTTTGTTGCAAAAGGATGATCATGAAACTGAAAGACCTATTGCCTTATTTAATAAGGCATTGCAAGTAGCTAAGTTGAAATACACAATCATGGAGAAGCAAGCATTTGCCTTGGTAAAAGTAGTAAAAGTTTTTAGGCCTTATATTTTGAGTTCCAAAATTGTTTCTTATATTCCTCACACAATGGTGAAAGACATATTATCAGAGATGGATATCTCAAGCAAAAGGTGTAGATGGGTCAACAAACGGTAGGAGTACAATGTGGAAATCCAGACCACAAAGCTAGTAAGTGGTTTGGGTCTTTCCAAACTCATGGCTGAAAGAAATCTGCAGAATGCTGAAGTAAATGAGGTAGAAGAAGAAAGGAAAAATGTTGTTAAGAAATTATTGAGTTTTGAATGGTATAAGGATGTAATCTTTTAACTCAGACACTTATGATTCCCTGGGCATTTGAATAAAAATTAGAAAAGAGCCCTCAAGCAAGCTTCTAAAAAATATAGCATTACAAGCTTTGGGTTGCCTTAGAAGAACCTTGAAGGAATCCTCTTGAGATGTGTGACTGAAGATGAAGCACCCAAAATAATTGTTGATTTCCATGGGGGAGTTTATGGAGGAATTTTTGCTTGAAGAGTTACTGCACACAAAATTCTGAGGATTGGTTATTGGTGGCCAACTCTTTTCAAGGATGCAACTCAAATGATTAAAATATGTCAGAGTTGTCAACATTTCTCCAGAATATTGAAAGATTTTGGATCCCTTCCTTTGCATCCTATATCAATTGAAGCTCCTTTCAAACAATGGGGGCTGGACTTTATTGGTGAAATCTCTTATTCATCAAGTGTTGAACACAAATGGATTTTATTAGCTACTGATTTTTTCACAAAATGGGTGGAATAAATCCCCACTAGGAAGGCAACGCACCAAGTTGTAATGGACTTCATATTGAATCATATCATTTGCAAATTTGGAGTGCCAGTCAAGATTATTGTTGATAATGCCATGAGTTTCAGAGCTGGAACTTTAGTGGCAATGTGCAAAGAGTATAGGATAAAGTTGACATATGCTTCTAACTATAATCCATAAGGAAATGGACAGGCTAAGTCCAACAATAAAAACTTGTTGAAAATCATTAAAAGGAATTTGAAATTGAACAAGAAGAAGTGGGGTGAGAAACTAAATTTTTTTCTTTGGGCTGATAGGATCATTGCCAAAAGAGCTAATGGTAAAAGCCCATTTGAATTGGTATATGGAACACAAGCTCTGTTGCCCCTACATCTTCAATTGTCTTCATTTTAGTTTGTTCAACAACTTGAAGACCAAGAAATCAGTCCATATGAAGAAAGGATTAATTAGATTGTTGATATTGATGAAGAAAGAAGAGCATACCATCAGAGGCATGTAAAATTCAGAGAGAGGATGAAGAAGTTGTTATATAAGAAGGTAACCCCATGAGCTTTCAATATTGGAGATCTTGTGCTATTGTGGGATAACAGGCATGAAGATAAGGGAAAGAATGGTAAATTTGATGCTTTGTGGATGGGCCCATATTCCATTGACATAAGAATTGGTAAAAATAAATTTTTCCTCAAGGACCTGGATGGGGAATTACTTGAGATTCCTGTTAATGGCAGATATTTGAAGCATTTTTTGGATTGATTCCCAAAACTAAGGTTTACATATCACTTGTACAGTGTACAATTTTTTGTTTTCTACTCTACTTTTTGTTATTTTGGTTAGTTTATCTGTTGGCTTTTGGGTGTTTTGTCTTGTGACTCCATTTTCACAATGGGTATTTTGGAACTTGGTCTACTTTTGTTCTTATGGCACTCGCAGGGAGTACCAATCCTTGAGTTGGAGCCTGTGTTGGTGCTCAAAGTTATCCTACCCCATTTGTGCCCTTGGAAATTTATCAATTTACGTCCTCTGTCATTTTATCCTTCCCCATGTTGTGCTTGGCTGGTCTCTGTTACCATTTTTAGTCTTCCCCAGGGTCAAAGATCATGTACGGGTCCATTTTTGTCTCCTAGTTTCTTTGTTCCTCTGGAAAGGTCTATATTTTTGGTTCCTCGAGGTTTGTATTTCGGGATCCCTCTATTGCCATGGTCATAATTTATGTTCTTGATTTGTTTTCCTTGAAATAATTGAATAAGAATGAGTTGAGTGTCCCTAAGGATCGTGTTTGAGCCTTGCAACAATCTAAATTCTCTGTCATTAAAGCAAACATCATTTTCAAGATCAATTGCTTGTGTTTCTATATTTTACGGTTTGATGGGCATTTTCTCCTAGTCAAATTTGTATCCTTACATCTACAAGGGATGTGGCACCTTTTGGGTAGATGTGGCTTGGCTAAACACTTAAAAAATTCTATAAACAACCTCAACTCACAAATTTTTCCACGTGAGTGAAGGACGCTCGTTTGAAGATTTACTTTTTGGTTTAGCCTTAGATTAGTGCCGGGAGGACACGTGGAGGCTTCTGTTGCTTGGCCTGGAATTGGAAAAAAAATTCAATGTAGTTGGAATAGTTTGGTAGAACAGGACATGTGGAGAGCTCATGCTCATTCAGTGTCTCAGCTTTGGGCACCATCTTAAAGAAGCGTCAAGATGACACATGGAGGCCTCCGCTTGTTTTACATTTTACTTAGACTTTGAAATGGCCAAAAGGAGACTACCTTGGCATATGACACATGGTGCCTTCCATTGAGCTTCAAGATTTCAAACAGATCTCCCTAGAATAGGACACGTAGCGAGCCCGCACTCGATCAAGGTATCAAATTCTTAGGACCGCCTCAAGGTGCGCCGTGGTGACATGTGGCAGTTTGAAAAGTCAAAGAGATAGGGGGGCAAACCATCAGGGGAAACTTTAATTTTTTTCCTCTTGTAATCAAATGACTCTAAGTATCAAACTAACCCACAAGCCTGAGTGTAAAAATTCAAAATTCATTTGAAAAGTCAATAGCGGAGGTGCAGGCTAGCCGAGAAAATGTTAAAAATTTTCTTTTACGAAATATGATTAAAATAAGAAATGAGAGCACTACCCCTCAGCCAATCATATGAGGACATGTGTCCTATGGGAGGGCAGAACCGCGGAGGAAAAATGATTTTTTTTCCTTTTACCAGAAATATGCAAAACAAGTAAAAATTGAGCCGTGACTCCGTATGCAATCATATTGCACCACATGTCAGGCCCAAATTTCATCAGCGGAGTGGCGGAGGAAATCCAAAAATTGTGCAAATTTTTTGGAAGTAGTAAAAAGGTAAAAAGACGTCTTGAGGCCCATTTTTACCTAGATCTGCCACGTGGAGGCCTCAAATTTGAAGTTGAGGAATAGATCGACGATAGCTGTGCATTTCATTATTTTGGCCACCATTTGATCTCTAGGAAGTTTGGAGATGCATTTTTTGTATCAATCTTCACTAAATTTTTAACTAATTTATGTCATCTTGGCATACAGGGTCTGAATTAATTAATTTGGGGGTTTAATTTGTGAATACAAGGCATTTTTCAAATGAATTTTTACTATGGTTCATGAAAAACGTGAATTACCATATCAAAAGTTGCAGAGTTAAAATTTGCAAGGGAAAAGTTGAAATGATGAAATAAAATGGATCTACATGCGTGGGAAATGAAAAATTTTCTTCCATTTTGAAGAATGATGAAATTTTTGTAATGATTCACCTTTTGAAAGAAAAACTGGAAACTTTTGTGAGTTTCTTAAATGTCATTTTCTAGAAATATTGCAAAGCAAAGGTGCTCTGAATATTCCACTTTTGGAGATAAGATTTTAGGGGAAAAGTGAGTGAGTAAGTGAAAGTTATGTATTATACGAATTTCTCATGCAAATCGTCGGGGTTCATTTTCACGATTTTTTTTTGAGAAAATCTCATCCTTCAAGAAAACTTTAAAATAAACTAGGTTAACTTCTTTTGTGTTATATTTTCATTCATGTTGAGTTGGTTACAATGTATATCCATCAAAAATATCTGAGATTGTTTAAATAACTCTCCCATTCTAATGAATCTAATGAATTTTGATTTAATTTGTGTTAAAGATCTTGCAAATTTTGTATTTATTTCACTTTCAGAATGTCTGCAAGTAGTTCTTGTTATTCCAATTGCAATCTTGTATAAAAATATATTTGAATCAAACAAATCTCAATCCTTGTGATAGTTTAGTGGCATATGCAATTTCATTTTTCAAAAGAGATTTCATCTGGGAATGAAATAAATGATTTAAAATTACTTTTCTTTCATCTTTTAACAGAGATTGTTTGTAAGACTCTGGGTGTACCTTGGGCATGACTTATCTTAGATTTTGATGTTTTATTGGGTCTTCTGACTCGAGCCTTCATGCTAGAATCTAAAATATTGTGGGAAAAATTACATGTCTGGATCTCCATTGATGCACACCTTCTGGTTGAAGGAATGTTTTAACTATTTTGAACTTTTCTATTATTGACTTCTCCATTTGTTGTGAAGTTTCTCAAGGATTTGACAAAGTCTAATCTATCTTCTTGATCTCCCACCAAAAAAAATTCAAATAACCAATATTACCTTGAACCACCCTTGTTTTTCTTTGTATATCAACAGAAGAACAAAACCATTTGCTAAATTATGCAGAACAAATTAGGATTCCAAATGTGTTCAGTAACCTTAGCCCTGTGTTTTAAAATATCTACATAATCAGGAAGTGACAACTTGTGAGAGTTAGATTTGGTGTGTTTATCATATTTTCCCCTAGTTCTTCTCTATAAAGTTTGTGCAAAAGAAAGGTATCTGCATCTCCTTCAATAAAAGAGGTTAAAAAATAGGTTCTCTTAACTTGGTTGAAAGGCACCACCTAAACTAGTTAGTATAAGATCACATCCTTTTAAGGTGCTATCCACTTATTCAAAGCCCGAGTGTTAAAATGTAAGATAAATTGCTTCCTTGGCTACAAAAAGACATATAAATAATTTATCTACCTCTGAGTGTCTTGTAAAATCCATAATGCTGCTCAAGTTGTGAAGGAGATTAAATCTGGGTACCAACACATTACACCAAAAACAACCCAATCCTTCTGACCTGCACTCATTCTCTTTAAAGAAGAATAATAATTCTGATGTACTAGGTTTGAATCTTCTGATGCAACTGATATATTTGGAGTAGGAACTGAAGAAGGAACAATTAAAACACCCAGATAATCTTACTGAGTGTGGAATTAGCAGAGCTAGATGTTCAAAGTGTCAGATTGGGTTTGTAACTCTAGTATTGTTTTATCAATTAAAAATTAGATTGGAATCCAGTCTTAAGGAACTACCTCATTTTGCATGCACCGATTAAAAATAGAAAAATGTCTAAACACCCGTCAAAGTTTATCTTGTGACGTGAACGACTAGAAAGGCCTTTCCCATATGGGTAACACCTTCAACATAACAATAAATTTATTTTAGATCCTGAGGTGTTAACCACACCAAAACCCAAGTTCACGTTTTAAATTTAGTAGTAATTGGATAGTTGCAGTGATGATTAAATTTAATAAATATATATAAGATATAAAAACAACATAGAAAAATTCATATTTACGTATGGTTAAAAGGTTTGATATATTTTTAAATAAATTTGAATTTAATATCTAGTAGGTTCATTTCTAGTGTGCAATAGATGATTAAATAATTGGTGTGTTGTATTCTTTACTTTAAACTGTAATAAATAAATCTAACCACAACAAGAAACATTAGTAAAAAAATAGTGTTTATCTACCCCTTCTCGTATGATCTTTCCTAAAACAGAAGGAACCAAAATCTTAAGATCAACATCAATCTCTAAACTCGATGTCACCTTCTGTATTGAGTAAAAAAGATCCCTAGTTTGAATTATCATCATATTTGGTATGTTTAGAGGCATCTTCGTAATCCCGACAGTTAGGAATGACATGGTCAAACTATTTTTGGTGTAAGTCGAATAAACAATTCCTTAGGATCCTAGTGGACTGCCAAGTCTTACAAAGTTAGATCCAGAAATCAACTTCATGATGGATTGAATTCTTTGTGGGATCCAAATGACACAAATGGAGCTAGTGAAATATTTTTACTATGACTTAAACTCTTGTTAATGATCCTTTTAGTTCCTCGCAAATAAATGTGTTACCTTGGTTACTAAAAACATATCACCTTGGTCTTTCATGAAGGTTGTTTATCATAAATGTGTACTCTCTCTTTAAACACATATATAGTTAGGGTGTAGATCATTAGGTGCAATTGGAATTAAACAAATCCTTGGCTAATTAATGAGTTAACTTGAGGGTCATATGTATTTTTTAATTCTTCCAATCATTTATTTCTGCAAGATGTTAGATAATACTTCCATAAATCCCTTTTTATAATACAATGATAATATTGTTACCATAATGTGATGTAAGATTAAAGCATATAAGAGTGAAACGAGATTTGAGGTTAGATATAATGACACTCTTGGAGTCCTTATAATTCAATTAGACATTTCCTTGTGTTAAAAAGAATATGAATTGCCTTGGTGAGATCAACATTGAGAAAACAAAATATATTTATAAATCTAAATAAAATTTCTTGACTTGGAAATGTTGAATGGATTTAACAATTTATCAAACTATAGTAACTATGGTAGGAAAATAAAGATACCGTGATCGATAAATGTTTATTGGGAAAAGGTACCTTGAATCTAAAACTCCCATAAATCCTAAGGTTAATTTCTTAACATCACGTCAGATTCACTTGTGTAGCAAGGGTAAAATTTTAACTTTGAATAAACATTTGAAAAGTATATTTTTAGAATAATAATGAGAGAATTAAGAACATTGTATGTAATTTGAAATATGACAACTAATTAAGTAAGTTAAGGATATTGTTATAAGGGATAAAGAACCAACTAAAAATATTGAACTGTAAGTTGAATGTGAAATGAATTAAATAATTTGTACATGGAAAAAGGATAAAATTATCATTTCACAATAATGTTCTTGGAACGTTAATCCTAACTAAGATGTAATCATGGTAATGATGTGTTGTGGGTTTTCCAACCCTTGAGTCTTGTTCTTGTGGTTGGGACATTACTAGCATTTGTTCATTGGGGAAAGTGTGACATCAACATATATATGGTGTTATCATGTGTCTATGTGAGTCTATGACTTATGTAAGTATCTTGCACGTTGTTGAGTTTCTCTTTTTGAAGCCCTTGTGGTGTTGTGTTATGAGAAATGTAAGTAAAAAGTAATTATTATTATAGTATTTTCATTGTTGTATTTGTGTGTGTAAATTGTGGGCATTACATAAAAAATATGTATATTCTTTTACACACACGCACACACACACATATATATTAGATGATGATTTACACTTTATCATTTAATCGATTTCACATTTATTATATCTTTTATATCATATGAAATAGTCCTATTCTATTGATATTTTATCACTCGGTGAATATATATAATAACAAACTCATATTTAATTTAGACAATTTTCTATATAGGAAATTGATATATTACATAGATGTTGTGTGCGATTGTATTATTGCTATGTGTTTAAACAATGTGTATATTTTTTTATGTGTTTAATATATGTATATGTATATGTATATGTACTTCATATTTTTATCTCAAACTTCAAATAAGAAGAATATGTAACGCTAACATTTTCTTAGCAAAAAACCCAAGAAATATCATTAATTACTTTGAGAATTTACAAAAAAAAATTGGCTTAAAATGATTGCAAAGAGATAACCTCCAACTATGTATGATTATTTCACAATTAATAAAATCCTAATATTTTTAAGGTTGTCGTAATTAAATTAACAATTAATTATTATTTGTTTGTTTCATCATTTCGTGTTTAAATCCCATTATAGGTTTATCATTGTCTCACCTTTTTTAAAGTTTCATTTATTTACTTAATATCCTAACGCTAAGGTATCAACTTACCCTAACCATATAATTAAGTTCAAATAATTTTAATCCTTATTATAGCATTACTCTAGTTGTCCATGCATAAAATTAACTTAATTTATCCTTAAATTCAAGCCCTTTATAAAATCACTTATATAAATCAATAATGGTCACACGTTAATCCTAACACTCTCATACCATTAAGTGGCCCAATTCACAAATTAGTCATACCTTTAATTTAAAACATGTTCCCAAAAAATATCCTCACCTAACAATTATATTATTAATTCCCTACACTTAGATTGTGTTTTTATCCAAACTGATTCTCCCTTAGAAGTCGAGCAACATCAAAGATTTAAAAATATACTCGAAGACAGAAAAATCATGGTATAAGTTGTTTTCTAGCTAGGGATGGGATTCGTCTGACTCTTTTTCACTCGAGCATTGGAGAAATGGATAGCACCTTCATTAAAGATTTAATGTATCCTCACTGCTTTAGGTCATGCCTTTTGACCAGGGTGAGAGGACCCATTTTGTAACCTCTGTTGGTGAAGGACATGAAGAGATCCTTCTTTGTATAATTTTCAGGGGAACCATGAGAAAATATGATCAATACGCCACAATTTAACTCTCACGAGTTGTCACTTCTAAAGAATGGAGGTATTTTCTGAACCAGGTTCGGGTTACTAAAGACACTTAGAACCTGCTTGCTTCTGTATAGTTTAGCAGTAGAATTTGTTCATTTTTGGATACGCAACACAAATAGGGGTACTCTAGGTAGGAATCATGGTTATTTGAAATTTTTGGTGGGGAATTAAGCAAGATGAAGTTGATTTCACCAGATCTTTGAGAACCTTTACAAAAATTGGAAAACTAGCAGACCAAAAGCTTCAAAATAGCCAAAATATTCCTTTAACCAAAAGGTGTGCATTAATGGAGCCTCGATCTGCATGGTTTCACACAATCTTCAAGAATTCAACACTAAGCCTTAAGCTGAAGACTCAATTAAACATTAAAAACCCATGGTTCACCATGCCTAAGATACACTCAAAGCTTTACAGACAATCTTTATCAAAAAATTTAAAGTAAAGTGATTTTAAATTGTTTATTTCATCAAAGGATGAAATATCTTCTCATAATGAAATTGCAAATGCCACTATACTATCAAAGGGACAAGGTCCTATGTGATTCAGAGATATTTTAACATAATATTGCAACAGGAACATCAAAACCATTTGAAAACATTCTGAAATAAAAGAAGACACAATTTTTCCCAAGATCAACACAGATTAATTTGAGATCTATTAGGTTTATCAGTTGGGGAAAGTTTCTTAAACAATGTAAGAGATTGTCAATGGTTGTACACTTGCAACCATCTTGACATGATCAAATCTAAAACACAAGAGATTAACACGTTTCTCAGATGGTCTCCCAGGAAGATGGGATTTCTAAAATTTTCTCGTAAAAATTAAAACCCCCCTTTTGTAAGACTATTCTCCTTGCATTTATACAACTCACTCAGTCACTCATCCCTAATTTCCCCCCCAAAAGGAAGAATATTCAAGGAATCCTTTGCTTGTTACCAATTTGTCTCAGATAGTGATGTTTAAAAAATTTACACCGACATCTTCTAAGTGGAAAAATCATGAACAGATCACATTTATCAGACCCTCAACCATGACTAGGATACCATGCTATAACTTTTTTCCATTCCTTATAATCATTTTTTTTTTCTATCATGCAAGAAATCCCCTTTTTAATAATTTTCTAGTGGCTTTATATAGTTGGATCAGACAAGCAATCCTTTTCACCCTCAAGAATACACCTTCATAAATGAGTGCCCTTGCATGGATGCCTATATCTGTGCCTCTCATAAATGAGTGTCCGCACATGAATTATTCCACATTTCTGCGTTACGAGTCCGATTCGGCCAAGTGCAAAGAGGAGTCATTGGAAACATCCACGTGTTTCCTTGGAAAAACTACAAAGGTGAAGTACAGAGAAAGGTTCCCAAATGAGTGTGGGCCTTCTACGTGTTAAGGACCCCAGATTATTTCATAGGTTGCTGAAAAGTCAGAGTATGGGAAGGCCCAGTGGAAGATTCCTCGTGTTTTTTTAGAGCAACTTAAAACATGAAGCTTAGAGGCGGGACCTCAAATGAGTGCACGCTCTCCACATGTCTTGGGCTCAAGAAAATTTCCTTGGCCTTTGAAAACGTCTCAAAACAAAGAGGATCCAGTGGAAGCCTCCACATGTCTCTTCGTCACTCTTTTGATATAGTGCCCAAAAATTCAAGACCTTAAACAAGCATGGCCTCACCATGTGTCTCAGGCCTTAGAAAGTTACTTTAGAAGTTTAAGTATAGAGAGGAGCTATAGGAAGCCTCCACGTGTCTCTTTGGAAAAACTGCTTAGGTAGGACCCATAGGTAGATCATCAAATGAGCACAGGTCCTCCATGTTTCCATTGTCTAACAAAGCTTCACTGGCCATATGAAGAAAAGGCCAAGTATGGACAAGGCCAGTGGAAGCCTCCACATGTCTCCTTGGCACAACTTCAAAGGTAAAACTAAGAGGTAAATTTTCAAATGAGTGCAGGCCCTCCACGTGGACAAGCTTTGAGTTGAAGCAGGCCTTAGAGTCTCAAACCGTCCCGGTGACCCACCTCTCCACTTCTAAATTTTCTATATGGGCCCCAGTGGAGCTGTGGATTATTTCATGACTTTTCTCCCTCATAAAAAAAGGCAAAAAAATTTAAAATGCTCCGTCGACCGCCTCACTACTTATATCTTGAAATACTACCACATGTCCTTCAGGGTCAAAGTAAGACTTTTTCCCTGCCACTTCAGGGTTGCGGAACTAGTTTGGTAGTTTTTACAAATGTGACAAAAGTGACAATTTTCACCAAAAATACCCACTGGGCCACATCCAATCAGAAAGGACCATGTTTCCATGGATGTTGGGAAAAAAATGACAAGGAAAACGTGACTATGGAAAAATAGAAGGGAGAGGAAAACCTGAATTCACACCCAAATTATAGATTCTCTCTAATGGACAGAGAAACAGAAAACAATATCTGGACTCAATGTGATCCTCGACCAAAGGAAAGGACTGACCAGGGAAACCAAATGAAAGAAAAATATTTCACCCATCAATACAGGGAGACAAAGAAATCTTCAAACCATGCAGACTGAGATGTTTTGAAAAAATAGGGCGAGATTAAATTGAGCACCAACATTGGCTTTGACTTGCGGATGGGCCCTCCCTATGAGTTCCGCAAGAAAAAAATGTTATACCATGTGCTAAAAATCAATTAGGCAACGTAGTTAAGAACAAGCTTGTAGAGAAGAAAGACAATAGCCAAATCCCCTAAGACAAACTAAGAAACCAACAAAAACTAGTCACTAAGGACCAAGAAAAACAGAAATAGAAAAACATGAAAGAAGAGCAAAAACAAAATACTAGACACTCTACAATGGTCCGTGTTTTGATTCTAAGAAATCATTCAAGGAAATGTTTCAAGTGCCTACCATTAACAGGTAACTCAATTAATTACTCATCTAAGTCCTTTAATAAAAAGGTTTTCTCTCCAATCCAAATGTCAATAGAATAAGGGCCCGTCCATAATGCATCAAATTTTCCATTCTTTCCCTTATCCTCATGTCTTCTATTCCATAATAGCACCACATCTCCCACACTTAAAGCTCTTGGATTCAACTTTTTATCAAATACCTTCTTGAATTTTTCCCTAAACTTCACATGTCTTTCGTGGAACTCTCTTCTCTTCTCATCCAATTCCACAATTTCATTTATATGAGCATCATAAGAATTGACCTCTTGGTCCTCTAATTGTTGGAAAAATTGGTAAGAAGATAATTGCATATGCAAGGGAAGTATATCTTGAGTTATATATACCAATTCAAGTGGGATTTTTCTATTATCTCTTTTAACAGTGATTCTATCAACACAAAAAACAATTTTCAATTGCTCACCCCACTTTTGTTTGTTTAATTCCAAGGTTCTCTTGATTATCTTCAACAAATTATTATTACTTGATTTTGCTTCTCCATTGCCTTGGGGATTGTAATTGGAAGCATATGCTAAATTGATCCCATATTCATGACACATTGCTACCAAAGGTTTATCTCGAAATCTCATAACATTATAAGAAACTATCTTATTAGGTACTCAAAACTTGCAGATTATATGATTTAAAATGAATTCCATGACAATTTGGTGAGTTAATTTCTTGGTGGGGATTTCCTCCACCAAATTGGTGAAGTAACCAGTAGCCACTAATATCCACTTGTGTCCTGCACTTGAGAAAACTGAAATATCACCAATGAAGTCCATTCCCCACTGCTTAAATGGGGCTTCAATTGATACAGGTTGCAAAGGGAGGGAGCACAAAGATTTCAATATTCCTAAAAAACACTGAAAACTCTCACACTTTCTTACCAGCAGAGTGGTGTCTTTAGAAATATTTGGCCACCAGTAACCAACCCTTAATATTTTTTGAGTTGTGACTCTTCCTATAAAATTCCCCCCACAAACTCCTCCATGGAAATCTTCAATTATTTTTGGGGCTTCATCTTCAGTGATACATCTCAAAAGAACTCCCTCAGGGTTCTTCCAAGCTAACCCATAATGAGTGATGATGTGTTTTTGGGAGGCTAACTTAAGTGCTCTTTTTTATTCTTACTTAAATACTCAGGGCACTGTAGATGTTTGAGATAAAAAATAATATCCTTGTACATTTCATAATTTATCAATTTTTCAATTATATTCAAACTTTCTTCTTCAACTTCATTTACCTCAACTATTTGTAGGTGGCTCTCTGCCATAATCTTTGCCAAGCCTAGACCTCTAACAATTTTTGTAGTTTGGATACCCATGTCATATTCTTGCAACTTATTTACCCATCGGCATCTTTTTCTTTAAATTTCCATCTCTGATAGGATATCCTTAACCATGGTATGGAGAACATAAGCAATGACTTTAGAACTCAAAATATAGGGCCTGAAGATTTCTTTGGCTCTAACCAAATAAAAATCTTATTTCTCCATTATAGTATAGTTAAATTAATCCCCTTGTAGTGCTTTACTAAAGAAATAAATTGGCCTTTTAGCTCCTTCATCATCCTTTTATAATAGGACAGATGAAATGGTATTCTCTGAAGCAAAGGAAAACATTTAGAAAGCCTTCTTATAATAAGGAGCTACTAAAATAGTGGAATTCTTCAATAATTTCTTAATCCCAGTAAAGGCTTAAATAGTTGCTTCTTCCCATTTGATACTTTGATCCTTCTTCAACATATTAGTGATTGGGATAGTCAATTCAGAAAATTTAGAAATAAACATGCTAATAAAATTTATCTACCTAAAAAAGGATTGAATTCCCTTTTTGGTTCTTGGAATCAGAACTTTTCTAATGGCTTCCACTCTCTCTGGATCAATCATGACTCCTTTTTGACATAATGGGTCAAAGTAGCTTTTCCTTTTGTACAAAATGACATTTCTTAGGGTTCAGTGAGATCCCATATTCCCTATATCTTATCAACATTTTTTCTAAATGTTGTAGGTGATCATTTCTCTTCTTGGAGAAAATTGTCACATCATCTTGATACACAACAATGAAGTCATTTATATATCCTGAGAATGCTACATCCATTTCTCTTTGAAAATTAGATCCATCAGTCATCATGTCAAATGACATCCTTACATACATATAAGTACCCCATGGGGTAGTGAAAGTTATTTTGATTCTTTCTGATTGCTTCACAACTACTTGGTTATACCTAGAAAAACCATCCAAAGTAGATAACAATTATGAACCTATAACTAATTGTAACATGTTATCCATTTTTCGCAAGGGATAGTTATCTTTGATTGATGCCTTATTTAAGTTTCTAAAGACTACACATAACCTTATGTCCCCATTCTTCCTTCTAACAGGTACTAGGTTTTCTACCCATCAGGAGTACCTTGTAGGCTGTATAATCCCTCCATGCCTTAATTTTTTCAATTCCTCTTGAATTTTTGAGGAAAGGAGGGGATTAATTAGTATTTGTCTTTGCTTGAATGGCTTGGAATTATCTTCCATGGGTATTTCATGTTGAAAAGTTTCTTCCTTGTATGATTTCAGTTCTAAATATGACCAATTCAGGCATTCGTGGTACTTTTTTAGCAATTGGACATATGACTCCTTTTTTTCTTTGTTCAAGTTGCTGCCTAGCCATATTCTCCTAGGTCTATCCTTTGATCCCAAGTCATACTCTTCAACATCTTTCGAGGCTGACATGTGTCTATTGAAAATGCTATCAGCATTATCAAAATTTTATTCTAGTGCAACTAACCCTCTGGGAATAGTATTAGTCTTCAACTGAATAATGTCCTTACCAAATAAAAACTCTTTTCCTTCAGCTGCACAAACTAGTGGTTCCCAGTCTACAATTTTATTTACAAATTCTCCTTTATTTTGAAAAAACCTTTGGACCTAAGTATCATCTTCAAATACCTGTCAATGCTTAATATTGTCAGGGACAGTTGGCCTGGTCAATATTTCAACATCATATTGACAATAGGGAGACATTGTATAATTTTTAAACTTTGATCGCAATACTGCCAATTTTTCTGCTATAGTATTATAGCTCCTATCAAGATGTATTATATTTAAAGACACAAATATTTTAATGAAGTCCCAAACTGCATACTTATATTTGTTTCATTCTTTAATTCTTTGTAGCATACAACTTTTTTACTTGTTTTACTATCAACTTTGAATCTCATTTAACAACAATGTCTCTAATACAATATTTCCATGCAATCCTTAGACCCAAGAACAGTGCTTCATACTCAATAATATTGTTTGTGCACTCAAAGTTGAGTCTAAAAGAAAAATAAAAACTCCTCTTTGCTTTGACATATCAATACAATACTAACACCATTACCAGATCTAGAAAAATCCCAATCAAACATCAGGGTCCAAGGAGAACCAACCTGCTCTAGAGACTTGCACTCATCAATTTTATGGTCCTTACAATTAGCATAGCCCACGAAACTACTGGCATCGATATCTATGTAAAATACTTCATAAGAAGCATTGTTAGGGTCCTCAACGAGAAGTAACATTTTCTTCTCACCATATAACTTCACAAGGCTTCCCTCAGTTGTTATGGTGGCATAAGAGATGTCCATTTTTAGACTTCCACCAACACAATCTTCCCACTTTCTAGATAATAACATCCCCCATTTAGCAAGACAATCCTTAATGACCACATTCAAGGATAAGTAATTACTCGGATACGCTTCCAATTGCACTACTAAAACCTTGATACATTCAACTATTGACACCTCTCTTGAATCCATGATAGTACATTTCCCATAAGCTGCTATTACTTTGATATTTAAATCATTCATGACCTCAAGAGGCATTACATTAGATGAGGCTTCTGAATAAAACATGCAGTTATGTAACAACCTATCCTTAATAATCAAAGTACTAAAAAATGGATCCACATTAAGCTGAGACTCAATAAGATAAGTTCCCAAATAAACCTCAAGTGATTCACCCAATTCCTCCAATGATTGTGGTTTTTCTAATTCTATAATGGTGGGAGGAACCTCTACATAATTTCGATTTTTACCCTGGGTGACCTTTTCTTCCTTAAGCCCCAAATACTCAAATGCCTTCTCTTTATTTTCAGGGATTCTAAGAAATTCAAAAATAGGAACAATAATCTTGATCTGACTCAAGATTTGGGCTATTTCATAAGGAACATATTTGGGTAAGACAGTATTAGGAGGAAGGTTTACAAATTCATTGTATGACATGTGATTTCTCATAGCATTAGTATGGGGAGGAACACAAATTTTATTCAGGGTGACAAAGCCTTTTTCAAATGCGTATTTTTTATGGGTTTCCTTAGAGATAATCGTAAGAATTGGAATTTTTTGTTTGGCCTAAGACACTCCCCCTTTGAAAACTTTAGTCTTGGTATTATATTCATTTTCTTTCACAACTACTACATTCATTAACAGTTTCCTATCCTCTTCTAAAGGAATTCCTCCATCATACGTTTTAATCATTAATGCCCATAAGTACTCAAAATCATTATTAGTGAACTAAAAATCTTGTACCATATGAATTTCAAAAGTATGAGTGGGAGGAATAGGTAATACCCATTGAATGCAATCCCAGAATATTTCAATAGTTCTTGCACTTATTAGCTCAGTTGAGGTCGCTCCCTACTTTTAACTTGTAAAGCACTCCATCATGCATGCATCATCATCTATCTCATAATCATCAGCTTCCTCAACTTATTTGTCTTCATCATATGGGGAATGCGGAAATAAGTATCTATCACACCACTCTATATCATGGACATATTCCATAGTAGCAACTTTGGTAGCTAAAGGACCAGGCACCAATCTATTTTCCCAAGGTTGAGGATATTTATTTCCTGATCCCACAAGCATCTTACCCCTGTCATTTGATCTATGATCACCTCTGGGATGACTTGAAAATATTTCTTGACCTTGTGGCTTGTGCTGACCTTGGGAAAATTTTCCAATCCCCTTCTCTTCTCTGGCTAGTTTGTAAGATATTTCTTTAACAACTCTGACCTATTTTCTTACAACCTCTTTTAGACCCACAAACTTACTTGATTGAGGATTATCAGGATTGATCAGCTTGATACCTTCCCTCTTTAGAGGCTTACCAACTACTTTGATATTGTTTTCAATCTGCAAAGCCATGGTGAAGGCCTACCTCAAAGTTCCTAGGGTTTAGTCCCTTAAATAATAGGTAGTTGTTTCGTCAAAAGCATCAAAATATTTTATAAGACAGTAAACATCACTTGGCCTAAGGATTACATGTAGCTTATTGAAGGTCTTATTGAACCAAGTATTGAATTCATGAAGAGATTCATTAGGATTCTTCTTAATATTTTCAAATTCAGACAAAAGAAACCTGGGATTTGTCTTATCCCCATATTGCAATCTAAAATCATCTTTCATTTCTATCCATGAATCTATTGAGTTATTTAGTAAAGACTTATACCAGTCACGTGCATCCTCCTCAAGATTATGAATAAAAAAATTTATATAAACATCCTCAAATTCAATCTCAAAGTCTTCCATCATATTGACAAAAAGTTTTAAATGTTGATTTCTAATGATAGCATTATTCCCTTGAAATTTAGGCAATCTATTTCTAACATCTTGTGGCACTATATTTGGATATCCAACCATACCTCTAAAATCTATAGGAAAAAAATTATTCACAACAAAAGGAGGTCTGGGTGGGAGATGGGCCATATTGTTTTGAGGAGGAGATCTTACAGGAGATACAAAATGATGAGGGACAAGGGGTATTTAGAACACAGGAGTATAATTTTCAAAATGAATGTCCTCTAAATAATTTGTTTCAGGGAAAACCCTATCAACTTTGGAAAATATAGGGACAAACTGATAAGCACACTTATTAGACACAAATGAAGACCCCTCTCCAGTTGGAGAATTCAAATCTATATGAAAATTACCTGATTCAAAATCACTTGAATAAGAATGGTAATCCTCAACCATAGGTTGATCACTTTTCATAATGGATAACTCTTTTCTTGATTCCTGATCTCTAACTATTTTCTAGACTCTTTTTCCTTTTGAATATATCTTTCCCATTTCTTGAAACAACATTTTGGTATGGTCTTTAGTGAAGAAAGATATTATTCCTTACATCTTTACAAAGATTAGTGATAGATTTCACAATATAGGTTAAGGGACTCGTATTTATCAAAATTTAAATCAACACAGAGTCGCCACTAAGTATTTTCACCTTAGTTGTACAAATGCACTATAAATGACTTATCAAATATCTATCAACACTTAGATTCTATAAAGATTAGCAGATCTGACCTTTCTTTACCAATATTTATCACTGATTATATAAATTTAGTGCAATAACCACTAGAAACTTGAAATATTACATACAAAACTTGTAACTTTGCACAATTCTTACAAATCTCAACACATGATATTTGCACTTAGATCATGTAATATAAATTACTAACTTGAAATATGAGAATGGATTTAAATATTCCTTAACAACTACACTAAAAATTGTGTTGTTACCACACAAATAAATCCTGATGTTCAAATACTCCCTGAAAACAACGCCATTCTGGTGCTGGCATCCAAATCGATTCTCCCTTTGAAGCTGAGTAATATCATAGATTTAACACGATACTCAGAGAAAGACAAATCATGGTATAAGTCATTTTGTAGCTGGGGATTGGATTCATCTGATTCTTTGTCACTCAGGTGTTGGAGAAATGGATAACACCTTCATTAAGAATTTGATCTATCCTCACTATTTTAGGTCATGCCTTTCAACTCGGGTGAGATGATCCATTTTGTAACCTCTGTTGGTGAAGGACTTGAAGAAATCCTTCTTTGCAGAATTTTCAGGGGAACCTTGAGAAAATATGATCCATATGCCAAATTTAACTCTCACGAGTTGTCACTTCAAAAGAATGGAGATATTTTCTAAACCTGGTTCGGGTTACTAAAGAATCTTAAAACTTACTTGCTTCTATATATTTTGGTAGTACAATTTGTTAATTTGTGAATACACAGCGCAAACAGGGTTACTTCAGTTAGGATTCATGGTTATTTGTAATTTTTGGTGGGAAATTAAGAAAGATGAAGTTAATTTCATAAGATCTTTGACAACCTTTACAAAAATTGGAAAACTAACACACCAAAAGCTTCAAAATAGAAAAATATTTTGTTGAAACAAAAGGTGTGCATTAATGGAGCCCTAGATCTACACGGTTTCACACAATATTCAAGAATTCAACACTAAGCCTCAAGATAAAGACTCAATTAAACATTAACAATGCATGGTTCCTCACGCATAAGATACACTCAAAGGTTTACAGACAATGTTTATCAACAAAATGACAATAAAGTGATTTTAAATTATTTATTTCATTAGAGGATGAAATATCTTCTCATAATGAAACTAAAAATGCCAGTATACTATCATAGGGATTAGATCCTGTGTGATTCAGATGGATTTTAGCATAATATTACAACAGAAACATCAAAACCATTTTAAAACATTCTGAAATAAAAGTAGACACAATTTTGCTAAAGATCAACATAGATTAATTCGAGATCTACTAGATTATTAGTTGGGGAAAGTTTCTTAAACCATCTCATATCTTGTCAATGGTTTTACACTTGTAAAAATCTTGATGTGATCAGATATAAAACACAAGAGATTAACAGGTTTCTCAGATGGTCTCTCAGGAAGATGGGATTTCTCAAAATTTATCATAAAAATTAAACCCCCCATTTTACAAGAGTACTCTCCTTGCATTTATACAATTCACTTGCTCACTCATCCCCAATTTTACCACAAAAAATAAGAATATTCAAGGAATCATTTTCTTGTTACGAATTTGTCTCAGAAAGTGATGTTTAAAAAATCTACAACCAAAGCTATCAGGTGGACAAATCATGAACAGGTCACTTTTCTCACACCCTCAACCATGACTGGGATGCCATGCTATAAATTTTTTACAGTCCTTCTAATCATTCTTTTATTCTATTGTTGTGATAAATCCCCACTTTAATCATTTCTAGGTGGCTCTATATAGCTGGATCTGATAAGCAATCATTTTCACCCTCAAGAATACACCTTGAGAAATGAGTTCCCTCGCATGGATGCCTGCATTCATGCCTCTCAGAAATGAGTGTCTGCACATGGATTATTCCATATACCTATCCTACAAGTCTGAGTCTACCAAGTGCAAAGAGGAGTCAACGGAAACCACCACATGTTTCCTTGGCATAACTGCAAAGATGAAGTACAGAGGCAAGTTCCCAAATGAGTGCGGGCCTTCCACATGTTCGAGACCCTACATAATTTCATCAATTTCTGAAAATTCAGAGTATGGTAAGGCCCAACGGAACCTTCCACGTGTTTTTTTAACGCAACTTTAAAGATGATGTTTAGAGGCAGGCCCTCAAACGAGCGCAAGCTCTCCACATGCCTTGGGCCCAATAAAACTCCCTTTGCCTTTTAAAACATCTCAGTACAAATATTATCCAGTGGAAGCCTCCATGTTTCTCTTTGGTGCTCTTTTGATATGGTGCCCAAAAAAAAGAGAAATTAAACAAGCGCAGGCTTACCACTTGTCTCAAGCCATAGAAAGTTGTTTGAGAAGATTATGTATAGATAGGAGCCAACGGAAGCCTCCATGTGTCTCCTTGGCACAATTACTAAGGTAGGAACTAGAAGTGGATCCTCAAATCATTGCAGGCCCTCCACATTTCCATGGTCTTAGAAAGTTGCACCATCCACTTGAAGAAAAGGCTAAGTATGGGCAGGGCTATCAAAAAACTCCATGTGTCTCCTTGGTGCAACTTCAAAGGTCAAATTGAGACATAAATTTTAAAATGAGCGTAGGTCCTCCACCTAGAAAATATTTGAGTTAAAGCGGGCCTAAGAGTCTCAAACCATCCAGGAAACCTGCCTCTCTACTTCTAAATTTTGATGTGGGCCCCAGCGGTGTTTCAGATTATTTTAGAACTTTTATTGCTCATATAAAAAGGCAAAAAACTTCAAAATGATCTGGTGCCCCATCTCCCCACTCATAATTTGAAAACTGCCACGTTTCCTTCTTTTGGGTCAAAGTAAGAATTTTCCCCTACCGCTTCATGTTATTTGAATAGCTAATCAGAAACTATCAAGGCCACAGGGCATATTTGGTAATTTTTACAAATGTGAAAAAAGTGAAAAATTTCACCAAAAAAGAACCATTGGGCCACATCCAATAAGAAAGAACCATATTTCCACATATGTTGGGACAAAAATTGATAGGGAAAACTTGACTGTGGAAAAATAGAAGGGAGGGGAAAACCTGAATTCACACCCAAATTAAAAATTCTCTCTCATGGAAAGAGAAACTAAAAACAATATCTGTACTCAATGTGATCTTTGACCAAAGGAAAGGAATGACCATGGCAACCAAATGAAGGAAAAATATTTCACTCATCAATACAGGGAGACAGAAAATTTCTAACCATGCGCATTGAGATGTTTTTAACAAATAGGGTGAGATTAAATATAGCACCAAAAAAATGATTCATTTAAAGCCCTTATATATTAGGTATTCATTCTCACCCTAATCATGCTTATGAGGTATTCTTATTCAGTATGTTTACCCAATTTTCTTATTTTCACTTTGCAGGTTTGGGAGAAAGAGGAGGATGTAGGCCATGGAAGCTTGTTCAAAGTTCTAGGATGGATACACACATCTTTGATTTCATATTTTCATTAGTAACCCTCTCGTAGGGTTTTCCCAGATTATCATTTCTTAGTTGTGTATTTTCTTGAGTTTACGCTATTCATGTATGGGCATTTTTGCCATATATTATTTCTGGTTTTAGACTGAGTTTTATTTAGTAGTGTAGTGTTTGAGTATATACACATATATGTGTCCATATATATATATATATATATATATATATATATACATATATAAAATAACATTTATTTTTCAAATATTTTTAAATAAACTTGCATTTATTTAAGACCACTTTTCATATGAGATATGGCCACTACGAGTTCACAATGGTACCTTTTGGTCTGACAAATGCTTCCATAGTGTTCATGATCTTAATGAATGGGGTATTCATAACATTTTTGAATTGATTTGTGCTCATTTTCATTGAAAAAATTATAATATAATTATCTACATGTGAGGAGCACATGGAGCATGTTCACCAGGTTCTTTAGTGTCTTCATGAGGAGAATCTTTATGGGACTTTGGAGAAGTGAGTGTTCTTTCATACAGAGGTACAATATTTCAGACACATCATATTTGGGGAAGGTATCATAGTTGATCCTTCCAAGATTCAAGTTGTTATGGATTGGCCAACACTCACTAGTGTGACCATGGTGCGTAGCTTTATGGGTTTGGCAGGATACTAAAGGAAATTTTACATGACTTTTTTCAGATTGCGCACCCCATCACTTCCCTTCATCGGAAAGGAAATAAGTTTATATGGTCAGATAGATGTGAGAAGGCCTTTAGGACACTGAAGGAATGCCTCATGATAGCACCTATTCTTGAAGTGACAAACCCTCAGGGCGAGTTCTTTATTTGCATAGATGTTTCTTTAGTAGGACTTGGAAGTGTGTTGATGCAGGAGGGAAGAGTAGTCTAATTTGAGTCTCATAAATTCAAAGATTATGAGCTTAATTATCTGACTCATGATCTTGATCTTGTAGCCATTGTGCAAGCCTTGGTGCTGTGGAGACACTTCCTTCTTGGTTGAAGATTCACACTCAAGGCTGATCACTTGAGTCTTCGCCACCTCTCCACACAACCCAATCTCAACACTCGTTAGCGGCGTTAGATGGAGTTGATTTGTGAGTACAATATGGAGATAAAGCATGTGAAGGGGAAGGAGAATGTGGTTGTAGGCACCCTGATTAGAAGAAGACATGTGGCTATGGCTACTTTAGTGGGTATAGATTTACGGAGCAGGATTTTGTAGTACCTTCCTCATGATAGCTTCTACCTTGCAACCAGGGCAGAGATTGAGTCTTAGAGACCCCTTGAGGGGAAGTTTGTTGGATTTTCATTAGAGACAGATTGCCTTCTGATACACAGAGGTCAGATATATGTTCTTGTTGTTGCAAAATCATAGCACCCCTCAAATGGCCTCATATTTGAGTGGGGCATTCAGTGTGATGTACATAACATTGGACCATCTCTCAAGCATTGGGACTTGCGGATTTGAGAAGGAATTATAGAAAAATTTGGTTCCTTATCCTAAACTATCTACCACAAGCTATTCTAATGCAAGAAAACTATCCAATGCTAATCTAACCTTCCAAGGGACTAGGGAGAAAAAGTGCATGAAAAAAAAATCCTACACTAAAACGGTGATACACCAGAGAAGGAGGTAGATGGTCTCTATCTCAAATGCCTGAAATGGAGAGAGGTGAACAATGGAGAGGGTGGACAAGATGCACCACATACTAGAGATAAGTTCACACAAAAAACCACTCCAAACCCATTAAACACAACTCCCACAACTTGCAATAGACACCATAAGTATGCACAGTATACGTTGCAATGATGAGAGGCAAGAAGGACAATAAAATAAGAAAATGATGGACAAAATACATCATGAAATAGATTTTATTGATCCATGAGTTCATACAGTACATCATCAGTGGGCAAGAGGAAAGAAAATGCCATTATAGAGCTATGAGAGGAGGCTTAAACTCCACATTCAACCCTAGGGGAGAAAGAGAGAGGGGGGAAGGAGAGAAAATATGACCAACATTTTAAAAAATGCTCCTCCTTTTCAATATGTAGAAGAAAGAGAGAAGGAGAGAAGAAAAATTGAAATCCCGCATCAACCACCCTAGAGATACATTGAATTCACCTACTCCAACCACCCTAGAAAGCACTGAAATTCACCAGCAACAATGATGGGCTTCATTGCAAGACTCATGCCTCCATGTGTTGTACCTTTCTGGGAAAGAAAGGAGTCCATTCTTCATTATGGTGGCAGGTGGGAGACTTGATAACCTCAAAAATGGTTGACCGAATACATGATGGTTGTGGGTGAGAATTCGATGTTGAGAGCTTTCCAAAACGTCCCTTCTTGCCCCAATCTAAGCTTCCAATTGAAAGATATGGTTACCTAAACATCAGGGTCATAGGATCATAATATTTAAAATAGTCCATCTGTGTAAGACCCACATTGCAGCCTCGTGTGTCTTGAAGATTCAGCCCCTTCCTCTCACTCTTGAAGTTGTGCAAAACTGATACATGGCAACTTTTGCAGGCCTGCTCTGTTTCTTTTGTTCTTCACCGAAGCCCCCTTGTTGGCAGACACATTGTTCCAAACCTCAGACATGTGGAGAGATGGCGTATGTTTGGGTACAAATTTTTTATTTACCTCTTGAAAGAGCACCAAAGATACATTTGCCTCCTTCCATGGCTTTTCTTTGTTTCTTGTTGTTTTGGCTAAGTCCCTTTTGTTTGGCAGGGCCATATGTCTTACATTGGAAATTTGGAGGCTCAAGGCATATTTGGGACCTGCCTCCGGATTTTGCCTTTCAAGTTGTGTCGAGCTGACATGTGGAGGATTCTGCAAACCCTTCTATACTTAGCTGATTCAACGGTCAGCTTTGGTCCTTCTTTCACTCTGACCATGTGGAAAGCATGCATACACTTGGGGACCCATTCTTTATTCATCCTTTGAAGTTGTAATGATGAGACACGTGGAGGCTCCCACTGACGCTTTGCATTTTCAATGGTTTGTGCTCATTTAGGGGACTGCCTTGGGCTTCGACCATTGAAGGTGCCTTGTTGAGACATGTGGAGAGTTCTGCTGATTCTTTTATACTTAGCCGATTCAGGCCTGCAATCCATTTGACTTCTATTGGGCCCTAGACACATGGAGAGATAGTGCTCATTTGAGTCTCCACTTTGGGTCACACCTTTAAAGTTTCTCCGAGATGACACATGGTTCTTTCTACTAGACTTAGAATTTTCAATGGCTCATTCAAATTTTTGAGGCTCTGACCACGTGGAGGGTTGATGCTAGTTCAGGGTATTTTATTGGGCCACACCTTTTAAGTTACGCCGATGAGACATGTGGAGGCTTCCATAAACCCTCTTATACATAGTCGATTAAATGGTCAGCTTTGTCTACCTTTTTGGACCTTGGACACATTGAGGCTCAATACACATGTGGGACCTACCTCTGGATTTTTCCTTATGGAATTATGTCGAGATGACACATGGCACCTTCCGTGAGTTCATTGTTTGGCCCTGAGTCAACTCATATGTGGTGAAGTCTGAAAAGTTTAAAACTTTCCCTATTTTCTTTCCTATCAAGCTCGGGGCTCCTTTGATGTTGTTGGCCTCCTCACCGACCTTCCTCCTTCGTTTTCGATCCCACATGCCCCGTGATTTGGCATCGAATGTGAACTTACAAGACTATGCCGACCCTTCATTTTTCCTATGAAAGGTCTATTTGACAAATTTTACCCCAAGGGGTAAGATTGGGATAACAATTTGGTGACTCATGGGGACATTTTCATGTAAGATGAAGAGACTAGTAGCATTCAAAGTATCCATTGGGCATGGAGACATGAATGATAGCCTGATACTGATTTTGACCCAGAAACTGTGAGCTCGAATGTTTTCACTTGGTGACCCTGAGCTTTTCCCACTATCTACACTTTCAATTTTAATAAGACAGTCTTTAAAATGAGGTTTTGAGAGTATAAAATTGTATTTAGCTAGGGCTTTCACCTATTGTGAAATGGATTGTGCACGAGTAATAAAACACCACGACATGCTATGTACAAAAGTGAAAGATCATACATGCCCCAATTTGAACATGCAGACTGTGTAAAAGCATTTATTCTACTAAAATCAAATCTACTCCTACTCCTACACTAACCCTATCAAATAAAAGCTAAACAAAGCCTGCCACATGTAGGGAGAAGTAGCTTCCCTTTCTCAGGATAGGAAGCCATGTATCTGATTTGGCACTAAACATGGATATTATAATGAGTGAGAAACCGAAAATATTCCGATCTTCCACCCAAATCATCAAGGTATCAACATCAATCAAAAATACATCCTCAAGCTAATTGACATTAGAATCCTAGAGGTGTTGATGGCGACCCTTGGTGCTTTGATACTCATCCTCATTAACTGAAGTGGGCATGATTGGTTTTGGCTTCTCCTCTGACTCCAATGAAGCCAAGTATTTTATTGGGCACATTCTAATCTGATGGATGTACCCATTGCTCTGAACTTCAACTCCAAGAATGGAGTCTTCCTATAGACCTTCCTAGATGGATGGTGTAGGAAAGATGAGATCGTCAAGTTCTTTTCCTTCCTCCTCCTGAGAAGAACATGAAACATTATGATCCTCCAACCTTGATTCCAGAAGCCTGTTGTCATTAGACATTGTCCTCCATGGATTCATCAATCAAATTAGGCCTTTAAAATGAAAGCTAAAAATATTCACTAATGCTTTCTTCATCTAGTGACTTCAACTCAAATTTGATCTCTTCCAGCTACTCCTGTTCGATGGTAGGTTCTTTTTGTTGAAGGATGAATGATGGGGTAGAAAATTTTGTAATTTCTATGGGCCCCATCTCATCAAAACATTCCTCCAAGTCTGATAGGAGATCAAACTCTTCGATGTCCTACCACAAGTGTGGATTGCATGAAGGGAATGAAGTCATGATTGTATGACTTCATGAAATGGAAGAAGGTGAAATATGTAGAAAGAAGAATGGATAAATATGGATGGGAGAAATTCTGAAACTCATAGGATGGGTTGTTAACCAGATGGAGTCGCTAGATGTTCTTGAAAGTGCCTCCAAAATCTGTAATATTCACCAAGAGTACATTGAAATTGATGAGGTGAAGTGGTAAGGTGCTTCAGACCTGTCCCACCGGGTGTGCCAAAACTATTGGTGTGGTCACACGGTGTCTTAAGATTTTTTTTTTGATAATGAGACACTAAAATATGGAACTCTAACTTATGTGATGTCCCACCGAGCATGCCAAAACTATTGATGGGAAATCACATCACCCCCCAAATGGCCTTAGATCTGAGTGGGGCATTTGGTGTGATCTACATAACATTCGACCATCTCTTAAGCTGTGGGACTTTTAGACTTGAGATTGACCTCCATACAAGGCTGGTTCCTGCTCCTAAACTACCTACCACAACCTATTCTAATGCAGGAAAACTATCTAATCCTAATCTAACCTTCCAAGGGACCATGAAAGAAAGTGCATTAAAAAAAATCCTACACTAAAACGGTGATACACTAAAGAAGGAGATGGTTAGTCACTATCTCAGCTGCATGAAATAGAGAGAGGTGAGTAAAGGAGAGGGTGGACAATATGCACCATAGAAAAGAGATGATTTCACATAGAACACTACTCCAAACACATTAAACACAGCTCCAAAAACTTGCAATAGACATCAGAAGTATGCATAGTATACCCTGTAATGACAAAAGGCAAGAAGAGACACTAAAATAAAAAAAGTATGGACAAAATGCATCATGAAATAGATTTTATTTCTCCATCAATTCACGTAGTATGTCGTTAGTGGTAAAGAGGCAAGAAAAATCCATTAAAAAGCCATGAGAGGAGGCTTAAACTCCACATTCGAACTTAGGTAAGAAAGAAAGAGGGGGGCAGGAGAGAAATGATGACTAACCTTTTGAAATATGCCCCTCCTTTATAATATATAGAAGAAAGAGAGAAGGACAGAGGGAAAATTCAAATCCTGCCTCAACCACCCTAGTGATGAATTGAATTCACCTACTCCAACCACCCTAGAAAGCACTAAAATTCTCTACAATAATGATGGGCTTCATTACAAGACCCATGCCTCCATGTGTTTTTCGTCTCTGGGAAAGAAAGGATTGCAATCTTCCTTATGGTGGTAGGTGGGAGACTTGATAGCCTCAAAAATGGCAGACCAGGTGCATGATGGTGGTGGGTGAGAAGCCGACACTGAGAGCTTTCCAAAATGTCACTTCTCACCCACATTTGAGCTTCGAGTTGAAATATATGGTTGTCTAAAGATCAGGTTCGCAGGATAACAATATTTAAAAGTTTCCATCCATGTAAGACCCACGTGGCAGCCTCACGTGTGTTGAAGATTAAGCCTCTTCCTATCACTCTTGAAGTTTGATGAAATGATACATGGTGGCTTCCATGGGCCTACTATGTTTTCTTTGTTCATTTCCTAAGCCAACTGTTTGCGGAGACACTGTTCCCAACCCGAGACACGTTGAGAATTGGTGCATGTTTGGGGACTACTTTTAGATTCGCCTCTTGAAAGAGCAGTGAAGAGACACATGGCTCTTTCTGCGGATTTTCTATGTTTCTTTGTGTTTTGGCTAAGTCCCTTTTTTCGGCGGGGCCATATGTCCTACCCCGGACACATGGAGGCTTAGCACAAATTTGGGACTTATCTCTTGATTTTTCCTTTGAATTTGTGTCAATCTGACACATGGAGGCTTCCGCAAACCCTTCTATACTTAGCCTATTCGACAGTTGGCTCTTCCCCTTCTTTGACTCTGACCACGTGATGAGCCCATGCACTCTTGGGTACCCACTCTTTATTCTTCCTTTGAAGTTACACCAAAGAGGACACATAGAGGTTCCTTCTAACGCTTTGAATGTTCAATGGCTAGTGTCCACTTTTTACACCTGGGACACATCGAGGGTTGGCGCTCATTTGGGGGACCACTTTTGGCTTTGACCCTTGAAGGTGCGACATTGATACATGTGGAGACTTATGCCTATTCTTTTATACTTAGTCAATTTGGGCCTGTTGTCCATTTGACTTATGTTGGACAATAGACATGTGGAGAGCTGGCACTCATTTGAGTCTCCACTTTGGGTCACACCTTTAAAGTTGCTCCGAGATGACACGTGGTTATTTTTACTAGGCTTAGAATTTTCAATGGCTGATTCAACTCTTTGAGGATCTGACCACATGGAGGGTTGGCACTTGTTCAGGGTCTTTCTTTGGGCTGCACCTTTGAAATTGCACCTTTGAGACACATGGAGGCTTCTGCCGACCCTCTTATACTTAGTTGATTAAATAGATAGATCTGTCCCACTTTTCAGACCTTGGACACATGGAGGCTCAACACATATTTGGGAACTACTTCCAGATTCTACATTTTTTAATTTCTTCAAGTTGACACGTGGCGCCTTCCACGAGTCTATTGTTCGGCCTCGAGTTGACTCATATGCAATGAATTCAAAATATTTCGATCCTTTCCCCATTTTCTTTCCTGTCGAGCTCTGGGCTCCTTTGACATTGTTGGCCTCCTCACCAATCTTTCTCCTTCATATTCAAGCCCTCATGCACCTTGATTTGTAATCGAATGTGAGCACACAAGACTGAGCCGACCCTTCAATTTTCCTATGCTAGGTCATGTTTGACCAATTTTAACCCAGGGGTAAAATTGGGATAACAGTTCCTAGATATGGAGGCTTCAGAAAGGAAATTTTGACGGAGGCTCATAGTGTGGATTTTTAATCCCATCATGGGAGAAGAGATGCATGAAACTTTTAGGTAATTGTACAATTGGAAGGGACTTCAGAGAGACTTGGATCAATTTGTCTCACGTTGATTAGAGTTTCGGAAGGTGAAGCCCAATCATCAGCATCTAGTTGGCCTTTTCTTTCCTCACATTATATCAAAGTGGAAATGGGACACCATTTCCATGGACTTCATAGTTATGTTATCGATGTTGAGATACCACCACAACGCCATCATGGTCACGGTGGATGAATTGATGAAAGTGGATCATTTTTCTCCTGTGAAGAATACCTACACAACTAGTGCAGTGGCATGGGTATTTCTTGATGAGATTTTCAGATTGCATGGGATTCCATGGAAGATCATTTGGGACTGTGATCCTTTATCGACTTCCCACTTTTGGACTACCATGCAACATGCTCTCGGGACAAAGATCAATTTTAGTAGCACATCACCCTAAGACAGGTGGATAGACTAAGCAGGTGAATCATATTTTTGAGGACATGCTTAGGATTTATGTCATGGATCATCATTCGAGATGGCAGGAGTATTTGTACTTGGTGGAGTTTTCCTAAAACAATAGTTTTCAGAGTTTGATAGACATGGCTACTTTTCAAGAACTTTATGACCTGCATGACACCTCTGAGTTGGGATAGGTTAAAGGAAAAGGTTTCTTTTGGGGTAGCCTTATTGTAGGATATGGAGCAGCAATTTTTTATGATCACGTAGATATTTCAAGAGGCGTATGACATGCAAAATAAGTATGCAGATCAACATAAGACATATCATAGTTAGTAGGTGGGCACAAAGGTGTTTCTTCGTGTCAGGCCTCATAATATCACTATCTATTACGGAAAAGGTTCTAAGTTTTCTCCTAGACTTGTGGGTCCTGTAGACACTAAAATTAGCTCACACTCCCCTTTCGTCCCTCGACATATAAGCCCCCCTTTATTACATCTACCAAACCATGACCCCCTTCACCCTACTAATATTAATTTAATTAATTTAATGCTTTATCCTGACTATATTTAATATTTAAATATCTTATTTAAATAATATCTACACATATAGTTCACTTGGACACCTCATCAAGCTAACTCAACCTAAGACCTATTCTTAGCAAGTTACCATAACTAACTAAGACTTACCCAAACCCTAAAAATCAATGCCTACACTCCCTCTAACGAAATTCCCGCATGTGCATAAGAAGCTCCAAGTCTAATCCATGGGATAACAACACAAGATCCGAGGAAATCAAGAGGATCTCCCTAAGTTTGGTAAACCTAGAAAATCCTGCTTTGACTGACGTCAGTTTCCCCTAACCGTCGCCGATTAATCCAGACCGCCATCGGTCACCCCTTTTAACCCGCTAAACTACCTTATTCTCAAAGTTGGAAAACATTTGGAGAAAGGTGGACAAGCAAGAACAAAATCATAGAGAGATAACGCATCTTCAGAGAGTAAATTCCAGCAAAAACTCACATCCAAGGAAGGAGATTGAGAATCTTCTCCTGCACAGCCATCCCCAGCCACATTCTGATCTAACCAAGTAAAATAGGAGTGTGCATGCAGCCCATGCAGAAGATTTTCTTTAGTTGGTGTTCACTTGCATCCTTCAAATCCATCATTAGCACCTCCATCCTTCATACATAGACTTTCAGGAAGGAAATCCAAGTAAGGACAACATCATACGTTCCTCGTTATTTCATTTTATCATTATTTTATCACCCATTGTTTATCTTGCTCCCTATTGACCATCTCCAACATTTTGTACCTCCATAGACCCATCAAAACCTCATAAAAACCTATTCCAGTCACCCAATAGCTTGTCTTGACCAGCCAAATCCTTTGTGTAATCAAAAAGGAGACCAAAACCCATTCTGTGACATTTCCAGATCTCACAATAACCGGCGCTGGTTATACCTAACCATGGTCAGTCACCCCTGACCGACGCCGGTCTCTATGTTTTCCCACATAGCCTTAAACAGAGACCTATCCACCTAATTTTACCTCACCCTCACTCACTTATGACCTACCCGAGACCTTTATCAGACCTGCAGAACCCAGAACCAACTGTTTGACCCATGGATTGTATTCTAGCTTAGCCTGTTAGATTAGATCTATTTTATTATTATGTTTTTAAGTAAGATACCTAAATAATTTCAAAATAATGATAGGATTTACCTTGTTTTCAACATTGATTTGTTTAAAACATTGGACTGACAGTTGTCTAGGAAGTATCACACTTCCCGGATCTAGCTCACGTCTAGGTAGTTCACTACCCATATTGTTTAATTCTTTCTGGTGGTCTTGCTTTCATTATAGGTAGTTCCTCCTCCTAACCAAAAGGAAGCTCTCATGGTCAGCTATGGATTTGAAAGTCATACACGTGCAACAACCCATAAACCGACATTTGAACAGGTATTCCTCCTACACCTGTTACCCTACCTGTTTCATCAACAATTCAAAGAAATGCTCTAAGAAAAAGCTGAAACATGTCCCTTTTAGATCTTAGAGCATATTGGTCCCTTTGCTTATCATCTACCATAACCACCAAGCTTGTCTAGCATCCACAATGTGTTTCATGTTTCTGTACTTAGGAGATATATTGCTGATCCTTCTCACATATTAGATTGGACATCATTGCAGATGCACAATAAGGGGCAGGCGATGGTGGATCACGTCTGTATTCTAGAGCACAGTACCATGGGCCTTTGAGGAAGAGAGATTGACTAGGTTTGGGTCCAGTAGGATAGGTATGACGAGACTGCTACCACATGGGAGGATGCCACATTGCTACAAGTCCACTTTCAACACCTGTTCTAATGACTTCCAAGAGGAAGTCAAGTCTAAGGGGAGGGGGATGTAGTGCCCACTTCCCTTCAACACTTATTACTGTTGATTTTGATACTATTGACTATACTTATAGACATTTTGTATTATTTGACTTAGCATGATGTTAGATGTTAGAAATACTATGACAATGGTTTGATTCAATTCATAGTATGATGTGTGTGGATTATTAGAGACATTTTATATCGATGATGATATGTTGTTGATAGGGTTATATATTTTTGACATGTGATATTTTTTTCATATTGAATAGACCTTAATAATTGAAATAATTTTGTGATCCTATTGATATTGATTAAATGTAGAATCAAGATGTTTTTAGAAATTGTAAAGGATAACGTTAATTGATTAGATGATGATTTGATTCGTATGTAGATCATTATGGATTTATATTACATATTTTATCTTGTATGTTTTGATGCGGCCACAAGGCCGAAGGAGGTATTATGTGTTTTGTAGGTAAACATTATCACAACAAAAAATGGGGGATTGGAGACCAAACACATTGGAATGCTAGGTGAATTCAACAATGGTCACCATGGAAACATGTAATTTTGTTGTGTGTGTGTTTGAATTTTTGTTTGGGGGTCCCCATGGGGGGCATTACCTCCAATTGTGACCAAGGGGTTTGTGTGTTGTTATTTTATTTAGTTTCCTTTATTTAATTTTAGTATGTGATTTTATAGTGATGTAATTTCCTTGTATTAATTATTTAAATTGTGTCTTAATTTAGCTAGTTAATGATTTCACTAAAATAATTATGGATGGGTCAAAAGATTTCATTTATTAGAATTGATGGATTTTGGATTATGTGTTGTAATTTGAGTTCTTGTAATCATGAGTGTTTTAGACTCTACCCCTTTATGAAAATTTGGATTTGGCCTTAAGGGCCAATTTTAGAGGCTTGTGAGAAAAATTAAATTTTTCCCACACCTCTTAAATTGATATACCAACCCTATCTATGGATTGGGGGGTCAAAAATAGACCCCATTATGTGTTTTGTAAGTCAAAAAGTGACATTTTTTTCACTTTCCTTACATGGGTCTTATAGGTTGTCCTTAGGGGGTGCGGGCTTGGTTTGTGTGTGTAAGAGGTTTTTCATTCCTCTCTCCCACCAATTTATTGTAAATTGGGGTTGAGGTTTGACTTGTGAGGTAGAGTTGAGGATGAGTGATGTGGCATCACCATTTTGTATTGCAATTTAATATATGTTCTAAGGTTAGAAATTATGTTCCTCATACGTATAATTCATGTAATATGTGATGGTTCATGTCGTTATTTAGGGGAATATGGTGCATGTATGATCCCTAGTGTATAGTGATTGTACTTTGTGTACAGAATGTGGTAATGTGATGTATCTTAACCCATGAAAGTAATGATTGTGTTATATCTTGTATATATACCATGCGTAAGACACTATGCTTAATTTGTGTGAATCACCATTGTGTTAGTGTTGTAGTTTTGTGATATGTTGTGGACCCTACACTAACCAAACCTAAGGGAAATTGGTAAAAGGTGTATGTTTGGAGTGAGGAATTATGTACCGTTGACTAGTCACTCAAGCCGAGTACGAGATAGGAAATGGATCCTTATATAGGCTAAAAACCCACTTGCGTTAATTTTTTATGTGTGACACTTACTCAATGGGTGTCATGCATATTGTGTTTTGTAGATACCTTAGGCTCAATTAATGGTGACTTGTACTACTTTCTCTCTCCCTATATGGTATTCATATGTATTCAACATAAGTGTAGTTACAACTATGTTGAGCCTTGTGGAAGTGGTGGAGGGATGATTTAGACAAATATGATGACAGTTGTATTATTTTATATGTTATTTACGAGATGAGGCTCGATGTCGGAGTGCCATAAACTTGTTGAGTACCCCTTTGGTTGCCGTATAAGGCCACATATTTATCGTAATGTGTTACTCCTACATGCATATTTTATTCATAAATTAAACATTTTCTCTTTTTCGTGAAAGAACAAGCAGTTTTTGTGATTGACATGTTCTTATATTTTTAGCATTTTAATTGGTTGTGGCACTAACATGCAAATTTTTGCACTAACCATGGCTATTTGGCCATTTTCCTTATTTAGATTCAAATTTGATTTCTATGATTAAAGGTTTTATAGCCTATTTTAAGGCTTGGGAATTTTTTCACTTCGCATCTGGAATGTATTTTCATGTTGGTTCTAATGTTATAATGTATTAGAATTGGGTCATGAGATTCACCTTGGAGTGGAGGAACCTATGGACCCACTTCATTGTATGGGGGTACGCCCCAAGGAGTTGCATATAACTAGCATATTTTTGAACCATGAGTTATTATATCACTTGGGTTAGAGGTGTTTGGACTCTTTGTGCCTAGGGCCTTAGGGTGACCGGCCTCTTTTGGGGAGCGAAAAGACAAATTTATCTTTATTTTATTGCTTTAGGGATGTATAAGAGACTTGAGGGAGGCATAAGATATTTGTGTGGGTGTGATTGATGCTTTGGGAGGTATATGGAGTTCTAATGTGATTATTTTGAGGTATATGTATTTGTTGTGATGATTCAAAAGGCGTATGGAGTTGGTTGAGTTATGTGTTATCTTAATATTCTAGTTTATTTCTTGTGATGTTGTTTCCATCTTGACACTTTGTACCTACAATTATGGTCTAGAGTTTAGTGAAACCTTTGGAAGTGTACATGTTGGTTATTCGATGTTGTTGTAGTCTGCTTATGTTACAAGTATTGTTGTGTCGAGAGCATGTGTGATAAGTACTATGTTGTGAGGGTTATGTATATTCTTCTGTGGTTTGGTTAAGTTCTTGAGATTTGATACAATCGTGAACGTATGCAGTAAGGTGTCTCATGGGTCTTTTGTATTGTGTTGACTTTTGTGTGACATATTGATGTTAGTTACTGTTGGGCACCCACGAACATGAAACAATTGAAATTTTTAACAAAGAGTATTAATAGCTTGAGATTAATAAATAATGTTAAAGGAAAATTCTAATCAAGTAATAATTTAAAATGAAAGCTACTAATATTCACATAACATTAAGAAATTATGAAAAGTTGCCTTCTTCCTTGTGGTCGCACTTTTAAAACAAGTATCATTCCACTCGTTACATGAGTCGTTGGTTGTTTCTACTTGCTCATGAGTACCCTTTCTAACCTTGGATTTGTGTCGGATCAAGGATGATTCTCTTATAAGGGTAGGGAAATGTAGTTCCTGACACATTTTCTAGAAATAAAAGTATAAAAAATAAAAAATAAAAAAGGGGGGGGAATGTATATGGGTTAGGTAATTTTTAGGTGAATGGAGCAAGCAACTCCACGTGAAGGCACATGGGATGGTGTGTAGGGAGGACAAATGGAGGCATTTGATGTCGTGTTGCAGGGTAGGGGGTGCTTTGACTAATAAATAGAAAGAGATAACTTATCCTTATTTATGTTTATGGCAGTTAATAAAATATAGGGGTTTCCTCATGAGACAGTCTCATTGTTTCACATTGTTCTTCCAATGTAACGAACATGTGTCAAACCGGATCAATTTTCATATGCCTATGCACTCCAAACCTATGCAATTTTTTTTTGAGATCTGGAGCAGGGGATGGATGTCCAACAAGCATAATAATTATAAGAATTTTTTCATAGGTTTTAGTTGTAATTTCCCTGGTAGACATGGATGCAAAAACATGGTTTTGTGGACAACGTGGAATGCAGGATATGCAAAAATGGATTTGTTGAAAAGTATTAGAAACTTTCAAACAAATGTTATGGGCAGGTGCAGATCTATAATTCCACAACCTTTTCCAGCACCTACTTATCCTTTTTCAAAATTGAATTCAATGATTGCATGGTATGTACAAAATGGGTGATGTATTTCCTTCTAGCATTGGGACTGCCATTCGTTCTAGCCAAGAGATAAAGAGACTGGAAAGATGAAATTTTTTTGTGTGGGTGTTGACTCCAGAATAAAATTCTGCTTTGAGTGGTGTATCTTCTCTCGTAGCCATAAAGGCCAAAACTAGCTCATGTGGTCTTAATACGGTCAAGCATTTGGCGGCAGAGTTGTTAGAAATATCCAATCGTTTCTGAATAGTATAAATAGGTGGATGAAATCGGTGGGATGGAGGCCTTATTGTTTACAATGCACTCTTCTTACCATATAAAAAAATTGTGGCCATCAAATGCATGGACCTCAACAAGAACAACTCTGCTATGATCGACAATGTGGAGCATGAAGGGAAAACTCCAAGATTTTCTCTCCCCGCCAAACGTCCTCACCACTCTCTATGCATTGTTTTTCAAACCCATCTTTGGGAATTCATGCCTTTCATGGTTGTTGGGCCATTTAGGTCAAATGTGGTATTTTGGACTGCCCTAATAAACATTTATGCTAAATGTTGGAGTGTATAGAAGGTACAAAATGCAATTTTTGATAAAATTCCTTACAAAAATATGGTCTCTCGGAGCGTGACGAGAAGAAGATCTTTGTTCACTACTATTAGGCTGATAATCCGTGCAGAATAAGAGCTTTGCAATGAGATTTGTGTACTAAATGTGGCAACTTAGATTAACATGAGAAGTGTTGGTCAGGGTGGTTAGAACGATTCAAATTTCCTAAACAGGGATATGTCCTAAATGTTCCAAAATAGAGGGGTTTTTGATGCATGCAAACTGATGGAATACTAAAAGAGAGATGAATCTTTGTGGAATGCGGGTGAACCTTGTTCTTCATGAATGTTAATATTTTTAGGCATGGTTCTTCTATCCTTATCTTTCATAATTCTATTCATTTAGTTTTTCATTTGCAATAAGATAAAATTTTAAACCGCATGAATTATCATAGACCTATTTGTTTAAATAATGGTGTTTTCAAAACAATAAGATGTTATAACATAACTTACAGGATCCAATATTCCTTGGTAAATAATGGACTTAAACCCTCACTTCGTGATGATCTAGCAAACATCCCAACCAAACCAGATTACTTCAGTACCCGTTTTTATTGACAAGTTGAAATTGATCCCTGTAAATATGTTGGTTGCTCCCTTGTTAAAATAGATAAATCATGATTTTTGGAGACTTGGAAAATAATCTTGGTAACTCCAGAAAGGAGATATTAAGTTTCCTATGTGCACCTTGTCATGTGAGGAGCCACTTTAACCATTGAATCGACCTCGAATAATCGTTTTTTATCTTTTTGACGCCCTTCTAGGCGACCTGTTACACTGTTTTGCAGCTGTAGAAAGCTGCTAAATTTAAAAAGTTTGTTTTTGTATCAGTATCCTTCAATTGCGTAGTTTAGAGATAAACTCGAACATTAGGACTAAAAATGAAGTGAAATGGGCCGCACTCTATCTCAAGTCTTTACACTGAATTATTTAATTAGAATGACAGAATTTCTAATAATTATAATATGCTAGAAATTGAAATCTATCCTATTTTTTAAATATAATCTGAATAATATATACAATAATTATATGGACTGAAATTTCAATCATCTCCCAAACATATTTATTTTATTTGCAAATTGGAAAAATACAAACACTGTATAGTTGTTATTACTTGTGCAGATTATATTTATTAATTATTGAAAAGCAAACAAGTAACATAAGTCTTAAGAACAAAATAATTCTTATATTCTAAACAAGAATGGATGAATCAAACAGAAACGAATATTTTAGAGAGATCATGAAATATCTGCACCCAATTATTCCAAATTTATTATTATATTAGAGTATTGAAATGATCGGTACATAGGTTCATACATTAAAAGAACAACTTGCTGATCTAACCATAGCTTTATTATTATTTTCATCCGTAAAATAAAACTTTATGCGCCGCCATGCTCTTTCTCCATCAAACATCTGTCGCCAAATTGACTTATGTAGATCAAAAGGCAGAGGCATCCTTCTTGGTGAGAGCGACCATCTTATTGCCTATACAACTAATACTAAAATATAACTATCCATCCTGCAGAAACCAATCATTCGTAATCCACGGTTTATTTTGATTATTATTTTGCTGTTTCAGTTCATGTTCTTTAAGGACGCTATATTATAGTTGACAGACATGAATGGAACTGCAACGGCTAATTACAGGACTATACAGAGGAATTTGTCCAAGTGTTTTCCACTCTTCCGATTAAGCCCTTCCTCCAGGATGGTTGCCATGGCCGACTCCAGGACTATGTCCTATTGGCTCTGTGGTATTATTTCCACTTTCATTATCTTTCATCTGATTGCTGACGACGTCATCTTGGTATGTATTAGAAGGAAAAGCTATGGCTTTGTTGACATGATGAAGATCCACAACACTTATAGGAGCAAGACTGATTGGAATATTAGGGTTTGTAGAAGTAACGGGCTTCCACGGCTCCTCTGTCTGAAGAGCTCCAGAGGCTTTATATTTGAGTTCCGCAGCTTCCTTGTGAGGACTTGAATTACTTCTCACAACCATAAGACCGGACTTGCTCGTGAAAGAATACAGAGTCCGAAACGCTTCACCAATGGAAAATGAAATAAGAAACAGCAGAATAATTGAAACGTATACCTTCATAATGAAGAGATTCTAATGATCCAACCGTGAGTTTTGATAACAAAGTATATGCTATTAACAAAAATAGCCACCCTCTAAAACCTATTACAAAATACTAAGTGCTGGAGTGATATGCTTTAACACTGAAAATGCTACAAATTAAAAAACTGAAAAATCAGATAGAAATTGGTCAAACCAAAACCGAAGGCGAGGAGATCTACTTGATAAGAAGCTTGCTCCTAGAAGGGTTATTTAAGGAAAAGTTATAGTCTACAGTAAAAACTGTCGCGTAATTTTTTAATGTTATTCGATGGCTTCGAGGCCATCAAGTCCCACCAAAGAAGTTAGGCCCATACAATAATTATGTCCGCCATGAAACTTTGATTGTATTAAAGTTAAATGTTCTTAGTGTTGGGTGTGATTCATTTTCCTGAGAGTTCAAAGCACACAAAAATTTGACTATATTCAATATTACCTGAGTCAAACAAAATATTCTATGAACCTTTCGAAGGTATATTCCTGTATGGTCCTTTGGTCATGCACCCATGCTACTTTAACGAGATTCAAATTTACGAATCAAATTTTGAGTGGTTATAAACACGGGTGACGGTGCCAATGTCCACACACTCACACTGTGCACGTTTTGTCTCCCGTTTTACAGTTCTATATTTTCACTTTCTCGATGTAGGGTGTAGACATTGGCACCGTTTTCAATTCTATAGTTTTACAGTTGTCAACAACATTAAAACCACATTTAGAGTCCATATTGTGTTTTGATTGTTATTTAACTAAACAAAGTCATATACTCCGAGTTCCGTGTCTTCTAAAGACTCCTATCTATAATGAATTGTCCTGCTTCAAATATGAAACCGTATTCTAGAAGTTTTATAGGTGTTTTTTTGAAAAACAAGATGCCGTAAGAAATAGTCTTTAAGGTCAAAGCTTGTTCTCAATGCCCATCAATGGCTCTTGAAAATAGAAGAAAACTATCTTAATATTTTAAACTGTTCTTAACGTTGATGAATACGATACGTTAGTCATCTGTGTTTCTTTTGAATATAAAATGATGGAGAATTTTTATTTTTTAACAAGAAAAATTTATGACAAAAGGTTTTTTGAATGAGATCCTACCCTGGTTACAAAAGGCCAAAGCTCAGAGATTCAATGGAGGTGCAAACATAAAAATATCCGAACACAGTGAAGAAGGAGCAACACAAAAAGAAACAAGAGAGCTGAAAAACAACAAGAAGAGTACACCAATACTCCAGCAAGACCAAAGCGGTAAAACAACAAAAGAACAAAAAAACAGTATAATATATTGAATGATCAAAACCTAAGGAACCTAAAGTACGTTCAACAAGTCCTTCGAAATTTGGTAAGTTTTGCTTGAGGCTGCCCATATTGTGTTTAATGTCGCTAGCGGGTGGAAGCAGATTTTTTGTTCTTGTTATGAACCTATTTTCACACATTAGAATCTTCCTCTATAGGAAGAACAATTTCAATGGCACCAATCGGCTAATATTTGCTTTTTATGATGGGAGAGCACGTTTTATTTGCTGCTTCATGAGTCTGTAGTTTAAGATTTCTGATACTCAAAGTTTAGTCAGTGGACAACCCGTTAGGACTCACTGGAATAATGGGTTGCGGGGTCTCAACAACCACTTGCGTACTATCATCCTGTGAGGAGCACTTTTCTAAGCAAGGTGACAATAAATCGTGAACCAAGTTAATGGGGGCGCACACTATATAATGGTCAAGTAGAGAGGCATTCCACCAGACGAGTTAAGATCAAGTGTTCTTATGTCGTTAACAATTAGTGATCAACTGTCCCATTTTGAAACATTTGTGGAACTAAAAAGGCACACCTTCAAAGTCAAGATTTGGACCCATCCTCAGTCACTTAGAAAAAGGTTGATCTCAAGGGGGAGGTCTTAAGTGAGGTCCATGTCTATCAGTAAATGAGCAAAAGTAGAATGGAAATGCTGAGAAGTATTGTTTATCATATTTAACATAAGCCCATAGCCTATTGGTTATGGCTTAAAAATAAAGTTCATTCCAAAGATAGATAGGAAAGCATGGGAGTTTAGCCCAAATGGGACGAGATTCAAAGGAGGATTTTGAAGCATCAAAGGCAAGGTACCAAGGTGTTATCATGAGACCTTGCTCTCCCCAAACCTAGTATTTTCTTTCTATAATGTCCCTGTCTTTAACATATTCAAAAATAACAATGAAAAAATCTGTAGAAAATGATTAGAGCTCCACTTTACCTTTGATTTTAAGACTCCATCATTTGGTTATCCATTCGTTTAGGTGGGCCAACTTTGGCCAAAATCCTTCGAAGTGGCAGATGAGGGATCTTCTAGAAAACCTTTGCTCTTAAACTCGCACTATGTCAAGCATGATCTCGTCAAAAACAAGAGAGGGGGAAGTACCAGGATTTAGGGGAGGAGCCCTTTGAGACATTCCTTTGGAGGCATCAATAAAAGACTTGCCCCTGCCACCCACAGGTGTTCAGCCATTCTTGACTGGAATGGAATAGCTCATTGTCCTGTAAGCGGTGAGGCTTACCTCCATGCCTTGGGCGGTAAAGGACACGCGCTACCCCTGAAATAAAAATCAGTTGACTCCTAAAGAAGAGGTAGAAGTGCGGCGTACATCTGATCCGAGCCTAGCCAAATATGCGCCTCCTGAAAAAGACTCAAATACGTACATCCTCCTGTTACAGTTGACATTCTCCTAGTATTCGTCATCGCCACCATGGTTGTAGGGTTTTCATAAGTGTCACCACTAACACCACCACGTGAGACCATTCTCAACGCGGCCAAGGTCGATCCCCAACTAGAGGAGCTAATACCTCCATTAGCAGAGCCAATAAGAGTCCCTCCTCCCATGTTTTGGGATTATCTGATCACTACGAACCCATTGGGGTCGATGTTGTAAGCATTATCCTTCCTTTCACTGCCTGCAGTCACAGGTTTACTGATTTAAGAGCATGAAGACCTTAGAAATATCATAGGGAGAATTCTTCAAATATGTTTGTTTACATATAAATGAGTGATTTTGACTTGGTTGAGTCAATGAACATTTGACTGTGATTATAAAAACGTGAATGAATTTGCGAAGTAAGATTAGGTGAGTAAAAGGGTAAATTAGTTGTTTCAAATCCTAACAAGGTCATTTTTAGGTGTGTCATGAGGTGGATATAGTCGAAAACAAGTTTGAGAGTGTTTATGAGATAATTTTCATACTAGTATAATTTTAGACATGTGGTCGAGCTCATTTAGGAAGTAAGAACAAGATATCTGGCGAGTCTAGTAAGAGGAAAGGAGATATATTTGATAACATGAATCATGGAAGGTGATCACGAGGATATAACATAGGATTGAAGTAAATAATAATAAGATATTAGATTAATGGATGTGATAAAGCTTCCTTTTTTTAAAGATTATTTGTTGTTTTATGTGAATTGTATAAAACACCTCTATTCATGGCTGAGAGGTAAAAGTTAAAAATTCATCCAAAGAAGAATTTTTGAGATATGTAAATTCCTTGATAGTTTGAAGTAGGTAAGGGAAGCACAAATAAATTTTTATAGCTCTTGAAAATTTGAAATTTTTCCTTTAACTCAAAATTTGCCCTCTCAGGCCTAACCTAGGGCTTTGTGTATTTTGATTTATATCCTGTTAAAAGTCATGAAATTTTGAGAAAACTTATTTCTGAATGAATACTAAGAGTTTATTTAATATCATTCTCCATTTCACACGTAGTGACAAGTTGTGGGCATGATTGCAGAGAAGACTATGAAAATATACTTATAATGAAGAGGAAGAGTTGCATGAGGGATTAAACCAGACAGTCAAGTATCCAAAATTTGTAGATACCCTCTTACTATCATTACTAAAGTGGATCCATTGATTATTAGGTTATATCATGACTATAGGTGTCTACTGTTATAGATTAGAGTCAAAATAGGGGTAATTAGTAGAGAACAACCCAAAGGAAGTGCATGTTGATGGTGAAATCACAACACCTCTGAATGTTTGCAACTCGATGGGTTAAGATCGTCAGTGTGATTGCATAACATGGAGCTTTTCTTAAAGTGTTAGACTTTGCAATACGTAAAGATCTCTGCATGAAGGATGGTTCCTATTCCTATGTTCAGGTGCATACATAAAATTTGCAGAGGGTCTACTCTAAAATCTACCCTAATTTTCCAAGGAGATAGGGTTAAGAAGATACAAGAAAATAAATCTGACTTGCAGAGGTGATGTAACAAAGGAATGTTGAACTCCTGCTTTGCAATTAAACGCAAACCATAGAAATCCAATACAATCACCATGCACAATTGACAAAATACTATAATGAGAGATCAAGAGGATGAAATGAACACAATAGAGGATTGAAATCATCCAAAGACTTATCTTATTGCTCCAAAAATGTATACAGTGCATTATAATATCCTAGATGCAGAGAATTGCATTACAGTTTGAATGGGAATCTTGAAACACCATAAATTCACCTTCAGAACAAAGAAGAAGGGAGGGTGCAAAATAAAAAATGTCCAACCCCTAGAAAAACACCCCTCCTTACAATATATATCAAGAATATGAGAGAGAAAGGAGAGACGAAATAAAATCCTACCTCAACCACCCAAAAAGACCATTGAATTCACCTACAAAAATGGTGGGTTCGACTGCAAAAACCTATGCCTCCATATGTTGTTCATTTCTGGGAAAGAAAGGAAGCCCATATTTCATTATGGTGATAGGTGAGAATCCTGACAGCCTAAAAAATGGAAGACTATATTTTTCATTTTTTAGAATGTAGTCCCACTAATTTAAATATATTCAGTCATAGATGAGTAACAAACATCGAGAAATTTCCAAAAATTCCTCTCTTGCTCAAATCTGAGCTTCTAGTCAAAGTTATGATCATTTGAAGGTTAGGGTCAGGTGTTCCATGCGTGCTATCACAATATTTTAAAAGATATAAGCAATTAAAATTCTTGGTGGGCTTTATGATTCATCTTTAATTGTTGCACCCTAGAAACATTGAGGGCATGCCCTCGTTTGGGGACCTGCCTTTGGATTTTACCTTTGAAGTTACGCTGATGAGGGACATGGAAGCTTCCGCTTTCTATTCCCATGCTAAGACGTTTCAACGACTGGTGCAACTTTCTCGGTCTCTAACCATGTGGAGATCCTGCACTCGTTTGGGGACCTGCCTTTGGATTTTACCTTTTAAGTTGCGTTGATGAGGTACGTGGAGGCTTCTACTGGCTCTTCTCATGCTTAGAATTTTCAACGGCCGGTGTAAATTTCTCGGGCTTTGACCACGTGGAGAGCCTATGCTCGTTTGGTGACCTTTCTTGTAAGAATCATACCAAAGGTGCGTCGAAGAGACACATGGAGGATTCCGCTGGCCCTTTTTATACTTAGTCGATTTCGGCCTTGAGTGAACAATATTTTAAAATATCAAGCATTTTAAATTCTTGGTGGGCTTCATGATTCATCTTTCATTGAATTGACCTTCACCAATATTTTCCAAACTACTTTGGGTATGGAGTCTATCTGTGGAAGATCCACGTGGAGACCCCATACATTCTCTATATTTTTGCTAACTTTTAGGGTCCTGGGAATGCGACGTTGTGAAACTTTAAATCGTCCATGAACATGTTGCTTCATTGCTTTGGGTGAGTAAAGGGCCCCACTATATATAATGTCAAAACCCATTTTTTGGTGGGACCTTTTCAGTTAGCTCCATATGGAAACCCTGAAGGCTTTCAATACTTTACCCCCTCCTTTAGGTCTTGAAGTTGCGAAGGTTGGACACTTGGCATCATCTGTAAGCCTTGTCTTCTTTCTTTTGAGTCGACTCACTTTGGGCTTGATTTTGACTTACTGAGTTAGATTTGTTCATTTCTCTAGTGTGGAAGGTCGTATTTGATCAAACTTTTACCGAGGGAAAAAATTGGATAACTGTGTAATTCCGTAAATATTAATAGATGATCAAATTTAGACATGAGTTAGAGCTAGATAAAGGGCATCTAGATCACCAATTATATTGTATGGTTGTTTCAGGGAGAGTTAAGATTTTTCAACTTTTGTGTGTTGAGATGGCCACAAGCTAACAAAGGCCTAAAGTTGGCTTGTATTGAAAGAGAAACTTTAAAACCATGTAATTGGTCTAAAAACCTTGTGTGAGCATAGATGAATTGTTTTAGGAGTGTAGGAAGTGACTTATGAACATATATGTTCTTTTGGGCACTAACTACAAGGAGGCCTTTTTATGTATACGCATGTGTGTAAAGGATAATACATGTCTTCTCATTCCATAAGGAATCGGGGCATTAAATTGTAGTAAGAGTGTACATGGATGATGTTGATAAGGAGATGGAAATCCAAGAACCAAGGAGCTACCAAGCAGAGCAAGGTAATCATTACATGTTTTCATGTGTATAGTGTTTATATGAGTGTAAGGATTGTGATGCTGGTATAGAGCTAACACTTTGAGTTAGTGAAGATCAAATGTGTATAAGGAATAAAGTGTGTATTGAGATCCTTAGGAAAGGGATGATGGAAAACACCATGAATAAAAATTCCCATGTGTTGAGAAAATTTATGCATACTTAAGGTAAGTATGTTCTACACGAGATAAAGTGTAAAACTATGAGTCCCTTATGCCATGTTTTGTATCAGATTCGGTTGTTTTATTATAATAGGATATGTTGTAGAATTTTATAGTGTTTGAGATTGATTTACAGTGTGAAGTGATTTTTGGTGAGTATGGCAAAGGTAGAGAATCCATCATTGCAAGGGATCATGAATCTAATCTAGGGAGAAGTGATGTGAAATATGGATAACATGATGCATGAGATTAGAGATCTAGGGACAAGGATGAAAAAATTGGAAGTAGTATGTTCAGGTATGGAGAATAAAACTAATAGAAATGATGATCAGAATCTTGGAGAATTTTTTTTGGTAAGAAGAGTTCTCTTAAAACAATGATTCAAAGTTCAGGAGCCAATTTGTAGGAGAATCCTATTCAGGACTAGATGCAAGGAAAGAGGCAAGTTTTTCAATGTCAATATTAATAATGGTAGCAAAGATAACATTTTCTCAAAAAAAAATTGTCAGTAAATTGGGCTTAAGAAGAATAGTTCATCCTACACCCTACTGGGTAGCATGGGTTTAGGAAGATCACCAAATTGTTTTAAATGAGAAATGTATAGCTCCTTTCAAAATTGGTAGTTTGCATGATGAGTTTTTGTGTGATGTGATGCCCATGGGTGTGTGTCATATACTATTTGTTATCTCAATTTTTCCCCCAGAAAAATTGATCAAACACGACCCTGTGCAAGAAGAAATCCAAGGGACAGTTCCCTTACAAGAGCCCACGTTTGAAATGCAACAAACAGGTTGTAGGAAGGATCTGTAATGGAATAACAGGGTTGGGGAAGAGAAAACAATGTCAATGAAAACCAGAGGCTCAAAGGAGAGGAACAGAGAAAGGCTCAAAGTCTTCGAGCTTTACAAACAATTAAGAACGAGCCCAAATTGAGTAATTATGGAAATTCAGTAGAAGCTTCCACATGCTCATTGGTGCTTCTCCAAAGGTTAGACCCAAAATGTAGTCCCTAAACAAGCACAGAGCTTCCACGTGTCCCAAGTCTGAAAAGGGACAGAACCAGCCGTTGAAAAGTCTTAACAAGTGGAAAGAACCATGTGTCAGCTCGTTGCAATTTTAAGATGGGAGCCCAAGGCGGAGACTCAAACTTGCTGCAGACCTCCACATGGTTAGAGTTCAATGAAAGTTAAATGCAAAGTGAGCCCAAATCGATTAAGTATAAAATTGTAGGTGGAAGGCACCAGGTGTCTTAACGATGCACATATAAAGGCGTGGCCCAAAGTAGAGACTCAAATTAGCACGAGGATTCCACATGTCTAGGATTTAAGAAAGACATCAGACCAAATTGGATAAGTATTGCTGACCCACGGAAGGAGCCACATGTCATCCCGGCACAACTTCAATAGCAATATCCAAAAGCGGTCTGTAAACATGCGTCGGCTCACCATGTGGCCATGTTGAAAATTCAAGGCAGGAAGGCAAGTCATCGAAGGAAATTCAAACTTTTTGGCTCGAAAGGTGTAATGTCTAAAAATGAACCGCACCTCCGGTAATGCCCAAGGAGCCATATGTCAAGCCCAAATTACATGCGGGACAATGGGCCTGGGAAGGACATTTCACCCAAATGGAAAATGCGGACCGATTGGCCCGAAGATGTTTTTTTTTACAAAAATGAATTGCGGGGCTGTGGTGATTTTTTTTCATTTTGTATTTTTGGTGCCAAAAGGCACAAAGTGAGTTTTGGGCCCATGGACCCATTCTACTAACTGGTTTTCACCATTTTCATATGGACTCGACTAAAACATTGAAATGGGTATAACTTTCGACCTAGTGCCCAAAATTCAACAAATTTGACACCATTGGAAAGGTTTCGACCTTGGTTACACCATGGAAACCTGAAACTTTAACTATGATGAGGCTAGGTGGGTGAAAATGGGAAAATGTATTTCAAGCCATTAATACATAATCCAAGTGCTTCAACAACTAGATCATATTTGATTCGATTCATCATTCTTCCTTCTTCAACACACCAAAAAGACATAGAGTGGTGGACTAGAAAGATTTTGGATGGATTTTCCGGGGCATTGATTGCTGGTAACTGAGCTTCAAATTAGATTTTCCCGCCTCTCTCCTTTTTCTCTCTATGCAGCATCTATAAAAGAAAGAGTTGGGCTCATTGTAAAGGATTGGACATTTTTGTTTTGCACCCTCCCTTCTTTATTTGTCTACAAGAGAATTTGTGGAGGTTTTGAACCTCTCATTTGAGTTGTAATACAATGTTTTACCTCTCGGCTACTATAATGTACTGTATCAACTCTGAAGCAATAATATATGTTTGTGGATGATTCTCAACACTCTCATGTGTTTATTGTTATCTTCTGATCTCTCATTACAGTTTGGTTATCTGTGAATGGTAGTTGTATTGCATTTCTATGGTCTATGTTAAATTATAAAACGGGTGTCTAACATTACTTTGGTGCATCACGTCATTAGCTTAGGTTTATTTTCTTGTATCATCTTGACCATGTCTCCTTGGTAAGATGATTAGGTTTCAGAATAGATCCTCTGCAATTTATTTTTATGCACCTAAATAGAGGAATATGAACCAATTTTATTCTGGAGAGCTCTCTCAATTTCAAAGTACCACACTTTGAGAGATGCTCCATGTTGTACAGTCACACTGAGATTCTCAAGTTATCTAGTTGAAGGCACTCAGGGGTACTATGATTCTGCACTAATAGTTTTGGCATGCCCGGTGGGACAAGATGTCTCCATTTTTATCGTACCAAGATTGATGTTCACTTGTTGTAATTTAATCATCTTTTAAGAATCTCTAAAGTTTCACATCTGGTGACTCCAAAAGTGAAAGAATCTACTAGTCTCAATAGTCCAATCTTGTCAAGTTCATGATATGAATACAAACAAGGTCAAGAACCAGAGAGGAGGGACTATTTTTCTATCTGCACTTTTCCTCAGACAAAGGGAGAAGAGGGAGAAGAGCCCATAGGTCTCCATCTCCACCAAACAGAACCTTTTCAACACCTCCTCTTAGTAGCCCTTCATTCAATCAACGAGGGGTCTCAGGAAAATCATAATGGCACAACCACCCAATCCCTATATCAACTTCACTGACAGCATCCCACTTTCTCTTAATGCACAAAATCCATTCCCATTTATAGCATTAAAGAACATCCTATATTTCACTTGAGATAAATAGACTTCTCTTAGTGAACACATTCAAGATATTTCAAATGTCTGCGTAATTCATGAGATTACTGAGATGGACATTACTGTCAAATTGTTAGCCTCTTCACTTAAGGGTAAAGCTTTGTAATGGTTCAAGAATATAGCAACAAGCTCTATTCAGAATTGGGACCATCTCTGTAGGGCTCTTCATAATAAATTTTGAGAGAAGGGAGATAATCTATCCTTGTTGGAACAACTGACAATAATCAAGAGGGACCCTAGTGAGTAGTTGATAGATTTCAATCTCAGATTTTAAAGAACATGGCATAGGATTCCATTCGCCATGAGGTCCACAGATGAAGGTGCTTTCTTATATGTTTTTAGATCTTTAAATTTTGATATTGCCTTAATTATTCAATCAATGGGAGGCACAACCTTACCTGCAATCTATAACATTCCATCAAAGACGAAAATTGTTTAATTCAGGTTGGTAAAATTGCTCCTAGGCCACCTATGCCCCTATATCCAGAACTAGGAGCTCCAAGCACTAGTCAAACACCCACATTAGCTCCCATACCTACTCAAAGGAATCATAATTTAGCTGAAGCCTCCACCTTATTATCTAACACTTCAAAAGAGTTACAAGCAGTTATGAAACAACTGCAGAACATAGAGAATGAGCTAGTGACCATCAAGAGGCAATAATCTTAGAGTTCTAGAGGCTAGGCCATATCAGCCTCAAACTCAATATCAAGCTAGGCCCCCATATCAACAAAATAGACCACCAGCTCAGGCTGCAAATCAAAATCAGAACCAAGGACAACCTCAAGTTCCAAGGCCTTACCGACCATATGATCCTAACAAAACTTCAACATATAAGGCCTTGGTTCCAACACAAAATAACATGGCACAAGAATATGATTGGTGTTTCCAATGAAAACAGTCCCATAACCAATCAATGTGTTTAAACTTTGCACTAAACAAAACCTTGATGGTACAAACCATTGGTTCAACCCTAGAGCCTAGTCAATAGGAAAATCAGAAGGAAGGAGCTTAGCAAGAGGCACCTCCAAGTGAGACTATGCTTGTTGATTGTAAGGCTGAAGACTTCTATGGTTTGAATCAAGCACCTTCTCAAAGTGTGGCTTCCAATACACGGTCCAAGAAAAGGAATATTTGAGAGGGATAACCATAAAATTCAAGTAATCCTCAACCCTCTATTATTCTATAAGGTGTTGGCACTCAAAGTGTAACTCCCAATACGCAGGGTCAGCCCAAGTCACCTCCCAGATCCACTCAGACACCAGTTGTAACGACCCATGTCCAAGAGAAAAATGTACCAGGGAAGGGGAAGAAAAAGGATAGCTCATCCCAATTTAACATTATTGAAAAAATGAAGAAAACCAATGTGAATATTTCAATTTGGGAGTCATTGTCTATCCCAAGATAGAGAGACCTATTACAGGCTACTACAGCCAATTGGTCAGCCTCAAATTAGTCCCCCAATCAACAAGAGAAAGTGCTTACCAATGTAACTTAGCATGGGGGAAATCATGGAGGATAACAAGGTAAGAATCTGAATCCCCCTCCGTTCTATGTTTCATTGAGCATTGGAGACAAGCTAGTACATAATTGAATGATTTATTCGGGGGGCATGTAGCTCTGTAAAGCCAAAACAAATAGTCGTTCAGTTAGGTCTTCAATACAAAATAATATCCAAGGGTGTAGTGTTATTGGATGGGATAACAGTAACAACAGTTGGAGTCATCAAGGATTTGAGCCTCACACTACACACCTGCCCCAATGTGAATTTATTATAGAATGTATCAACCATAGAGTTGCCACCACATTTTGCATTATGTTTGTCAAGGGGCTTCACTGCAAAGATTTGAGGTTATTTTTTTGTTGATTTGTCGCACATGCTTTTTAGAACTATATTGAGCATTATGTACCCATCCCAATCAATGTGAACTATTCAACCTTTGATCAATAGGACTTTCTAAGAACTTGTGAGGTAGATACCAAGGTTGGTTTTATTCCAGACTTAACTCTCGATGAGTGGGTGAACAAGAGGCATACTTTTGACCCCTATAAGGAGATGGAGGAATTTGAGCTAGGAGTCTACTAGTTAAATGAGGATAATTATCCTCTTCCTAACATCATGAAGCTAGACCACAAAGATGAAAATGAGGTATGGTAGTTATCCTTTGATGGCTCAAGAAGTAGACAATGATTCAGAGGAGGAGCTATGCTTCTTTCGCCTTAAGGTATGAAATACTACTCAGCCTTCTATTTCTAATTTGTTTTCTCAAACAACACAATAGAGTATGAAGCCTTGATCCATTGTCTGCATTGGGAAAGGAAAAGAGGAATAAAAAACTTGCAATTGTTTGGTGACAGCGAGCTAGTTGCGAATCAAGTCCGAGGACAAAATGCTGAAAAGAAAGAGCTGTTAAAGAACTAGAAGAACCAAGTCTAGGACATCATCAAATATTTCAAGGAATTCGGCATAAATTCCATCCCAAGGGAGAAGAATGAAGTAGTAGATAGACTAGTAGTGATTGGGGCAGCATTTGATGTTGTAGAAGGTATGAAGAGTGATAAATATAAGCCCCATATAAAAGTGGTTGTAAGACCAACTGTCCCTGATAACAACACAAGTTGTCAACTCTTTGAGAATGATCAACAAATTTTCCACTTTGTACAAGAAGAAGTTGAGTTATCTGCCAGAAACCAAGATAGGTTGGAACAATGGTACGGTGACCAAGTTGTGCAGTTGAGAACCAATAAACTACTAAAGGGTCTTGTAACTTAGGAGTCAATATTTAACCCAAATGTTCAATTATGAAAGGAGAAAGAAAATATTCAAGTAAAGGGTGAATATTTAGAGCCCATTTCTATAGACGAAGGAAAAACATTACCGATTGGCAAGGTAAGTACTCAACAAGAAAAATCTAAATTCTTTCAACTTTGTCAAGAATTCCTAGATGTCTTTGCCTAGATTTACAAATATTTAATAGGTTTCAACCAAAAGTTAGCACAATACACAATCGAGATAGATCCAGGATCTAATCCTTTCAGACAAAAGCAAAGGCCAGAAAACCCTCACATAGAGCCTCTCATTAAAAAAGAGTTGAACAAGCTTATCAAGACCAACATCGTCTTCCCTATCAAGCTTTCAATTTGCATTGTAAACTTGGTGCATGTGAGAAAAAGAAGTGGAGAAATCAACTTGTGTGTATACTTTTGGTATCTGAACATTGCATCACTCAAAGGTCAATACCCACTTCCATCAATGGAATATATCTTACAAGTTATAGCTGGCTCTGAGAGGTTTTCATTGCTAGATGGATACTTAGGCTATAACACGATAATAGTAAAAGAGGAAGATCATTTCAAGACAACCTTCACCACCAAATGGGGTACATATTCTTACAAAAAGATGCCATTTGGACTGTCAAATGTCAGAGCAACATTTCAGCAAGCTATATACATGGCATTCAAAGGCTTAATTAACAATATTGAGGCTTAATCAATGATAATAGATGATATCATTGTCTTCTCAAAGAATGTTACAAACCATCTCTTCCACCTCAGGTAGGTATTCCAGAGATGTAGAAGATTCAGAGTGTCATTAAACGCAAATAAGTATGTGTTCTTGGCACATGAGGGAAAATTTTTGGTCCACATTGTCCTAAGAGAATGGTTAACAATTGATCCTGAAAGGGTTGAAGCCATCTAAGAACTTCCATTTCCACAACACAAAAAGTCTCTCCAAAGCATCTTAGAGAGGATAAAATTTCTTCACAGGTTTATACATGATTTTTCCACTCTTGTGAAGCCTTTAACAATGATGTTAAAATAAGAGTCTTGCATTTAAATAGACAACAGAGGGCAAAGAGATTTTTGAGGCCATAAAGCTCGCAATATCACAAGATCCAACTCTTGTTAACCCATAATTTTCAAAGGACTTCATGCTATATTCTTTTGGAGTGTCGGACACAATCTTAGCCATCTTGGTTCAGCCTAACAAAGAAGGTTCATAACAGCCCATAGCCTTCTTCATCTAGAGCTTGGAATATTATGAGGTAAAGCACTTTTTCATTGAGAAGCATGTCCTTTCTATCATTAGGAGTTTGAAGAAGTTAAGACACTTAGTCTAGAACAATAAGATTTAACTTCTAGTATCTCATGTTGGTGTCAATGATTTTCTCCTGAACAAGGACCTGAATGAGAAGAGAGCAGGTTGGATCACTCAGGTAATGGAATATGACATTGAGATCAAAGTGACCAAAGTGGTTCATGGAAAGGGTATGTCTGAGAAAATCACTTCTAAGCGACAAGCTGAGTCAATGGATGAAGAAGAGGCTACCTTGTTACTACAGAATGATCAAGAGCAGCTAGCTAATGATGCACATATTCCATGTTGGACCCAAGCCTTGGTGCATTATCTCCAAATAGGTATGTGCCCTCTAAAATGGAACAAAGAAAAAATGAGATACTTCAGACTACAAGCCATTTGATATGCGCTGGTTAATGGTTTCTTGTTTAAGAAGGATATCAATAGTGTTCTATTGAGGTCTATCTGGATAGGAGAAATTGAGAAGGTATTGCATGAGTTCCATGATGGAGAAGTAGGAGGCAATTTTTTTCCGCAAGTAACAGCTCTCAAAATCATGAAAGCTAGTTATTATTGGCCTACAATTTTTAGTCATTGCTACTCATGGATCAAGAAGTGCAAAAAGTGTGCATTCTTGATAGGGAAAGAGAAGTTAGCAGCCCTGCCCCTTTGTCCAATTTTAGTGGATCAACCATTCATGCGATGGGGACTCGACTTCATTAGAGTGATTAACCCAAACTCAAGCCAGGGCCACAAGTTGATACTTATAGCAACAGACTATTTCACCAAGTGGACTGAAGCAGTGGCACTTAAGGAGGCAAATGAATGCAACATATTAGATTTCTATGAAGGAATAGCCACTAGGTTTGGAGTCCCTACCACTATTATATTATATATTTCATTGGCATTCCTTGGCACAAGGATCAATGAATGGGCTGTCAAGAATGGTGTATACCTCAGCACTTCATCAAACTATTACCCTCAAGGTAATAGCCAAGAAGATTCCAAAAATAAGAACATATTAAGGATTATCAAAATGAATCTTGTTGAAAATCAGAGAAATTGGCATACAAAGCTCAAATCAGCTCTATGGGTTGATAGGATCACATCGAAAATATTCACAGGCAGCTCCATATACAAGCTTGTATATGGAAAAGAGGCAGTATTTCCCATATCATTAGAGTTTCCCGCTTTAGAGCTCATGAAACAGTTGGAACTGGCCGAGTTTGAACCAATGGTAATCAGGTATGCAGAGTAGATGGTAGTAGGAGAGGAAAGAGAGCATGTAATGTAGATCATGGAAAAGGATCAAGCATTGATCAAGAAGACTTTTGATAAGAAAACAAGAGAAAGGACCTTTTAAGAGGGGGACATAGTTTTAAAGTGGGATTCAGATCGAGAAAATCCAGGAAAGCATTCCAAATTTGATGTCAATTGGAGTGATCCTTACATGGTCACAAGATGTACAAGTAATGCCTTCCAGCTGGATAAGTTGGATGGCGAAGAATTGCAGATACCAGTCAATGGGATCTACCTCAAACATTGGTACTGAAAGGAAATATTCCTCACCCCTATAAATATTAGCCTATGTTTTCAACTTCTCCAAGTGCGTATGCACATTGTTTTGTTATAGCATAGGTTTTATTTCCCTAAGTTCTCTAGAACAACTTTTTTGTTGCTCTAAGTTGGCATCATTATATAGTTTGACATGCCTCCAGGTGAATGTCCCAAGCCCTTAAGAATTTGCAACAGGGAGACACATATTTTTCATAATAGTTGCTCATTTTCTAATATAACAAATACAAATCAACTAAAATTGGGTCCGAAAAGGTCCATTTTAAGAAGAATAGGATCAATGTCAGGCCATAAGGCTAATAATCTCTTCATCTCATAGGCAGATGTCCCCACGACTCGCCAAATTGTTATCTCAATTTTTCCCCCAGAAAAATTGATCAAACACGACCCTCTGCATGAAGAAATCCAAGGGATGGTTCTATCACATGAGCCCATGTTTCAAATCCAAAAAATAGGGTGCAGGCGGGCTTTACAATGGAATAACAGGGTCAAGGAAGAGAAAATAGTGTTACAGAAAACCAGAGGCTCAAAGGTGAGGAAGGGAGAAAGTCTCAAAGTATTCAAGCTTTACAAATAATTCAGAACTAGCCCAAATTGACTAAGTATGGAAATTCAGTGGAAGCTTACACATGCCTCATCAGTGCTTCTCTAAAGGTTACACCCAAAAATTAGTCTCGAAATAAGCACAGAGCCAGCTGTTGAAAAATCCAAACAATCATAAAGAACTACGTGTCAGCTCGACGCAATCTCAAGATGGGATCCCAAGGAATAGACTCAAACTTGCACTAGTCCTCCACATGGCCAGGGTTTAACATAAGTCAAATGGAAAGTAGTCCCAAACAGGTTAAGTGTAAAAGTGTAGGTTGAAGGCACTATGAGTCTTAACGGTGCACATTCAAAGGCATGGCCAATAGCAGAGACTCAAATGACCGCGAGGCTTCCACGTGTCTAGGACTTAAGAAAGGCATCGGGCTGAATTGGAAAAGTATTGTGTACCCATGAAAGGAGCCACATGTCAACCTGGCACAAATTCAAAATCAAAATCCAAAAGTAAAGGCGAGAAGGTGGGTTGTCAGATGTAATTCAAACTTTTTGGCTCGAAAGGAGTAAAGTATAAAAACATTATAATTAGTGTCATGTCAATCCTAAATTGCATGCGGGCCAATGTGCCTAGGAAGGACTTTTCACCTAAATGGAAAATGTGGACCGGTGGGCTCGAAGTTGTTTTTTGTGAAAAAAATGAACTGCAGGGTTGCGAGACATTTTTTTTCATTTTTAATTTTTGGTGGAAAAAACCACAAAGTGAGTTTCAGGCCAGCAGACCCGTTCTGCTAACTATTTTTCACCATTTTTGTATGGACCCGACTCAAACATTCAAATTGGCATATCGTTTGACTTCGTTCCCAAAATTAAACAAATTTGGCAGATTTGGAAATGTTTCGACCTTGCCTACACCATGTAAATATGAAACTTTAATTTTGATGAGGTTTGTTGGGTGAAAATGGTAAAACGTCTTTCAGGCCATTAATGTAGAATCTGATTGTTTCAACAATCAGATCAGATTTGATTCAATCTTATGTTCTTCCTTCTTCAACATGTCAAACATAGAACAACGGACTTGAAAGATTGTGAGTGAATTTGCAAGGGCATTGATGGTCAGTAGTTGAGCTTCAAATTAGTTTTTCCTGCCTCTCTCCTTCTTCTCTCTATGAAACATCTATAAAAGAGAGAGTTGGGCTCATTGTAAAGGGTTAGACATTTTTGTTTTACACCCTCCCTTCTTCATTTGTCTGCAAGAGAATTTATGGAGCTTTCAAACCTCTCATTCGATTTGTAATACAAATTTTTGCCTCTTAGCTATTGTAATGTACTGTATCAACTCTGGAGCAATAATATATGTATGTGGATGATTCTCAACCCTCTCATGTGTTTATTGTTTTCTTTTGATATCTCATTATAGTCTGGTTATCTGTGCATGGTAGTTGTATTGCATTTCTATGGTCTTTTTTAAATTGCAAAATAGGTGTCTAACATTACTTTGGTGCATCACCTCGTAAGCTGAGGTTTATTTTCTTGTATATTCTTGACCCTGTCTCCTTGGTGACATAGAGTAGGTTTTAGAATAGATCCTCTGCAATTTATTTATATGCACCTCAAGAGAGGAATAGGAACCGACCTTCATCCAAAGATTTCTCTCGATTTCAAAGTCCTGCAGTTTGATAGATGCTCCATGTTGTGCAATCACACTAAGAGTCTCAACGCATCTAGTTGTAGGCACTCACGTGTGTTGTGATTTTGCACTAACATTTATAGGAATGCCATGGAAATATGAGAGAAGAGTAGTGTATAATGGAAGATTGATCAAGTATTTTCTAATCAAATATGGAAAATAGCATGTTTGAGTGCCTTTCATGGATCAACATATAGGTATTGAAATGAGAAACATGGTATTTGGAATCAAACAATTTGTGAAGAAGACCAAGAATAATGTTTTAGCCTTTATGGAAGAGGAAGAATGGGGCATGAATGTGTCCCTTGAACAAAGAGAAGCTAGAAAAGCTATTGTCAAGAAAAAACAGTAGTAAAGATCCATTGAAAAGGATCATGAAATTCATATGAAATCCCAAGAGAGGCTGAGAAATAACATGAAGTTCTCAAGGAAGGAGACAAATTACCAAGAAGGTTAGTTGAGTCACCTAGGTAAATGTGACAATAGTAAGTCTTCTCAAAGAAGAGAAGAGAAAGAAAGGACAAAGGAGATAGTCCTTGAGTATCTTATGAAATGTAATGAATAATAGATGCAAAATAAGACACACTAGAGTGTCATGATTAGGAAGGAAACAAAGAGGTCTCTTGAAGACCAAATTAGAGAAGATGAAGGCAAGTTATTCCTTGAGCGAAGAATAAACAAAGAAAGAGACATAGTAGAAAGAGATAATGGAGAGGAATTCAAATAAAATAAGGATGACCTTCAAGAAGGACATTAGAGTCTTGATGAAATAATCATATATGAGGAAGTACAATAACAAATAGTGAATAAATAAATCTCCCAAATCAGACCAACAAGTAATCCAAGTGGAAAATAAAATGAATGAGTGTATGGAACAATCATGGAGGGAAAATATACTCCTTATTTTAATACTAATCAAATATTTTCATGTGTGTATGCAGGTTTAACAATACCAACTCTAAGGAGAGCCAAGAATAGTGAAGGAACAAATGAACCTTGAGAGGTAGAACCCCAAGGAATGCTCTTAGAATTATATTTTCAGCATGAAGCTCCTACAAAGGACATCAAATAAAGAAAATAACATCAAGAGGAAACTCTAAGGGACGTGAAGCTAAGAAAAAAGGTAAACATAAAAGGTATAAAATAAAAATTGAAGAAATGGAATGATGAAGATGCATGGACAATTTTTGAGAGAAATTTAAACTCTACATGGTATGCAGTAGGTCAAGAAGACATAAAGATGTACTCTTAGAAGAAATCAAAGAGAATCAGGCCAAGAACTTGGAATCTAAGTTAAAAAGATCAGTTAGAAAAAGAATGTAGGTCATATATCATAAACTAAGATTGAGAAACAAAGACTGAAGTCTAGAAAGAAGGATTACACTTCAAGTATTCATGGAGATGAGAAAAACAATCAATATATCAGTCACATGATATCAATATTTGTGTGGAGAAGGTATGAGGTTTTATATGGAGCAAGCCAAGCATGTGACTAGTCTACCAGAGTCTAAGAAGACTCAGTTGAAGTCTAATATCCTAAGTTTTAAACCGAGTATGCATGTACATGAAAAAATCACAATTGTAAATGAAAAAACAATTGATGATACTCTAATGATGTTTTGGACTAAATTCTTCTATAAGAGTGGTGTAAGTTTAACAAACGAAAACTTGAGAACTCTAATATAATCTAATGAACTGAGATAATTTCAAGAAGAATACATAATGAAAATTGAGGCAAGTTTTAAGGATGATTGCATGGTAAAAAAATGATTGAAAATTCTAGTATGGTAAAATAAAGTAGAAAAAGGAGAAAATTGATGTCCTCAAGTGTATACTACTAGTTTGAGGAAGACATGATAATGGAAAAATCAGAATTTCAATTGAAAATGCTAATAGAGATTTTGCATAAGGATGTGAAAAAAATAGTAAATAACAAAATTCTTGAAATCGTCCTAAATCACGAAGGATTTTTTATTAACTAGGGATGAGGAACTCCTTAAAGAGGGCATAATGATGAAATTGTGCTTATATTTAGTCAAGAAGTAATGAAAAATTTAGTACAAAATTAAGCAATTCAAATGCGAAGGAAGAACAAGGTTGTTAAGAGGAAAGGTATACTAATAAGTAACAAAGTACCATAAAGTTAATGTAATGGTGAGGGAAAAGATAACCAGCTATAGTGGTAAGAGACAAAGATTAAGGAGGCATGTGAACTATCAAAGCATGCAAAAGAGTTGAATTTTAGTCTTGAAGACTTCCATTTCATTAACAAAGTGAGAAAAGCTTATGAAGAAGAAACTTGTGAAGTTGAGATAGAAAGGATAATGGAACACATAGATGAGATAATCAGGTCCCATGCTTTTGTGTCTTACATTTCTATGGAGACTATGATTTCAGGTAAACATGAATAAATCAGGGCAAAGTTCCTATGGAGGTACAAAAAGGAGAAGATTGAAGAAGTCATAGTGGTAAGAATGAAAATAAAGGTCATACAAAGAGAATATGAGGAAGATTTTAGAGTGGTGGTAGTGTGGTAGAAGGTACAACAAGTCAAGGTGTACCATTAAAATGGACAAGAAAAGATTGGAAAACAAGGAGAAAGAAAAGACAATACTAGATTGTGCAAGAGATAAAATTCTTCTTTCCATGGTAATCTGATGCAAGGGCATCAAGACTTTAGAATGATCATAGGGAGAATTATTTAGCTATGATTTTTTACATATAAATGAGTGATTTTGATTTGGTAGAGTCAATTAACATTTGAATGTGATTGTAAAAATGATAGTGAATTTACAAAATAAGATTAGGTGAGTAAAATGTTAAATTAGTTGTTTCAAAGCCTAATATGGTCCTTTAAAGGTGTGTCATGAGGTCATTATAGTTGAAAACGAGTTTGAGAGAGTTTTTTAGATATTTTTCATCCTATTATAAGTTTTTTAACCTAGGAGCTAAGAGCAAGATATCTAATGAGTTTAGTAAGAGGAAAGGAGATATATTTCAATATCATGAATCATGGAAGATCATGATGATGATGTAACAAAGGATTTAAGTGAATAATAATAAGATATTAGATTGATGCATGTGATAAAGCTTCTATTTTGCATGATTATATGTTTCTTTATTTGAATTGTATAGAACACCGCTGCTCTTGGCTGAGATGCAAAATTCAGACAATCATCCAAAAAAGGATTTTAGAGATCTGTAAATTCCTAGATAGTTGGAAGTAGGTAAGGGAAGCACAATGAAATTTTTATCTCTTGAAAAAATTTAATTTGACCTATAACTCAAAATTTTCCCTCTTGGGCCAAAACTAAGGCATTGTGTATTTTTATTTCTATATATTCAAAAGTCATGAAATTTTGAGAAAAAATCTGTCCAGGTGAATACTAGGAGTGTATTTAATATCATTCTCCATTTCACATGTGTGGGCAAGTTGTCGGAATGATTGCAAAGTAGATTGTAATAATATAGTAGTAATGAAGAGGAAGATTTACACGAGGGATACAACCGAATAGTCAAGCATCCAAACTTTGTAGGTACCATATTAACATAGATCATGAATGTATGTCTCTATTGTTATAGCTTAGATTCAAAATACAGCTAATTTCTATAGTATAGCCCAAAGTAAGTGCAATTCCCTACAAAGTAACATATGATGAAATTTAGACATGAGGTAGATATTCATAAATTTTATCTAGATCACACATTATATTGTTTGGATGTTTCATGGAGATTTAAAATTTTATAGGATTTTTCTGCTGAGAGGGCTACAAGCTAACAAAGCCATAAAGTGAGATTATAATGAAAGAGAAAGAGTATAATCATTTAATGGGTCTAAAAAACTTGTGTGAGCATAGATGATTTTATTTAGGAGTATAGGGAGTGATTTATGAACCTTTACGTTCTTTTGAGCACTAATTATAAGGAGGCCTAGTCTAGGTCTGTGTGTTAAGGATAATGCATGCCTTGTGATTGCATAAGGAATCAGGGTATGAAATGGTAGTAAGAGTGTATAGGGATGATATTGATAAGGACATGGACATCAAAGAACTATGGAGCTACAAAGAAAATAAAGTTGATCATTTCATTTTTTGATACCTATAGTGTTTATATGATTTTAATGATTATGATTGTGGTATAAAGCTAACATTGTGAGTTAGTGAAGATCAAATGTGTATAAGGAATGAATTCTTTGATGAGATCCTCAGAAAATGGATGATGGAAAGCACCATGAATAAAGGTTCTCATGTGTTGTGAAAATTCATACATGCTTAAGGAAAGTATGTTCTACACACCATAAAATGTAAAACTAGGAGTCCCTTGCACCATTCCTGGTATAATAGATGATTTTCCTATTATAATAGGTTATGTTGTAGAAGTTTATAGTGTTTGAGATTGATTGACAGTGTGAAGTGATTTTTCCTGAGTATGGAAAATGTAGAAAATCCATCATTATAGGGGATTGTGAATCTAATCCATGGAGAAGTGATGAGAAATATGGATAATGTGATGCATGAGATCAATGATAGAGGCAAAAGGGTGAAAAAAATTGAGCAATATGTTAAGGTATGGAGAAGACAACTGATAGAAATGATGATTAGAAACATGGAAAATCATTTCTGGTAAGAATAGCTTTCTTACAACAACTTGTCAAAGTTTAGGATCCAATCTATAGAAGAAACCTATTTAGAAGTAGACTCAAGACAAGAGGTAAGTGTTGTAATGAAATTTTTGATAATGGTAGCAAAGATAACATTTTCTCAGAATAAATAGTCATTAAATTTTTCCTAAGAATAATATTTCACTCTAAACCCTACAAGGTAGCATGGGTTCTAAAATCTCATCAAATTATTTTAAATGACCAATGTATAGTTAATTTCAAAATTGTGAGTTTCGATGATGAAGTTTTGTCTGATATGATGCCTATGGATGTGTGTCATCTACGTTTAGGAAATCCATGGAAATATGAGAGAAGAGTAGTGTATAATGGAAGAATGAACAATTTTTTTCTAATGAAAGATGGAAAAAATATATTTTAGTACCTTTTTCGGATGAATATGTAGGTATTGAAAGGAGAAGCATGGTGATTTGAATCAAAGAATTTGTTGAGAAGACCAAGAATCCTGTCGTAGACATTAGGAAAACGTTATAAATGTGCTTGAATGTCTCCTTGGAAGGAAGAATAGATAAAACAAATATTTAATGCAATTTCAACAGTGAAGATCCATTTAAAAGGATCATGAAATTCAGATGAAATTCTGAGATAGGATGAGAAATAAAATGAAGTTCTTAAGGAAGGATAAAAATTACCATCAAGGTCAGTTGATTCACCTAGGTAATTACGACAATAATAAGTCCTCTCAAAGAAGAGAAGAGGAATAAAGGTCTTGCGAGATAGTTCTTGAAGATCTTATTAAACATTATGAAGAACAGATTCAAAATAAGACACAAGAGTGTGTCATGAGAAGGAAGGAAACAAAGAGGTCACATTTAGAGAAAATTAGAGAAGATGAAGGAAAATCAATCCTTGAGAGAAGAATAAACAAATAAATACATAGATTAGCAATGGAGAATGAAGAGGAATTTACAGAGAATAAGGAAAATGTTAAAGAATAAAATCAATGTCTTGATGAAATAATCATAATGAGGAATTATGAAAAGGAATAGTAAATAAAGAAAACTCTCAAATAAGCCCAAGAAGGAATCTAAGTAGAAAAAAAAATAAGGAGTGTATGGAAGAGTCATGGAGGGAAAATAATATCTATATTTTCAAATGAATCAAATTTTGTTATGTGTACATGTAGGTTTAACAATACCAACTCCAAGGAGAATCACGAATAATGAAGGAACACGTGATCCTTGTGAGTTGGAAGAAATAAGACTTCTCCTAGAATCATATTGCGAGGATGAAACTCCTGTAAAGGAGGTTAAATAAATTAAATAACATCAAGAAGATAGTCTACGGGACATGAAGCTAAGAAAAAATGTAAACATAAGAGGCATCAAAGTAAAATGGAAGAAATTGAATTTTGAGGAAGCATGGATAGTTTGGGAGAGGAAATTAACCTCTATATCACATGGCATAGGTCAAGAAGACATGAATATGCTAATCCTATCTTAAATCAAAGATAATCAAGAAAAGAACATTGAATCTCAGTTAGAAAACAATTGAAGGTTATGAATCATACAATCAGATTGAGCAATCAAAGACTAAAGTCTAGAAAGAAGGATTATAGTTAAAACATGCATGGAGATGAAGAATGCAATGACATTGTATTCAAGAGGAATATTACTATATCATTCACATGCCATTTGTATTTGTGTTGAGAAGGTATGAGGTTTTATATGGTGGAAGCCAAGTGTGTGACTAGTCTACCAAAGTATAAGAAGACCAAGTTGAATACTAAAAGCCTAAGTTTTAAATAAAGTATTCATGTACATGAAAAAATCACAATTATAGATCAAAAGATACTTGATGATTCTTTAATGAAGTTTTTGAATGAATTCATGTATGATAATGGTGTAAGTGTAATTAAGCGAAACTTGTGAACTCTAATCTAATCAAATGGACTAATATATATTTAAGAAGTAGACATCATGCTAATCGATGTAATTTTTAAGGAAGATTTCCTTGTAAACAAAATTATTGGAAATTCTATTACGATAAAAAAAAGTAGACAAAGGAGAAATATGATGTCCTCATGTGCATACTATTGGTGTGAAGAAGATATGAAAATGGAAACCTCATAATTTAAAGTGAAAAGGATGACAGAATTTTTTCATGAGGATGCGAAACAAACAATAAAGAATATAATTCTTGAAATAATCCTAAATCGTGAAGGATATGCTATTAACTAAGGAAAAGGAACTCCTTAAATAGGACACAATGATGAAATAGTGCTTACTTGCAGTAATGAAGTAATGAGAAAAGTTAGTACATAAACAATAAAGTCAAATGCAAAGGAAGACAAAGGTTGTTGAGAAGAAAGGAATACTAATAAGTAAAAAAGTACAAGAAGGTTCATGCAATCGTGAGGGCAAAGATAACCAACTACAATGGTATAAGATGAAGTCTAATGAGGCATGTGAACTCTCAAAACATGCAAAAGAGTCTAATGTCAATCTTCAGGACTTCCATTTCATTATGAAAGTGAGATAAGATTATGAATAAGCAACTTGTGAAGTCAAGAAAGAAAGGTTAATGGAACAAATAGAAGAGGTAATCGAGCCCCGTGTTTGTGTCTTACATTTATATGGACACTATGACTTGGTTAAACATGAAGAAATAAAGACAGAGTTTCTATGGATGTATAATAGGGACAAGATTGAAGAACCGATAGTGGCAAGCATGAAGTTAAAGGTCATACAGAGAGAATATGAGGCAGAGGTCAATGTAATGGTAGGTTAGACTAAGGTATAAACAAGTCTAGGTGTACCACTAAAAAGGACATCAAAATATTGGAAATCAAGGTGAAAGAAAACACAATATTGCATTGAGTAGAATCTCAAATTATTATTTCAAGGGTAATCTGATATAGGAGAATCAAGACCGTAGAATGATCATATGGAGATTCATTCAAATATTTTTGTTTACATATAAATGAGTTATTTAGACTTGGTTGAGCTAATGAACATTTGAATGTGATTGTAAAAATTTGAGTGAATTTGCAAAGGAAGATTAGGTGAGTAAATTGGTAAATTATTCATTTCTAAGTTTAGGAGAGAGTTTTAGTGGATATAGTGGAAAATGAGTTTGAGAGAGTTTTGGAGATAATTTTCATCCTATTCTAAGTTTAGTCATGAGTTTGAGCTCATCTAGGAACTAAGAACAAGATATCTAGTGAGTCTACTAAGAGGAAAGGAGAACTGTTTGATAACATTCATGGAAGATGATCATGAGGATGTAATAAAGGATTGAATTGAATTAAAATAAGATATTAGATTGATGCAGGTGACAAAGCTTCTATTTTTTTATGATTATTTTTTGTTTTAAGTGAATTGTATAGAACACCTCTGTTTCAGGAAAACGTTAGAAAAAAATCCAAAGAAATATTTTAGAAATCTTTAAATTCCTTGATAGTTGGAAGTAGGTAAGTGAAGCGTAATGAAATTTTCATAGATCCTGATAATTTGTAATACTTCTTGTAACTCAAAATTTTCCCTATCCGACCTAAACTAGGCATTTTTGTATTTGTATTTCTATCCACTGAAAAGTCATGAAATTTTGAGAAATTTTTTTTTTGGGTGAATATTAGGAGTGTATTTAATATCATTATCCATTTCATACGTGTGGGAAAAGTGTGGGCATGATTCAAGAATAGACTATAACAATATACTTGTAATGAAGAGGAAGAGTTTCATTAGGGACCAAACCAAAGAGTCGAACATAAAAATTTTGTATATACCTTCTTAATAAAATTCCTAAAGTGAATCTATTGATTATCAGGTGAGATCATGCTTGTAGGTGTCTACTGTTATAGCTTAGGTTCACAATATGGCTAATTTGTACAATACAACTAAAAGGAAGTTCAATTTCTTACAAAGTAATAGATGATGAAATTTAGACATGAGTTAGAACTTGATAAAAGGCATCTAGTTCACCCATTATATTGTATGGTTGTTTTAGGGTGAGTTAATATTTTACAAGATTTGTGTGTTGAGAGGTCTACAAGCTAAAAAAGGCCTAAAGGGAGATTAAAGTGAAAGAGAAACAATATAACCATGTAATGGATCTAAACACCTTATGTGAGTATAGATGAGTTGTTTTAGGAGTGTAGGGATTGAATTATGAACCTATATGTTATTTTGAGCATTAATTACAAGGAGGCATATTTAGGTATATGCCTGTGTGTCAAGGATAATACATGCCTTTTGATTGCATAAGGAATCAAGGTATGAAATGGTAGTAATATTATACAGTGATGATGTTGATAAGGAGATGGATTTAGTCCCATGAACTTTTTTCCTAATCCATAAACCAATATGGAAGAAAAATAGAATAAAAATAAAACAGATAGGAAAGGGTGGGATTGTGAAGTTGGCGAATAAACCCATATGAAGGCATGTGGGTTGCTTTTTTGAGAAGGAATTTTGGTGTCAGGTGATGGTATGTACGAGTAATTCATACAACCACACTAGGGAGGGACAAAGATGTGTTAGACAAAAAATGTTTGTATGCACACATACCAAAAGCACAAGGCCTCCCTAACAAGGGCATGCATATCCTTAATAGGTTTAAGACCTATTATTTACCTTTCATAATAAAATAAGAATTTTTTAGATTTCCATGTAAGGAAATACGCTGAAGCACAATATAAAGCTGTAAATTATAGTAAGAATTGGTTGGTTGCAAAAAATGAAAGAATGAGACAACTTCTCATGGAATTTGATCACGGAAGTGTACATAAGACATGGGTTTCCTCACAAGAAAGATAGAGGGCTTAAATTGTGCAATAGATAGGTCTTCAACTTGATCAATTTACATTTCCACGTACTCTTGGCATGTTCAAAAATAGGAGATGTGGAGCAGGGTGTGGACATCCATCAAAGCATAAAAGATAGAGGAATTTGTCAGATATTGAAGTTGCAAATGCTCTGGAGGACGTGTATGTAGAATGTGGAACCTTACTTAAGGAAGGTGCACTTCTTAACAGAATGTCTGTAATAAAAAGGAATAGATTTTAATAAAACTTGGAATGTAGGATATGCACAAAATGGGTTTATTGAAAAGGCTTTAGAAAAATTCAAGAAAATGCAATCGACAGATTTAGAGCCAAATATTCTTCTTCATCTTGTATCCTCTTTCCAAATCTAGAATACCAACTGGAGATTAGATATAGTCTTGGCCAAGATCATAACAGAAATCTTGAAAGAGAGAAGTGAGTAGTATTTTTTTATATGATTGTGCTTACAAATTTTGAACAAACAAAAGGATTTTTTTGATAGTATAGAACTTCTGTAAAAGACTAATTTTCCATAATCAATGTCTAGAAAATTTGGGAGGTTATCCCTCAGTTAAATATGCACAAAAAATTTGACATCTTACTTGTGGATTTTTTCCTTGGTGTGCTCATCCAGCAAAAAAAAATCTCAAGCTTGTTCCTAATCACTTCCAACATATAATGTTGCTATGATTCCACTTGTAAAGATCATACTTCTTTATACTTTCGTTGAGGGCCGACTTTTTTTAGTAGGGAATATAATAAAAGGATCCAGTGTTTAACAAATAAGAGGGAAATGCACCTCATTTTGTTGGTAAATTTGTGATCATTGGATAATGCATGGTTAATGTATTTATTGAGAGATGGTTGTATTTTTCATTATATATGCATTGGAGTGGCAGGGATTTGGTCTGCCATGCCATGTTATATTTATTTTTGACTCACCGATGGATGATGAGATCAATTTAACTATGATGTAACTTAGTGTTGAAGGAGTTTAAGGGCTTATAGATATTGGTATTGGTAGCATGTAGCCATGAACTCAAGGGATCAATATTTTAGATTTCATTCTTGAGTGGTTAAGCACCCGTGAGATGCAACTTGGATTATTTAAAGTACATGGGAAATTTTGGTTGAGTGTTTGAGTCAACATTTGACGAATTCACCCCTCCTACGTCATCTCTTGAATAACTAATACAACATTCCATCTTCTACATGCATGGTATCCTTACTTAAATATCTTATAATATTGTGTGATTTTTTTCTTTCATTTACAAGATAAAGGAAATAATAAACCATGGGATAATTAGACATTTAGATATTTAACCAAAATAGATAGTTTAAAACAAATAAATTCCACGTTGTGATTTGTGTAAATATGTTGCACCTCGACCATAAATTAGGATTTATCTCACAACCTCACAACTTGTTAACCAAGGGTGTCATAATTTGGCACTCAGGTTCAATGGTATTGTTGAGGGTTATTTGATGTCTTCAAATTGAACAACCATTTCTATCTACACTGCTAAGTTATAAAAACACAATTTTTAGAGACTCGCAATATAACCTCCTGAACTGTGAAAAAGAGATGTCAACTTCTTCCTATGCTCCACGTTATCTAGGGAGTTGTATTAAATGATATATTGATCTTGATTGACTAATGGTGCTCTAATTTCTGCCCTTCTAGGAGCCTAGTTACCTTAGTTTACACCTTTAGGAAGTTGTTAAAACTGAAATTTTGAGTTTGGTATCAGCCTGTCGTTTAACCATGAGCAACGAAATGCTTGTCCACCTTTGCAAACCTCTAGTATATTTACTAAATATTTTCCTAGAACCATCAATTTGGTAAAAAATACTCTTATTTATAGTTTTGGAAAGGAATTTTGTAATCCTCGGGTCGTTATTTGAATAGGTCAAACATGATCAACTACAAGCGGTAGCTCCGGAAAATTCGTTTCCATTTACAACCCATTTGTCAATTCTCAATTCTATCGAATCTGGTGAGATCTCAATATATAGGAGAGCATGTAGGAATTTTTCCATTTCACGTTCATCTATCAAAGCTCAACTTTGTATGAGGTTTTCTTAGTTCATCTATCTAATAAAATGTAGCTTTTGCATGCAATTTCTTAGCCTTTGAGCCAAAATTGAGCATTTTTACAACTCAAAGGAAAAAAATGTGAAAATAAAGATGTAGGGCCCCAATCAAGTTATAAAACCATCATGGAAACTTATTAAAACTTGTAAATAATTGTTTGAAACTCTATCTTGTGGCTTGATATGTCAATTTTGACTTTTGAGAAAATAATGTTTTTCTCTCTTCCTTATATCTTTCTCTCTGCTCCCTTAGTTAAGCAATGAAATGATTAAATTAAATAGCCCTCAATTTTTATGTGTGTATTATTACTAAAATTTTAAAGAAAACCCAAAAAAGTTAATTATGTTAGATTTAGGTGGATTTCATGTAAACGATGTATTGTTGATTTCATGCTCACATGGTTTTTCAGGATGTAAGTAAGATGGAAAAAACATGCAGTTATAATTGATTGTGTATTATTGTAACTTATACATGTGAATGAGAAAAAAATATATATGCGGTTAAGGTTACAATAAAGTGTGTTGTTCATATTTTTTAATGTGTATGAGATCCTAGTTTTATCATTGTTTGGGGAAATGTGCATTTAACTATAGGTGTTATTTTAAATCATATTTACATATATTAAAAAGGGGGTTGGATATATATTTAAATGTAATTATAGAGGATAATTAAACATTTTATGAAGTATTTAAAGGTTTATTATTGAAGTTTTGTAATAATTTTAAGAAGCTAGTGTTTGAAGGAATGTTCATCTCAACGTGGGTGTTAATTTAATCCCCAAATATTGCATTGTAAAATTTGGATAAATACGTTAAATGAAATTGAATTTGACATCTTATAGTGCATTTTGGTTGTGAAATTTCTGATGAAATATCTATTGTGTTGTGTTATTCAACTAGAAAATACAGAAAAGAAACCTAAATATAATAGTAAACCTTAGTTTAAAATTTTGGATATCTATCCTTCTCGTATGATCTTTATTTACACAGAAGAAACTAAAACCTCATAATGAAATTAAATCTTTACGCTTGATAACACCTTCTATCTTCAGTAAATAAGTTCCAAATCTCGAGTTTATCGTCATAGCTTATATGTTTAGTGACACCATCGTGAACTACATGGTTAGGAATGACATAGTCAAACCTTGTCATGAGTATGTGGTTTCCTCTCAAGTTTGATAACCATGTGTGGATTAAGAAGAAAGTGTTCTCCTAATGTATTCCTCCATAGGAAATCAACATCAAACATAGTGTAAGCCCTTCTTGGATTGGCACACGTGTTAGGTGGAAAATATTTCCAACTACCCTTGAATGTCACCTTTAAGATTTAGGATCATAAAATAACTCAATACCCAATCTCAATTATCATTTGGGTTCTATGGTATAATAATAAGAGTTAATTATGAAACTTAACAACATCTTAGTTTATGGTTGGTTTGTAAAAATAGAACCATATGATGATGTGCTTGGAGAAAGGTGAACCATTTCATGTTTGAACCATTTTTAAATGAGAAATGGGACCCACGTTGTATAAGATCTAACATGAATCTCAACCCATTAAGATGATGAAATCTCCCATATTTCTTTCCCGCTTTTTCTATTAGCTATTGAATGTTTGCTGTGAAATTATGTTATCATGTTCTTAGAGACAAATCCCTTAAGACAGGGAGTAGTAATCCATGAGGATATAAATGCCCCTGTTGATAAATAGGTTAAACAATTAAAAAAAAGGCATATGAAACTATTTAAGGGGAAATAAACCTCTTAAGTTAGATGTAAAATGATACTCAAGAAACTTACTCTAGAAACAAAAAAAATACGGATGTAGGTTTCCATGTTTAGAGCCTTCAAATCGTTAACTAATTATTGGGGCATAACTATAGTAAATTTTTAATTGACTCTTGAACTTCGGTAGTGTAATTGTGGGATTTTATTCCATAGGAAAGTGAGACACGATCTTCCTTGTAATGTCGTAAAACCCTCTTGCTGTTGATAAATAACCTATTTCATGTATAATACTTAGTGGGTACTAAAGAAAATATTAGTTTCTAAACAAGTAATAGAAATGCGAACCTAAATACTTAAACAAAAATATTCATCTTCACATCCTTTAGTTTACACTTATTTCATTGTTGAACAGAGGTATGATATAATATCAAGATCATCCCCTTAGGAGTGAATCCTAGGCATAATACGTAAAATCCTAGTGGGTAAATAAATACCCTATTAACAAAATACAAATGAAACAAGTAATTGAAATAATTTAAGTGATTCTTATTCAATGAGTTAGATCGTAAGCTAAATGTTAAACTATATAAGTGAAATCTAGAAAAAAGGAAAGGAAATGTATGATTCACACATTATCAAAAATTTTAGAACTTAAAAATTGAAACATGATTTTAGTAAATGTGTAATCCTAAAAATATTATGTCATGGGAAGACCCTATCTATAATTTTATATTATAGTTGAATCGTTATGTCATGCCTTTACATATGAAAAAAATAGCCTTGATGTGCATCACATCTTTTCATGTTATTTGTGTGGGTTAATGTTGTGAAAACATATCATGTGTTGTGAATTTTCCTAAGTGATCTCCTATAGCATCATGTGTACTACAATGTAAGTCACAAAAAATAAAAATTATTACGGTATGTTTACTGTTGTATTTGTGTGTGTAAAATGTGGGCATAAAATTTTTGTATCGGAGTGAAGATTCATGATCTTGAACCTTTGGGATGGATTGGAGTTGTGATGATTTTGCATGGTGGTTTTGAATAGGGTAAGAGTATTGTGATATATGTTGTGATGTGACCAATGTTGTGATTGTGATATTATGAATGCACATGTTGGGCATGTCACTTAGTGTGTATTTGTTATAGTGTTGTTGTGCTTGTGGTAAGAGTAATCTCTCTACTTTTCATGGATTCAATGAGGAGTTCAAATGTTATGTACCACCTTGTTTTGTCGGAAAGAATGTTATTGAGGATTACAGAGTGTTGGAGAGTTTTTTTATTTTGTGATATGAAGGTGTGTTGATGTGTTGTATGAAAAAATGGTGTAGAGTGAATTAGATTGTATTGTGATGTCATCAACGTGTTGTGATGAATTGTGCGTATCACCAAGTTTTATTGTAATGGACTATATGTTGTAATGTTAGTCATTGTGTTCATCATACATATAATTTGTGTAATATGTGATGGTTTATGTCTCGATTTTGGGGCATATGGTGAACGTATAACCACTATTTTGTAGTACTTACACTTTGGGTGTTCTTAGTGTAGAATCAAAGCACCCCCGAATGCCCTGATTCTGAAACGGGGCATCTGGTGTGATTGGACAACATTATACTATCTCTCAAGATGTGGGATTTGCAAAACTTGAGATGGACCTCTGAAGAAAGCCGGTTCTTGCTTCCTAATCTACATGCCACAAGCTACTCTAGTGTAGGAAGAATATATTGTAATCATAATCTAACTATTTCAAGGGGAAAAGGAGAGAGAGAGGGTGAAAGAGAGCCTATACTAAGTAGTGATGCACCAGAAAAGGAAGTGGCCAATCTTAGATCTGAATGTCGGAAGTGGAGAGAGGTGAGTAGAGGAGAGCATGGATGAGATGCACCATAGACCAAATGTAGATTCACATAGAACACCACTCCAAGACCCACTAAGAAAAACTCCTAGAACCTGTAATAAACATTGGATTATGAAAAGTATACCTTGTAATGATGAGAGGTAAGAAGAGACAATAAAATGAGACAAGGATGGACAGATGCATCACAAAACATATTTTATTACTCCAAAAATTTACACAATACATCAATAATGGGCAAGAGGCAAGAGAATGCCATTAAAGATCCATGAAAGGAGGTGTAGAATCTATATTCTACCCTAAGGAATAAAGAGAGAAGGGGCAGAAGGAAACAATGACCAACCCCTTCGAATATGACCATACATTATAATATATAGGAAGAATAAGAGAAAGAGGAGGGAAGAATTTGAACTCTACTCCAACCAATCCTAGGATAAAATTGAATTCCCCTGAAGGGTCAACACCCAACCATCAATGCCGCATTCAAATCCATCAACAATTTGTCAATATTGGTTCACCATGTCTATTGGCGTGTTAAAAAACGAAGAACGACGAATCAAATCAGATTTTATCTGGTTGTTGGAGCAATCTAATTGCATATTAATGGTCCTAAAGAAGTTTTATTATTTTAACCAACCAACATACCTTAAAAATAATATTTTATGTTTCCATGGCATGGAGGAGGTCGAGACCTTTCCAACAGGTTCTTTCATGCTCAAAACCAAGATTTCCATCAAAAGATATGGCCGTCTTAAGATTCAGGGTCAAGGGCTCACGATATTCAAAAGAGTCTATCCATACATGGTCCACATGGTAGCCTCGTGCATCTTGAAGATTCAGCTCCTTCCTTTCACTCCTAAAATTGTGTTGGACTGAAACGTGGAGGCTTTCACAGGCTCTTTAGTTTCCTCTGTATTTTTCCTGAGTCCTTCTCGTTTGGAGGAGACGTTGTGTCTAACCTGAGACACATGGAGGGTTTGCGCTTTTTTGGAAACTACCCTCATATAGTACCTTTGAATTTTCACGGTTGAGACATGTGGCAGTCTCCGCAGGCTCTTCATACTTAGTCCATTCAATCTGATGTCTTTCTCGGACGCTTTTTTGACTCTTTTGGACGTTAGACACATGGAACCCTCACGTTCATTAAGAAACCCACTTAGGATTTTACCTTTAAAGTTGTGCCGAGTCAACACATGGCTCCTTCCATGGAGGCTTGACAGTTTTTTGAGTCTCTGACTTTGGATTCAATCCTTGGAGTACATCGTTTGGACACGTGGAAGCTTCTGCTGGCCTGTGACTTTTAAATGGCTGATGAGACCTCGTGGACTTGCGGGCCCGCACTTGAAAATTGTGCCATTTGTGAAAAGTTTAAAAAGTTTCAATATCCCTCACAGACCCATTGACCTACTTTTAGACTTGGGTGAATTTTTTTCCTTGGCCCTGCAAACCTGCATTTTCCCATTTTTGGGCAAGAAGACTTCTTCGGGCCCACTGGCCCGCTTTTCACAATTTGTAAAAGTAACCCTTCTCGGGGCCATATTTATACTTGTGATTTTTTGAAAAAGGGAAAAATTTCAAAATGTCTCCTGCTACCCCACCCGTCTGCAGTTTCCATGGTAAAAAATCTTCCCAAGGCCTGCCACCCCGCTTTTGGCAAAAAATCCCTCTAAGGCCCGTCGGCCTCTAACTTGTGAACTTTGAGGAGTTAGAAGGAATTCTTTATATCTCTGGAAAGGGGAAGAAATTTCATATTTTATGGAAATGCTTTCAGGGGGCCTTAAGTTATTAAGATATGTGACAATTCAGATTAAAGCATAGAAGGGGAAAATGGTGTCATTTGACCTAGAATAAGTGTGAGATTGTTTTGGATAACAATTTGGCAACTCATGTGGATCACCTGCCTGCTAGGTGAAAAGATCAGTGGCCTCTAAGCATCCATAGGGAATGGAGTCTGCCTGGTAAACACAAATCTAATTCTTGAACTTTTGAAATCTAGTCCCTAAGCTACCTAGAAACTCCTGGAACCAGAGCTGACCCTGAACTCTCCCCACTGTTCACACTCTCAGTTTTTCAAGAAAATCATGGATATCAAATCTCTGAGAGTAGAAAATTGTCTTTACTTGGGGACCTTTCCTGATTTTGAAATGGATTTTGGGCACACTAAACCGCATAGTGATACAACCTTAGAGAAATGAAATACAACGACACACTATGTACAAAACTGGAAATCATACATGCTCCAAGTGGAATATCCAAAGTGTGCATAAGAACTTATTCTAATGAAAGAAATTCTAATGCTACTCTACGCTAACCAGAGAGAAAGGGGACTCAAATAAATCCTACAATTTGTAGAGAGAGGTAGCTTCCCTTCCTTAAAACGGGTAGCCAAAAGAATGATTTGTCATTGAATATGGCTACTGGGATGAGTGAAAAATTGACCTTAAGTCGATCCTCCATCCATATCATCAAGGTATCCACATCAACAAAAAATTCCTCCTCAAGTTGATTGGCATTGGACTCCTAGAGGTGTTGATGGTGACCCTTGGTACTTTAATACTCACCCTCATTCCCTTAAGTAGGCATGACTGGTTGTGGATTCTCCCTTGGCTCCAATGAAGCCAAGTACTTGATTAGGAACAGTCTGATCCTTTAGATGTACCCCTTGCTTTGAATTTCAACTCCAAGAATTGAGTTTTCTTACTGACCTTCCCAGATGGATGGTGTGAGAGAGATGGGATGCTCGTGCTCTTTCCCTTTCTCCTCCTGAGAGGAAAATGGAATATTCATATCTTCCAAACAGAGTTCTAGAGGGCTGTAATGAAGAGAAATTTATTGTTCTTGAATGCTCTCCTTCATGGCAGCAGAATCACGTTCTTGGAAGGTGGAAGATGGAGGAGAAAATGATATGATCTCCATGGGATCCTCTCCATCAAAGCAATCCTCCAAGTCTGATAGGAATTCTTCCTCCTTGTTGTCCTACTGCATGTGCTGTACCTCTTCCATGGTGTCCTCCTAATCTGCAACTAGCTCACCATGGTTCCCTTCATCCTCAAACATGAAGTTTGAAAGCTCAAACTTGTCTTCAACATTATATCCTGAAGTGGATGAACTGGGAAGAGGAACTGAAGGTTCTTCTGTGGCCTTCTCCACTATTGGAGCCTCTAAAAATGTATGGTCTTCCTCCATCATTGGTTCATCAATCAAATCAGGCCCTTGAAATGAAAGCAAAAAATCTTCAATGATGCTTTCTTCATTGAGTGGCCTCAACTTTGATTTGATCTCTCCCAGTTTCTCCTCTTCAATTGGACTTGGAGCTAGTTGTTCTTCCTCCTTGACTGGGTGTGCAACTTGGATTAGATCAACATCCTCTTCAAACAAAGTGCCATAAAATGATTGCATATTTTCTTCCTCTTGTTATTTCTCTTATTCTGCTGTAAACTCAGCCTGAGCCACCACTGGCTCTTTGACTCTGACCTCCTCTGTTGGCTTAACCATCAAGGGGATCTTTATAAACCCAAATTTGGTAGGAAAAATATTTGTATTTTCTTTCAATTCTTCTCTGTTGGGCTCCCCTTCTTGCTATTTTCCTTGACTAGATTATTTATTCTCTTCCCAAAATAAACTTGAGAAAGAAAGAAGAGTGACAGGTTGGGGTTCAACCATTTTTGCTATTGTTTGTGGTGGAGAGGGGAGTGTAACTTCTTCTTTCTTTAGAGGGAATGACTTCTTGGGAAGGAAAAGGGGAGAAGAATTGAAATGAGATGGAAGACTAGGAGATGGAGAAGGGAAATCAACACTTGGGGCAGCAACTGAGGGGGTTGACTCTTGATCATGTTGAAATGATAAAGTTTGAGAAAGAGAAAATGAAGGACATAGAGCTGGTGATTGACTTACCCATTGAAAAGGTTGTCTCACACTTTGCTCATATGCCTCAATATCCTTAATCCATTGTGTAAGTTTAGGCAACACTTCAACCATGAAGTAAAGCTTCTCCTAAGGGTTGTAATGTCTTGGAAAATGGCCCTGTTATCCAAAATTCACCCCTCAAGGTAATTTTGATAACATGCATCAAATTCTTTTGTCCCAAGCAATTATATTGAGTCCAGGAAAAAATTCATATTTCTAGGGTCCCCTCATATTTTTCCTAACTCCCCTATCCAAGAAGAAGAGAGCAAGTTCTGAGAAAATGTAAAAAATTGCAAAAAACAAGCTTGGGCTAGAAAAAATCATAAAAAATGGCTAAGCCCTAGTCCTTGCCGGGACAGTTGGGACATCTGGACGTGAACCGGCCGAACCGGGTGAAATGAGTCAAGGCAGCCCGGAACAGTCAAGTACATAAAGTACGCGACCCAGCCGGATCGTCCGAAATGAGAACTTTCAGTCAGGGATGCGCGGGACAAAAGGACGCGAACCGGCCGAACCGGGTGAATCGGGAAAATTTGTCCCGAACGGTCTGAAAGCAAATGGGACATCTGGGCCGCGAGTATGCGAACTGGCCCGTTCGGCTGAAATAGGGAACTTCAGCACTGGGCCAAATGGGACAAAGGGACGTGTGGGACGCGGATAGCCGAAGGAGCCGAAGGCCAATCAGATCACGCCACGTGTCACTGGCAAAAAAGGGACATGGAAGCCCATTTCGGGTGGTTCGGAAGAATTTGTCCCACACAGCACTGGGACATTTCGGACAAAGGGACGCGTGGGATGAGAAAAGCCGAAATGGCCGAAGACAGAGGAGAAAAGTCAATGTTTGGTCCGTGGAACTTCAAACGGCCATAACTTTTGACTCCGAGCTCTGATTTTCACAAAATTGGACTTTCTTGAACGAGCACGACGTCCTCTACGCCACAAAAAATGGATTTCTTATTTTTAATGAGGGTAGATATATTTAATGAAAGGAAACATATTCGGCTCCAGTCAGTTAATGCTCATTCCCGTCAAATGACAAAAAACGCCTGCCAGACCCAAAATAGCTGCCTGCACTCAGAAGGTCATAACGTTTGCATTTCTCAACGAAATCACACAAAATTGGTACTGTTGGAATCGTGGTTCCGAGCCCAATGTAAAATAGTCAAGAAATTCTGGATTTTATCAGAAATTGATTGATTTTTTTAAGAAAACGTGGCCGGGTTCAGAACAGTGTTTTATTTGGTAGCTGGGAGTGCAATTAAGAGGCATGGTCATCATTATTTCTCTTCTGCAGCACATGGGACAGTATGGGGAGCCTTTTGAAAGTAATATACAATCATTTCACTCAATTTAATGCCTCTTACAGGTGGTTGAAGGACAGATTTTGGGATTTCCATTTTCCCTTCTCTTCTCCTTCTCATTTTTTCTATAAATTGGAGTGTTGGGCTCATTGTAAAGAGAGAGTTTTTGGGTAGCAAAGCTCTGCCAAAATTTCTTTGTGAAGCCAGTGTGTTGCGGGCCCTTGTAGTGGACTCCTTGCATGGTGATCCAAGCCCTTATCTTGTAATAGACTGAGTTGTGCATACCTGGAAGCAATAAAATACAAGTTTGTGGATGTATCTTCCCCTGCTGTGTTTTCTTGCATTCTTCTTGCCCCTTTGATCTTTCTATAAGAATATTGTGTCTATTTAGTATGTTCTTACAGGGATTCATTATCATTGTGTATGCTTGGAATATCATTGTGAATGCATTTTGCTAGATTATGGTGAACTATCATCACCTCTTCTAGTGTGCACTTTCCCTCTGTATTTCACACATTTTGAGACTACTCTCACACCCTCCTTTTCTGGTGTATCACCGCTTTAGTGTAGGCTTTCATTTTATACATTCTCTTTCCCTGGTCCCTTGGAAATTTAGATTAGAACAATTAGCTTATCCTGCATTAGAGTAGATTGTGGCAGGTAGTTTAGGAGCAAGAACCAACTTTCTCTGGAGGTCTATCTCAAGTAGCAAGTCCCAAAACTTGGAGATAGCACCCATGTTATCCAATCACACTCGATGCTTAGAGTGATCGGACTAGAAATCTGATCAACATCCAAGGGTGCTTTGATTCGGTGATAACAGGCCCCCCCATGGACAAGGTGCCCTAAAACCAATCCTTACTACCTTCTTTTATGTTGTATCCCTAGACTGCACCATACTAGCATCCATTTATTGGATCTTCTCTAACAAACCCAAATTATTCGTGTAGTTATCACCATTATATGCATCCCCTTGTTCTTGATAAGCTCCATAGCCAAACTGGCTTTGACACTGCTCATATGGGTAATCATAATGGTTTTGAATTTGATCATAATGCTGATCTAGAGGAGTTGAGAAATGCATTGGAGGTAGACTGCATTGTTGTTGCTACAAGTGTGAGTTCCAAGAAGAATATGGAGTCATGGTTGCACAACCTCATGGAATGGAAGAAAATGGGAGATGTGGAAATAAAAGTCGGTGGAAATCGATGGGATAAGGTCAGCAACTCAGAGAATTTTTCATTGACCAAATGTAGTCACCAGATGTGATTTAAATGTTCCTCTAAAGGTTGAATCTTAACATGAACACATCAACATGCTGAGATGAAGTGGTAAGGTGCATCAGACCTGTCCCACTAGTCGTGCCAAAACTGTTACTATAGAATCACAACATCCCTGAATGTCTTGAGTCTGAAATGGGGAATCCAGTGTGATTTCACAACATTGTAACATCTCTCAAGCTACGGTACTTACAAAACTTGAGATGGACCTTTGGAGAAAGTCGTTTCTTTCTTCCTAATCCACCTGCCACAAGCTACTCCAGTGTAGGAAGAATCTATTATAATCCTAATCTTACCATTCCAAGGGGACAAGGAGAGAGAGATGGTGAAAGAGAGCCTACACTAAGCAGTGATGCACTAGAAAGGAATTGGATGATCACAGATCTGGCTGCCTCAAGTGGAGAGAGGAAAGTAGAGGAGAAAGTGGATAATATGCACCAAAAAACAAAGGTAGATTCACACAAAACACCACTACAAGACCCATTAAGAATAGCTCTTAAAATCTATAATAAACATTAGAGTATACAAAGTATACCCTGCAATGATGAGAGGTAAGAAGAGACAATAAAATGAGCCAGGGATGGATAGATGCATAAAAAAAAAAATTAATTACTCCTAAAATTCACATAGTACATCATTAATGGGCAAGAGGCAAGAGAATTACATTACGAAACTATGAAAAGAGGTGTATACTTTGCATTCTACCCTAAGGAAGAAAGAGAGAGGGGGAAGAAGGAAACAATGACCAACCCCTTCGAATATGTCCCTCCATTACAATATATAGGAAGAATAAGAGAGAGAGGAAGAAAGAATTCAAAATCTTCTCCAAACACTCCTGGGAGAACATTGAATTCATTTGAAGGCTCAACCACCAACCATCAATCCCCCCATGAAAATCCACCCACAATCTATCAATCCTAGTTCCCCATGTCAGTTGACGTGTTAAAAAAGGAATAATGACATATAATATCAGATCTTATCTAGTTGTTGGAGCAATCAAATCACATATTAATGGTCCAAAATACATTGTCTTATTTTTATCCACCAAGTCCCCTTAAAAATAATCTTTTATGTTTCCATGGAAAGAATGAGGTTGAGACCTTTCCAACGGGTCCTTTCCCACTAAAAATCAAGATTTCAGTCAAAAGATATGGCCGTCTAAAGATTTAGGGTAGCGGAATCACAATATTAAACAGATTTTGTCCATAAAGGGTCCACGTGGCAGCCTCATGCATCTTGAATATTTAGCTCCTTTCTTTCACTCCTGAAATCGCACCAGACTGATACGTGGTGGATTTCGTGGGCTCTTGAATTTCCTCTGTACTTTTCCTAAGTCCTTTTGTTTAGTGGAGATGTTGTGTCTGACCGGAGACATGTGGAGGCTTCACACTGTTTTGGAAACTGCCCCCAGAATTTACCTTTGAATTTATATGGTCAAGACATGTGATAGCCTCCGAAGGCTCTTCATACTTAGTTGATTCAAGCCAATGTCCTCTAGGACCATTTTTTGACTTTCTTTTCTCCTAGACATGTGGAACTCTCGCACTCATTTGGAAACCCACTTAGGATTTTACTTTTGAAGTTACGTCGAGTAGACACGTGGCTCCTTCCACCAACACAATTATACTTAGTCATTTAAGTCCCGCTCTATCCCCCTTTTTGTCCTTTTAGTTGTTGAATCTTCCCTCTTCGGACTTGGGACACGTAGAGGCCTGGTGCTTGTTTGAATCTACAGGTTTGGCTTCAGTCCTTGGAATGCACCGTTTGGACATGTGGTAGCTTCCACTGGTCTATGACTTTTCAATGGCTAATGAGACCCCGCGGGCTTACGGGCCCACACTTTACAATTTTTCCATTTGTAAAAAGTTTAAAAAGTTTCAAAGTCCACCACATAACCACCGAACCACTTTTAGACTTAGGTAAAATTTTCTCCTTGGCCCCGCAGACCTACATTTTCCCAGTTTTGGGCAAGAAGACATCTTTGGGCCTACCGGCCCACTTTTTCCACTTTGTAAAAGTAACCCTTCTTACATCCGCATTTATACTTGTCATTTTGTGAAAAAGGGAAAAATGTAAAAATGTCTCCCGCCACCCCGCCAGTCCACAATTTCCATGGCAAAAATTCTTCCCAAGGCCCACCTGTCTGCTTTTGGCAAAAAATCCCTCTAAGGCCCGTCGGCCTGTAATTTGCGAAATATGACGAGTTAGAAGGACTTATTTATATCTATGGAAAGGGGAAGAAATTTTATATCCAATGGAAATAATTTTAGGGGTTCTTAAGTGCTTAAAATATGTGAAAATTTAGATTGAAGAAAAGAAGGGGAAAATGGTGTCAGTTGATATAAAAATAAGTGTGAGCTTATTTTGGTCAACAAGTGCATTATGTGGAGACATGATATTGTAACTCGTTATAGTAATTATTTCATTATACCCTATATATATACCATGTGGAAGATGTTATGGTTAACGTGGAAACACCAATGTGTTAGTGATGTAGTTATGTGTTATGTTGTGAACCTTTGACTAGATGACCCTAATGGGAGCAATCATTAAGAGTGTATGTGTGGGGAGAGGACGCATAGACCAAGTTTTCGTAATATTGATACGAGTACAAGTGAGGAAATAGATTCTTATATATACTGAAAACCCACTTCTATATTTTTATTATACTTCGATCTTGGTCATTAAACCTAGGATGCACACCACCTTAGGCTCAATTTACATAAACTAGTGTCCCATGCTCTCTCCTATTAGGTTTTCCATTGAAAAATCCTATGTGATTTTCATTATGTTGAGCCTTGTGGGGATTTTGAGGGATGAGTCGGGCATATATTATGATAGTTTTATTATTTGATATGTTATTTTATGATTCGAGGCTTGATGTATGAGTGCTAGCAACTCGATGAGTATCCCTTTAGTGCCTATATGAGGCCACATAGTTGTTATAATGTTGTTATTTCTCTAGACATATTTCATTTGTAAATTTATCATTATTTTTTTTCTTGTGAGAACCAACAGTTTCCTAGATTGATGAGTTCTTATATTTTGGGAATTTTATTTGGTTGTTACACTAACATGTGCATTTTGCACTAATTATGGATTTTTGGCAATTTTTTTTGCCTAGTCTTAAATTTGTGTTTCAAGTTTAATTTTTTTATATAGCCTAGCTCAAGGCATGGGATTTTTCTACTTGGCATTTGAAACATATTTTTATGTTGGTTTTAATGTCATATTGTTTTGGAATAAGTTCATGGGATTTACCATGGAGTGGTTGAACCTATGAAACCATTTCATTGAATGGAGGTATACCCCAAGGTGTTGTAGATAACTATCAGGTTGTTGACCATGAGGTATTATGTCACTTGGGTCAGGGGTGTTTGGACTCTATGTGCCTAGGGCCATAGGGTGAGTGACCTATTTTGGGGAGGGCTAGGAGAAATTTCTTTCTTTATCTTTGTATATTCCACATGAGAGAGTGATAACAGATTTGAGGAAGTGATAAGATATTTGAGGGAAGGATAATATATTTGTGTGTGTGGATACATAAATTTGAGGTACATATATATGTTTTGTGATGCTTTGGGAGGTATATGGAGTTTTTTTGTGATGTTTTGGGAGGTGTATGTTATTGTATTATAATTTATATGTACAAATGTGAGTCTGGTTATGTTTTGGGAAGTTGAGGATTGATGGTCCTCATTGAGGGTATGATTTGATTCCCTTTTTAACATTATGTAGCTATAATTATTATTTCAGGTTGTGTGAAGCCTTTATCTATATACCTGTTAAGAATACTATGTTGTTGTAGCTTGCTTATGTTATGAGTACTTTTTTGTCAAGGGCATATGCAACAAGTAATATGTTGTTAGGGCTATGTATGTTCTTTCCATGGTTCAGTCAAGTTCTTGTGATGTGATATAGTTATGAAGGTACATATCATGATGTCTTATTAACCATTAGTGTTGTGTTTGGCCCTAATGTGGTATTGTGATTCCATTTTTTCTTGAGCACCCACCAAAAATAAATAAACTAAAATATTAAAACAATGAAGTATTAGGAGCTTGAGATTAATAAATAATGTTAAGGGAAAAGAGTAATTAGGTAATAATGTAAACTAAAAACTGCCAATCTTCAAAGAAAATTAAGAACTTGTCAAACTTCCCTTCTTCCTTTTGGTTGCGCCTTAGCAAGAAGTATTATTTTTCTGGTGACACGAGACATCGATTATTTTCTCCTTTCTCATGAGAACCTCTTCTAATATTGGCCTTGTGTTGCATCAAGGATGATGCTCTAATAGGTGGAGGGAAGTGCAGTGCCACGTACCATTTTCCTAATCCATAAAACAATCTAGAAGAAAAACAAAATTAAATTAAAACAAAGAAGAAAGGGGGGGCTTGTGAATTTGGTGAATTGAGTAAATAAACCCATGTGAAGGTATGTTGGTTTTTTTCCTTGGGAATGCAGTTTGGTGTCAACTGATGGCATGTAGGAGGAGTTAAGACAAGTGCATCGGGGAGGGACAAATATATATCAAACAAGCAATCTTTGTAGATGTGTACCTGAAACAAATGGACAACCCAATGATTTTTCTAAGTTCCATTTAAGGAAATATGATGAAACACAAAATAACATTTTAAATTGCAGTAGAAATTGGTTCATTTCAGAAAATGAAAGAATGAGATGGCTTCTCATGGAATTTGATCACGATAAAGTACAGAAGACATGGGTTTCCTCAGAGGAAATTCACATTGCTTCACCTGTGCAATAAATAAGTCTATAACCTGATCAGTTTACATTTCCACATACTCTCGGATTGTGCAAAAATATGAGCTCTGGAACAGGTTGTGGACATCCATCAAAGCATAAAAGATTAAAGAATTTTTTGAGATGTTGTAGTTGTAAATTCTCTAGTAGATTTGTCTGAAGAATGTGGAACCTTACTCAAGGTAGGTAGACTTCTTGATATAATGTCCTTTTACAAAAAAAAAACCTGGTTTTATAGACAACTTTGACTGTAGGATATGAAAAAAAAGGGTTTATTAAAAATGATTTAGAAATTTCTAAGAAAATGCAATCGGTAGGTTTAGAGCTAAATATTATTCTTCAACTTCTATCACTCTTCCCAAGCCACAATAACAATTATAGTTAGCAAATATTATTTGTGAGGATCATAACATAAATATTGAAAGAGAGAAGTGAGCATTATTTTTTTATATGGTGATGCTTAGAACTTTCAAACACATAAAAGGGTTGTTTTCATAGTCTAGAACTTGTGTAAAAGACTAATTTTCAAAAATAAATTTCCGGAATCTTTGAGTGGCTATCCCTAAGTTAAATATCTAGAAAACATATTACATCTTACTTCTCAATTTTTTCCTTGTAGTGCTCGTCCACCACAAAATTTTCTCAAGCTTGTTCCCAATCATTTCCAACGTATGAGGTTTCTCTAGTTCCACTGGTAGAGATAAAAATTATTTGCACTCATGTTGAGGGCTGAAGTTTTTGAGTAGGGGATATAATCAGAGGATTGAGTGTTTAACAGATAAGAGGGAAATGTGGTTTGTTTTTTTGAAAAATTTGTGAGCATTGGATAATGCAAGGTTAATGTATTCGTTGTTAATGACATATGGTTGTGTTTGGCATTATATATGCATTGGAATGGGAATTATTTGGTCTACCAAGCCATGTGATATTTATTTATGGCTCACTGGTGGATGATGAGATCAATTTAAATGTGATATAACTTAGTCTCGAAAGAGTTTAAGCGCTTGGTGAGATAGTTATTTGTCTCACATATTCATGAACTCAATCGCTCAATATTTTAGAGTTCATTCTTGAGTGGTTAAGCACCCTAAGAGATGCAACTTGGATTATAGAATGTGTAGTAGAAATTTTGGTTGAGTGTTCAAGTCAGCATTTGGTGAATGTGCCCCTCATATGTTACCTCTTGAATAGCTAGTACAATGTTCCATATTCTCCAGGCATGGTCTCCTTACCAAAATATTTTATAATTTTTGTCATTAGGTTATTTCATTTGCAATATAACATATGTAACGCTCGTTAAAACAACCCACTAGAGACCCAAGAATAACCTAGGATTAGTTAGAAAATTTATGGCTTTTAAAAAAATTAAAAGAATCTACAACTGTGTTACAAGAAAATAGACTATCACTAATAGGTTCTGGAATAGTTCTAATCTACTAGAGTATACTTTTTATTTTAGTAATAATTATTAGAGGTCACAAGGTAAAAAATTTAGGGTTAGAAGTTTCAATTAGGTTTAGAGGGAAAATTCCTCACCCAACCCACTCTCTAATAGTCTTAAAGTTTCAACTTGATTTTTCCCATACTTAATGCATTCAAAATTTCCGTAAATCACTCCCATTGGATAGGAATTTTTCTCACCTTTCCATTGATATAAATAAGTCTTCCTAAATCCTCATAAATTTCAAATTATGGGTCGGCGGGCCTTGGCGTGAAAATTTCCCCCCAAGAGCAGGCCTGCGGGCCCAGGGGTGAAAATTTGCCCAAAGGGCGGGTCGGTGGGCCGCAGGGAAGAGTTTTGGGAAAATTTTTGCCGCTTTTCTGGGGTAAAAATCGTGATTTGCCTCCATGAACGCTCCCACAGGTCTGCAAGTCCACGAAGAGGACACATGGCGTTCCCTAAGGTAGCGCTGGCGGAAAGGCGGGGCGGTGGGAGACATTTGTAAATTCAAGAATTCGCGCAAGGTGAAAAATTTCAAAGCTACAAAACATGCGTCTGTGCCTCTGTCGATGTCCATAAAGATTCCACGTGGCGTCAACCTAGGCCATTGGTTGGTGGGTCGCGGGGTAGAGAGGAAGACATAATGGGACTTAATGCCAAAGTAAAAATTTAAAAGTTTCAAAGTTACAAAACGTTCCGCGCCTCCATCGAAGCCTAGGGCTGCCACGTGTCAACCTAAAATTGATTGCAGCTGCGTGCTATCGAGAGCAGTCGAGAAAAAACTTGGAAAATTTTCCAATTTTTTTTCTGAGATGCAAATGAAAAAAACGGAACCCGCGCCTCCATCGTTGCCGATGCACTCATTACGCCACGTGGTAGCTTCTAATTAGTTGCAGGATAAAGGAGAGCTTGCAAGGAGAAACTTAGAATATTTTCCCAAAAATTTTAAAAAAAACGCTAAGTTAAAAAGGGGATCCGTCCCATCGAAAGGCGACCTCATGGTGCCATGTGACAACCTCTAATTGACAACAGGCCAGCGGAGCGGTGGAGAAAATTTTGAAAATTTCCCTAAAAGATTTCTGAAGTGCCTAAGTGAAAAAATTTTAGGCCTCATGCCTGTCAAGGAAATTTTTCCCAAAATTTAAACGCCAAAATGAAGAAAAACTTCAAAAGGCCATAACTTTTGATAGAAAGATTGGTTTTGGAAAAACAAAGACTTTCTGGAAATATCTTGAAGCCCTCTTTTCACATGAATCATTAATTTGAGATTTTGATATGGTTAAAGGGGTAAATTTTAAGAAAATGACCTATAGGCTTTTAAAAAGCGAACTGGTAACTTTTAACTTATAAGGATTTTGTTCAATTTTTTCATTATTTCTCCTTTAGTCATCATTTCAAACAGACATGGAAGATTGTTCTAAGAAGAATTTTAGGATGTATTTAAAGGTAGATTTGATTGCTTTGATTGATTTCCAATTTGAATTTTTACAACTTCTGACAGCAAAAAGGACTGTGAAATGGTTTGGGCCCGATTTTCCAATGTTTTGAAGGAGTATTTCCTTAAGTGTTTTAGTTCAAATTGAGTTCATTTACATCATAACATGTTCAGATTTTAAAGTTTCAATGTTATTTATTTTATTACAGGTTCGAACTATGCATTTGAGATGAAGTATTTGCTATGATTAAATACAAAACAAAATAGAGATCAATTTCTATAGGATCTGTTTATCATTTTCCATCTTCCAATTATGGGGAATTCAATTCCCTTATAGTATAATACATTTAAAGTGATTTAATCAAACCATTTAAGAGCTAGAATACAAATTCTGATTTCTAATTTTTTTCCACATTTTAAGGACAGAGTTCTGTACTATCATTCATACATATTTTCTTTCTTTCAAGCAAAGATTCCAATACATTGAAATAATTATATTCAAATAAAAAAATGAAATTTGAGAAAAGCATTACATTAATTTATTGATTCCAAAAGACAACTTACAACTTCCTTACCATTTAATTACAAAATATAGTATTACCAATCACATATGATTCTTTCACATTCTTTATAAACTGAATAAAAATTATAAATTTTTTACATTTCAAACTTCACTTGCAAATCTGTAGAACATATTTCCATTACAACATTTGCAAGATCATCCACTTCAAGTGGTAAGGTTACAATGAAAATTTCTTTCAAAAGGGACTATCAAACAGTCTTTCCTCAACTTCAGAATAGCAATATACATGCTCCTCATTCTTCCAATTTTTATCACAACAAAGGCAGGGGAAAGGAAATGCTCTCCACCCAACAAAAAAATCCACTAAAAGGAGAATGCCATTATTATTCGTTGGCCCACGAAGCCCCAACTACAAGCCAATAAGAAATGTATTTCAACCAATGGAAACAATAGGCTTCCACATCACAATGCAATCTTTCAACATGCACATTTTCTAAGTAAAAACATAGTCCAAAAAATAATGTAGTTTTACAACTACATCAACAAATGATAAAAAATAATAAGGCTTCATCAAGCAAGCCAAAAGGAGCAAGAAAATATGGATAATGCTACTTATTCCTCCTAAAGGGAAAATGGGTATCACCACCTGAGAACAACCCACCATTATATATATATATATATATATGAATATCATTTCAAACCCTATCATTCCCTTACGCCTCCCCCAAGTATCCCTTATTCGTCACATTTCCTTATGCCTCCCAAACCTCTTATGACACCCCATAATGAGTCAAGAAATTCAATCTATTTCTTTTTACAAGGTGGAACGCAATCCCAACTCCCTCCACACTTATACCTACCCGAAAACACTTATGCCTCCCTTAAGAGTACTCCATGGTCTTCTCCTACACCATTCCTAGGAAGTCTACCTGAAAAAACCCACAAACATGATAAAACATTCACATAATAACATGTACATTCATAAAGAAAAGGAGTATTTCAAGAGCCAAGCTCTTACCTCTCCATGATGGAGTTGTCTAAGTTCCAAAACACCAAGCTTTTCCAATGCAAAAATAACAGTCCAAAAATCAACAACCAACAAGCATGCAAGGGTCTCCAAACTCACTTCCAAAAGCAAGAGCTCCACACAACAAAAATCACCCAAAAGGAAGTATGCAAAATGTTCAACAACCCAAAACAAGGCAAGGAGTTCTAATTTTATAGAAGAGGGAAGAGAAGAGGATGAGGTGGATCCATGTAGGATGCCATATCACACATCCTCAACTCCAACACAAAATTCAATTAGTTCTCCAATGCATAATAAATAGGTGGGTGAATAATATGATAGTTTACTTATGCACTCAAATCTAACCCACACCCCAAAGGACTGAAATTAAATCATGTAAGAAAAGTGCAATTAAAATCTACAATTTGTCTTCCAAAAAATGCATTATAAAAGTCTAAATTTAACCCTCCAACCATAGGCAATGTTGCTATGTAAATTTAAGAGGTATGGGACAAGTTTAACTTGTCCTACAAGTCTCCGAAAACCAGCCCCCAAGGACAAATTCGAATTTCCAAGAAGGTGGAGTGTTTCATACTCCAAAATCGTACTTACACAACTCGTACACATACTTACACATCACTTACCAAATTTAATACAAGAGCCAACAACTTCTATAATTACATTCTTATATCCCAAATTTGATTGATTTATTTATTTTAACAGTACGATTACTCACATTAATTCTCCAAAATTAAAAGAATAATGAAAGGGGTAAATGCATCACAAAATAAATACATGCAAACAATAATAAAAAGGAACCACATTAATGAAATACACATAATCCCTTGGTCACATTCAAAGGTAATCCCCCATGGGAATACTTAAAAAATACAACACACAACAAATACAGTTGCCATGGTGACCTTGTTGAATTCATCTAGAATTCCAATGTGGTTGGTCTCCAATCCCCTGATGTTTGTTGTGATAGTTTAACTTGTAAAACACAAATGCCTCCTTTAGCCTCGTGGCCATATCATAACATCCAACATGATATAAATATAATCACTAAATCATCTATACATATGAATCACAACAACATCAAGGCAATCAACAATATCACTTAAAATTTATATCAACAACTATATCATCATCGTATAATGTCCATTTTCTAGGTCTACTCACAATATCCAAAAATCATATGTCCGAACAACATTCATAATATATCCATGTCAAATAGTATATCATCATCCACATATGAAGTGTCTGTAATAGTCATCTTTCATCATAATTAAATAAAGATAAAAAATAATGCATGGTCCAACATCTAACATCATACTAAATCAAAACCATAATAATGTCCATAATGTAATCAACAGTATCAAGATCAGTATCAAAAGGTATCAAAGGGAAGTGGGCACTACATCCCCCTCCCCTTAGAATAGAACTTCCTCCTGGAAGTCACTGGAAAAAATGTGGGAACTGAACTCGTAACAAATTAGCATCCTCCCATGTAGCTACAGTCTCATCATATCTATTCCCAATGTACCCGAACCTTATCAACCTCTATTGTGTCCTCAAAGTCCCAGGGTCCTACAATCTAGGATGTGAATGGGCTACACCATCACCTGCCCCTGATCCTGCACCTGCAATGATGTCCAATCTAACACATGAGAAGGATCTGTAACATATCTCCTGAGAACTGAAACATGAAACACATCATGTATGCGAGACAAGATAGGTGGCAATGCTTAGATAGTAGGCCAAAGGGCCGATATGCTCCAAGATCTCAAAAGGGACCCACGAATCTAGGATCCAACTTATAAATTTTTCCATAAAGGATAGGGATCTTATGTGGCCTGACATGAAGGAAGACCTTCATGCCCACATCAAAACTATGGTTGGTCCTACGCTGATCCGCATACTTATTCTACCCATTCTGTGCCTCCTGCAGTCTCTATTTGATCAATACCACATGCTACTTCATGTCTTGCAAAAAATCTGGTCCAAGAGAAACCTTATCCTCTAGCCTATCCCAGCTAAGAGGTGTCCTACACTCTCTACCATACAAATCCTGAAAAGGAGCCATGCCTATGGAACTCTAAAAACTATTATTGTAGGAAAAAATCCACTAAGTACATGTACTCCTCCCATTTAGACTGCTAATCCATCACATACATCCTGAGCATGTCCTCTAAAATCTGATTCACTTGCTCAGTCTATCCATCTTTCTTAGGGTGATATGCTGTGCTGAAATTGATCTTCATCTTGAGGGCATGCTACATGGTAGTCAAAAAATGGGAATTATACAAAGGATCATGTCACCAATGATCTTTTGCGGAATCCTATGCAACCTGACAATCTCATCCAAGTATACCCATGCCACTGCACTAGTTGTATAAGTGGTCTTCACCAGAGAAAAGTGAGCCACTTTTTTCAATTTATCAACCAGGAGCACAATGGCATCGTGGTGATATCTCAACATCGGTAGCCCAACAATGAAGTCCACGGAAATGGTGTCCTACTTCCATTCCAGTATAGCATGAGGGAGAAGAAGGCTAGTTGGATGCTGATGCTCGGCCTTTACTTTCTGGAACTCTAAATATCGTGACACAAACTAGACCATGTTTCTACAAAGTCCTCTCCAATGATACAATTGTCTCAAGGTGGCGTACATCTTCTTCACCCCAGGGTGGGCTAAATAGGGTACATGATGTGCCTCTGCCAAGATTTCCTACCTCAAGTCTCCATCTCTGGGAACATAAATCTAGCCTCTATTCCTAAGAAGACCATCTGCCTCTAAAGAAAAAACCATCAAAATTCCCCTCAAGGGGTCTCTGAGAACTCGATCTCTATGCTCGAACCACAATGTAGATGCTGTCAAGAGGAAGCTGCTAAAGAATCCTGCTCCGTAAATCTATGCTCACTGAGGTGGCTATAGCCACATGTCTCCATTCTGCCTGAGAGCATCTGCCACCACATTCTATTTCCCTTTCACATGCTCTATCTCCATATCATACTCACAAATCAACTCCATCCAACACCGCTGACGAGTGTTGAGATTAGTCTGTGTTAAGAGGTGGTGAAGACTCAGGTGATCTATCTTAAATGTGAATCTCCAACCAAGAAGAAAGTGTATCCATCAAACCAAGGCGTGTAACAACTACCTACAAGCTCAAGATCATGAGTTGGATAGTTGAGCTCATAATCCTTGAGTTTGTGAGACTCAAAAGCCACTACCCTACCCTCCTGCATCAACACACCTCCAAGCCCTGCTAATGAAGCATCCATGCAAATGAAAAAATCACCCTATGGATCCGGGTACTGCAAGAATAGGTGTTGTAGTGAGACATTCCTTCAGTTTACTGAAGGCCTACTTGCATCTGTCCAACCAAACAAACTTCTTCCCTTTCCTCTGAAGGGAATTTATAGGGTGTGTAATCCGAGAGAAGTCCTGAACAAATTTCTTGTAGTATCCTACTAATCCCATGAAGTTGCACACCTCAGTCACTATAGTGGGTGCTCGCCAATCCATATTAGCTTTAATATTGGAATGATCGATGATGATACCTTCCACAGAAATGATGTGACCCAAATGTTGCACCTCTATCTGAAAGAATACACACTTCTTTAAGTTCCCAAAAAGTTGTTGCTTCCCGAAGACACTAAAGAACCTGGTGAAGGTGGCCATCATGCTCCTCACGCGTACGTGAGTAAATCAAAATGTCATGAAGGAAGATGAGCATGAAGTGATCTAAGAATGTCCTAAATACCCCATTCATCAAACTCATAAACACTACAGGGGCATTAGTTTAAAACAAAAGGCACCACTGTGAACTCATAGTGCCCATATCTCGTACTGAAGGCAGTCTTATGAATGTCCACCTCTGAAATCCTCAGCTGATGGTAGCCTAACTCAAGATCAATCTTAGAGAAAATCATGGCTCCCTTAATTTGATCAAACAAATCATCAATGTGTGGAAGGTGATAATGATTCTTGATCGTTACTTTTTTCAGTTGGCGGTAATCAATACACAACCGTAAGGATCCATCCTTCTTCTTCACAAAATATCATCAGTGCACCCCAAGGGGATAAACTAGGATGGATAAGGCATTTCTCCAAGAGGCCCTTAAGCTATGTAACTTGAGCTCACCAGAGCTCTGGGGAGGTCATCTGATAAGGTGCTCGTGAGATAGGCTCTGCTCCAGGAACTAGATATATATGAAAATCAATCTCTCTTGGGGGTGGTAACCCCGGTAGCTCCCCCAAAAAGACATCTACAAACTCTCTCAAAATGGGGTGATCACCTAGCGATGGTCCACTAGACCCATCCTCTGATCATGTCACTGAACTGTAATAGCATACATCTAGCAACCCCATCACACACACTACTTAAGTTGCATAGCAGAGATTGGTGTGAATAGAAACGGGTCTTCTGACCCCTGAAATCACTGACTCAACTCCCAAATCATCTGCACAAGATATAATCTTTTGGTAACAATCCACTCTAGCCTTGTGTGTAGACAACCAATCCATACCCAAGATGACTCCATAAGAGCCCAAAGGAAGGATACAGAGATCCGAGGTAGTGGTGAAAGGTCCCAAATCCACCACACACTCCTTAACTAAGGATTCTACAGATATCTTGGCTGCACAAGCCATCTCAACATCCCAACTATGACCCCACCTAACTGCCACCAACCTATGCATCGCTCTACTAAAGATGGTGTAATGAAAGAATCAGAAGAACCAGAATCAAACAAGATGGAGGTAGGAATAACACCAATGCTACCTATGTAGTCTCAATAACTTGTACTCTGATGCTCTATCCTGGTGGTTCTCGACCACTACATAAATCCTATGACTGTGCCCCATATCACCAATAGTAGGCTCTGAGATCTGTGTCTTACCCTTGTTATTAGGTTTCTATGGGAAATATCTCCAAAAATTCCCAGTAACACGACAACTAAAACACCCTCCTGATCCTCTCCCCTATGTAGCTGGTCCATTCAGTACTCTGGAGGTCTGTGGTGTGGATCTTGATGATCCAGCTACATTCTACTGAGGTCCTCTATGTGAGCTCCTATTGAGTGAGCTCTCTGGGCACCCTATGTCCTGATGGGACCCCTAGGAGGAGGATCCATACTCCAACCTCTCTATGTATCAAATCTATGTGGAGGTCTATAAGGTTGGCAGGACTGTTGCTTACTGCTGTGGTCTTAAAAGATGACTGTGCTCAACCCTATCCTCCATGAGGAAGAGGTATTGATCCCCTTGATCTGTTGTCCTACATCTAATGTATGTGGCTCTAGACTCGGTCTCTAGCCTGTTGGGTCTTTCCCTCTAATGAGTCTCCTTATGGTCTATATAACCTTGCCTTCTCGATTTGGCCTTACAGCTAATGTCTGTGGAATTGTTCTCGAATGGATTCAGTGGAAAATGGACTGCACCTCTAATGTCTAGATTTAGGCCCCAGGATGAACCTGTGAATCCTGAACCTACTCATCTTGCATATAACCAACATACTAGAGTAGATCCTGAAATCTACTCTCATACTCAGCCACTATGAGTGATGCCTATCAGAGGTCATGAAACTCATCTATCCGCTACTGTATCAACCTCCATGACAAATATCTGTTCCTGAAATACTTCTCAAATAGCTCCTAGGTAATTGTCTTAGAATCAACATGAAGCTTCTGCTCCTAAGTCCTCTACGAGACACCAGATCCATCCCTCAGTAGATGGATCACAACATGAGCTTTTGTGTTGCTAGAACAAGGACAGAGCTTGAAGCATCCTGCTCAAGCTCTCCAACCAGGCATCTGCCTGAAATCCACCTATGTCAAAAGAATAATTGTGATGGTTGAATCTTCAGGATCTCCCTGATGTTATATGCAGCTGTGGTCTGATGGCCTCTAGGTCTCTCTGCATGTTCAACCCTAAGCCTAGGGCTCCGAGACCTCTCTCTGTGCTATGAAACTTGGTCACCCTATCCCCTCTGTGGTGACTCTACCCTGGCTGAATTTGTAAGGGAGTTCTCTCCTCTATGCTACTCACTGGGTTGAGGAGATACCCTACCCTCAATGGAAGCGACTCTGTCATGTCTGGCTACACATCCTCCTATTGATCCTCTGCGTAGAGCGGCATTAACATCTTGAAGATTCTATGAAATCTGGGGTAGGATGGCTGCTATAAAATGATCTGGTGGTGGTAAGTCTAGGTCTATGTGAAAATACCCCTCATTCCATCTGCGCCCCCTACACAGACCAAGGCGAGAGTTAGTTCATTTTTTTAAGTTTTATTCAATTTCCATGTTTACCAAAATTATGCAATTTCTAACTAAATTGTGCTCTAGATTTGAAAGTGTGCTAGGTTTAAGTTTCATGTCTCCAGTTTTCTAGTGTGCCAAATGGTCCAAGCTTTTGAACCACTGCTTTGATACCAAGTGTAACGCCTGTTAAAACAACCCACTAGAGACCCAAGAACAACCTAGGATTAGTTAGAAAATTTATGGAATAATTTTTGTGATTAAAAGAATCTACAACCATGTTACAAGACAACAACTATCACAAATAGGTTTCAGACCAGTTCTAATCTACTAGAGTATAATTTTCTTTTATTAATAATTATTATAGGTCAGAAGGTCCAAAATTTAGGGTTAGAAGTTTCAATTAGGTTCATAAGGGAAAATCTCTCACCATACCCACTCTTTAACAGTCTTAAATTTTTAACTTGATTTTTCCCTTTCTTAACACATTCTAAAATTTCCGTAAATAACTCCCATTAGATAGTAAATTTCCTCACCTTTCCATTTATCTAAATAATTCCTCCTAACTCCTCATATTTTTCAAGTTATGGACCGGCAGGACCTTAGGGTGAAAAATTTTCGCCCAAGAGCGGGCCTACAGGCCCAGGGGTGAAAATTTTCCCTTGAGCATGGGTCGGCATAGCTGGGAAGAGTTTTGTAATTTTTTCCCTTTTCGGGTCAAAAGCATGATTTTCCTCCATGTGCGAGCTTGCGTAGGCCCGAAGAGGACACGTGTCAGACCAGAGAAAACTTTGGTAGGAAGTCAGGCCTTCAGAGAGATTTTTGACTTTAAGATTTTAATGGTAAAAAGTTCAAAGGTACAAAACATTCTACACCTCCACCAACGCCTAAGGCTGCCAAGCATCATCCTTCCATTATTTGTGGGCCGTGGGGTGGTGGGGAAACTTTGGGATTTTTGCCAAAGAAAAAAGTTAAAGTTTCAAAGTTGTAAAATGTTTCGCGCCTCCACTGATGCCCTAGGTTTTCCATGTGTCAGCCTACCATTGATTCGCACATAGTGGGACAGTGCAGAGGAAAACTAGAAAATTTTTCCAGTTTTTTTCTAAAATATTAAGGTCAAAACGGATTCTGTGCCTCTGTTGTTGCCTCGCAATGCCACGTGGCAGCTTCTGATTGGCTGTGGGATGACAGAGAGCGGCGGGGAAAATTTGGAAAATTTTCCTAATTTCTAAAAAAAAGGTTAAGTTTGAATTTTCAGCCCGCGAAAGGTGACAAAGGGAAGAGGTGGGGTGATGGGTCCATGGGGAAAATTTTTCCAAAATTTCTTTTTGATAATTAGATTTATTTTTGAAACGAAAATGAAGTAAAACTTCAAAAGGCCATAACTTTTGATGGACAGATCGGGTTTGGTAAAACGAGGAATTTCTAGAGATCTCTCAATGTCCTCTTTACACAGGAATTATTAATTTAAGATTTTGATAAATTTTAAGGTTTCATTTTTTAGAAAACGGCCTACATACTTATATAGTGCGAGTTGGTAAATTTTAACTTGTTAGATCTCTTCAAAACTTGATTCTTTTCTTCTCTCTCAACTTTTCCAACACAGACATGGAGGATTGTTACTAGGATGGATTTAAGGGAGGAAAACAATATTTAACTGGTTCTAAATGACTTGTAAGTTGAACATTTTACAACTTATTGACATAGCAAGAGGGAATACAAATGGTTTAAGCCTGATTTGGCTATGTTTTAAAATATTTCCTTAAGTGTTTTTTGTCAAATTGAATTCATTTACATCATTGCATGTTCAATTTTAATGTTTCATTTGTATTTTATGAGTTACAGGGTTCAAACTATTCATTTTAAATAAAATTATTTACCAAGGATGAAATACAAAAGAAAGATCAATTTCTAAGGTATTTATCTATCATAGTTTCACCTTCCAAGTCATGGATATTCATTTCCATTGTAATGTAATACATTTAAGTGATTTAATCAAAACATTTAAGATCCAGAATACAAAGTCTGATTTCTAAATTTTTTTCATATTTTAAAGAGAAGAGTGTCTACATTATGTTTCCTACATACATATTTTCTTCTGTTCAAGAAGAGATTCCAATACATAGAGATAATCAAATTCAAATCACAATTTGGTGATCAATTTCAATACAAAAATAAAATTCATTTATTGATTCCAAAAGTAGTACTTACAACTATCCTTTACATTGTTATTACAAATCTATAAGTTTACCAACTTATGTATCATTATTTCATATTCTTTCCAAAGAGAAAACAAAGTATATCTCCTTTTAATTGCACTCTACAAATTTCAAAATCCATACCACATCTTTTCATTTCAAAACATTTACAAATTCATCCACTTCAAGTGGGAAGGTTACACTGAAATTTTATATCACAAGGGACTATCAGACTATCTTTCCTTAGCTTCAGAACAACATCACACATTCTTCTCATTCTTCCAATTTTGATCACAACAAAGCAATAGAAATGCAACACTCTCCACCCAACCAAGAAATCCAATGAAAGGATAAGCCTTCTGTCTTGATTGGCCCCCGAGCCCCAATAACAAAGTAATAAGAAATGTATTTCAACCCATGGAAACAACAAGTTTCAACATCACAATGCAATCATTCAACATGCACATTTCAAAATAAAAACACAATCCAAAATAGAATGTAGTATTGTAACTACATTAGCACATGACAAAACAATACTAAGGCTTCATCAACCAATCCAAAGAAACAAGAAACTATGGGGGATGCTACTTATGCCTCCCAAAGAGGAAATGGGTATCACCACCTGAGAACATCCCACCAATATATATATATATTATATATATATATATATATATATATATATCATTTCAAACCCTATCATGACCTTATGCCTCCCCCAAATAACCCTTATTCCTCACATTTCCTTATGCCTCCCCAACCTCTTATGGCACCCCATAATGTGTAAAGAAACGTAAGTTGTTTCTTTTTATAAGGTGGAACCCAATCCCAACTCCCTCCTCCATATACCTCCCCACAACACTTATGCCTCCCTCAAGAGTACCCCATAGTCTTCTCCTACACCATTCCTAGGCATTATACTTGAACAATCCACAAACATGCTAAAAAATTGACACAATAACATGAACATTCATAAAGAAAAAGAGTATTTCAAGAGCCAAGCTCTTACCTCTCCATGATGGAGTTGTCTAAGTTCCAAAACAACACAATCTTCCCAATGCCAAAATATAGATTCCAAAATCAACAACCAACTAGCGTGCAAGGGTCTCCAAACTCCTTCCAAAAGCAAGAGCTTCACACAGTAAAAATTCACCCGAAAGGAAGTATGTAAAATGTTCAACAACCCAAAACAAAGCAAGGAGTTCTAATTCTATAGAAGAGGGAAGAGAAGAGGATGAAGTGGATCCATGTAATATGCCACATCACACATTCTCAACTCCAACGTAAAAGTCAATTCATTCTCCAATGCATAATAAATAGGTGGGTGAATAATATGACAATTTACTTATACACTCAAATCTAACCCACACCCCAAAGGACTGAAATTAAATCATGTAAGAAAAGTGCAATTAAAATCTATAATTTGTCTTCCCAAAATGCATTATAAAAGTTTAAATTTAACCCTCCAACCATAGGAAATTTTTCTATGTAAATTTAAGAGGTATGGGACAAGTTTAAGTTGTCCAAAAGGTCTCCAAAATTAGCCCACAACAACAAATTCGAATTTCCAAGAAGGTGGAGTGTTTCATACTCAAAAAGATGACTTACACAACACTTACACTTACTTACACATCACTTATCACATTTAATACAAGAGCCAACAACTTATTTAATTACTTTCTTATATCCCAAATTTTATTAATTTATTTATTTTAACAATATGATTAGTCACATTAATTTTCCACTTTTAAAAGAATAATGAAATGGGTAAATGTATCACAAAATAAACACATTCAAACAATAATAAAAAGGAACCACATTGATAAAATACACATAACCCCTTGGTCACATTCAAAGGTAATCCCCCCCATGGGAGTCCCTAACAAAATACAACACACACACAGACACACACAACAAATATAATTGCCATGGTGACCTTGTTGAATTCATCTAGAATTAAACTGTGGTTGGTCTCTAATCCCCCGAATATTTGTTGTGATAGTTTAACTTGTAAAACACAAATACATCCTTCAGCCTCATGGCCATATTATAACATCCAAAATAATATAAATATAATCACAAAATCATCTATACATATTATCACAACAACATCAAGGAAATCAACAATATCACTTATAATCTATATCAACACATATATCATCATCATATAATGTCCATTTTCTAGGTCTACTCACAATATCCAATAATCATATATCCGAACAACATTCAGAATATATCCATGTTAAATAGTATATCATCATCCACATATGAAGTTTATCTAATAATAATCATGCATCATAACTAAACCAAGATCAACAATAATTCATGGTCCAACATCTAACATCATACTAAATCAAAACCATAATAATGTCCATAATGTAATCAACAATATCAAGATTAGTATCAAAAGGTGTCAAAGGGAAGTGGGCACTATAACATATATAGTAAACAAATGGATAATTATATATTTAGATATTTAACAAAACTCGATAGTTTAAAACAACAAAAATCCACCACGTGATTTGTGTAACCAAGTGGCACCTTAACCATCAACAAAGATTGCCCCCAAAACCTCACACATTGTTAACCCAGGGTATCATAATTTGGCACTCATTTTAACTGGTATTGGTGAGGAATAGTGTATGTCATAAAACAAAAAAACCATTTCTGTCTACCTTGCTAAGTTATAAACACATGATTTTCAAAGACTTACAATATAACCTCTTGAACCCCGAAAAAGAGATGTCAACTTCTACCTATTTTTCTGTGTTATGTGGGCAGTTGTATTAAACCTTAGATCGATCCAAAATGATTGTTGGTGCTCTCTTCATCTCCCTTCTAGGATCCTGATTACCATATTTAACACCTTAAGGAAGTTGTTAAAACTTAAAAATCAGGTTTCGTATCAACTCAACGTTTATACCATGAGCGATGAAACACTTATCGACCTTCGTAAACCTCTAGTATTTTTACTAGATAGTTTCCTGGAACTATCAGGTTGGGGAAAACACTCTTCTTGATAGTTTGGGAAAGGAATTTTGTAAGCCTCAAGTCACTGTTTGACTAGGTTAAATTGGCTCAACTACAACCGGTGGATGTGGAAAACTCATCACCATTTACAATCCATTTGTCAATTCTCAATTCTGTCAACTCCGGTGATTTCTCCATATATATGAGATAATGTAGGAATTTTTTCATTTCACATTCATCTATGGAAGGTAATTTTTTGATGAGGATTTTTTATCCCTTGAGCTAATATTTGTGGTTGTTGCAACTAGCACAATTACGATTGGTGGCCCCTTAAAAAATAGCCACCCATTTGTAAACCATTCTCTAGTTATGAATTCCTTTAGTTCCTCTGATATGTTGGCATATAGGAGGTCATGTATAAATTTACCCATTGTGCATTGTCTAACATAAGGTAGATTTTGAATGCGGTTTCTTAACCTCTAAGCCTAAATTGGGTTTTTTTGCAACTAATAGGAAAAATGTAAAAAGAAAGTTATAGGGCCCCAATCAAGTTGGCAAACCATTGTGGAAAATTATTAACACTTGTAAATAAATGTTTGGAACTCCATATTATGGCTTAGCGTGTGAAATTTGAATTTTGAGAAAATAGTGTTTCTCTTTCTTCCCGGTCGCATCAGTCAATCTGATTCCCATTCGTCAGTCCAGTCCGTATACCTGTTGTGAGTCTGATTCCCATTAGTTATGTTAGTTTGTATACCTGTTGGATGACCATTCATTAGTCCAATGACGAAGGGTTGGAATCCAAAAGATTCAGACCATTCGTGAGTCGTCATACCATCAGTCAGTCTGATTCCCTCGGTTAACGAATGAAATTTAAATATGCCCTAACCCTCTCTTGTTGTGTGTTTATTATTACTACAATGTAAATGGAAAACCAATAACATTAATTATGCTAGTTTTAGGTGGATGATATTTCAAACATTTATCGTTGATCTCATGCTCACATGGTTTTGTAGGATGCAAGTAATATGGTGAAACGATGCGGTTGTAATTTATTGTGTATTATTATAATTTACGCATGTTAATATACACACACACACACATATACATATTTATATACATATACATATATATATATATATATCTGTATTGATAGGTTACAATAAAGTTTATTGTTGATATTTTGTAATGTGTATGACATGCGAGTTTTAGGGGTGCTTTGGAGAAATGAGCATTAAAGTATAGGTGTTTTTTTAATTAAGATTTACATATGGTAAAAATGGGTTTGGATATATGTGTAACTGTAGTTGTAGAGGATAAGTCAACATTTTGTGAAGTATTAAAAGGTTATTAATTGAAGTTTTATATTAATTTTAATATGCTAGTGTTTAAAGGAATGTTCATCTAAACATGGTTATTAATAGGATTCCCAAATCTTGCATTATAAAAGTTGGATAAATATGTTAAATGAAATTGAATTTGAGATCTTAGAATGCATTATAAATGTGAAATTTTTGATGAAATCTCTAGAGTTTTGTTTTATTTAACTAGAAAATATAGAAAAAAACCTAAATATAATAGTAAACTTTAGTTTAAAACTTGTGCATATCTACCCTTCTCACATGATCTTTCTTAGCACAGAATAAACTAAAACCTCATAAAAAACTTAAATATTTATGCTTGATAACACCTTTTATCTTAAAAAAATAAGATCCTAAACTTGAGTTTATCATTATAGCTTGTATGCTTAATGACATCGTCATGAACCCGACGGTTAAGAACAACATTGTAAAACCTTGTCTTGAGTATGTGGTTCCCTCTTAGGTTTTGTTATCATGTGTGTAGTATAAAGAATGTGTTCTCCTAAGGTAGTAATCCATAGGAAAGCAACATCAAAGATAGTGTAAGACCCTCTTGGACTAATGCACGTGTTAGGTGGAAAATAGTGCCAACTACCCTTGAAAGTTACCTTTAAGAGTTGAGATCATAAATGAGTTCAATACCCAATAGAAATTGTTGTTTGGGTTCTATGGTGCAATACTAAGAGTTAATTGTGAAAATTAACATCTTAGTGTATGATTAGTTTCTGAAAACGTAACCATAAGATGATGTGCTTAATGAAATGTGAAATTTAGGTTGTTCTCATATCGTGTTTAAACCATATTGTTGTGAGAAACATTACCCATGTTGTGTAAACTCTATCATGAACCTCAACCCCTTAAGATGACGAACACCCCCATCTTGCTCTCTCAATAGTTTTATTAGGTATTGGATGTCTAATGTGAAACTATGTGATCATGTTATTAGAGATAAATCCCTTAAGATAGGGACTAGTAGTCTCATGAGCATACAAATTCCCCTATTGACAAATAGTCTACAAAATTCATTACAAAATCTATATGGACCTAGTTAGGGGGAAATAAATCCTCTGAAGTAAGATGTAATATGATACTCAGAAAATCTAATCTATAAAATATAAAATAAGGAAGTAGGTTGCCATGTTTAAATCCATCAAATCCTTAAGTAATTGTTGGAGCATAACTACAATAAAATTTTAAGTCGTGTTTGACCTTGGGAAGTGTAATCATGGGATGTTATTGCACAGGAAACTGAAAGATGATCTTCCTTATAACATGGTAAAACCCTATTACTGTGGTTAAAGAACCTATTTCGTGTATAATCCTTAGTGGATAATAGAAACATGACCTTAAATCCTTAAACCAAAAAAAATTGAACTTCACATCCTTTGGTTTAAACTTGTTCCATTGTGTAACGGAGGTATGATATAAGATCAAGATGCATGCCTTTAGGAGTGAATCCTATGGATAATACCTAAAAGCCTAGTGGGTAAATAAATATCATATTAATAAATGAATAAATTAAAAAATAAATTGAAATAATGTAGATGTTTCTTAATCAATGAGTTACATCGTAAGTTAAATGTTAAACTCTATAAAGGAAATTTGGTAAACAGGAAAGTAAACCTCTGATTCACACATTATGATCCTTTCTAGAACTTAAGTTAAATATTGAAATATGATTGTAATAAATGTGTAATCCTAAAAATATCATGTCATGGAAAGACCCTATCTATAATTTTATATTTTAGATGAAGCATTATGTTGTGCCTTGACATTTGATAAAAAGTGGCCTTTATGTGCATCACGCGTTTTCATGTTGTCTATGTGGGTTAATGTTGTGCAAAAAAATCATGTTTTGTGTGTTTTCCTAATTGATCTCCTCTCATGTCATGTGTACTACAATATAAGTCACAAAAGAAAAATATGGTATTTTTTTTGTTGAATTTGTGTGTGTAAAATTTGGGTGTAACAATGGACATCCAAGAACCATGGAGCTACAAGGTAGAGAAAGGTAATTATTTAATGTTTTTATGCCTATAGTATATATATGAGTGTAAGGATTGTGATGGTGGTATAGATATAACACTGTGAGTTATTGAAGATCAAATCTGTATAAGGAATGAAGTATGTGTTGAGATCCTCATGCACAAGATGATGGAAAGCACCATGAATGACAATGCTCATGTGTTGAGAAAAGTCATGCATGATTAAGGTAAGTATGTTCTATGCAACATAAAGTGTAAAACTAGGAGTCCCATGCACCATTTAGCGTTCAAATATTTTCCATTCACTTTGCCTTCCTTCTATAGTGAGGATTTACGGATCTTGGAGGGTGATCAACCATCTCGAGCATTCGCAGACACAACTTTAGGTTTAGGGTTCCTCACAGGGTTCGTCGTAGCCATCTCATTTTATTTGTTTCTCTATTTATTTTACTATAAAATTTAATCATTTAAAATCTTTGGAGAGAACTAACTCGTTGGATTTTTTGGCAATGAGAATGTTTCTCTCTTAAAGTTATATCTAATTTTTCAAAAATGTAGAGTTCAAATATTTTATTCAAATGTCAGTAAATATATGTTTTATTATCCTTAATCTATTATATTGATTAAAATGACATAGAATAGTTTTTCTGACTCTAAATTCTAAAAACAGAAAACTCCAATAATTATTTTTAGATGTAAAAATAATGTTTTTGAAACAAAATGAAAATCATAACATGTAAGATTCAAATATATAGATATATTAAATGTGTATAAAAGTAAACACAATAATTTATTACTTAATCAAATTGGGTTCACTATTTAATTTGTGGAAGATTTTTTTTCTCAATTTTTCTCATTTTAGAACTAGCTGTTTATTACAATAATATTTATAATTGATTTCTTATTTCTGAAAAATAGTTTTAGTGAGAAGATTCTCATAATTGCTAAGATATTTGATGTTGTTAAAGATTAATTATTAGGAATGTTGATACTAAATAAGGTAATGATAAACCACACTTTTAAAAGAAGTTTTATAACAAATATAACTTTATTCTATTAATATATTTATTACTACAATCTTTGTTATTGTTGTTACAAATCTTTATCGAATAGTTCATAAAATATTATCAAGAAAAGAGTAGAGTAGTTAATTCAATATGAGAATAGCCATCATAATCTTATGGAAAAATACAACTTTATGTCTAAATAAAATATATAATCAATTGAATAAATATTTTTAAAATATAGATTATTCAACCATTTAGTTGATGATTTTTTTCCATTTTTAACTCTATCTATGTTAACTTATTTGAGGTTACGAGAATCTCTTTAGCAACTAGTCATAATTCTCATGACTCAAACATAAGACCTTACAATAACCTACGATGGATAATTAATTTTATGAAAATTCATCACAAAATTATAATATTGTAATTTAACAAAGACAATGTTACAAACATCTATAAATTATTATGAAAAATATGTTACAAATATTAATTATAGATGTGATGTTAAGGCTTCTAACAATTGTGGATTAGGATAGTTGCGTACATCTTATGTAGTTTGGCGACACTATTATCCATATTTGAGGAAGAAGGATTGCTTTCATAAATTAAATTTTTCCCTACGTGATGAAGTGGGATTGTTTTCATGAATTAATAATGATTACCACTATTATAAATCACAATCAAATACCTAATCTCAGAAAACAACAACAATATCATTGATGAGAAACACATTATGTCGTATAAATCATCAATGTAGAAGATAATGGGAACGTGCACACTAATAGATATGATCAGTGATCAAATTTGAAGGGCTGGTCTAGATTTCACTCTGAAGGGTAAATATTGGAGTAACCTTTCGATGATGAAAAGTAGTATAAATATTTCGCACTTCGCATGATAAGAGTAGATTAAGTAACCACGTCACAAACATAAAGAAAAATTTTTAATTGAGAGATTTTTTTTTTAAATGAATGTTTATTAAAACTAAGAACATTTTTTAATCGAGAGATTCATTTTTATTTAATAATTTTTTTATAAAAAGTAAGAACATTAATTAGGTGTTGAATATAATATTTTACGTAAATCACATCTAAGAACAATATCTATACCCCCTACATAGGGTCTATTTTATTATAACGCTATTTTAAAACTCAACCTAAAACAAGTCATCTATTAATTAACTCATTTACTTTGAAAATTTGCTTAATAGTTTGTTTCTTACAACATCAAGCACACAAGTAATGAGTAAGATAAATTATACTGGTCTAAATGTGTTACGTTGTGTTAATGCACCTCTAGACGCTTGAGCATTTTGACAACAAAAACAAAAGAAAACTATCCATAACTATTAACTCAAACTCAGATTTAATTTTCTATATGCCACCTCTATGAATTCCATTATTACACACCTTCCACTATCTTTTCGAACTCACTTTGCTTAATGTGCATGTTAAACGAGAAGAACATCCCTTTGATTCATATTAGGCTCAAGCCAATAGGTTCTAATGTAGTGATCCTCTAACTCGACATTGATATGATCCTTGGATTACATAATTTATACTTCGAGCCTTCATGATTAATTGATATTGTCCACTATTTCCATCTCATAGGTTGTGGGTTTCACTTAGGGAAAAAATTAGTGGCGAATCTTCATTAATTCATGAATATTCTGGTTTTTTAAATTTTGTGAATTTTTAGGTATATGGATATGACTAATTCGCCTAAATTTTAAAGGTTCAAGTTACTTTTAGAGGTCAGTTCACCCATCGTTTATGCCAATAACAAAATTTTTAATTCAAATTGCCATTAGCGAGAAATTAAAATTTGTAAAATTCACCTTCATATATATAACATTACTAAATATCACTATGGTTGTAGGGTAGCAGTCCCTAAGCTATGCAAAGAGTTGTTTACAATGAAAAAATCTAATGGAATTTTCTTGTATCTTAAAATTCACCATGGTCTAGCCAAAGTTACCTAGTGACCGCTAAGCTCTAAAATTTACCATAGTCACATTGATGTATTACCAATTTAGCTAGTGAATACTAAGCTATAAATATCTCCATTTTTTCACCAAAAAAATCACATTTTAAGAAATTTTTTGTTTAGTGAAATTGAATTATTAATCCTTTTGATTAATCAAAGAGAAATATGACCAAATATCACTATTGTTAGAACCTATAAGCTGCTAAGCTATGCAATAGTTGTTTACAATGACAAAATCTAATGGACTTTACTCATGTTTTAAATATCTGCATCATCACTTGTCACATGATTTGATATATGGGATGAAAATTTAGAAAAATGATATACTTATGTTTGTAGTATATTTAATCCCATATTCCCAGTGCCCAACATCCAAATTTTGTGTTTGCAATTAAATATTTTATTGGGATTTACAAATAAAAATGAGAGTGGTTGACGACCATTTTTTCACACAACCCTTCTTTTGACAATTTGAATAAAATATTACACTTACAATTTGTCAAATGATTTATAGGTTTTGAATTTTTTTTACAAACAAATTTTGAACTGCCCTTCTCTGATGGGTTGGAAGCTTTCGGAAGGGCTGTGATAGGTGCAATTTTGAACGCTGGATATGATTCGTTCGAAAGTTTATTACCCACATAAATCATGTGTTAATCTAAAGCATCCGACCAAAACTCGCATCATGTGGAAAAAAAATTAAATCATGAATAAATATAATCAATATCAACCCATCTAATGGTATACAACATCCCCAACTACAATCACGTCAGAATCCATGTGTACCATGAATAGATGGATGCTGAATATGAGAAATGGATTATAAGACAAAGAAATAGCCAGTTTTGAGCATTAAAAAACCACAGTTCATATCGAGGTTGGCGAGCGCTATAGAAAATGTATACGAATACCATACAAGATCAAGTGGAGAATAAGACGGTCATCCTTCTATACTTCACCGGCCAAAATTACTTGACATCAAATAAATACTTTGTCAATTCAGTGAGAGAAATTCACTTAAGCATTAACTTTTCTAAAAGACAAAATTCGGCTCCAATTACATTTGTTATTTCCATGCGCTTAAAATATCTTCAAATTCCTTCTATGGAATTTTTTTTCATCCAACCATAACTCCGCAACTGACTAGAGATTTCTTCTCGTTTGATAGGAAAGAAAATGTTCATATAAATGTGTCATTAAAACATAACAGATAGCATGAGGATTTTCTTGTCTATCTTGAGGATCATTTGAGTTAGATATCACTCCAATCTGTAGTGTTTAGTTTTCATCTTGATTATCACACCTTAATTACATATAATATAAGAGTAGAGACATGGGGTTCGATCATGACAAATATAAATTTTGAAATGGTATATTTTAATTTGAAAACGAGTAGTAAATAGTAATTTTGATACAAAAATTGTGTAGGTTAATATAATCTTAGATGGAGTTTAGCTTTTCATAGTGCTATATTAGGAACTTTAACTCTTAATTGTCATTGGAGGTTATATCTCACAGAGTAATAAGTTATTAGTTACAATTTAGAAAGGGTAGTATGAAGGTTTTATTTGCAACATTACGAGAAATTCATTTAAATTGAAGACTCAATATATTAACAATTGTGTTCTATAGTACATTGTTTGATTTTTTAAAGATAGCGGAGTTTGAGTTTAAACTTTTCAAGTTTCACATTTTCTAATTCTTCATGCATAGAGTTATATTTGTTTTTAAAATTTGTTCCTATAATTATAGATGAAAAACTAGAAAATCACTTTGAGTTATCTTCTCTAAAATATTTACTCACACACATCTTGAGTATGGGATTTTAGTTATATTATTGTCAAATTTTGTTAAGGTTTTTTCTACTATATACTCTCACATGTGTGATAGACAGAAAAAGATAACTATACATGGTGCTTGATAGCTTGTATGAATTTACGGAATATAAGAGGTCTCAAACAGTCGTAAAAAAATCCATTACTCCCTCACTTTTCTTATCATCATAGATGAGTTTTACATTTTCTCTATTTCGACGAGGTAAAGAAATCATGATTATTCTCTAGAATTGTTTGATATAAATTTCTTCATATACCACACACTTACAATTTTCTCATGGATGTTTGGGGTAGTGTTAGTGTTTTAGTTTCCCATCAATTTTCATTCCATTTCAATTGAGGAATGTTTATCATGTTCAGTTATCTCGGTAATTACTTATATTTTTGGCCAATATTTATATTGTTTATGTTTAGGTCCTTAATGATGTCTTCAAAATATTGAATTGTTATGGAATTATTTAGCTGATAACTTACTACTCATACTCACTTATTTGAATTGACTTTAGTATGATCGATGACCAAGAGGGCAAAGTGAGTGTTGCGCTAATTAAATGATGCATGTAAAAATGTGGAGAATTTTTTTTTTTTCAAAATGATTTAGATTTCTCATATCCTCTATTAAATTTTTTTTTTCCAAATTGTGTATACTTGGTCCAATTCTTGGACCATATACAATCTAGGGTTGTCAAAGTAATCAAGTTTGTGAATATGTATTGAGAAACATGGCTCACATTACACATATTTAGTTGGTAAATTTTCATCTTCTATAAATACATTTATCCTTTTTATTGTACGAACAATACTTTATAGTTATTGTGGGAATGTTCCTTCCTAAAAGAACTATTAACTAGATTTTTCTTATAATTTGTAGGATGTAGTTGTAGTATATGTTTAGTAAATAGCTACTAATCAACCAATGTAATGATGGTGTAATGATGTCAGCATACGCACAAATTATTTCATCCACCACTTCTAAAAAAAGTTGCAATAGATTGAAGGTGGGTAAACAATGTATTTAAAAGTGTTTTATATCCTATTCAACAAATAAGCTTTGATCCTTAGTTATAATGCATGGAGTTTGAAATAAAGAACAAGGTCATGGAAGTACATAGTCATGTTTAAAATCATGTAATGTTTATTCCATTAGTTTAAGGTTAAACAAAGGATTGTAAATATTTATTTCAAATTTAGATAAGCCAAAGAATCCATGTAGAACAATAAAGCTATTTGAAACAAAAGTATTGTGAATATTTTTTTCAAATCTCTATAAGACAAAGAATCCATGTAAAACAATAAAGTTATTTACACAACAAAAATCCTTCCCACTGTATTTTTTAAAATATCCTTATCTTTTTTTGGATTAGTGGAAGTTAGTTTTCCAATCATAGTAAATGATTGAGAAAGAGCAAATCCAATGTGAATGTCTCTCTACGTTCACTTGCAAGATAAAATCTCGATTCAAGAAACAATGTTCAACCTCATTCACCTTTTAGAATATTTGTTTAAAGGTTGAATGTATGGATAATAACAACACACTAGGCATGGATGGATTTCCACTAGGTTTTTAAAAATATAAGCCATTGGTTTGTCGTGAACTATAATGACTGTATAGAGAAGCATTACACAATAAAAACATTCTAAAAGATTCTTAATAAAGGTACAATTTTTTTTTAAACAAACGAAGTATAATCCAAACTTATAGATACTAAAGGCCCATCACCATATCAAACTTTTTCTATAATATAATATCCAAGTATCACACACTTCAAATTTTCTGTACTATTCATGCAACTATGAATCTACAAAAACATTTTTTGAAACCTGGCAGATCATAGACAACCAAATCCAATGGTTGAGGTGGGTATAGTTTGTTGGTAAAATGGTAAACTATTTAGGGGTTTCCATTCCTCCAAATTTTCCTGGGGCACGATCCCGACCTCATTGCTTATTATGGTATCTCCTTATATAATGCCCTCAATCTTCGCACTCAAACCCACGATAAACCTGATAGTAAACTGTGAAAATTATGGATTATCCCCATTTTTAAAAATTAATATTATGTTTAATTCTTTCACTAACAAGGCTCCAAAATTTTAGTTAAATAATCTTCATTATTCTTTCAAAACATAACTCCATTTATCCCTTTTAAATTAATTTTATTTAAGGTACAAGATCATTTTTAAATTAAATCATACTAGGATAATAATCTTGCATTGTTAAATACATGAAATATATAATAAATTCGTTATTATAAAGAGGACAAGTGCCCAACTTAGTCTAATCCCTTAGCCCCATTTAAAATTACATACACACATCTTTGATTTAAAAACATTCCCACCTAAATACACCATCACTTAAGTGATGTAGGATTCATCCTACACCCTTGGATCTAATCTTTCTCAACCCTTAGATTTAGGTTGGGCAAAATTAACCCTATATATCTTTATGGAAAGCCATATATTCATTTTCTAAAACAAAAATCTCATTTACTTTGTTTTTGTGTTGCAAGTGAAGGAAGGAGAAGAGGGAAAAGAAGCCATCGAAGCCATTAGAGGGGGTTGGAAGCTCTTATTTTATTAAAAACTTGACTTTAAGACATAGATCTACCCATTTCGTTCGTGGGTATTGATCTCTCTCCCTCATTTGTTCTTACACTATATTTTTCTTGTAGGTTGAAAGTATATATAATGAGTACATACCCATTTGGGTAAAAAAAATAAGGAACCCTACTTATTTATTTTGAGAAAATTCATATATTTATACACACATAAATATTTATATGTAGTTTATTTATTTAAGAACTCAAATCTCCAATATATATATATATATATATATATATATATATATATATTGAAAAAGTCGTGGTTTCAAATTGTTACCAGACTACGTGCGAAAAGAATATATTACTAAAGCCAACTGCATATTAAACAGTGGCAAAGGGATTTAAATGGGCTGAGTTTTATTAATAATGTGGGGGTTTAAAAGAGTTGGAGGAGGTTTATTATATATATTATTTGGGGTTCCAATGTTTTGGGGGAGCGGCGTTGACCGCACCCCCACCCCATATTATATGGGGTGGGGGTGCGGTCGGTGCCCCTCCCCCAAACCTTATTCTTATTTACCAACCTACGCAAGCGGAGGCCGTGGCCACACATGGCAAAAAAACATATAGTTTTTATTTATTTAATAAAACAAAAGTTTTACACTAGCTAAATATAATGCTTTAGCATTTTAATAATACTTTCAACCACTACCAGTTATTATTATATATATAAATAAGTAATATATATATATATATATATATATATATTACTACATATATGTATATATATATATATTTAACATTAAATAATGATTATTAGTATTTGCAAAAAATAACATAATGATATTATGGATTGTAAAAATGATCCTTGTATATTATCATTATATAGCTATTGTACATTAATAATACACATTCATTTAGCAATTAAGTTTTCCTATTCAATTTAGAAAATTGTAATTAATGTTGAAGGATAAATGTCACATTTATAAATTTGTATGGATAAGATTTACATACACCTAGGCAAATAGTGGTGCACAATTGTGTATTTATAAAGATGTAAAACTCAACATTTTCCATTTCATTTATACAACCATCTTAAAGGTAAAATCAGTTGTGGTTCATTCATTTACTTTGATCAAATCCTATTGCCACAACATAAATATTTTTTTAATAATCGAATCATACCTAATCCCTTTACACATCTAGTTTGGATAAGGTGAGAAAAGCCCCTATTAAATGAAATTTATTTCTATGTTCTAGTAAACAAGGATTATCAATAATGCAACTATCCAATATTTATTTCCCATCTAAGAGCACAAATCTATAAACAATGAAATCCTAAATACACATTTAGATTTGTGAGAGCTTAATTTATATTACAAGATTATTTAAAAGTTCACATTCCTATGATGTAGTGCAATTCACAATAAACCCTTTCCAAGAATGAATGAGATTACATTCAATAAACTGTTGATACAATTTACAAGTAGTACGATCATAATAGCACAAGATGCAACTCTACATGTCTTTCTCTAAAAATGTGCACTTTCTCCATTGATCTCACCATCTTCATCAACCCAAGTACATACAAAAAAAATGGGGGAGCATGCAACACTCTCCACCCAACCAAAATATCCAAGGAGGGAGAGAAACCTTCTTCCTCATTGGTCCCCGAGCCCCAACAAGGAAGCAATGAGGGCTATTTAGAAAACCATGGAAACTCAAAATGGCCTCCACATGCATTTAATCAAGTCAACCTATGAAATTACACAATACCAATTTATTTAAAACTAACCAACAAATATCATATACAAAGGCTTCATGCTAAAGCCATGGAGGATAAAGGAACATGGGTGTTCTTCTTATGCCTCCAAAGGGCTTGGGTGTCCACCTAAGAGCCTCCAAAACTCAATCGCAATAGATACAACACTCTTAAGCCTCCCTCCAAGAAGATACAACACTCTTAAGCCTCCCTCCAAGAATAAACCCATTCTTATGCCTCTCTCACTCTTATTCCTCCCTCATGAGAATATTAAGATAAACACAAAACATATTTATCATTAAGGTGGACAGTCCAATCCATCTCCCTCCTAAATATACCCAATAACATTTCTCTTATGCATCCCTAAAGTTTTATTTTTACCCTCATTTGTATTTCTCCCACAACCTAAGAAATAATTCTATTTCCAACAATCATAGCCAATCTAACAATCAAAATCTACACATAAGAGCACAACAAAATCAAAAGGTAAAAACAAATGTGGAGATCTACCTTACAGAAATAGAGTATCAAGATACAATAAGCTCTAAGGCTTATAAAATCCTAAGTAGACAACATCCACTTCAAGCTCCAATAACCATTATCAAGAAAGCTCTCCAAAATTCCAAGCATATCTAAAAGAAAATGACTAACTCCCAAAACAACAATTAAACATGCATATAAATTAAAAGTGAAGAGGAGGGTGAGGTGGTTCCATGTAGGATGCCAAATTACTCATCCTCAAATCCACATCACAAGTCAAACCTCACCCCCAAGGCATAATAAATTAGTGGTTGAGAGGTATGAAATGCATCTTACACACACCAATTCAACACATACCCATTTTAGGAAAAAACATTAAACACATGTAAGTGTAGTGCCCACTTCCCTTTGACACCATTATTATTATTATTTTTTGATATTGTCGTCTGCACTTATGGATAGAGTATAGTTTTTGATATAGCATGTTAGTAGATATTTGAGATACTGAACCATTATTGATTTGATTCTTTTATGATGCATATGGACTAGTAGAGACATTTGATGTTGATATTGATATACTTTTGACATAGTTATTATCTGTAATTCTGGCATGTGATATATTTAGTCATACTGAGTAGATCTTGATAATTGGATTAAAATGTGATGATCATTTTGACATGAATAAGATGTGGAATAGAAATGCGTTAGAAATTGTAAGTGATATTGTGTTTTCATAGATGATATTAATTCATATTTAGTTGATTTTAGAGTTATATCGCATATTTGGTATGAATGTTTCAATGTGGTCACGAGGCCAAAGGAGGTATCCTCTTTTTTGCAGGTCTATTGTATTCACAACAACATCGGGGGAGTGGAGACCAACCAAATCAGAATTCAACTGAGGTCACCATGGCAATGTATAATTGTGTGTGTTTTATAATTATTTAGTCGGGAGAAAATTGTAACCTAGGGGTCATGTGTTGTTTTGTTCTAATTTTCCCTCTTTTGTAATGTTAGGATGTGTTTTCCTTTAGTAATGAAAATTATTTGTTTTATTTTTTTAGATTTTTGGATTTGTGTTTACCCCGTTATTATTCATGGGTTGTAGTGTCTTAATTAATCTAATTTAAAAAATTTCTAAACTAATTAAAGATGTGACCTAAAGGAGTGCTTTTATTAGAATTGATTTACTCTTCGATTTTGTGTTGAGCGAAGTGTGTTTGAGTTTTGAGTGTAGCACACTCTACTCTTAATGGAAAACTCGAATTTGGCCTTAGAGGCCAAATTTGGAAGCTTTTGGTACACGTCAAACTTGTCCCAAACCTCTTAAATGCCCATGCCAACCCTACCTATGGGTTGGGGAGTCAAATTTAGGCCCTTTTAGGTGTTTTGGGGGGATAAAAAGGTAAAATGTTAATTGCAGTTTCTTTCAAATATTTAATTTTATCCTTTGGGGGAGTGGACTTAGATGGAGTGTGTAAGGTTCTTGTCATTCCTCCAACCAGTTATTAATGATGCATTGGAATGTGAGGTTGACCAAGTGATGTGGAGTGTAGAGGAAATGAGGTGGCATCCTACTTAGAGCCACATCATCCCTCTCTCTCTTTTCTCTATTTATTGAATTCTTGTTGCTTGTTTTGGGGTTGGATGATCATTTTTAGTCTCTTGAAATTTTAGAGAGTGAGAGTATTTTGAGAGAGTTGTTTAATTTTGGAGCTCTGTGGATGCTTACTTGATCTTTGGAGAGGCTTGGAACTTCATACTTGGAACAATATCTACCATGGAGAGGTAGGAGCTTCACCTGAGTTCAAATTATGTTATTTGTTTATTGGATGTGTGTATATGTTGTGTTGTATGTTGTTATTTCTTTGAAATGATTGTTGGGTGCAGGTAGAATGCCTAAGTTTGGAGTGAGAGGAGACTATGGGGAGTATTCTTGTAGGGAGACATAAGAGATCTCTTTCTTGTGGAGGGAGTTTGGGTTGGGTGCCCCATCTAGTATGATAAATTCTTGCATTTATTCTTGTTCTTATTATGAGGGAGCCATAAGAGTTTTTGAGGGAGGCATAAGAGTGTATGGAGGTATAAGGGGTACTTGAGGGAGGCATAAGAGTTGATAGGGGAAATTTTGTTTTGCATTGGAGAATTTTTGGTGGGCACCCATTCCCATTGGGAGGCATAAGTGGCCTCCCCATAGGTCTTACTCTTTTGCCTTTCTTGATAAGCCTCGTTATATTGTTGTTTTTATTGTAATCTTCTTGTTGAGTTGTTATTGTGGTTGTTTGAAAATGGAATGAATGTGAAGTTATTTGTTAAGTATTTTGGAATCTAGTAGTTGCATTCAGTTGATATCTTCTCCCATTGTAATGTGGTTAGGGCTCGAGGGGCAATGGGGAGGATGGCTTCTCCTCCTCATTGGATATCTTGGTTGGGTGGAGAGAGTTTCCTCTCACCCTATTTTGTTGCGAATCAAGCAAACTTTTGGAGGAGATACCTTGATGGTGTTTGGAGCATTGGAGTCTTTTTGATGACCATGTGAAAATTCCTTAGTATTTTACTCACTTAGAGTGGAAGAAATTGTAATAATGTATTCATTCTTGTATTTATATTTTACATAACTTCCCACATCAAGTGGAGGACATTGTATTGATATTGTAAAGAAACATATTGTATTCCTGTGTGTCTATGGAAGTGTAGCATATATTGAAAGGAATTTTGTAATCAAATAGTTGTTATTGATATTACATTGCATGTGGAAAGGAACAAATAAGAAAAGAAAGAAGAAAAAATGTTATTGAATAGTTAGTTGCAAATAGAAAAGAAATAATTTTCTCCTTGTTGAAACCTTGAACACATTATGAGAAAAACAGTTCTTCTGTTAAAGGATTAAGTTCTTTTTACAATAGAAAACAAATTATATTTTCTTTAAGTTGTTATTGTATTATAAACATGTATTATGAGAAAAAAAAGGAAATTGCTAGTAGTTGAGCATGTTAGTATAATAAATTTGAATTGAAAAATAAAGTTACTTTAGTCATATTGAATGTATGGACATTGTAGAAAAAGGAAGGAGAGAACAAACTAGAATATATTGCATTTAGAACTATTGATTGCATAGTAAGCAAATGAAAAAGTAGTGAAATAGATTTATGTCCCTTTCTCTCTTGTAATGGAAAGAATTTTTTAGTTAAACAAGTAGATATTATTCTTGTAAGTAGATGAATTTTATTAAAAATGGAAACACATTAAAATATCTAGAATTAACTAAGAAATTAGTAAATGAGCAATGAATATCAATTCTGGAACTTTAAAATGAACAAAGAAAAGTTATAAAGCATTTTTACATCATTTGAAAACTTTGAGTTTTTGTGAAAATCTCGGCATTATGGTTCTATTTTTCAGAAACAGGACTGTTGTCTTGTGGAGAGAGGCGGTCCCGAAACCACCGCTTAGGCTAAGGTGGTGGTCTCAAAACTACCACCCAATAAGGTGGTGGTCCTGTGTTTGTCACCCTAACAAAACAACGGTCCCAAAACCGTCGGTCTTCTCTTGGTGGTGGTCCTGTCACTTATGATAGAATTCTGCAGACCCACACGTGTGCATGAAATTTTGCTAGATTGTTCTAATTCCTAAGTTCTAAAATTTAACCTATTACTACCAACAAGTAAAATAAAGATAAATTCTTAGGAATGAGACAACAAAACACTCAATGGTGAATCTACATGAATTCTTTCATTTATAACAAAGGGGGGAGGGTTTTCCCCCAAATTTAAACCCAATACACTAAAATATTGGAATAAAAACTAGATTGAAGGAGGAAATCCCCCCCAATCTTTAAATGAAATAGATTACATAAATAAAGTAAATCTAAACTAAGCCTAGACTAAATCTTCTTGAAAAATCCTTCATGGATTCTTCTTCATTGATCCGATGGCTTCCTCCTCTCCAGCCTTTAAATTTAACAAAATAAAAAGAACCAAATGAGTAGAATAGAATGAGAAAATATTTTAATAGACTTTCATAAGGATTTAAGGACTATGTTGAGAACCCTAGGATCTAGTGGCTAAGATGGATTTGATCCAAGGGTGGGGAATTGACCCTACCTTTTTAAGGAGAAATATATTATAAAATTTTATATAAAATCCTTAAGGGTATGTGTAGATGGGTGAGTGGGGCCAAAGATTTGCCTAGGGGTGTGATGTCCCTTTTAACCCTTAGTGTGTCTAGGAAATTTATTAAAGGATATTTTAACTTGTAAGGTAATGAATTTAATATTTTAGCATAATTCTAATCTTAGAAAACTTAATTTGATAATTGTATGAAATGGAAAACTTAGAAAACTGAAAAAATACCTAGGACAATGAACTAACTCTCGCCTTAATCTATGTAAGAGGCATGGATTTGATAAGGGCTCTTTTCACATAGACTTAGATATACCACTACCAGAGGAGGCTGTAGTGGCCATTCTACCTCATATTTTACAAACACTTCGGGACGTCAATACCGTTATACATGAAGATCCCTTGGGAGAATGATTTGCTAGACATGGCATTGAGCCGTCAATAGAGGCTTAGGCATCCCCTCAACACCATGAGGAGTATAGGGTAGAGAAATTATGTCCGGAGTCACCTAGGGCAGAGTCACCACAGAGAGTAGATGGGGACAGGATCTCAGGACATAGGGACAGGTCTCAGAGCCCTAGACAGAGGGAGGAGCATGAAGAGAGACCTAGCAGTTTTCAGAGATCAGCAGCAGACCATATTAGGGAGATCCTGAAGCTACGACCATCTCAATATTTAGGTGATATAGAAGGTTTTTAGGCAGAGGCCTAGATGGTGAGCTTGAGCAGATGCTTCAAGCTCTACCCTTGCACTAGGAACACAAAATATTGTGTTGTGATCCATATTTTGAGGGATGGAGCATGATTTTGTTGGAGGACCGAGGAACAAAACCTCCATGTTGACTTAGGGACAATCACCTGGGAGCTATTTGAGGAGTGTTTCAGGAGCAGGTATTTGCCTAGGAGGTTTATACAACAGTGGATAGACAAGTTTCATGACCTCCATCAGGCATCGATGACTATGGCCAAGTATGAGATTTGATTTCTTGACCTACTCCATTACATCGACTATATGCAAGATGAGTAGGTATGGATTCACATGTTTATTTGGGGCCTGAACTTGGATTTGGGTGGCGTGGTGTGCATTCACTACCCACAAACATAAGCAGAGGTTGTCGAGAAGGCCTATATTATAGAGGAAACCTGAGGAAAGATGCAATAGGCTAGAGAAAGAGTTTGGAACCGTATCTAGCAGATGCAGGATGGTAGGTTGAAGGGATCAGTTCCTCCTCCGTGGGGTGGGAAGAGTTTAGGATAGGATTCATTCAGACCACCATAGTAGTAGTAGACCCACCCACCTTATAGACATCCTCAGATATTTGATGTATTTAGATGATAGAGTATGGGGCCTCCTCCCAGGGGTCCCACAAGGAAATAGGGTGTGCTGAGAGCTCAGTCAACAGGAGCTTGACAGCAGAGACCTCAAGAGTCTGTCGCCGGATCATCAGGATCCAGTGCTCAAACATCTAGAGTACCAGCTAGAGTTGCATGCCACTGGAGAGGACCAGGTAGCTATTATGGATGTGGTGTTGTTCGACATCATTGGAGAGATTGCCCACATAACCGTAACAAGGGTAAGATGTAGATCTTAGAGCCTACAGTTGGAGATACGGAATGGAGTCAGCGGATCTACGCAGTGGTCAAGAACCACCAGGTTCAGCACTAGAGTACCATGATTAAGATGACAGGTATTACTTGTGGTATTTCCATTTCTATATAATTTTATTTCAGCTCTTCTGATTCATTTATTTCACCATCCTTAGTAGAGCATTGCAGGCTGGTGGCAGTTAGGCAAGGTCATACTTGGGACATTGAGATGGCTTCTAGAGCCAATATTTCTATAAACTCATTAGTTCAGGAGTGTGTAATGGATTAGGGACCCTTCACCACTACCTCGGATCTTCTAATCCTTCCATAAGGGTCTTATGGTGTCATTTTAGGCATGGACTGGTTGTCTTCTCAAAAAGCTAGAGTGGACTGTTACGATAAGACTATTTCTTGCATAGATGATCTTGGAGTTGAGTTAGTGATATCAGGAGTTAGGAGGCCCATTTCTATTCACATCATCTCTGCTATGAAGCTTAAGTGGTGTGTTTGATGGGGTTGTGAGTTGTATGTTGTTATGGTTAGTGAAAGATCAGAGGATGAATCTAGTGAACCATCCCTTGATGACCATCCCATCTTGAGAGAGTTCACTGATGTGTTTCCAGGAGAGCTACTAGTGTTACCTCCCCCACGTTAGATAGATTTCCACATAGATCTGGTTCCAGGTGCAGAGCCTATCTCACGAGCACCTTATCAGATGACTATTCTTCAGCTATATGTGAGCTCAAGTTACATCTTGAAGGCCTTCTAGAGAAGGGCTTAATACGTCCTAGTGTATCCCCTTGGGGTGCACCAGTGATTTTCATGAAGAAGAAGGATAGATCTCTATGGTTGTGTATTGATTACCATCAGCTAAACAATGTAATGATTAAGAATCATTACACCCTTCCATGGATTGATGATTTGTTTGATTAGATGAAGGGGGCTACAATTTTCTCCAAGATAGATATTAAGTCAGGGAACCATCAGCTCAGGATTATGGAGGTGGATATCAATAAGACCGCATTCCATACGAGATAGGGCCACTACAATTTCATAGTGGTACCTTTCAGTTTGACGAATGCTCCCGCAGTGTTTATGAATTTGATAAATGGGGTATTCAGGACTTTTCTAGATCAATTCATACTCATCTTCCTTGATGAAATTTTTATTTACTCACGTACGCATGAGGAGCACCTTCACCAAGTTCTTCAATGTCTTCGTGAGCAACGTCTTTATGGGAAATTGGAGAAGTGTGTGTTATTTTAGACAGAGGTGCATTATTTGGGCCACATCATTTCTAGGGAAGGTATCACAGTCGATCCTTCTAAGATTCAAGCCATCGTGGATTGGCTAGTACCTACTTGTGTGAATGAGGTGTGCAGATTCTTGGGTTTCGGAGGATATTACAGGAGATTTTTTTAGGAATTTTCTCAGATTGCGGACCCCGTCACTTCCCTTCAGCGGATAGGAAAGAAATTTTTATGGTCAGATAGATGTGAGTAGGATTTTAGTACACTAAAGAATTGTCTCACGATAGAACCTATTCTTATAGTACCAGATCCTCAAGGTGAGTTTTATGTTTGCATAGATGCTTCTTTGATAGGGCTTGGACGTTTGTTGATGCAGGAGGCCAGAGTAGTTTCTTTTGAGTCTCGCAAAATCAAGGATAATGAGCTCAATTATCCAACTCATGATCTTGAGCTTGCAGTAGTGGTGAACACCTTAGTACGATGGAGACATTTTCTTCTTGGTTGAAGAATCACACTCAGGACTGATCACTTAAGTCTTCGCCACCTCTTCATGCAACCTAATCTCAACGCTTGGCTGCGGCATTGGATGGAGTTACTTTACGAGTATGACATGGAAATAGAGCATGTGAAGGGGAAGGAGAATGTGGTTGCAGACGCCTTGAGTAGATGGAGTCATGTGCCTATGGCCACCTCAGTGGGCATAGATTTATGGAGTAGGATTTTGTAGCAGATTCCTCAGTATAGTTTCTACGTTGGAGCCAAAGCAAAGATTGAGTCACAGAAACCCCTTTTTGGGAGATTTGATGGATTTTCATTTGAGAAAAATGGCCTTCTCAGACATAGAGGTCAGATATATGTTCCTAGGGATGGATGCTTGAGACAAGAAATTTTGTAAGAGGCTCATCATGTGCCTTATTCAGCCAATCCCGAGGTGAATAAGATGCACACCACCTGAGACAATTGTATTTTTGGAGAGGACTTCAGAGATATGTTTCTTTGTTTGTGTCATGCTATTTAGAGTGTCATAGGGTGAAGGTTGAGCATCAGCATCCTGTTGGCCTTCTCTAGCCTAACGCCATACTAGAGTGGAAGTGGGACACCATTTACATGGACATCATCGTAGGGTTACCTAGGTCGAGATACCACCATGATGCCATCATGGTCACAGTGGATGAATTTTAAAAAGTAGCTCATTTTTCTCCCGTGAAGACCACCTATACAGCCAGTGCGGTAGCATAGGTATACCTTGATGAGATTGTTAGATTACAGGGGATCCCATGGAAGATCATTTACGATTGTCATCATTTGTACACTTCCCATTTTTGGATGACCATGTAGTATGATCTCGGGATGAGAATCAATTTTAGCACGACATACCACCTTGAGATAGATGGACAGACTGAGTATGTGAATTAGATCATGTAGGACATGCTTAGGATGTACGTTATGGATCACAAGTCGAGATGGAAGGAGTATCTGTATTTGGTGGAGTTTGCCTACAATAATAGTTTCTATAGTTCAATAGGCATGGCTCCTTTTCAGGCATTATATGGTAGAGTGTGCAGGACACCTCTTAGTTGGGACAGGATTGAGGATAGGGTTTCCCTTGGACAAACGTTATTACAAGATATGAAGCAGTAGGTTACCTTGATCAAACAGAGGTTGCAGGAGGCGTAGGATAGATAAAAGAAGTATGTGAACCAGCATAGGATAGATCATAGTTTTGAGGCTGGAAAAAAGTTTTCTCCTCGTGTCAAATGGCTTAAGAGCCCTATCTATTATAGAAAAGGTTTTACGCTTGCTCCTATCTTTTTGGGTCCCTTTGAGATCTTAGAGCACCTCGGTCCCTTGGCCTACCATCTTGCATTGCCACCTATCTTATCTCACGTCCACAATGTGTTTCACATTTCTGGGCTTAGGAGATATTTTTTTGATCCCTCTCACATGCTAGATTAGACCGCAGTGCAGGTGCAGGATTAGGGGCAGGTGATGGTGGATCTCGTACACATTATAGAGCTCAAGACAATGGGCCTTCATAGTAGAGATATTGATCAGGTTGGGGTCCAGTGGGATAGATATGACGAGACTGCAGATACTTGGGAGGATGTTACTTTTCTATGAGTGTAGTTTCCACACTTGTTCTAATGACTTCCAGGAGGAAGATGAGTCTAAGGGGGAGAGGGATGTAGTGCTACTTCCCTTTGACAACTTTTTTATTATTGTTTTTTGATACTGTCATCTGCACTTATGGATATAGTATATTTTTTGATATAGCGTGTTAGTAGATATAAGAGATAATAAACTGTTATTGATTTGATACTTATATGATGCATATGGACTACTGGAGGAATTTGATGTTGATATTGATATACTTTTGACATGGTTATAATCTATAATTCTGACATGTGATATATTTAGTCAATTTGAGTAGATCTTGATAATTGGATTAATGTGATGATCGTTTTGACAAGAATGAGATGTGGAATAGAAATGTGCTAGAAATTGTAAGTGATATCGTGTTTTCATAGATGATATTGATTCATATATAGTTGATTTTAGAGTTATATCACATATTTGCAATGAATGTTTTCATGTGGCCACAAGGCCGAAGGAGATACCCTATGTTTTGCAGGTATATTGTATTCACAACAACATCGTGGGAGTAGAGACTAACCACATCGGAATTCGAGAAGAATTAAACTAAGGTCACCATGGCAATGTGTAATTGTGTGTGTAATAGAATTATTTGGTTAGGAGAAAATTGTGACCTAGGGGTCGTGTGTTGTTTTTTTCTAATTTTCCCTCTTTGATGATGTTACGATATGTTTTCCTTTAGTAATGAAAATTATTTGTTTTATTTTTTTAGATTTTTGGATTTGTGTTTACCCCGTTATTATTCATGGGTTATAGTGTCTTAATTAATCTAATTTAAATTTTTAAACTAATTAAAGATGCGACATAAAGGACTGATTTTATTAGAATTGATTTACTCTTGTGTTGAGGGAAGTGTGTTTGAGTTTTGAGTGTAGCACACTCTACCCTTCGTGGGAAACTTGAATTTGGCCTTAAAGGCCAAATTTATAAGCTTGTGGGACAAGTCAAACTTGTCCCACACCTCTTAAATTACCACACCAACCCTACCTATGGGTTGGGGAGTCAAATTTAGGCCCTTTTAGGTGTTTTGGGGGGATAAAAAGGTAAACTGTTAATTGTTGTTTCTTTCAAATATTTAATTTTATCCTTTGGGGGAGTGGGATTAGATGGAGTGTGTAAGGTTCGTCTTATTCCTCCAACCACTTATTAATGATGCATTGGAATGTGAGGTTGACCAAGTGATGTGGAATGGAGAGGAAATGAGGTGGCATCCTACTTAGAGCCACATCATCCCTCCCTCTCTTTTTTCTTTTTATTGAATTCTTGTTGCTTGTTTTGGGGTTGGTTGATCATTTTTAGACTCTTCAAATTTTAGAGAGTGAGAGGATTTTGAGAGAGTTGTTGATTTTTGGAGCTTTGTGGATTATTACTTGATCTTTGGAGAGGCTTGTAACTTCATACTTGGAACAAGATCTACCATGGACAGGTAGGAAGCTTCACCTTAGTTTAAATTATGTTATTTGTTTATTGTATGTGTGTATATGTTTTGTTGTATGTTGTTTTTTATTTGAAATGGTTATAGGGTGTTTGTAGAATGCCTAAGTTTGGAGTGGGAGGAGACTATGAGGAGTTTCCTTGTAGGGAGGCATAAGAGATCACTTTATTTTGGAGAGAGTTTTGGTTGGGTGCCCCATCTAGTATGAGAAATGCTTACATTTCTTCTTGTTCTTATTATGAGGGAGCCATAAGAGTTTTTGGAGGGAGGTATAAGAGTTGATAGGGGAAATTGTGTTTTGCATTGGAGGCTTTTAAGTGGGCACTCATTCCCATTGCGAGGCATAAGTGGCCTCCCCGTAGGTCTTACTCTTTTGGCTTTCTTGATAAGCCTCGTTATATTGTTATTTTTATTGTGGTTGTTTGAAAATGGAATGAATGTGAAGTTATTTGTTAAGTATTCTAGAATCTAGTTGTCGCATTGAGTTGATATCTTCTCCCATTGTAATGTGGTTGGGGCTCAGGGGCCAATGGGGAGGATGGCTTCTCCTCTCCATTGGATATTTTGGTTGGGTGGAGAGAGTTGCCTCTCACCTTATTTTGTTGTGAATCAAGAAAAAATTTGGAGGAGATTCCTTGATGGTGTTTGGAGCATTGGAGTATTTTTTATGACCATGTGAAAATTCCTTAGTATTTTACCCACTTAGAGTGGAAGAAAATGTAATAATGTATTCATTCTCATATTTATATTTTACATAACTTCCCACATCAAGTGCAGGACATTCTATTGATATTGTAAAGAAACATATTGTATTCCCTTTTGTCGGTGGAAGCATAGCATATATTTAAAGGAAAGTTGTAATCAAATAGTTGTTATTGATATTGCATTGCATGTGGAAAGGAACAAATAAGAAAAGAAAGAAGAATAAATGTTATTGAAAACTTAGTTGCGAATATAAAAGAAAGATTTTTCTTCTTGTTGAAACCTTGAATGCTTTGTGAGAAAAATAGTTCTTGTGTTACAGGATTAAGATAGTTTTACAATGGAAAAGAAATTATATTTTCATTAATTTGTTATTGTAATATAAACATGTATTATGACAAAAACAAAGAAATTGCTAGTAGTTGAGCTTATTAGTATAATAAATTTGAATGGAAAAATAAAGTTATTTTAGTTAAATTGAATGTATGAACATTGTAGAAAAAGGAAGGAGAGAACAAAATAGAATATATTGCATTTAGAACTATTGATTGCATAGTAAGGAAATAATAAAGTAGTGAAATAGATTTATGTCCCTTTCTCTATTGTAATGGAAATAAGCTTTTAGTTAAACAAGTAGATATTATTCTTGTAAGTAGATGAATTTTATTAAAAATTGAAACACTTTAAAATGACTAGAATTAACTAAGAAATGATTAAATGAGAAATAAATCTTAATTTTGGAACTTTAAAATGAACAAACTAAACTTATAATGCATTTTTACATCCTTTGACAAGTTTGAGTTTTTGTGAAAATCTCGACATTATGGTTATGTTTCTCAGAAACAGGATTTCCACCCTATGCAGAGAGACGGTCCCGTAATTGCTACTCAAGCTAAGGCGGTGGCCTCAAAACCACTGCCCAGTAAGGCGATAGTCCTATGTTTGTCACCCTAGCAGGGTAGCGGTCCCAGGAAAACCAGTTTGCTCTGGGCGGTGGTCCTGTCACTTATGATAGAATTCCACAGACCCGCGCCTGTGCGTGAAATTTTGGCAGATTGCTCTAATTCCTAAGTTGTAAAATTTAACCTATTACTACCAACAAGTAAAATAAATATAAATGCTTAGGAATGACACAAAAAAACACTCAATGGTGAATCTACATGCATTATTTAATTTAAAACAAAGGGGATAGGGTTTGCCCCCAAATTTAAACCCAATGCACTAAAATCTTGGAATAAAAATAGATTAGAGGAGGAAATTCCTCCCAATATTTAAATGAAATAGATTACATAAATAAACTTAATCTGAACTAAGCCTAGGCTAAATCTTCTTGTAAAATCCTTCATGTCTTCTTCCTCTTTGCTCCCATGGCTTCCTTCTCTCTAACCTGCAAATTTAACAAAAGAAAATGAACCAAATGAGAAGAATAGAATGAGAAAAGGTTTTAATAGACTATCATAAGGATATTTGGGGTATGTTGAGAACCCTAGGACCTAGTGTCTAAGATGGATTTGATTCAAGGGTGGAGAATTGACCCTACCTTTTCAAGAAGAAATATATTATAAATGTTTATATAAAATCCTTAAGGGTATGTGTAGATGGGTGAGTGGGGCCAAAGAATTGCCTAGGGGTGTGATGTCCCTTTTAACCCTTAGTGTGTGTAGGAAATTTAATAAAGGATATTTTAACTTTTAAGGTAATGAATTTAAAAATTTAGCATAAGGCTAACCCTATTATGATTGAAATTAAATCAAAAGGAGAAAACATCTAATTAAAAGAATTAAACATCATTATCTTCCTTAGCACTATTGATTATTGTACCCTAGAGATAATTTTGCTAACATGTAACTTTCAACTTGAACCATTTCTTGAATTGTAAAATCAAACAAATTAGTGTAATCAAATCAATGAACTCTAATGGTCAAGCAGCCTTGTAACCTTCTTTATAACTGAAACAAAAAAAAAATTAGCGGTATTTTCAGGTTAAGTGTTAGGTTGAAGCGAGTCCCTAGAACGTCAGTTTTTAGGGTGATACAGTAGGAAAGTGCAATAAAAAATTACCTTTTTCCTTATCAAAACATATAATGGGGTCTATTTTTGACACCCAACACATAGGTAGGGTTGGTATAATAAATTAAGAGGTGTGGGAGAAGTTTAACTTGTCTGACAAGCCTCCAAAATTGGCCCTTTTGGCCAAATCTGAGTTTCTAAGGAGAGGTAGAGTGCACCACACTCAAGATCACATACACTCAATATAAAACACATAAACCAAATATCAATATAAACTAATAAATGACTTATTGTTGTCCCATCATTTTGTAATTGTAATGCCCAACAAGAAATATGTTTTAAAAATAAAATTAGTAACACTAAAAGTTTGTGGAGTCCTTTGGTGTGGATGTGTGGGAGGAAGGTGGTTCTTTTCATATCCACTTTAGCAGGTGCAGCAAGTATGGAGGTGACTTGGTGAGCTGATTTTTGTATCTTTTCACAATAAATCAAACACTTTAATTATGCCTCTAGTTGTTTATCATGTGAAGCTGGGCTAGAATTAAAATAATTACCACTAGTTGGATGGTGGGTTTTATTCTTTTACATGTCATCTCCTCCCATGCTATGCCAAAATTTGAGCTTTGAGTCCATGGTATTTGTTCTACATATAAATCCAAATGCATGTATTGATATTTTATCTAAGGAATTATACCTTGCAATGTTGAATAGTTCCTATGCTTGGATGGTTGCATATTGGATCTCTTCCCTGTTAGTCACTAGTGAACTTGATTTTTGAACCAAAAACTAACTCTAAGGATTCATTTCTTTATTAATACATATTTCAATTTAATATGTGGAGAATGTTATTTATTTGAGGTGGAACAATACCACATACGTATCTTCTAGGTTATGGATATTTTTCTCTTCCTCAGCGTGGAGCCCTCTATTTTTCCATTCTTAAGTTCTATGTTAAAAGGGCATTGACATCTAGGATGGCATAAATTGGCTGGGTTTGTTGAAAATGATTATCAAATTCAATAAAATGCTTATGGAATGTGTAAATTTAGCCTCCACAGAACTTGCCAGCTCCCTCCCAGCCTGAGCTAAAATGAGGAATTTTCAATTGTTGTAGTTTGAGGTGCTCTGGTAGATAGGTGTGTAAAAAAAAACGTGGAAGCATGCATTAGCATGTAAACTATTTAGCTAAACTCATGAAATGTGGGTTCGTGGACTGCAAATATAGTAGGATATACACAAATGAGTTTGTTGAAAAGTCTTAATCACTCTCAAAGAAAATGTGATGGGAAGTGTAGATCAAAGTTTCCACAAATTTTTCTTCCTAAATAATAAAGGAATAATATTAGATGTTGTAGTTGTTATTGCTCTGATAGACGTGCATGCTAATGTTAAAACCGGCGTGGTATTTTACTTTCCCTAGGAAAAACGTGGTGTATAGTTTTAAATTTTCTCTGTTGGCTCATTTTTGGGTTCAATGTGAAGACCCAAGAGACTTTGGTAGTAATTGTTTTGGTGGTTGTGCAACCAACCTCTCAAAGCACCTGCATATTCTTCTCACATTGTAGATTGGGGCTATGGGGAAGGACTGTTGGCTATTTCTTTTTTTTAGGACATTGCAGACAAGATAATCATGTCTATGCAAGGTTTTCAACTATTTGTTTTAATTATTAAAAGGGAGTTCATCATTATTATTTTGTCATTTGGATTCATCATCTCGGTAAACTAGGAAATACACCTACAATCTTCCTTTTATCAAATATTTTGTTTTAGCCTCAACAAATTCATACGTGTTTGGAGGCATTAAAAGGATTTTGAAAATTCTAAGGAAACACAAGTGAAAAATGTGTTCCATGCTCCATAAAAATTTTCCAAAATTCTTCCAGCTCGTGTGCAGTATGGAGCCTTGAACAAGCCTTATTCAATCATCATAACATAATGGGATACATATTTTGTTTGAATTTTTAAAGGGATCATGAAGATTTGTATGTTGTCGTGGAGGATAGATCTATGCTCATGAACTATTTGTCAAAATGCCCAAGTGAAATACTGGACAAAATCCCACGGGTTTGACCAGCTTCATTCCTCCAGAAGTGGTTCATCTCTCCTTGTCTTTCATAATTCTCATACTTTAGTTTCTCTTTTGTGATGAAATATGATTTTAAAAGTTTAGGATATCATAATATTTAATTCTTTTATATTAACTTGTTTCAACTAAATAAAATTTCATATCGTAACTTAATCAATCAAAATAATTTTTTTTGTACCAAACCATGAACTTCAACCCTCATTTAGAGGTGATTTAGAGAATTTCCTGACTAAACTAGATCACTATAGTATTGTTTTATCGACAAGTTGAACTTGACTTCCCAGTAAATATGTTGACCATATCCTGGGTTAAATAGATAGATTACGACTTCTAGAGACTCAAAAAGTAACCTTCGTAACTCTGGAAAGGGAAGATTAAGCTTCCTTTGTGTACCTTGTTATGCGAGGTGCCATCTCAATCCTTGGATCAATCCTAAATGAAAATTTGTGGCATTTTGACACCCTTATAGGATCCCCGTTACACCATTTTGTAGTTGTAAGAAGCTACTTCGACTAAAAAGTTGACTTTTATTTTGAACCACTATTTGAATCCTGGACAACGAAATGCTTATCCATATTCCCAAACCTCTAATATTCTTATTATAAAATTTCCTAAAACTTTCAGTGTAAAGAAACACACTTTTCTTGATAGTTTGGCAAAGCCATTTTGTAGGATCCCAGTTGTAGTTTGACTAGTTAAAACTAGACCAATTATGATCGGAGGCTCCAGAAAGCATGTCACCATTTGTAAACCATTTTCCAGTTCTAATCTCCATCATTTCCTATGAATTCTTGGTGTATAGGAGGATACTTAGAAACTTACCCAAAGTGTGTTTTCTCATTATAGGAAAAATGTTTGAAGTTGGTTTTTAATCCTTCCAACGTTAATTGAATGTTTTGTAGCTAGCAGAGAGATGTAAGAAGGAAATTTTATGACCCATGTCGGGTTACCTAACCACCATGGAATATTGTAGACACTTGTAAATAACTATTTAGAGATCCATCTTGTGGCTTGTTGTGTGAAATTTAACTTTTAGGAAAATAGTGTTTCTCTCTCCTTCCTATCTCTTTCTCTCTCCTTGGTTACGAAATGAAGTGAAATGAATACATGTTTCTAAACCTTTTCTTGTGAATGAAAATTATAATTATTATTATGTGTAAATGGGAAACTAAAGACATTAATTATGTTAGATTAGGGTAGATTCCATGCTAGTGATTTATCATTGATTTCATGCTCACATGGTTTTGTAGGATGTAAGAAATATGGTGAAAAGGTGATGTGTAATTCATTAAATATTGTTGTAATTTATATAGGTCATTGTAAAACGAATATATGTATAATGTAGTCTCATGTTAGAAAAAAATTATATTTGAAATTTTCTAATATGTATGACATGTTAGTTTTAGGGATATCTTAGGAAATGTGTATTTAATCATAGGTTCAATTTGATTCATAGTTACGTAATGTAAAAGGTTTTGATATATAGTTACTTAATGTAATCAATTTGAAGTTAATATCTTGTAGAGCATTTCAAGTGAACAATAGACTGATTAATTAATATGGGTTCCATTGTTTTACTTACGTTGAAAATGTCAATAAAGAGATGCAAACGAAACAGTCAACCCTAGTATCAAAATCATCCATAACTATGTCTTCATCTGTTAATCCTTCTTAACATCGAACAACTTTAGACTGTAGAATCGAACTGAAACCTTGCTCTTGATGAAACCTTCTAGTTTACGTAAATAATATCACTAGTTAATGGGTTTATCGTCTTCAGTCGGTATGCGTAGCGACATTGTCATAAAACCGACAGTTTAGGAGCAACATGGTCAAAAAATTTCTCTGGAGTAAGTCGTTTCATAACACTTCCTTAGTATCCATGCGTGCGGTACATTGTCTTCATGTATAGTGGTGAAGACTAGAATTAGAATTTCTTCCTAGAATTATTTTCTTGTGGGAAGCGAGACGACACATGTGGAGCTAACCTTACCCTATATTGTACTATTGCTTAAAGCTTTTGTTAATGACCTCTTTAGTATCCTCTCAACTAAATGTGATTATCTAGGGCTAGTGAAAGTATATAACACGGGTATCTTTGCAGGGGCTTAATTGGGTAAATATGTTTTTTTACCTTAATCTCATATGTTATAGGGCGTACATCCCTGAATGTAAATTGGAAATAAAATAAACCATGGTTTTTTTGGAGGTCTTAAAATAGTGGGTAATGAAAATCCTGTAAGTATCCTCTTAGCTAAACGTGAATTGACATCGAAAGATGTTGACTATCAAGAGAACACCTAGGAAATTTGAAGGTGGTTTAGCATAGATATGTCCTATTGCCTTAAACTCATAGATAGTTGAGGTGTAGATCATTAGGTGCAATTGGAATTAAACCAAACCTCAGTGATTAGGAGTTTAAGTTGGGGTTTGTGTGTATTTATAATGCTTGCAATCATATACTTCTTCAAAATGGTAAACAAGTACTTTCGTAGCTCTTTATGCGATAAAGTGACACCGAAAAATAGACCTAAGAAACACTATAAATGAAATGAGAATACAAGAGTATATGTGATGATGGTTTAGGAACAAAGATCCACTTGAAGTCCTTATAGATTATTTAGGCATTGATTTTTTGTTAATAATGGATACAAATTGTTCTTGGTGGGACTAGGCATTTGAGCCGATATAGAGTCCACTAAAAATAAAATAAAATAAAATTATGTCTTGTAAATGCTTAACTGAATCAAAATAAAATTGGTAATAAAACTACCATAGTTCGAGAGAAAATGTGCTTTGTATGGAAGGAATTTTATAGAAAAGGGAAACTCTAACCTTCACCTCCTTTGAATCATATTATTTTCACCTCGACAAATTATGGTTGGTCCCTGTTATCTCAATTTTTGTCCCCTGGCAAAATTGGATCATCCACAACCCCGTGTAGGAAGAAATTCAAGAAACAGTTACATCATACAAGCCCATGCTTAAAATCAAACATATAAGTTACATGCAGGATCTATAAAAGAGTAGTAGGGTTAGGGAAGGAGAAAATAGTGTCAAAGAAACTAGAGGCTCAAAGTAAAAGAAAATGAGAAGGTTCAAAGTCTTCAGGCTCTGTAAATGATTCAGAATGAGCACCAAAAATGACTAGGTATGAAGGAGACAACAGAAGATGCCAATTTTCCAAATAGCGCACCTCCAAATATTAATCCAAAATTTAAAGACTCAAACAAGCGCCAAGCCTCCATGTGTCTAGATCTGTAAAAGTCACACTGGCCATTGAAAAGTCTTAAACTCAGCGGAATGTGTCAAGTGTCCAAATGACACTATTGAAAAGATAAATCCAAAGAGTGGAAACCCAAATGAGCACGGTATCACCATGTAGTCAAAATTAAAAAGGTGGGATACAACGTGACCAAAAATTGGTTAAGTATAAGTGTGTAGGTGTCAGGTGCCACGTGTCTTAATGACACTCCTTCAAAGGTAAAATCCAAAGTGGGTTTTCAAATGAGAGCGGGCCTTCCATGTGTCCCAAGACCAAAAAAGGGATGGAGTTGAGGGTTGAAAATTCAAAGCAAAGGCAGGTCAGCGGAGGGAGCCAAGTGTCAGTGTGAAACTATTTCAAAAGTAAAATTTGGGGTGGGTTTCCAAATGAGCGTCAAGCCTCCATGTGTCCACGGTCATACTTTTGGCCCGACCAAGCAAGGAGACTAAGGAAAAATATAAAGGAACCTAAGGAGCTCATGGAAGCCACCATGTGTCAATCTAGCACAATTTCAGAAGCAAAAGGTAGGGGCAAGGCTTCCACGTGGACCTGGTATGGAGAGACTCTTTAAAATATTGTGCGCCCATGACCCAAATATTCAAATGGCCATATCTTTTGACTAGAAGCTCAAATTTTGGTGGGAGAAGACTTTTTGGAAACATAATGACACCTTGTATGCTATGAAAACAAAAATTATCATTGTTAGCAGGATTTAATGGGTGAAAAATGGGAAATCATTTTTGAAGACATTAATACAGAATTAGATTTATTCAACTACCAGACTATATTTAATTTGATCTATTGGGGAATTAGAATTGACAGATTGTAGTTAGATTTGAGAGGGGAATTGATTAATGGTGGTTGAGCTTTAAAAGTAGGATTTTATTCATATCTCAATGTGGTTGAATTAGGATTCAAAATTTTCCCTCCTTTCTCTCTTATTCTTCCTATATATTGTAAAGGAGGGGCATATTCAAATGTTGTTCATCCTTTCTCACCTTCCCCCGTCTCTCTTTCTTCCTTACGGTAGAATGTGGAGTCTAAGCCTCCTTTCAGGGATGTGTAATTCCATTTCCTTACCTCTTCAAAACTGATGATGTACCGTGTAACATTTTGGAGCAATAAAATGTGTTTTGTGATGCATCTATCCATTCTTGGCTTATTTTTTTTGTCTCTTTTTACCTCTCATTGTTGCAGGTTATATTGTGCATATTATGATGGTTTTTGCTAGTTCTAGGAGCTATGCTTAATGGTTTTTGAAGTGGTGTTCTGTGTGAAATATATCTCTAGTTTGTGGTGCATTCTATCTACCCTCTCCTTTTCTCACCTCTCTCTACTTCAGGAAATCATATATGTGATTCAACCACTTCCTTTTCTGGTTTATCACCACTTAGTGTAGGCTATTTCACCCTATCTCTCTTTCTCCCTATCCCCTTCGAATAGTTAGATTAGGATAGAATAGGTTATGCCTGCACGGGAGTAGCTTGTGGCAGGTAGATTAGGATGCAAGAATAGGCTTTTTCTGGAGGTCCATCTCATGTTTTGCAAGTCCCATAGCTTGAGAGATGGTCCCATGTTGTCCAATCATACCAGATGCCCCACCTCACAATCAGGCCATTCGTGGGTGTTGTAATTCTGCACTAACAACCCCCTTACATAATGAGGGTAAAATTAAACATCAACTAAACATATTTTAAGTAACAAACCTTTAGCATAAGAGGGAGAGAATTAGGAATATTATATACAATTTGAAATATGGAAAATAAGTATGTATGTGATGGATATTGTCATAAGTTATAAAGAGAAAACATAAATGGATGAACTGTAAGTTGAATGTGGAATGAACTTATGAACTTCTAGGTGCAAAAAGGAGAAAATTATTCTTACTTAATAATGTTATTGGAATGTTAATTGTAACAAAGATGAAATCATGGTAATGATGTGTTGTGGGTTTGGCCATCTGTGAGTCCCTTTTCTTATGGTTGAGATTATTTCTTATATTTGTTCAATGGGGAGAGTTTGGAATCGATATGTATATGGTGTTTTCATGTGTCTATCTGATTCAATGACTTGTGTAAGTGTCATATGTAATGTTGAGTTCCTCTACTTGGAACATTATGGTGTTGTGTAGGGAGAAATGTAATTCAATTTTTTTTTATCCTGGTATTATTACTGTTGTATTTGGGTGTGTAAAATGTGGGCATGACAACAATTAAGATCATAACCAACTAAATCATCTAATTTAATAAATAATTTCACCTGTTCAACATTTTGTCAATCCTTCAATATCAATGAAATAAAAAAATGACTTTGATCATCCTAATAAAATGAATATGAAGAAAATTCAAAATATCAATATATATATCTAAGTTGATAACACATCATTATCTTACATACTGAATGTCTATCACAAGTTAATCAGTTCAGTTACAGTAATGTGTATCCTTTGATTTCTATATCAAAATGAGTTAAATTTGTTATTCTATTAATATCTGCCAGTAAGAATGCATAATAGTGTCTATGTGTTCAGTCATAGAGATAGACTAAAAAACCTAATATCAAAGAGTAATGGTATCACAATCAATTTATGACAACATAATTTTTATAGCTAATTGTCTTATCCTTAAATGACCATAAGGGTTCACAGTGCGACATATAGTCAAAATAATAATAACCAAATAAAATACAAATCATGATGTCCCGTAGATTTATTGTATGATAGCTAGCATATAACAACAAATATTTGATATTCTAATCCATTTGAAATTGATAACATGGTTCAAAAAGAGTAAAAGAGGAGTGGTCATTACATCCCCCTCCCCTTATATTTGACTTCCTCCCATAAGTCACGAAGACAAAGGTAGGGAAAAATGTAAAAGAAAAAGGATCACACACTTTGTAGAATTGGTTTGCGTCAAACAAGTGTGGTTCTACAGAACCCAATTTTGGTCCAGTGTAATTTAACAAGAAGAATGAAGATTGTAAGGGATTAGTCCTTAAGATTTCTTGAAGTAAGGTTGAAAACATTTAATTCTAAAGAGTAACTCTAAGTGATCAACCAAGCTACAACACATAACATCAAAACATGAAATGGTCAAAAGAATATAATGAATAACCACCAGGTAAAGAAATAATTGGGAGGGTTTCATGAACTTGATATGACCACATAGTTTTCCATGGGTACAACATACTGCAATAACAAAATTTAATGTTTCCACTAAGGTTGAGTTAAACTTCAAACTTTGTTGTTTAGACTAGGCTAGCAAAATCAACCATGACCAAAAATTTTCACAAGAAACATGTCTACTCAAAGGTATCTCAATTTTGAGATCACACCAGGTGAGGTTTAACAATAAGAAAATACACTTAAGTTAGAAAAAACATCTAAAATTAATTGAAATATTCATGGGAAGCACTTCTATAACTCGAGAGTGTATAACTAAATTTTCAAGGTAATACTAAGTAGAATCATGACCACAAGGTTTCCTATAGCCTGATTTTACACTTAAAAATGAACACACAACATTAATCTAATTTAGAAATGTCAAGCATTAAGAAAACATTTCCATTAGAAAATAATATATCAATAAAAGAATCACAATTGACTATAACACAATGGGATTTATTTATCTTAAATCCTAATCAAGCTCGAAATACCCATAAAGAGAGCACAAGCATAAATCGTAACACCAAAGAGCACTCAAGGGAGCTAGAGGGAAGAAAAGTAACAAGAGGGTCCAACTACAATCCAAAAGTGCTTCGTACCAAGAGTGAGCAACAACTTACGAAAAAAAATTACGCATTCCTTTCCTAATGAAAAAAAGGGAAACAACAAGAAGGTGTCTCAAAATTAGAAGAAAAGAGGAATTTCCAACATTATCTTATATCCTTAACATATGTTTCTTTTAATTACAATAACCTAGGTCACCAAGGACTAAATCCACACACAAGGAGGTTGCTTTTCTTAAAAAAAAACAAGATGTAATACCCAATCCTAAAAGGCCACAACTTATGCTCATCAAGCTACTAGGAATAAAGGGTACCATGACCCAAATCCTACAACGGAAAATCACATACACTTATGAAAAAGGGAGTACTATGTAATTATGAAACATCACTATCAACAAGGTGTTTAACAATTCTGGGTAGGTGGCAAAACCAAAGGTTTACCTATACATTGTACTCAACACATAAATCTTACTCATTTTATAAATCAACTTATTAAGTCAAAATTTATAGTTTCACTTGCTAATCACATTACTTACGAGTTTTATTAATTAAAACTTCCTCCTATTATGACATCACATGTTTGTGTTATAAGGAGCACCACTAGGGTTGGCATGATATCTCACCATTCAGTATAGGCGGCGGAAATATTTATTTTACTCCTAGGGAAGGTAGAAGGAAAAAGATTCCTTTATATTCTTCTACATAGTTTCATTTATTTTTTTAATCTACCAAGATTATAGCACGAAACCATTTTCCCTTACCTAATGTTCAAGTGTACATGTTAAGTTTCAAGTCCAAGATCCTCAATTAGAGTTTTATTATGCTCAATTTAATTATTTTACCAAATATATCTTAATGCGAAGGAATAGTCAACCATATCACATGATTACTTTTATGGGAATAAGAGATAACTCAACATATTGCATTTTCAATTCTAAAGGAACACGAGACATTCAACATAACAAAAACATCATTAATCTCGTAAGAACTAGGAATCTATCAACTAACATGTATAAAAAAAATATTTCAAGGGTTTACAAAATAATTACAAGCATCATTAAACATTCCTAGTGGGTCTCCACATGTCTCAAAAGAAGTTACAAGGAAATACCCATTAAAGAGGCATATTTACTTCTACGAATTTTAGAGGTTTAACAATTTTTGTTGTTTAGGATCAGACATTTACTCACATAATAAGAAAAGGAAAGTTTTCAAATCAACACTCATATTTCCACAAGATACCACCAACAAAGAAAAAAAATTACATGAAACATTTTACTCCAACGATACTAGATTCCCATCAAAAGGTATCAAGTGCAATAGGACAACAAACGAATGTACCCAAACATGGAATTTACGACCAAAATTTGTAGTTTTAAAAGAAAAAGCACAATATAAGCACCACCGAGATTAAAATATTAAGACCTACCAAACTAACATCTCTAAGAGTAAGGTCCAAAAGACTCAAAAACATCCATAAGTGTCTCCATGTAACCCAAATATTAAGAGGTCATAAAGTGTTATTCGTAACAGTTTTTTAAAAATGTTAAGGCAAGGGTAGAATTATTTATAGGTCAATGAGAGCAAGACGAACACACTTTATTAAACACGTTGCCTGAATGGCCTTAAATATAACCATAATTAATAAGATACATACAATCCACAAGTCAATACTTTCTATAATGGAACAAGGAAACCATGATAAAAATTAGCATGCCATTGTGGAACATCACTACCAAACAACACTTATCGATTAAAATATACAGTCAATCGAGAGTCAATACAATCCCAATAAAATCCATAAGCCCATAACCAAACACATCTACTCAAATGAGGATAAATACTCTTACCAGGTCGTAAGAGAGTCACCACCATTGCTATCAAACTGCCAACTAGACTGTACTATGAAAAAAACTCTCTCTAGAAAGGATGAGTAATGAAAGAGTCACTCCAAGATCCTACACACACCAAGGTTCCATATTTTCAAAACTAAGGGATACTTAAAGCACCTAAGAAGACATTCAAGGAACCTAGGGTGTACCCCCATATGAAGGAATGTAACAATACAAACAACGTACAACCATCTCAACAACATGCACAAAAGAATCATGTAACACTTAGCTAAGTAGCTCTGAGTCACCAATCAAATTAAAATATAAGAAATATCAGAAATCAATGAAAGTGGCTATGTATCCACAGTGCAATGTTTGAAAATTTCTCGCAAAAACATAAATAACTAAAAAATCCTCAGAGCTTCTCAATCCAATCATAAAATAGGATGTTGATTCTTGATACAATAACACAAGTTTACCAATATAAAATATAGAAATTCAACATCACAGTGACTTCGTATCCCTTCATGGCCACCAATAGGGGTACTATACTACAAGCTCAGTTCTAAGAATGTATACGCAACGCTAGATCAAAAGTGACACAAGACCTAATATCCACTTACTCATACAGACATTAAATACCCAGAGCGATAACCAAACTAGCTTGTCTAACCACTGAAAGAAAAAGGGGAGCTTTAGGAGACTAAAAAACTTCTAATTTACTTTGTTTGACCCCCTTAACATAACCACTAGTGTTAAACCACAAGAATCACACCATACAATTTATCATTCCTAAAAGTTCAACAAGGATTAATATCAATGGGTTTATCACATCATACGACTAAAGAAAGAGTTAGGACTCATCAAAAAACATCTTTTCAAAGTAGAAACAAGTTCCTCCTACATCATAAGTTCACAAAAATATCAATCTAATTCAACGTTTTTGGTTAACCGGGTTCGACAAAACGCCCCTAGGAAAGTACAACAATTCAAACAACTTTATCATATTATTTTTATTTTAATCATAGAGGTTCGAATTCTGCTAACTATTTTAAGGGTTTAAAATTTGGCCCAGGGTCCAGGCATCAAACACATGGCTCTGATACCAAGTGTAATGCCCACATTGTTCCCACTCAAACCCACTATAAACTTGATTTTAAACTGTAAAAATTATAGAATAATTTTTTATTTTACTTTAAAAAAAGGTTACATGGCATTAGCCGAGATTTAATCAAATCCTGATTATAAAATTTTGGATAAATACAAGGCATTGAAAAACAGTTATCAACTAATTAAGATTGCCCCAATTTTTCAAAATTAATATTACGTTTAATTCTTTAACTAACAAGGCTCAAAAAATTTAGTTCAATAATATTAATTAGCCTTTCAAAACATTACTCCATTTATCCCTTTTAAATTAATTTTATTTAAGGTACAAAATCAATTTTAAATTAAATCATACTAGTATAATAATCTTCCATTGTTAAATGCATGCAATATATAATAAATTCCTTATTCTAAAGGGGAAAAGTCCACAAATTAGTCTAATCCATTGGCCCCATTTAACATTATATAGACACATATTTTATTTAAATACATTCCCACTTAAATACCCCATCATTCAGTGATGTAGGGTTCATCCTACACCCTTGTATCTAATATTTCCCAACCCTTAGATTTAGGTTGGGCAAAAGTAACCGTAGATATCTTTATGGAAAGCCATATGTTCATTTTCTAAAGCAAAACTCTCATTTCCTTTGTTTTTTGTTGCAAGTGAAGGAAGGAGAAGAGGGAAAGAATCCATGGATGCCATTAAAGGGGGTTGGAAGCTATTATTTTGTTAAAAACTTGTGTTTAAGACATAGATCTACCCATTTCCTATGTGGGTATTGATCTCTCTCCCTCATTTGTTCTTACACAATATTTTTCTTGTAGGTTAAAAGTATATACAATGAGTATATACCCATTTGGGTAAAAAAATTAAGGATCCCTACTTATTTATTTTGAGAAAATTCATCTATTTAGATACACACACACACACACACACACACATATATATATATATATATATATACACACAGATTTATATGTATTATTATATATATTTATAGATATATTATTTATTTAATAACTCGAATCTACCATATATATACACTTATATATATATATATATATATATATATATATATATATATGAATAATGAAAAAGTCACGGTTTCATATTTTTACTAGAATGCATGCAAAAAGAATATATTACTAAAGCCAACTACATATTAAACAGTGGAAAAGGGAAGGAAAAGTTAGCAGCCCTGCCCCTTCATCCCATTTAAGTTGACTAGCCATTCATGCAATGGGGGCTAGACTTCATTGGAGTGATTAACCTAAATTCAAGCCAGGGCCACAAGTGGATACTTAAAACAATAGACTATTTCACCAAGTGGACTGAAACAGTAGCACTTAAGGAGGTAAATGAATGCAACATCTCATATTTCTATGAAAGGATATTCACCAGGTTTGGATTCCCAGCCACTATTATATCTGATAACGCATTGGCATTGCTCGGTACAAAGATCACTGGATGGGCTGTCAAAAACGGTGTATACCTTAGCACTTCATCAAACTATTACCCTTAAGGTAATGGCCAAGAAGAGTCCATAAACAAGAGCCTATTAAGGATTATCAAAAGGGCTCTTGATGAAAATAAGAGAACTTGGCATACAAAGCTCAAATAAGCTCTATGGGCTGATAGGATCACATTTAAAGGGTCCACAAGAAGCTCCACATACAAGATTCTATATGGAAAAGAGGCAGTATTACCAATATCATTAGAGCTTCCCACTTTAGAGCTCATGGAACAGTTGGAACTAGACGAGTGTGAACCTATGGAAATCAGGTATGTATTAAAGCTGATGGAAGTAGGAGAGGTGAGAGAGCATGAAATGCAGATCATCAAGAAGGATCAAGCATTGATCAAGAAGAGATTTGATAAGAAAGAAAGAACAAGGACCTTCCAAGAGGGGGACTTAATTCTAAAGTGGGATGCTGATCGGGAAAAATTAGGAAGGCATTCCAAGTTTGATGCCATTTTGAGTGGCCCCTACATGATCACAAGGTGAAAAATTAGTAATGCCTTCTAGCTGGCTAAATTGGATGGCAAATAATTGTAGATTCCGGTCAACAAGATCCATCTCAAACATTGCTACTAAAAAGAAAGCTTCCACCCATGCAAATATTGGCATAGGATTTTAATTTCTCTAAGTGCGTATGCACATTGTCTTGTTGTAGCATAGGTTTTATTTCCCTAAGTGTTGTGGCACAGGTTTTCATTGCTCTAGGTTTGTGTCATTATATAGTTCAATGTGCCTCTAGCTGAATGTGCCATGCCCTTTAACATTTGCAACAGGGAGACCCATGGTCGCCATGATAGTTGGTAATTTTAAAATAGAACAAACGCAAAGCAACTAAAACTGGGTCTCGAAGGGTCCATTTTTAGAACAACGGAGTAGGTTCCAGGTTTCCAAGTGAAAACGTTGGATTCAAGATTCAAGAATGGGACTAGAATAAGGCCACTGCCCATGACTCCATGCCCAATGGATAAAATAAGGCAACTGAACTCTTCATCTAGTAGGCAGATGTCCCCGTGAGTCACAAAATTGTTATCTCAATATTGCCACCCGATAAAATTGATCAAACACGAACCTACATAGGAATAAATCTCTGGTTTAGTTCCAGCATACGAGCCCACATTCCAAATCCAATAGTCAAGCTACAAGAAGGCTCAAAAATGGAAGTGCAGGGTCGGCTAAGGAGGAAAGCAATGTCAAAGAAGCCAGAGCATCTCAGGAGAGAAATGGTGGAAGGCTTAAAGTATTTGGGCTTCACAAATGATTCAAAGTAGGCTTAAATTGACTACGTATGGAAGAGCTGGCAGAAGCTACCACGTATCTCAACGATGCTTCTCCAAAGGTTAAACCCAAAGGGTAGTCCCCAAATAGGCGAAAAGATTCCATATGTCCCAGGCCTAAAAAGGCAAAGAGCCGGCCATTGAAAATTCCAAACAAGTGGAAATAACCACGTGTTAGCTCGGTGCAATTTCAAAAGTATGAACCCAAGGAGGAGACTCAAACTAGCGTTAACTCTCCATGTGGTCAGGGTCCAATAGAAGTAAAATTACAGTGCACCAAAATTAGTTAAGTCAAATAGTGTCAGCAGAAGGCACCAAGTGTCTCAATAGCATACATTCAAAGGTGCTACCCAAAGTAGAGACTCAAATGAGCGCGAGACTTCCACGTGTCTAGGGTTCGAGTAAACCATCGGCCCGAATCGACTACGTATCGCAGACTCACAAAAGGAGCCACGTGTCATCTCGGCACATATTCAAAGGTAAATCTAAAAGTGGGTCTCTCAAACAAGTGATGTCCTTCCACGTGTCCTAGGTAAGACATATGGTCCCACCAAACAAAAATACTTAGCCAAAACACAAAGAAATAGAGAAAATTTGCGAAGGGTGCCAGGTGTCTCTTCGGCGTAACTTCAAAAGAAAAATCCAAAAGCGGTCACCAAATGCGTGCCACCTCTACACTTGGCCATGCTTCTAGTTAAGGAAGGAAGGTGGGTCATTGGAGGAAATTCAAAAAATTTGGGTTGAAAGGCATAAAGTTTAAAAAATAGTCGTACCTTCACTGATGCCCAAGGAGCCACGTGTCAGGCCTAAATTACATGCGGGCTGGTGGGCCTGGGGAGGACTTCTCATCCAAATGAAAGATGAAGACTGATGGGCTCGAAGATGGTATTTTGGCAAAGTTAATTTTCGGGATGCAGGGCATTTTTTGCATTTTTGTATTTTTTTGAAAAAGCGCAAAGTGAATTTCAGGCCCGCGGACCCGTCCTAGTAACTGGTTTTTGCCATTTTTCTACGGACCCAACTTAAACATTCAAATAGAAATATATTTCAATCTAGTGCCTAAAATTCAACAAATTTGGCACCATTGGAAAGGCCTCGACCTCGTCTACACCATCGAAACCTAAAACTTGAATTTTAACGAAGTAAGGTGGGTGAAAATTGGGAAAACATCTTCATACCATTAATATGTGATCCGATTACTCCAACAACCAAATAAGATTTGATTTCATCTGTCATTCTTCCTTCTTCAACACATCGAACAGACATAGAGTGGTGGCTTTAATAGATGGTGAGTGGATTCTCAGGGGCATTGATGACTTGTAGCTGAGATCCAAATCAATTTTCCTGCCTATTTTCTTCTTCTCCCTTCACTTCATCTATAAAATAAGGAGCTTGGATCATTATAAAGCGTTGGAAATTTTTGTTTTGCACCCTCCCTTCTTTCCTTCTCTGCAAGTGAATTTGTGGAGTTTTACAAACCTCCCATTCAAATTGTAATACAAAGTTTTTCCTCTTGGCTACTATAATGTAATGTATCAACTCTAGAGAAATAATATATGTCTGTGGATGATTCTCAACCCTCTCATGTGTTCAATGTTGTCTTCTGATCTCTCATTACATTTTGGTTATATGTGCATGATGTTTTTATTACATTTCTATGTTTTGTGTTAAATTTCAAAATAGGTGTTTAGCATCCCTTTGGTGCATCACCTTGTTAGCTTAGGTTTATTTTTCTTATATCTTCTCAACCCTGTCTCCTTGGTAAGATAGAGTAGGTTATAGATTAGATCCTTTGCAATTTATTTATGTGCACTTGAATAGAGGAATAGGAACTGGCCTTCTTCTAGAGAGCGCTCTAGATTTTAAAGTCCCAAACTTTGAGAGATGCTCCATGTTATGCTATCACACTGAGAGTATAAACTCATTGAGTTACAGAAATTCAGGGGTGCTATGATTTTGCACTAACATTTCCTTGATAAAATTGATGTCAATATGGATTTTTCAACATATATATAAATATTTTCAAATTTAAATAAAACAAAAAAAGGAATACACAACTATCTGCATAAGTAGTGTTCTATGTTTATGGTAAAAAATTGGAAAGGGAGGATGGTTTGGGACATGCCATGAGCTTCTTCACCCCATCACGTGATCTATGTTCTGAGTGGTGTGGCTACAGCCACACCACTATGCCCTTTATGCCTCCCCATAGTAGCCTCTATGACTTCTAACCTCTTCCTTCCAACTTGCATACCCCTCACAACCATCATGGTGTCCCTTCCCCATTGAAACCCGCTGCTATTTCCTCCCCATGATAAATATTTAAACCCAACTGCCATTTCTACCAATGGTCGACCGTTATATCATGTGCATGAGATTTTGTTTTTTAATCTATATGGGTATATATATATGGGTAATAAGAGAATATTTTGTTATATTCCAAAAAAAATAATAATGAAACCCTAGATGGGTAAAATAACCCCAAGATTATAAACAAAAAAACTCCCTACTTCCATTAGCGGAAGATCAAATATCTCCCTAGTCTCTTCTTCGTCCTCCATCCTTCTCCAAAAACCACCTATGCAAAAGGAAAAAGAAAAAAGAAAACAATTAAAACGAAAAAGAAAAGAAAGCATATAGTAGAGGAATATCGATTGTATATTTATTAATGCCTTTATTTGAAGTAATTTCGTTGGGGAATGGAAAAAGAAACAAGAATATCTATTAATTGGTCATTCTCTATCAGAATGGTTAAAATTATTTATGAAGAAATGATTGCTTCCAACCCAAAAACTTAAAGTATAATCTTGCCAAATAATTTTGATTAATTGGCCAAATAATTTTGAGAGTTTACATAATTTTCATTGATCTGAGAATCAAAATGCCAGTTATACTCAACCTCAATATATGTCTAGACGATGTTGCTTTTCATTTGAATAATCCCTTTTTAGCCAAATTACCCGAGGCTTATGCTATTTCTGATCCAATTGTAGATACAATGTGAATTATACCTTTTTTATTTTTTCTCTTAGCCTTTGCTTGGCAAGCTGCCGTATGTTTTGGATGATCTTAGCAAGAAGTATCCCTAGGATCTAGGGTCTAGATTCATTTGATCAAAGGGCCCAATAAAACCCTTCACCTTTATGTTTTGGGATTAAAATTATCTAGTTGAAGGGGTGGTGTAAATTAAATAAATGGGGGAGGGTTAAGTTAATTAAACGGGGTTCCTACGGAGTTAAACTATGGGTTTTGGGGTGAAATAAACTTAGAGAATGTTAATTTTTTATTATTGGGTAAATAAATAAGTGTTTAGCATAGTTGGGGTGGTATTTATTATTTAACGGGGGTGATAAAATATTAGCTTTGGACGTTAATAATTTAAATTGTGGACTAAGTGTGTACTCTAACCTGACAACACTTATGGGAAATTAGAATAAATTTAGTAAACAATTTTAAAAATAATAATTTACTAGTATTTTTAAGTGATTGAGTTTGGAAACGAGCACCAAATATGGGGTACTACATCTAATATCAGAGCTTGGGTTACTACACTGAGAGCTCTAGGTAATTTTAACATTAAATTAATAATGGTTAAATTAATATAAGGAAACAATTTAAATCGTTTCCGCTACCTTATAAAAACTCATAACTTTTCCTTCCTTTCATAAAGAGGAACCGTGTGTTAGGTATGAAATTCGAAATCTATCATGGATCTAAGACGTAGGTCACTTACGCTAGATCTGCATGCCCCTAGTTTAGGACTATAGACACATAAATTCAAATTTTTTAATCTTATTGAAAAAACACATACAAATCACTCTCATTCTTATCAATTCCATTATAATTAGTGATTTTTGCTAATTACCTAATGTTTAATGCCACTTTTGTAATTAGAAACTGTTTTTTTTATCACCAAATCCTTTTTACATTCACAATGCCACTTTACGATGAACCATAAGTAAAAATCCTCTTTAAAACATGCAATCAGTGTTTATTAGATAATTAAGCTTTTTTCACCTTGTTTTTGTCAATATACCCTACTTTTGGCTCAAGTCCCTCTTCCAACAACTCAAAATCACGTCACTTTCATCCATTGCATCTCAACAAGCTTCAAAATCTTATCATAGCCTCCTAGTTGACCCTAATCGATTGATTAAGGCTCCACACATCTTAATCACTAGGTAATTCACTAATCAAGATTAGAAATTCTATTCTAATTTTGGATTTTAGTCCCACATGTACCAAAATACAAGTTTTTCCGAAAAGGAAAACTATAAAAAGAGTTCACCTCTTACCTTAATACTTTACACCATGCTTTGATTTTCATCTCATATAATAAATATGATATATATCCAAGTTCAATCATTTCCTAAAACCTTCAACAAGGTTAGTGGAATGATATCTAAAATTATAATGTAGTCATTTGGAAAGGCCATTTCAACTTGTTTGGTGTAGCAGCCATATCCATTTGGTTTTCCTCTTATGTCTATTTAGGCTTATGTTAGGTAATTGAGCATATTATTAGGCATGATTAGTTATATTTTGAATTGTATTCATGTTACTTAAGCATTCCCATAAGCTTCTATCTTAATGTTACATTCCTAGGCTTAGATCCTTGAATAAAGGTGGTAATGGTGTTAGCCTTCCATAGTTAGTCATATAATTTTCTTTTTAAAGCTTAGGGTGCTTTCATTTGACACATCTGGTTGGATCATACGCCATTGCATTAAATTTTTAAATATTTTTGACATACTTTCAAAGTTTTTCATTTTATGTTTTCTAGCTTAGTTTTAATTTTCCTAGATTAATTTCAATTTTTTCAGCTTACTTCAAAGTTTCTCAGAATAATTTCAATTTTTCTAGTTTAATTTCAAGCTTTCTAGAGTACTTTCAAGATTTTTAGATTGGTTTCTCAAGTTTTTTATATTAATTTTAAATATTTAGAGTAATTTTCAATGGTTTGTAGATCAATTTTCAAGCTAGGTAGTTATTTCAATCAGATTAGTAGTAGAAGTTGTAATTTCATGTTAATTGTAGGATATAAGGAGGTGAAGCCTTGTCAAAATTTCCCCAAGTGAGAAAGTTTTGATATTTTTCAAGAAATTCTTCTCAAAAGTGAGATTTTGAGCATCTACAGGAAACTTTCTACCTGTGCAACCAGATATGTTCATGTGTAACCAAAGGTGTACCTGTGACACTAGAGGTATTCCTATGTAAAAAAGGTGTGCATGTGCAATACTGGATTGTGGCCTCTTACTGTTGTTATCACCAAATCACAGCACCCTTATGTTTCCACAAGTGCATATACTTGAGCTCACGGTGTGATTGGATAACATGGGTACTATCTCAAAGTTGTGGGACTTGCTATTTGAGATAGACCTCCAGAGAAGGCTAGTTCTTGCTTCTAAACTACCTACCACAATCTACTCTAATGCAGGGGAAACTAACTATTCTAATCTAAATTTCTAAAGGACCATGGAGAGAGAATGCATAAAATGAAATCCTACACTAAAGCGGTGATACACCAGAAAAGGAGGGTGTGAGAGTAGTCTCCAAATGCGTGAAATATAGAAGCAAAGTGCACACTAGAAGAGGTGATGACAGTTCTCCATAATCTAGAAAAATGCATTCACAACAATATTTCAAACATACACAATGATAATGGATCCTTGCATGAACATAATAATAGACACAATATTCTTGTAAAGAAGAGGTTGAAGGGGCAAGAAGAATGCAAGAAAACACAGCAGGGGAAGATACATCCACAAACTTATATTTTATTGCTTCCTGATATGCACAGTTCAATCGGTTACAAGGTAAGAGCCTGGATCACCATGCAAGGAGTCCACAACAAGGGCCTGCAACACATTGTCTTCACAAAGAAATTTTGGCAGAACTTTGCTACAAAAACTACCTCTATTTACAATGAGCCCCAACACTCCCATTTATAGAAAAAATGAGAAGAAAGAGAGAAGGGAAAAGTGGAAATCCCGAAATCTGTCCTTCAACCACTTGTAAGAGGCATTAAATGGAGTAAAATGATTATATATTACTTGAAAAAGGCTCCCCATACTGTCCCAGGTGCTGCAGCAGAGAAAGAATGATGGCCATGCCTCTTAATTGCACTCCCAACCACCAAATAAAACATTGTTATGAACCTAGCCACGTTTTTTTAAAAATATCGATCAATCTCTCATCAAATATGGAATTTCTTGATTTCTGTGCATCAGGATTGGATTCATAATTCCAATGGTACTAATTTTGTGTGATTTTGTTGAGAAATGCAAAAGTTATGGCCTTCTGAGTGCGGGCAACTATTTTGGGTCTGGCAGGCATTTTCTGTCATTTGACGGGAATGAGCATTAACTGACTGGAGCCGAATATGTTTCTTTTAATTAAATATATCTAACCTTGTTAAAAATAAGAAATCCAATATAGAGGACGTCGTGCTCATTCCAGAAAGTCCAATTTTATGAAAATCAGAGCTCAGAGTCAAAAGTTATGGCCATTTGAAGTTTCAGGGTCAAACTTTGACTTTTCTTCTTTTCCTTCAGCCGTTTCAGCTTTTTCACGTCCCACGTGTACCTTTGTCTCAGCTATCTCGGATGAATATCTCCTGCTTCAGCTGATTCGGGCTTCCTTGTTCCAGTTTGCGGCTTTTTCACCTTTTCACGTCCCACGCGTCCCTCGCGTACTTTTGTCCCAACTGTCCAAGACTGCCTGGGAAAAATATCTCTAAACCACCCAAAATGGACTATCTTTCAGAAAATCAGCTGATTCACGTCCCACACGTACTTTTGTCCTGGCTGTCCCAAAACTGCATGAAACAAAAACTTGATAATTTTCCTTACTTTCGGCCGTTTCGGCTTTTCGCGTCCCGACGTCCCAACTGTCCCGCGGACTGCCTGGGACAAAAATGTCCGACTTAGCCGATTTTATTTATTTTTCAGCCCCAAGCTTGGTACGAAAAACCTCAGTACAACCTGAACTGGTACGACCCAAACCCTTCAGACCCAAAATTCGTTAAAACAGTCCTGCAACCTTATTTTTCGCATTTTTTCCATTTTTTCTAACTCGTTGGGATTTCTTCTTGGATGGGAGAGTTAAAAAAGCCTAGGGACCCCGAAAAACATGATTTTTGGCCTCGTATCAATCTACTTGCTTGGGAATGAATAATTTGTTGCATGTTATCAAAATTACCTTGAGGGTGAATTTTGGATAACAACTGTAACTTGTGCCTATGCACTACTGGGTATGCCAATGCCTCACTTGATGTGCGTATACAACACTAATTGTGTAAAATTGACAAAAGGGGCACCTATGACATATTGCTTGTTCATGTTTACTACTAAGTATGACCATGCGCTACAAAGTATGCCCATAGACCAAGGAGTATGCCCATGGACTAGGAAGTATGCCCATACACTAAGGTAAAAGTTCCTCAAACTTCAAAATTTCAATTTCTATGTTTTTATTATCTCTTGAAATTGCACCCTAGTTGAGAGATGATAGTAGGCATGTAAATTTTTCTTTCATCTCTCACTTTCGTATATACAATGGAAACACTTCATGTCTTTGATTATACCTATTGTTGATCTGAGTCTCTGACATCAATGTTGGGTCCTTATTGATGTATCCTAAACTAAGTTTTGGGGTTTTGAGGATAAAAACATGACTGTAACTGAAATTGAAAAAGGTGATACACCAAACTTATCGAGGGACTTGAATGAGTATATGCACAAAAAGTATTGAGGGCTTTAACTGAGTATATGCACATTAAAATTGAGAATGAATTATGGATGCACTCCTATGTCAAAAAGGTCCTCCTTTTTGGTTTTCCAATGCACAAAATATATAGAAAAATTATTCACCCAACCGGTTTTCATACAAGTGTGCAACAAGGAAATTAATAATTTCTGAGCATGAAAATTATACCCTAGTCTTACTTTTTTAAATTTCTATCATTCCAAGACACCCCAGGTCTATCCATTTAGTCCAAGTGACCTCCTAATTAATGTTATATCATCCCCCTAGGTGATTTATAAAATTCCATTCATTCCCCCTAGTTGATTTTAGGAGTTCATTTGCAAGCTACATGCAGTTAGGTGAAGGGCTAAATTTTACCTTCCTAGGGAGAAACCCCATGAAGCAGAGAAGAAGATCCTAAATAGACACAAAGGTCATTCAAATGTCTATAAAAATCATGGAAATGATTCAGGAATATTTCGGAAGGGCTCAGAGAAGTTGGGGCAGTTTCACCAGAATTAGGGTTCACAGGCCTAGTCAGTGCACATGAAAAAATAATCGCTAAGCTTTAGAAGGTGATTCCATGAGCTCTAGATGGATTTTTTAGAAAAATGAAAGATCTAGAAAAGATGGTTGCAAGTCATATATGATGGTGAAATCACATTCTTCACAACACTTTGGCGCATCAACTCTACAGGAAGTTTTTCTCAGGAACATGTAGAGTACCAAATCATAAATCCACTCTATCAGGGACCACATGGAATAATCAAGACACGATAAATTTTCCATTGGATTCTAAATACAATTTCTTGTCAGTATAATATTAAATTTTTGCAAAAACATCCATCAAGAGCTCAAGTTATCCTCATCGCAAGTTTTCCTCTTGGAGCAAGTTCAGGACTTAGCCAAATTTTGGGAGGAAACGTGTCAGCTCCAAGACTATGGTGGGAATTTATGCCCCTGATGTACTTGAGGGTCATGTAAATCAGCCTTGGAAAATTCATCCAAACCCCATGTGACATCTAGAACCCCATACGACCATCAACATTACCACTTCAGCACCTAGGTGTAATTTATAACTCAAATTCCCTTCCGTTGGATCAACGCCAATTTTTAGCTCTAACACTTCCATGGAATTTTATGTCCCTCATGTCCCTCAAAGCTCAGGGAAAATAAAATGCACCCATCTCTCTCTAAGCATCTTTTTAAAAATTTAAATATTTACCTACTTCCCTTATTTGCGTAACCAAGTTACACCTTGAGCATCAATCGAGATTGCTCCCACAACATCACACATTGTTAACCTAGGGTGTTATAATTTGGCACTCATGTTTGCTGGTATTGTTGAGGATTAATTAATGTTATAAAATAAAAAAACCATTTCTTTCTACCTCGCTAATTTAGAAAAATGTGATTTTCAAAGACTCACAATATAACCTCCTGAACCCCGAAAAAGAGATGTCAACTTCCACCTGTGTTCCATGTTGTGAGGGGATTTTTATTAAACCTTATATAAACCCCAAATGATTGTCTGTGCTCTCTTCACCTCCCTTCTAGGATCCTGATTATCATATTTAACACCTTTAGTAAGTTGTTAAAACTTAAAATTTGGGTTTCGTATCATCTCGACGTCCAGACCATGAGTGATGAAACACTTGTCCACCTTCGCAAACCTCCAGTATTTCTACTAGATATTTTCCTAGAACCATCAATTTGAGGAAAAATACTCATCTTCATAGTTTGGGAAAGGCATTTTGTAGGCCTTGGGTTGTTTTTTGACTAGGTAAAATGGCTCAACTACAACCGGTGGATGTGGAAAACTCATCACTGTTTACAATCCATTTTTCAATTCTCAGTTTTGTCAACTTTGATGATTTCTCCATATATTTGAGAGAATGTAGGAAATTTTTGATTTCACATTCATTTATCAAAGGTAAGTTTTTGATGAGGTTTTCTTATCCCTTGAGTAAAAAATTGTGGTTGTTACAACTAGCACAATTACAACTCGTGGCCCTTATAAACTAGCCACCCTTTTGTAAACCATTCTCTAGTTTTGAATTCTTTCAGTTCCTCTTATCTATTGGCATATAGGAGGTCACGTATAAATTTACCCATTGTGCATTGTCTAACACAAGGAATATTTTAAACGTGGTTTCGTAACCTCTGAGCCTAAATTGGGTGTTATTGTAACTAAAAGGAAAATATAAAACGAAGGTTGTAGTGCCCTAATACAGTTGGAAAACCATCATTACAATAAATTGTATTGTTGATATTATGTAATGTGTATGCGATGATAGTTTTAGCGGTGCTTTTGGGAAATGTGTATTAAATTATAGGTGTTCTTTTAATTAATATTTATATATGTTAAAAAGGGGCTTGAATATATATGTAAATGTAGTTGTAGAGGATAAGTCAACATTTTACGAAGTATTAAAAGGTTTATTATTGAAGTTTTGTATTAATTTTAAGATTCTAGTAAACATGGTTGTTAATTTGATTCCCAAATTTTACATTGTAAAAGTTGGATAAATATGTCAAATGAAATTGAATTTGACATTTTATAATGCATTCTCATTGTGAAATTTTTGATGAAATCTCTAGATTTTTTTTTATTTAACTAGAAAATATCGAAAACAATTATAAATATATCAGTAAACTTTAGTTTAAAACATGTGCATATCTATCCTTATCACATGATCTTTCTTAACAAAGATTAAAGTAAAACCTCATAACGAACTTCAAATTTTTTTCTTGATAACATCTTCTAGCTTAAAAAAATAATATCATAAATTCGAGTTTATCATTATAGCTTATATGCTAAGTGACATCATCCTAAACTTGATGGTTAGGAACAATTTTGTAAAACGGTGTCTTGAGTATGTGGTTCACTCTTAGGTTTTGTAATTATGTGTGTAGTATAAAGAACATGTTCTCATGAGGTAGTACTCCGTAGGATATCAACATCAAACATAGTGTAAGATCCTCTTAGATTGATGCACGTGTTAGGTGGAAAAGATCACCAACTAACCTTGAAATTCAACTTTAAGAGTTGAGATTATAAATGAGCTCAATACCCAATCTCAATTGTTGTTTGGGTTCTATGGTGCAATACTAAGATTTAATTGTGGAACTTAATAACCTCTAATTGTATGATTAGTTTGTGAAAACGTAACCATAAGATGATGTGCTTAATGAAAGCTGAAATTTAGTTTTTTCTCATATCATGTTTAAACCATTTTGTGGTGAGAAACATGACCCACATTGTGTAAACTCTAACGTGAACCTCAACCCCTTAAGATGATGAAAACCCCCATTTTTACCTCTCAATACTTTTATTAGGTATTGGATGTCTAATGTGAAACTATGTGATCATGTTCTTAGAGATAAACCCCTTAAGAAAGGGACTAGTAGTCTCATGAGGATACAAATACCCGTATTGAAAAATAGGCTACAAAATTCATAAGAAAAGATATATGGACCTAGTTAGGGGGAAATAAATCCTCTTAAGTAAGATGTAAAATTATACTCAAGAAAATTAATATAGAAAAAAGAACATAAGGAAGTAGGTTGCCATGTTTAAATCATTCAAATCCTTAAGTAATTGTTGGAGCATAACTATAGTAAAATTTTAAGTCATGCTTGACCTTAGGAAGTGTAATAGTGGGATGTTATTCCATAGGAAAGTGAAACATGTTCTTCCTTGTAACATGGTAAAACCCTCTTACTGCACTAACGAACTTATTTAATGTATAATCCTTAGTGGATAATAGAAACACGGCCTTAAATCCTTAAACAAAAAAATTGAACTTCACATCCTTTGGTTTAAACTTGTTCCGTTGTGTAACAAAGATATGATATAAGATCAATATGCACACCCTTAGGAGTGAATCCTAGGGATAATACCTAATAGTCTAGTGGGTAAATAAATACCCTATTAACAAAAGAATGAATTAAAAAATTAATTCAAATAATGTAGATGATTCTTATTCAATGAGTTACATCATAAGTTAAATGCTAAATTGTATAAAGGAAATATAGTGAAAAGGAAACAAAAGATATGATTCACACATTATGATCCTTTCTAGCACTTAAGTTAAAGATTGAAATATTTTTGTAATAAATGTGTAATCCTAAAAATATCAAGTCATGGGAAGACCCTATCTATAAGTTTATACTATAAATGAAGCATTATGTTGTGCCTTGACATTTGATAAAAATTTGCCTTTATGTGCATCATGTGTTTTCATGTTATCTATGTGGGTTAATGTTGTAGAAACATATCATGTTTTGTCTATTGTCCTAAGTGATCTCCTGTAGTGTCATGTGTAATACAATGTAAGTCACAAAAAAAACATGGTATTTTTATTGTTGAATTTGTGTGTGTAAAATGTGGGTGTAACAATGACATCCAAGAACCATGGAGCTACAAAGCAGAGAAAGGTAATCATTTCATATTTTTATGCCTATAGTATATATATATGAGTGTAATGATTGTGGTGGTGGTATAGACCTAACACTGTGAGTTATTTAAGATCAAATGTGTATAAGGAATGAATTGTGTGATGAGATCCTCAGGCAAGGGATGATGGAAAGCACCATGAATGACAATGCTCATGTGTTGAGAAAAATCATGCATGCTTGAGGTATGTTCTACGCAACATAAAGTGTAAAACAAGGAGTCCCTTGCACCATTTACCTTTCAATTCTTTTCAATTCACTCTGCCTACCTTCTACGATGAGAATTTAAAGATCTTGGAGGGTGATCCACCGTCTTGAGGATTCATAGACGCGGGTTTAGGTTTAGGGTTCCTCACAGGGTTTGTCATAGCCAACTTATTTTATTTGTTTCTCTATTTCTTTTACTATAAAAATTAATCATTTAAAATCTTTGGAGAGAACTCATTGGTGTTTTTTTGCACTGAGTATGTTTCTCTCTTGAAGTTATATCTAATTTTTAAAAAATGTAGAGTTCAAATATTTTATTCAAATGTCAGTAAATATATGTTTTATTATCCTTAATCTATTATATTGTTTAAAATGACATAGAATAATTTTGCCCACTCTAAATTATAAAAACGAAAAAATCCATTAAATATTTTTATATCTAAAAATAATGTATTTGAAACAAAATGAAAATCATAACATTTAAGATTCAAAAATATACATATATTAAATGTGTATAAAAGTAAACACAATAATTTATTACTTAATAAAATTTGGTTCACTATTTAATGTGTGAAAGATTTTTTTTCTCAATTTTTCTCATTTGAGAACTTGTTGTTTATTATAATAATATTTATATTTCATTTCCTATTTATGAAAAATAGCTGTTATCCAAAATTCACCCCCCAGGGTAATTTGATAACATGCATAAGAATATTCAAGTCCTAGGCACATTGATTGATTTAGAGCAAACATCATGTTTCTGAGGTTCCCTCAGATATTTTTCTAACTCCCCTAGCCAAAGAAGGAAGGAGCAAGCTCTGAGAAAATGCAAAAAGGTTGCAGAAAGGCAAGTAGATTGATCCAGAAAAAATCGTGAAAACTGGCTAAGTCCTGCTCAAGGGAGCAATTGGGACATTTGGGATTTGGAAAAGCCTCTAGGCAGCCCACTAAGCATTTGGGACAATCGGGCCAGAAGTACGTGGCAGGCGCAAAAGGCCGATCCGGCCAAAAGAGGAAGAAAAATTGGCTAACTGCTGAGAGGGTCACCTTTGGGACATCCGGGACATCTGGACGCGAACCGGCCGGTTCGCCTTAAATCAACACAAGCAGTCCAAAACAAAGTGGGACAAGCGGGCCAAAAGGACGCGAACCGGTCGAAACTGGCGAAATGGGAACAACCAGTCCGAAGGCAATTGGGACATTTGGGACAAATGGACGCGAACTGGCCGGTTCGCCTGAAATCAGCACAAGGAGCATTGTGCCATCTGGGACAAAAAGACGCGAAGGACATGAAAATCCAAAGGAGCCAAGAGCCAATCAAATCTTGCCACGTGTCCAACGCAAAGAGGGACAAGGAAGCCCATTTCAGGCGGATCGGAGGTTTTTGTCCCAAACGGTTTGGGACATCCGGGAAAAAAAGACGCGAAGGGTGCAAAAGAGCCAGAAGACCCATTGACCAATCAAATCATGACACGTGTCACAGGAAGAAAAGTCAACGTTTGGTCTGGAAACTTCAAACGGCCATAACTTTTGACTTCGAGTTCCGATTTTGATAAAATTGGACTTTCTGGAACGAGCACGACGTCTTCTATGCCAAAAAAACTAGATTTCTTATTTTTAATGAGGGTAAATATATTTAAATAAAAGAAACATATTCGGCTCCAGTCAGTCAATGCTCTTTCCCGTCAAATGACAGAAAACGCCTGCCAGGCCCAAAATAGCTGCCCGCACTCAGAAGGCCATAACTTTTGCATTTCTCAACGAAATCGCACAAAATTGGTACTATTGGAATTTTGGTTCCGAGCCCGATGCACAACAATCAAGAAATTCTAGATTTGATAAGAAATTGATTGAGTTTTTTAAGAAAACGTGGCCGGGTTCAGAACAGTGTTTTATTTGGTAGCTGGGAGTGCAATTAAGAGGCATGGTCATCATTCTTCTCTGCCGCAGCACATGGGACAGTATGGGGAGCCTTTTGCAAGTAATGTATAACCATTTCACTCAATTTAATGCCTCTTACAGGTGGTTGAAGGACAGATTTCGGGATTTCTGATTTCCCTTCTCTTTTCCTTCTCTTTTTTCTATAAATTGGAGTGTTGGGCTCATTGTAAAGGGGAGAGTTTTTGGGTAACAAAGCTCTGTCAAAATTTCTTTGTGAAGCCAGTGTGTTGCAGGCCCTTGTAGTGGACTCCTTGCATGGTGATCCAGGCCCTTATCTTGTAATAGATTGAACTGTGCATATCATGAAGCAATAAAATATCAGTTTGTGGATATATCTTCCCCTGCTGTGTTTCCTTGCGTTCTTCTTGCCCCTTTAATCTTTCTACAAGTATATTGTGTCTATTTATTATGTTCTTGCAGGAATTCATTATCATTGTGTGCGCTTGGAATATTGCTGTGAATTCATTTTGCTGGATTATGGTGAACTGTCATCACCTCTTCTAGTGTGCACTTTGCCTCTGTATTTCACACATTTGGAGATTACTCTCACACCCTCTTTTTCTGGTGTATCACCGCTTTAGTGTAGGCTTTTATCTTATGCATTTTCTCTCCATGGTCCCTTGGAATTTTAGATTAGAACAGTTACCCTGCCTGCACTGGAGTAGATTGTGGCAGGTAGTTTAGGAGCAAGAACCAGCTTTCTCTGGAGGTCTATCTCAAGTAGCAAGTCCCACAACTTGGAGATAGTACCCATGTTATCCAATCACACTGGATGCTTAGAGTGAGCAAACTAGAAATCTGATCAACATCCAGGGGTGCTGTGATTCAGTGATAACAATAGCTTTAGCGAGAAAATTCTCATAATTGCCAAGGTATTTTATGTTGTAAGAGATCAATTATTATGAATGTTGATAATAAATAAGTAACAACAAACCACACTTTTAAAAGAAGTATTATTACAATTAAAACTTGATTTTATTAATATATTTATCACTGCAATCCTTATTATTGTTGTTACAAATATTTATCTAAAAGTTCATACAATATTATCAAGGAAGAGAGTAGAGTAGTTAATTCAATATGAGAATAACCATCATAATATTATGGAAAAATACAACTTTATTTCTAAATAAAACATATAATCAATTTAATAAACATTTTTACAATATATATGATTCAACCATTTAGTTGATGATTTCTTTCCATTTTTATCTCTATCTATGTTATCTTATTTGAGGTTACAAGAATCTCTTTAGGAACTACTCATAACCCTCACGACTCAAACATAAGACCTTACAATAACCTATGATGAATAACTAATTTTTTTAAAATTCATCACAAAATTATAATATTATAATTTAATACGGACAATGTCACAAACATCTATAAATTATTATGAAAAATATGTTACAAATATTAATTATAGATGTGATGTTAAGGCTTCTAGCAATTGTGGATTACGATAGTTGCTTACATCTTATGTAGTTTGGCGACACTATTTTCCATATTTGAGGAAGAAGGATTGTTTTCATAAATTAAATTTTTCCCTTTGTGATGAAGTGGGATTGTTTTCATGAATTAATAATGATGACCACTATTATATGTCACATTCAAATACCTAACCTGAGAAAACAGCAACAATATCATTGATGAGAAACAAATTATGTTGTATAAATCATCAATGTAGAAGATAATGGGAGTAGGCGCACTAATAGATATGATTCGTTCGAAAGTTCATTACCCACATAAATCATGTGTTAATCTAAAGCATCCGACCAAAACTTGCATCACGTGGAAAAAAATTGAATCATGAATAAATATAATTAATTTCAACTCATCTAATGGTATACATCATCCCCAACTACAATCATGTCAGAATCCATGTGTACCATGAATAGATGGATGCTGAATATGAGAAACGTATTGTAAGACAAAGAAATAGCCAGTTTTGACCATTAAAAAACCATAGTTTATATCGAGGCAGTTCCGTGGCGAGCGCTATAGAAAATGTATACGAATACCATACAAGATCAAGTGGAGAATAAGACAGTCATCCTTCGATACTTCACCGGCCAGAATTACTTGACATCAAATAAACACTTTGTCAATTCAGTGAGAGAAATTCGGCTACAAAATATCTTTAAAATCCTTCTGATGGAAATTTCTTTCATCCAACGATAACTCTCCAACTGACTAGAGATTTCTCCTCGTTTGATAGGAAAAAAAATGTTCATATAATTGTGTCATTCAAACATAACCGATAGCATGAGGCTTCTCTTGACTATCCTGAAGATCATTCGAGTCAGATATCACTGCAATCTGTAGTGTGTAGTTTTCATCTTGATTATCACACCTTAATTACATATAATATAAGAGTAGAGACATGGGGTTTGATCACGATAAATATAAATTTTTAAATTGTATATTTTAGTTTGCAAAAAGTAGTAAATAGTAATTTTGATACAAAAATTGTGTAGAATATAATGTCAGATGGAGTTTATCTTTTCAGAGTGCTATATTACTAAGTTTTACTCTTAATTGTCATTGTAGGTTTTGTCTCACGGAGTAATAAGTTATAAGTTATAAGGTAAGTATGAAGGTTTTATTTTCCAACATTACCAGAAATTCATTTAAATTAAAGACTCAATATATTAACAATTGTGTTCTATAGTACATTGTTTGATTTTTTAAAGATGGGAATATAAACTTTTGAAGTTTCACATTTTTTTATTCTTCATAAATAGAGTTATATTTGTTTTGAAAATTTGTTGTTATAATTATAGATGAAAAATGAGAAAATCACTTTGAGTTATCTTCTATCAATATATTTACTCACGCACATCTAGAGTATGGGATTTAAGTTATATTATTGTCAAATTTTGGTAAGGTTTTTTCTACTATATACTCTCACATGTGTGACAGATAGAAAAGGATAACTATACATGGTGCTTGATATGTTTTATCATTTTACGGAATATAAGAGGTCTCAAAGAGTCTTAAAAAAATACATTATCCCCTCACTTTTTTTATCATCATATATGAGTTATATATTTTCTCTATTTCTACAAGGTAAAGGAGTCATGTTTTTTCTCTAGAATTGTTTGACATCAATTTCTTCATATACCACACAATTTTCATATGGATATTTGGGGTAGTGTTAATATTTTAATTTTTCCATTTCAATCGACGAATATCTATGATGTTGAGTTATCTCGGTAATTACTTATGTTTGTGGCCAATCTTTATATTGTTTATGTTTAGGTCCTTGATGGTGTCTTTAAAATATTTAATTGTTATGGAATTAGTTAGCTTCTAATTTACTATTCATACTCACTTATTTGCATTGAATTTAGCATGATCACCAATCGAGAGGGCAAAGTGAGTGTTGCTCTAATTAAATGATGCATGTAAAAATGTGTAGAATGATTTTTTTTCAAAATGATTTAGTTTTTTCATATCCTCTATTCAAAAAATGTCTTTCCAAACTATGTATACTTTGTCCAAATCTTGGACCATATACAATCTAGGGTTGTAAAAGTACTCAAGTTTGTGAATATGTATTGAGAAACATGGATCACATTACCCATATTTAGTTGGTAAATTTTCATCTTCTATCAATTCATTTCTCCTTTTTATTGTAAAAACACTACATTATAGTTGATGTGGGAATGTTCCCTCCTAAAAGGACCAATAAATGGATTTTTTTAATAATGTCTCGTTTATACTAGAAGAGAGAATTTAAATCATTTCTAGGATGTGGTTGTAGTCTATGTTGAGTACATGGCTACTAATTAACTGCTGTAGTGATGTTAGTATACGCACAAATTATTTCCAACACCACTTCTACAAAAATTTGGAAGGAGATAATCATGTTGCAAAAGCATGTAATATTTTTTCCATCGGAACAAAAGGATTGTAAATATTTATTTCAAATCTCTATAAGCCAAAGAATCCATGTAAAACAATAAAGCTATTTAGACAACACAGTCTTCTCACTCTATTTTTGAAAATATCCTTATATTTTTTAGATTACGGGAAGTTAGTTTTCTAGTCCTAGTAAATGATTGAGAAAGAGAAAATCAAATATGAATGTCTCTCTATGCTTACTCGCAAGGTAAAATCTCGATTCAAGAAACAATGTGCAACCTCATTCACCTTATAAAATCTTTTAAAGCATTTTTGTACAAAGGTTCAACGTATGGATAATAACAACACATTATGCATGGATGGATTTCCATTATAGTCTTAAAAATAGAAGTCATTGGTTGGTAAAATTAAAGCATAATCCAAACTTATAGTTACTTAAGGGCCATCACCTTATCGAACATGTTATATAAGATAATAGCCAAGGATAACGCACTTCAAATTTTCTATACTATTCATGCAACTATGAATCTATCAATTTTTTTGTTTGAAACCTAGCAAGTCATAGACTGCCATATCGCATAGTTGAGATGGGTATACTTCTTCAGCTAAGTGTTCAAGGATTGAGGGATTTCCATTCTGCCAAATTCTCCCGGGTCATGATCTCGGCCTCATCGCTTATTATGGTATCTCATTACGTCAATTTCAAAGAGAATTGAACCATAGTGGGCTCTTTAAAAGCCAATCATATTTCACCATTGATTCAAACGTCAATCAATATGAATCTATCAATTTATAAAATACATGCTTTATAAAAGTTCTTAGATACTCAACAATATGAATTCTATTTGGGGAAGTATCGAGTGAGTTCATGTTTCTTGGTCGCACACTATATTTTTCAATATAGAGTTACAAAAATCCTACTAATGCACTAAATTGTATTTCAATGTCTCAATTAGGAAGGTTTTTGAATTTTGAGATTTATCAATTGTTAAAAATATCTTGTGATGTGCTTAAAATTTCTTATCCACTAATGCTTAGAAATGCAACAGTTATTTTTTCAATTTATCCATCAGGTAGGGATTTGCACATTATCCAATAGGTTATGTTCTTAAAATAGATTATATTACTACGTTATCACTAATTGGGCAGAAATGTTGTTCATATGGTAATTATGATCCTTAATCAAATATTAAAAATGTTTATATTGTTAAGGAAAGTGTAGTGCCCACCTCTTCTTGCATCATTTTACTTGCTGAATCATTTTCTATTCTGGCACTATTTTGATACTATGAGGTTTCATTTTGGTTCTTGTGATGACACTTGTCACGATTGGGGTGTGTAGCACCATGTTAGAATTATGGACCATTACATCAGTTCTCTCATTGTATGGTTTTGATATCATTAGATTGTGATATAGTTGGTTTTATTTCATATATGATGGATGGAGATATGGTTTGTTTGTATACTTAGATATCATTGGTTAACTAAATGTTTTCATATAGTTCTTAGATGGATATGATAGCTTGGGTTAATATGGATGTATGTGTTAAGTGCTTATCCATTTCATACTGACATTTATTATGTTATAGTGTGAGTGATTATTCATGATTGATTCATTGATAATAGTTAATTGTTATATTTTATTAAGAAGATATGATTAATTTTTAAATTGAGTGTGCAAATTACAAGGCACAAAGGAGAACGTGGGTTTCAGGGTGCTACCTCAAGTTACACAAGCGGACGACTGGGCTGAGTCCTTTACCCATCCATGATTGTGTGTAGCCTTGTGTGTTGGTGGCATGTTAATGTTTGGAACACCATTGGTGGATTCCTAATTGTAATTATGTTAATTATACTTTCCTTATTCTTGTGATAAGCTAATATTTGGACATAATGCTCCCAACATTCATTAGAGTTATTTTAGGTTTTTTAATTTTGTTTTTAGTATATTGGGACCACGTAATTATCATTTGGGTGGGCCCCACCACGTCTTCCTTTGTGCCACTTTACCTAAAACTCGAATTTGGGCTAAATGTGCCAATTTTAGGGACCTCTTTTCACTTTAGGGGTCTCCCTTTCATGGAAATGGGCCCCTTGGACCCTACCTATGTGTAGGCGGGTCTCTTTTCATGGTAAAATGGTATTTTCCCTCCCACGTGAGCCCTCTCATGTCACCATATTTTAAGCGTGGTGGATTCTTGTGATTTCTTAAAAGATGAAGTGTATCGGATTTATTTACATTTTAGGGAATTTGGGAAATAACCTCCAAACTATGTTTTGTTTTATGCTCTATCTGATTTTGAGAATAATTTTTTAGGAGAAGAGAGGTGTGACTCATGTCACCCTCTCATTTGTGAGGATTGGTGACTTGTTCTTATTTTTATATTCCCTCATGGAGAGGGGTTGGGTATTTTTTGGCTTCTCATTTTTCATTTTGAAGATTTGGAAAACATGGAGGTTCGAGCTTGGGGTATATTGTTATTCTTGAAGTTAGATTTGTAAATTTGAGGTAGGATTCTTACTTCTTGTTGTTTTTATTCCTATATCTTAATGTGGAAAGGAAAGTAGGATTGTTACAATGTTGTATGTTGCATGTTTTTGTGGGATTGTTTTGTGTTATTATTCCTTTATTTTTCTCCAATCTGTCCTACTTTGGTGATGGATTTTTGGAATTGTATGGGATAGAGGGAGTATTGTTCCCTCTTACACAACATGGCTTGATGGGAAAGCCATGATGGTATTAATTTTATTCCTCCCATCATATGGTTTGATGTCGAGAAGGATTTTTTATATGGTTTGAACCTCCTTCTCCATTCTTGGCATGAAAACCATGTATGGTTTGAAACTCCTTCCAAGGAGGAGGCCTTGTGTTTGAGAAGGAGAGATAATTATGGTATTTTTGAATTGAGAGATAACGACGGCATGTTACATATTTTTATGGTGTTGCTATTATTGGTTCACATTTTGGTATCTTATGGGATTATTTCTGGTTTTCCCCTTGTTTATTATGTTTCATTTGGTTGTGATGTGTGTGTGATTGTCACCCTTGGTCCTACTATTACTTGTGTATTCTTGAGGCTTTCTAATCTCTCTCCCATGGGATTGGAGGAAGGCTAGAATGTCCTCCTTTTATTGGAGATGACATGTGATGATGGATTTTGGTTGGGAGGAAAATGGGACCCTATTATTTTATGCATTGAAGACTATTTTGGAGAGGAAACTTGTATATTTGTCTTGGAGCTTGCAGGAGTAAAATTTGAAATTTTGACATGTTGTTCCCATTTTTGGGGACACTTATCCTCTTGCATTTTAATATGATTTTTTAATCATGTTGTAACTATTGTGAATTTTTCTCCTATCTTGGGATGAATCTTGTATCTTACACTTGTAAATGTTGAGTCATGTTATCCTCTTTTTGAGAATGAATATTGGCATGTTGTAACCTTTCTTTTATCTTTATAAAAGGTTATTGTTAGACTTCGATTATTGGATTGTGATATTTTTTTGTTTCTAATTGGTAATGAAAGGGAGTTTTTAGAAATGTGTGAATGATGAGTTTCAAATAAATCTATAATAAAGTAGTGTTTTGTGTTTACAGTTATAAAGTTTGAAGGGAGGATGGTTTGGGACAAGCCATGGCCTTCTTTTCACCCTCCTCTGATCTATGTTCTGGGTGGTGTGGCTACAGCCACACCACTGTGCTCCTTATGCCTTCCCACAATCACCTCTATGAATTCAAATCTCTACCTTCCCCCTTGCATACCCCTTGTAACCACCATCGCATCCCTTCCCCATTGAAAACAACCATGTAGATATCCAAAATGACCATGTAGCCATTTTACCTTATTTGCAGTAGAAAGAATATCCATTTGATTCCCTCTTACGTCTATTCAGGTTTATGTTAGGTCATTGAGCATATTAGTAGGCATGATTAGTTAGATTTTGAATTGTATTCATGTCAGTTAATCATTAATTTAAGCTTCTATCTTAATATTACATTCCTATACTTAGAGCCTTGACAAGAGGTGGCAATTTTTGTTATCCTTGACAATTTATTTGGATTTAACTTATATGAAAGCAATGCCAAGGCTAGGTTCACTATACACTTTTGTGACACAGCAGGTGTATGGTGGAGGAATGAGGATCAAATGTTCAATTTGACCATAGATACGGTTACTTGGGAGCACTTTGAGGAGCACATTAGATCCTGATACATGTCTGAGAGATTTATTAAGAAGAGGATCGATGAGTTCCACAATCTCTAATAGGGTTTAGGAATAGTTGCACAATCTGAGAGCTAATTTTAGAATTTATTGGACTATGTAGATCAGTTCCAGGACGAGAAATTCCAAGTCAATAGTTTTAATCAAGGACTGAATGCAGATATAGCCAAGGCTGTCAGGATCTTATCTCCTCTGACACATGAGAAGGCCTTAGAGAAGGCCTACCTAGTTGAGGAGCACATGAGCAAGGCCCGATAGGATAGAGATATGAATAGGGGTATGTTTCAGGAGAACATGAAGTCATTTTAGGATCAGAGGTCATGAGGTATAACACCACCCCCTAGAGGAGGATTCAGGCCTCCACAGTCAATCTTGAGACCTCTACCTCACACCTAGCATCACTCATAACCACACAAACATTAGCAAAAGAGGACTAGATAGAAAAGAGTATGAATATGGTAAATTTTAATGAGGTTTTGGTGGGGGTAGAGATAGGAGATAGGGAACCCATCATGTACAACCATCCTGTATGCAGAAATTAGCTAGGGTTTGACCAAAAATGTTGGTACACCAGAGTACAAGAGGGACCCCTTATTCAAGGGTGTTAACATGGTGTTTTATTTATGGTTCCCCTTATCACTATATGTCGATGTGTAAGAACAAATGTGCCACCATTGATAGACAAAGATCCTAACTTTGAGAAGACAGTGGTAGATGTAGGACACACCCATCACGTCTATTCAGTAGTAAATAACCAAAAGGAAGAGCATCAAACAACAGTTATCAAGAATACATGTATTATCAGATGTATTTCTGTCTCAGTTATTTTTTATTCGGGTGCATAAGATTGATTTATATCACCATCTATAGTATACCAGTGTAGGCTAGTTGTGGTTATGAAGCCAAATATTTTACAGGTCTAGATAGCCTGTGGGAAAAGAATCATAGTGGATACCTATGTGGAGATTTGTATACTTAATTTGGGAGTATTATCCACTACCTTGGACCTTCGATCGTAGCCTTTAGGATCCTATGAGGTTATTCTGGGCATGGATTGGCTTGAATCTCAATGGGACAAAGTAAAATATATAAGTAAGATCATTGAGTGTCAAGATGAGCATCAGAATTGAGTTGTTATTTTTAGGATGCAAATGGTTATTTCCTTACGTATGATCTTGACTAAGAAACTCAAACGAAGCATGCACAAGGGATGTCATTTGTTTATGATTACGACTAATGATCGATCACAGAGTACTCCATATCATTCACCTCTTGATGAGTGTGCATTATTCAAGGAGCTAGTAGTTGTATTTATGAGCTAGCTTCCTCGATTAGTAGCCCATAGAGATGTGGATTTCTCCATAGACCTGGTACTAGGAGGAGTTCTAGTTTTTAGGGCACCTTATTGGCTGATGAATAAAAAGAGTTATGAGCTCAAGATTCATGTATAGGAGTTGCTACAGAAGGGCCTTATTTTCCATACTGTGTCTCCATAGGCGCCACCCTTTATTTTTGTGAATAATAAGGATGGTTCTCTCAGCCTTTGTGTTGATTTTAGAAATCTTAATAAGGTCATAATTAAGAATTGTTATCCACTTCCGTGGATTGATTACTTATTTTTTCAGATGAGGAAATCTAGAGTGTTGTCCAAGATTGTTGTCAAGTCAGGATATCATTAGTTACACATTGCAAATGAAGATATTTAAAAAAAAAATTCCACATATGATATGGGAGTTATTAGTTCATTATTGTACCTGTTGGTTTGACCAATGCCTCAACCATTTTAATGAGCGTCATGAATGAGGTTTTCAGGATATTTTTGGACTGTTTTATCTTTATGTTTCTAGACTATATATTGATATATTATCATTCCAAGGAGGAACACAAGGATTATTTGAGATAGGTACTATAGGTTTTGAGGGATTAAAAGCTTTTTGGGAACCTAGAGAAGTGTAGTTTCTTTCAGTCAAAGATTTAGTACTTGGGTCACATCATTTCAGGTGAGGGTATCTTGCTAGATTCCTCTAGGATTCAAGCCATACTTTATTGTCCAGTACGCACATCACTGATAAAGGTGAGAAGTGTCATGGGATTAACAGGGTATTACTTTAGGTTTATATAAGAATTTCCTAAGATTGTGCATCCTATTACTTTTGGTCAGAGAAGTGTGAGTAGGATTTTCAATTACTCAAAGAGTGATTGAACATGATGTTAGTGCTCAAAATAGTCTCACCCCTTTTGTGCCTTTGAAAATTTATTGATTTGCAGCCTCTGTCATTTTCTCCTTCCATGTGTTGTGCTTGGTCAGTCTTTGCTATTATTTTTAGCCAGCCTCTGGGTCGAAGATCATGTATGGGTCCATGTTGTTCTCCTCATTTATTTGTTTCTCTGGAAAGGTCTATATTTTTAGTCTCTCGTGCTCTATTCTTTCAAAAACTCACGTTTTCTCATTCTCCCTATTTCCCACAGTCAAGATCTGTTGTCCTTGAAATTTCTATTCTAGATACTTGAAGGAGAATGAATTGATGTGTCCCTGAAGAATATATGTGAGTCATGCAACATTTCTAAACTTTCTATCCCTAAAGAAAATTTCATTCCCAAGCTCAAATGGTCATTTTCTGTATGTTATGGTTTGACAGGCATTTCTTTTAGTCAAATTTACATCCTTGCATCTACAGAGGACATGTCATTTTTTGGTTGGATGCGACTTGGCCAAATAATTGAAAAATCATCTAAAATTCCTCAACTCAAAAATTTGTCCGCGTGGAGGCACGATGCTCATTTGAAGATATTTTTTTTTGGTTTGGCCTTGGAGTAGCACCGGGAGGACACCTGGAGATTTCTGTCGAGTCTTCCCATAATTAGTATTTTTCAAAGAGTTTTGAGAGGTCTAGGACACATGGAGGAACCACTCATGTTAAGGAACTGACCCTTGAGTTTCATTTTAAAGAAGCGCCAGGAGGACATGTGGAGGCCTCCGCTCACTTCAAATTTTCCTTAGACTTTTCAATGGCCAAAGGAAACTGCCTTGGAGGATGACTCATGGCGCCTTCCACAGAGCTTCAAGTATTCAAAAAAAAATTGTTGGCCTAGGACACGTGGTGGTTTGAAAAGTCAAAGGGGCGGGGAGGCAGACCATCAGAGGCAGCCTAGATTTTTTTCCCCTTAAGGATTAAAACATCAAAATGGCCCACATGCCTGATAAAGGAAAGGTCAAATATTTCTCCGGTCAATGGCAGAGGTGTGTAATCTCAAGGGAAATTTGAAAAAAACCCTTTCGGGAGAAAATATTTAAAAGTCAAAGCGGAAGCATGGTTCCGTTGGAACCACATTTGGACACGTGTCGGGCCCGATTTTCAAGGGCAAAGATGTGGGGAAAACTTGGAAAATTTTCCTTTTTTCGAAAAGAGGGTCAAATGGTAGAATTTATCCGCAGTTCCTTCGGGACCCACCTTAGAATACGTGTCAGGCTCATTGCCCAAGGGCAGAGGTGTGGGGCAAAATGATTTATTTTCCATTTTTCCAAAAATTGTAAAAATTCAAATGAAGCCCTTGGGTCTATTCTTAAGTTTGAATCTTCCATGTGGTTGGCCCAAATTCAAAGTAAAGATCAACGATAGCTGAGAGTATAAATCTGATTTTCCCCCCATTTTTCTGAAACATGTCTGGAAGTGCAAGTGTCCATGATTTCTTGGTATTTCCTACACACCAAGAAGATAAGGGAGTTAATGTTGATATCTGAGTTTGGTGGGGAGATCTAGAAGGTGTCTTTCATTATTAAGAGGGTTTGACTATTGGCCCCGATCTGGTTTCCCGTTTTCCTTCTCTCAGGCGTGCAAGGAGCCAAATTTGATAGATTAGGGGAGGAAGTGTTTGGCGAATGGAAGGAAGTGTGATTTTCCAGAGGAAGGAGTTGAATGGGGGAGATATTCGAAGAAATATGCCCTTGAGCACCTGGTGACTTTTTGCATATCAGATCCCAGAAATTATGATTGTGATCATGGCAAGCACTAGTACACTCAATGTTTGGATTTTTGAGGGGAAACTCTATTGTAAAAGTTATAAATGGCACGAAATTTTTGTGCAAATGGTTGGGAGTTTTTGGAGAGATCAAGGAATAATTTTTCTAGAAAAAAAAGCTTGACATAGCCCATCCATTTTCAGGATTTGTCTAAGAAACTTGTATATCTCTCTTTGTGTTAAATTTAATCGTGTCAAGGATGTTGCAAGTGTAAAGCCTTTGAAAATCTTAGAGATTGTTTTGGAAACTTTCCCTTGTTGATAAATTTGATCAAACTTGAGTTATTTTGTGTTAATCTTGAGTAAAATGTATTTATTTCATCTCTGAATGCATGAGAAAAGGTTTTCTTGTTTTTGTTGCAATCTTGTACCAAAATATGGTCCAATTACACAAGTCTCAGTCCTTGAGATAATTTAGTGGTATCTGTAATCTCATTTCTAAGAAGACCCTTCGTCTGTGAATGAGATAAACGTTTTAAAATCACTTTTCTTTCATTTTCTTGACAGAGATTATCTGTAAGCATCTGGGTGTAGCTCAGGCGTGATTTGGTTTGAATCTTGGTGATTTAGTGGGTTCTCTAATTCGAGCTATCATGATATAATCCCATACGTTGTTTGAAAGAGTGCTAATCTAGGCCTCCATTTGAGCACATATTCTATTTGAAGAAACATCTCTAGATTTTCTTACATTTTGTTGGTTGAATCTTTTCTTTTTTCATAATCTCTCAAGGATTAGGTGATTTTAGTTTATCCTTTCTCCCCTCCCACAAAAATATATTAGAAAAAACCTAATCCTACCTATACTACCCCTTTTTTTCTCTGTATACCCACACAAGACAAAAATCCATTTGCTAAAGTATGCAGAACAAAACAAAGTTTCCAAATATCTTTAGTAACGTTAGCCTTGTATTGAAAATATCTCCATAATCTAGAAGTGACAACTCGTGCAAGTCAGATTTGGTGTGTTGATCATATTTTCCCCAAGTTCTTCTCTATAAAGTTTATGCAAAAAAAATTTACTTGTATCTCCTTTCAAATAACAAAGGTTACAAAATAGGTTCTCTTACCTTGGTTGAAAGGCACAACCTAAAATAGTTAGGATAAGATCATATCCTTTTTAAGGTGTTATCCATCTCTTCACAAATCCAAGTAACAAATGGATAGTCATATTCCCTCCCCAGCTAGAAAATGACATATATTTATGATTTGGCTACCTCTAAGCTCTCTGTTAATTCTATGTTGTTTCTTGGCTTGAAAAGGAGAACAAATTTTAATACCAACACATGACACCTATCTTCGAAATTCCATATCTGACTGTAGAGTTTTTGGTTCATATTGATGCTTCATTAGAATCTATATGAGAATTTATCATGTAGGAGCATTGGATTATCTCTTTTAAGTCGCGCAAGCTCAACGATTATGAGGTTAATTATCCTACCCACGAGTTGAAGCTTTCAGTAGTAGTTCACGCTCTAGTGCCTTAGAATCATTTCCTTTTAAGTAATCCTTTCATTTTAAGGACTGATCATTGTAGCCTTTAGCATATTTCCTCAGTGAGGAACCTCAATGCTCGTTAGCGATGTTGGATGGAGTTCTTATGTGAGTATGACATGGATGTTTAGTATATCAAAGGAAAGGATAATGTTGTTGTAGATGCCTTGAGTAGAAAAAGACATGTGATTTCCACTCTGACTGTACAGTCAAAGCTTCAAGGAAGGATTCTTTAGCATCTTCTAGAGGATAGATTTTATGAGGTTTTTAAGAAGATGTTTGAGTCACAGGGTTCTTTAGAGGTCATCTATACACGGTGTATTTTAAAAGCAGGAGATCTACATCTCTTTCAGAGCCGTATTTATGTGCCTACAAAAGGTGATCTTCGCAGCTTCATTATTTTAGAGGCTCGTCAAGCCCCTTATACAACACATCTAGGAGTAAAAATATGCATGTAGATCTGAGTGATTTTGAATTATTATCCAGTTCTAAGTCGGTATAAAGTGGATTATGTATCCCGTTGTCTTGAGTTTCATAGGGTTAACGTTAAGCATTCCCTTCTCGTAGGTATTTTATATGCTCGTAACATTCCCGAGTGGAAATGGGATGTCATGTCCATGGATTTGATTATCTTTCTCCTTGTATTTTTATCATCGTGATGCCATCATGGTCACTATGGAAAAGTTGACCAAGGTTGTGTACTTTTTTTGAACAAACCTCACCTATAATGCACTCTCCATTTCCAAAGTGTTTATGAATGATATTGTCAGATTGCATGGGATTCTGAAGACTATTATCAATGACAAGGACACCATCTATACTTTAGAATTTTAGAGATCCTTTCAGGCTGCTTTGGGAACATAGATTAATTTTCATTTAGCATACCAGCTAGATACATATGGGCAGAAAGAGAGGGTTATTGAGGTAATTGAGGATATGTTGCATATATATATGATGGATCAACATAATAAGTGGGAATATTACTTGCACCTTGTTGATTTTACCTACAACAAGAGCTATCATAGTTCTATTTGTATGTCTCCCTATCATACTTTGTATGGGTGAACTTGAGGTATGTTAGCATAGAAAATGCATATTTTTATATTAGGCTAGTTGTTATTTATTCCATTATTCACTCATATAGTTTGTAACTACTCCACCTATTCTGGGGAGTCTTTTTTATTCACGTACCTATAAATATTGTATATGGTACCATTTTTTTATAGTATGATTAAGAGATATTCAATCTATAATTAATATCCTTGATTTCCTCCACATAATCTGGTATCAAAGCATGTGTTTGAAGGTGAAAATTAACTAAATATAATAGGAGAAAGTTATCTGGTTTGAGGTAGATTTTCCATGATTTATTCTCCATAATATACCTTTCAAAGAAACCAACGACTTGTAATAGGCTCACATGCAGATACTGGTATCCTACTACGTGGTTATTCGATGAGCCTCCGTGGAAAGGAAGAATTCTCATGTGTGGAAGTTTTAAGTTAATTTTTTTTTACTTTTTACACTAAAAGCTAAAGATTCTTGATTCCTACATGATATAGGATTTAAATCTTCTTGATTATGGTTTGATGGGTGTTTCTCCCAGTTAAATTTGCATCCTTGCATCTATAGGGTACGTGGTACTTTTTGGTTTGATGCGGCTCATCTAAATACTTCAAAAATTATATAAAAAGCCTCAACTCAAAAAAATTTCCGCGTGCAGGAACGATGCTCATTTGAAGATATATTTTTTGGTTTGGCCTTGGAGTAGCATCGGGAGGACACGTGGAGGTTTCCGTCGGGTCTTCCCATAATTAGTCTTTTTCAAAGCATTTTGGGAGGTCTGGGACATGTGGAGGAACCACGCATGTTCAGGGACTGACCCTTGAGTTTCAATTTAAAGAAGCACTAGGAGGACACGTGGAGGCCTCCAGTCACTTTACATTTTACTTAGAGTTTTCAACGGCCAAAGGAAACTACCACTGAGCATGAAACATGGTGCATTCCATTGAGGTTCAAGCATTTAGAAAAAAAATTCTGGGCCAGGACATGTGGCACTTTGAAAATTCAAAGGGGCGGGGAGATGGAACATCAGAGGGAACTTATATTTTTTTCCCCTTAAGGATTAAAACATCAAAATGGCCCACATTCCTGATAAAGAAAATGTCAAAGCTTGCTTTGGTCAATGGTGGAGGTGCAGACTCTCGGGAGAAGTTTGAAAAAAAATCCTTTTTGGAGAAAAGAGTTAAAAGTAAAAGGGGAAGCGTGGTTCAACATGAACAACATTGGGACACGTGTCAAGCCCGCTTTTCAAGGGTGGAGCTGCGGGGAAAATTTGGAAAATTTTCCTTTTACCAAAAAGAGAGTCAAATGGAAGAATTTATCATCGGTTCCTTTCAGAGCCATCTCAGGAAACGTGTCAGGCTCACTTCCCAAGGGTAGAGGTACAGAGCAAAATGTAAATTTTTTCCATTTTTCCAAAAATTATAAAAAGTAAAAGGAAGCCCCTAGGTCTATTCTTAACTTTGAATCTTCCACGTGGACAACCCAAATTCAAAGTAAAGATCAAGGATAACTGAGAGTCTGAATCTGATTTTCCCCCCATTTTTCTGAAACACGTCTAAAAGTGTGAGTCTCCATGATTTATTGGTATTTCCTACATGCAAAGTAGAGAAGGGAGTTAATTTTGATATTTAAGTTTGGTGGGGAGATCTGGAAGGTGTCTTTCACCAATAAGAGCATTTGACTATCAGGCCCGATTTCGTTGTCCGTTTTCCTTCTCCTGAGCGTGCAAGGAGCCAAATTTGAAAAATTAGGGGTGGAAGTGGTTGGCGAATGGAAGGAAGAGTGATTTTCCAGAGGAAGAAGTTGAATGGAGGAGATATTTCCTCCAGCACCTCATGACTTTTTGCAGATCAGATCCCTGAAATTCCGATTGTGATCATGGCAAGCACTGGTATGCTCAATGTCTTGATTTTTAAGGGGAAACTCCATTGTAAATGTTATAAATGGTACGATTTTTTTTTGTAAATGGTTGGGAGTTTTTAGAGAGATCAAGGATTGATTTTTCTAGAAAAAAAGCTTGACAGAGCCCATCCTTTTTGAGAAGTCGTCTAAGAAACTTGTATATCTCTCTTTGTGTCAAATTTAATCGTGTCAAGGTGGTTGAAAGTGTATAGCCATTGACAAGATTTGAGATTATTATAGAAAATTTCCCTTGATGATAAATTTGATCAAACTTGAGTTATTTTGTGTTAATATTGAGTAAAATGTATTTATTTCATCTCTGAATGCATGTGAATAGTTTTTCTTGTTTTTGTTGCAATCTTGTATGAAAATCTAGTCCAATCACATAGGTATCAATCATTGTGATAGTTTACTGGCATCTGTAATCTCATTTCCTATAAGTTCCTTCGTCTAGGAATGAGATAAACGGTTTAGAATCACTTTACTTTCATTTTGTTGACATATATTATCTGTAAGCCTCTGGGTGTACCTCAGGCATTTTTTGGTTTGAATCTTCATGCTTTAGTGGGTTCTCTAATTCGAGAATTTATGATAGAATCCAATAGGTTTTATGAAAGAGTGTTAATCTAGGCCTCCATTTGAACACATATTCTAGTTAAAGAAACATGTCTATCTTTTGTGTAATTTTGTTAGCTGAATATTTCCATTTTTCATAAGAGTCAAGGATCAGGTAAGTCGAGTTCATGTTGTCTCTGCTCCAACTAAAATCTATTTAAAAACATCTAATCCTACCCATACTACCCATTTTGTTTCTCTGTATACCCACACGAGACCAAAATCTATTTGCTAAAGTATGTAGAATAGGTCAAATGAAGGCAATTGGGAAGCCTCCGAAGAGGGAGGGTGTAAATCAGGTTAACCCAGAAAAACCACAAACAAGCAAGGCTGCTGATATGGAAGAAGTTGTGAAGACTTAGGTAGGGGTTGTCAAGGAGATCTCCTATAAGCTAGCTCGAGATGAGAAAGGAGTTGGCAAGAGTTCACAAGGAAAACACAAGAAACAATTCCAAGATAAATTTACAAATCATTAAAGAACTAATGACAGAGGAAAAGGACCTGTTGGATTTGGAAATAGGCAGCCCCAAGGTAGATAAAATAGAATGGTGCATGATCCTTAGGATGCAAGAGTTGTTGTGGTAGAGGAAACAATGGCCATTGATAGGTGTGACAAATGTTTCATGCCTCATGCTCCTTGTGAAGAAGATCAACAAGAAGAAGAGGAAGTTGATGATGACAATGATGATGATGCCTGCATGATGTTGATCCCTGCAAGTTCAGCAAGGCAAGCCACTTCAACTGAGGTAATAAGTGCTATAACTTTTGTTGCTTTTTGGATTGCATCCACCGAGTAACTTTTCTTCCTCCCTCTCATACTTTAGAATTAGACATTATACAAGCTTTTTAATTTCCCACTAATGATTTTGAATACTTGAGGGCATTTATGATTAAAAATTATGATGGAGGAGTTCCATTAAAAGAAGATAGGTAACTATTAATGAATGTTGTAGTTTCCCAAGAAAAGGAGAAAAATACAAGAAGTAAAGCTGCCAAGGGGCCACAAGCCAAGTCAAAACTTCCATTGCTTACCAAAGAAACCCTAAAGAAAAATGCATCTGACAGAGAGTTTGTTTCCTCAAGAAAAACTTGTGTTCCTCACCATGCCCAAAATGAAAAGAATCCCATTCTGTCTAATGAATTTGCCAATCTTTCTCTTAGTGTTGGTTTCCCCAAATTTGCTCCATATGACATAGCCCAAGTTTTGAGCCAAATCAAAGTTCCTATCCCAATTTTGGAGTTGCTTAGGATCCCTGAGCACAAGAAGAGGGCTTTTGAATATTTAGGATTCAAAGGGGAATAGATCATACGAGGAAAATATGTAAACAAGGTTGAGATTCACCTTACTCTTGTAGAGTTGGAAAATCCAAAAGCATTGGAAGAGTCAGGGGAAACACCAGAGGTGTATTTAGGAAATTATTTTGTCAAATCCCAATTGAATGTGGATCCATTCTTCACTACCCTTGTTATTAAAGACAAGCTGCTACATTACTGTATGTTTGATTCTAGGGCATCGTGTAATGTCATGCCTTTGGAGGTCATGAATGAGCTAAACATCAAGGTGACAACAACATATGGGAAGTGTAGTGCCATGAACTCTAAAGAGATGCCAATGGTGGGATGTTTCAAAGATCTAGTTGTGCAACTTGCATCTTATCCTGGAAGGAACTTAAAGCTTGATGTGGTGATTGTTGACTGCCCTGCCAAGTGGGTGATGTTGTTGTCAAGAAAGTATGGAGCAAATGTTGGTGGTTGTGTGCAAATGGGCATGTATTATGCCAGCATCCCCATTGAAGGAAACCTGGTGAAATTATATGGAGAGAAGAAGATGATGTACTTGATTGAAGACCCAAGAAATGCATCTTATGAGGTTTTGCAAGCAAATGCTGATCTTAACAACCTTGTGCATTTTTTGGATTTCAGGGAGTATGAAAGTGTTGAAAATAGAGCTCCTAAGTATGTTTTTTTTTTGGGAATTTAGTCTATGATTTAGCTTTGAAAAATGTTATAGAATTTGACCTAAACATAATGGAGGAGCTTCAGAGAAAATGGATGGTTTACAAACTGAACAGAGAATTAAAAGAGATATATTCCCAGTTGATGAAAGCATATCAGAGCCTCTTGGTATGGTCATACCAAGGATGGCAAGAAGTTGAAGATTTTCCTTGATTATTTTCTTTGAATCAAGGTAGAATCTTGTGTATAGTTTATAATTTGTTGTTTGTTCCTTGTCTTTTGTGTTTTTATTCATTTTGGTCCTCGGTGACCTGGTTTTGTTGGGTTTCTCTGTTCATTTTTGGAGATGGCTTTGTTTCTCTACCCTGAAAAGATGAATCCACTGTTTAATGGATATTTTGGCACTTGGTCTACCTTTGTTCTTGTGGAACTCATAGGGAGTGCTCATCCCCCAGTTGGAGCCAATGTTGGTGCTCAAAATAGTCTCACCCCGTTTGTGCCTTTGAAAATTTATTGATTTGCAACCTCTGTCATTTTCTCCTTCCCCGTATTGTGCTTGGTCAGTCTTTGTTGCTATTTTTAGTCATTCCTTGGGTCACAGATCATGTATGGGTCCATGTTTGTCTCCTCATTTCTTTGTTCCTCTAGAAAGGTCTATATTTTGAGTCTCTTGTGCTCTGTTCTTTCAAAAACTCACGTTTTCCTGTTCTCGGTATTTCCCACAGTCGGGATCTATTGTCCTTGACATTTTTATCTTAATAATTGAAGGAGAATGAATTGATGTTTCCCTGAAGAATGTATTTGAGTCATGCAACATTTCTAAACTTTCTGTCCTTGAAGAAATTTTTCATTCTCAGGCTCAAATGGTCATTTTTTCTTTATTTACATTTAACAGGCATTTCTCCCTATCAAATTTGCATCCTTGCATTTACGTTGGACGCGGCTCGACTAAATACTTGAAACTATATAAAAATCCTCAACTAAAAAAATTTCCACTTTGAGGAACGACGCTCATTTGAAGATATCTATTTTTTGTTTTGCCTTGGACTAGCGCCGGGAGGACATGGGAGGTTCCTGGCCTAGTCTTCCATACATAGTTTTTCAAAGAGTTTTTGGAGTCTCGAACCCGTGTAGAAACCACTCATGTCCTGTTAGTTCGTCCCGTGAGTTTCATTTTAAAAGAAGATAGGAACTATTAATGAATGTTGAGTTTCCCAAGAAAAGGAGAAAATACAGAAGTAAGCTGCCAAGGTGCCACAACCAAGTCAAAAAATTCCATGCTTACCAAAGAAAACCTAAAGAAAAATGGCATCTGACAGAGAGTTTGTTTCCTCAGAAAACTTGTGTTCCTCACCATGCCCACAAAATGAAAAGAATCCATTTGTCTAATTGAATTGCAATCTTTCTCTTAGTGTGGTTTCCCCAAATTGCTCCCATATGACATAGCCCAAGTTTTGAGCCAAATCAAAGTTCCTATCCCAATTTTGGAGTTGCTTAGGATCCCTGAGCACAAGAAGAGGGCTCTTTTGAATATTTAGGATTCAAAGGGGAATAGATCATACGAGGAAAATATGTAAACAAGGTTGAGCTTCACCTTTACTCTTGTAGAGTTGGAAAATCCAAAAGCATTGGAAGAGTCAGGGGAAAACACCAGAGGGTATTAGGAAATTATTTTGTCAAATCCCCCAATTGAATGTGGATCCATTCTTCACTACCCTTGTTATTAAAGACAAGCTGCTACATTACTGTATGTTTGATTCTAGGGGCATCGTGTAATGTCATGCTTTGGAGGTCATGAATGAGCTAAACATCAAGGTGACAACAACATATGGGAAGTGTAGTGCATGAACTCTAAAGAGATGCCAATGGTGGGATGTTTTCAAAGATCTAGTGTGCAACTTGCATCTTATCCTGGAAGGAACTTAAAGCTGTGAGTGGTGATTGTTGACTGCCCTGCCAAGTGGGTGCTGTTGTTTGTCAAGAAGTATGGAGCAAATGTTGGTGGTTGTGTGCAAATGGGATGTATTATGCCAGCATCCCCATTGAAGGAAACCTGGTGAAATTATATGGAGAGAAGAAGATGATGTACTTGATTGAAGACCCAAGAACATGCATCTTATGAGGGTTTTGCAAGCAAATGCTGATTCTTAACAACCTTGTGCATTTTTTGGATTTCAGGGAGTATGAAAGTGTTGAAAATAGAGCTCCTAAGTATGTTTTTTTTTGGGAATTTAGTCTATGATTTAGCTTTGAAAAATGTTTATAGAATTTGACCCTAAACATAATGGAGGAGCTTCAGAGAAAAATGGATGGTTTACAAACTGAACAGAGAATTAAAAGAGATATATTCCCAAGTTGATGAAAGCATATCAGAGCCTCTTGGTATGGTCATACCAAGGATGGCAAGAAGTTGAAGATTTTCCTTGATTATTTTCTTTGAATCAAGGTAGATTAGAATCTTGTGTATAGTTATAATTTGTTGTTGTTCCCTTTGTCTTTTGTTGTTTTTTATTCATTTTGGTCCTCGGTGACCTGGTTTTTGTTGGTTTCTCTGTCATTTTTGGAGATGGCTTGTTTCTCTACCCTGAAAGATGAATCCACTGTTTAATGGATATTTTTGGCACTTGGTCTACCTTTGTCTTGTGGAACTCATAGGAGTGCTCATCCACCAGTTGGAGCCAATGTTGGTGCTCAAATAGTCTCACCCCGTTTGTGCCTTTGAAAATTATTGATTTGCAACCTCTGCTCATTTTCCCTTCCCGTATTGTGCTTGGTCAGTCTTTGTTGCTATTTTTAGTCATTCCTTGGGTCACAGATTCATGTATGGGTCCATGTTGTCTCCTCATTTCTTTGTTCCTCTAGAAAGGTCTATATTTTGAGTCTCTTGTGCTCTGTTCTTTCAAAAAACTCACGTTTTCCTGTTTCGGTATTTCCCACAGTCGGGATCTATTGTCCTTGACATTTTTATCTTAATAATTGAAGGAGAATGAATTGATGTTTCCCTGAAGAATGTATTTGAGTCATGCAACATTTCTAAACTTTCTGTCCTTGAAGAAATTTTCATTCTCAGGCTCAAATGGTCATTTTTCTTTATTTTACATTTTAACAGGCATTTCTCCCTATCAAATTTGCATCCTTGCATTTACGTTGGACGCGGCTCGACTAAATACTTGAAAACTTATATAAAAATCCTCAACTTAAAAAAATTTCCACGTTGAGGAACGACGCTCATTTGAAGATCTATTTTTTGGTTTTGCCTTGGACTAGCGCCGGGAGGACATGGGGAGGTTTCTGCCGAGTCTTCCCATACATAGTCTTTTTCAAAGAGTTTTGGGAGGTCTAGAACACGTGGAGAAACCACGCATGTCTGTAGTTCGTCCCGTGAGTTTCATTTTAAACAAGCGCCAAGAGGACACGTGGAGGCCTCTTCTCACTTTGCACTTTGCTTAGAATTTTCAATGGCCAAAGGAAAATGCCTCGGAGGATGACACATGGCACCTTCCGCTAAGCTTCAGGCATTCAGAAAAAAAATTGCTAGCTACGACACAGGGCAGTTTTAAAAGTCAAAGGGCAGGGAGGATGACCATCGGAGGCAACTTGGATTTTTTTGCCCCTTAAGGATTAAAACATAAAAATGGCCCGCAGGCCTGATAAAAGAAAGGTCAAAGATATCTCTAGTCAATGGTTGAGGTGTTGAATCTCGGGGGAAATTTGAAAAATTTTCCTTTGGGAGAAAAGGTTTAAAAGTGAAAGGTGAAGCGTGGTTCCGTTGGAACCACATTTGGAGACATGTTGGGCCCGATTTTAAAGATCGGAGCTGCGGGGAAAACCTGGAAAATTTTCCTTTTTCCAAAGAGAGGGTAAAATGGCAAAATTTATCCATGGTTCCTTTGGGACCCACCTCAGGATACGTGTTAGGCTCATTTCCCAAGGGCATAGGTGTGGAGAAAAATGATTTTTTTTCAATTTTTCCAAAAATTCTAAAAATTCAAAGGAATCCCTTGGGTCTATTCTTAAGTTTGAATCTTCCACGTGGATGGATCAAATTCAAAGTAAAGATCAATAGCAGCTGATAGTTAGAATTTGATTTTCCCCCATTTTTCTGAAACACATCTGGAAGTGTGAGTCTCCATGATTTATTGGTATTTCCTACACACCAAGTAGAGAAGGGAGTTAATGTTTATATCTAAGTTTGGTTGGGATATTTGGAAGGTGTCTTTTGTCATTAAGAGGGTCTGACTATCGAGCCCAATCTAGTTTTCTGTTTTCCTTCTCCCAAGCATGCAAGGAGCCAAATTTTACAGATTAGGGTTGAATTGAACAAAGCTGAACAACTTGGGAGGGAATACGGGGAGCGTTGAGGGACATTGCGCGAATGGAAAATGGGGGGGACGGGGGAAGGGGGGATGTGACGTTTAAGAATGTGAAGAAGAAGAAAGGAGTGGTTTCTTTGAAGAAAGCGTCGGCGAGGGGAAGGGGAAACGACCGCCGTGGGGACCCGCCGCGGATGGGTGAAATGCTCGGAAAGCGGTTGCGAATCACCGGAAGAGATGAAGAATGGGGGACGGGAGGGTGGCGCCGCCGAAAATGAAGACGGGGTACTTGAAAACCGCAACGGAACTCCTGGAAGGTAAGGGGAGGGGGTGGAATAGTGAAACGAGGTGAGAAGGAGGGAAGAGCGGACCGTTACCTGCAAGCATGTCCGGGAAGGAATGTGCCTCGGTCTGGAATGAAGCGAACTCTTCTGTGGGACCTCTATGGCGATGGAAGTGGCGATGGAGAAAGGTGGAAGATATAGCCGGAATGAGGAAGCCGTGATTTACCATAGGAAGGAGTTGAATGTGGGACATATTCGAAGAGATATGCCCTCAAGCAGCTTGCGACGTTTTGTATATCGGATCACAGAAATTGTGATTTTGATCATGGCAAGCACTAGTACACTCAATGTCTGAATTATCGAGGGGAAAATCTTTTGTAAATTTTATAAATGGCACGAATTTTTTGTGCAAATGGTTGGGAGTTTTTTGAGGGGTCAAGGAATAATTTTTCTTCAAGAAAAATATTGACAGAACCCATCCTTTTTGAGAAGTCATCTAAGAAACTGGTATATCTCTCTTTGTGTCAGATTTTATTGTGTTAAGAATGTTGCAAGTGTATAGCCATTGAAAAGCTATAAGATTGTTCTGGAAACATTCCCTTGCTGATAAATTTGATCAAACTTGAGTTATTATGTGTTAATCTTGAGTAAAATGTATTTATTTCATCTATGAATGCATGAGAATAGTTTTTCTTGTTTCTGTTGCAATATTGTACCAAAATATGGTCCAATCACATAGGTATCATTCCTTGTGATAGTTTAGGGGAATCTAAAATATCATTTCTCAGAAGATCCTTCGTTTGGGAATGAGATAAACGGTTTAAAATCACTTTTATTTAATATTGTTGACAAATATTATCTGTAAGCCTCTAGGTGTAGCTCAAGTGTGATTTGGTTTGAATCTTGGTGCTTTAGTGGGTTCTCTGATTTGAGCCTACATGATAGAATCCCATACATTGTATGAAATAATTCTAATCATAGCCTCCATTTGAGAACATATTCTAGTTGAAGAAACATATCTAGCTTTTGTGGCATTTTATTGGCTAAATCTTTCCATTTTTCATAATATCTCAAGGATCAGGTGAGTTGAGTTCATCATGTCTCCCCTCCCATAAAAACATATAATCCTACCCATACTACCCATGTTTTTTCTCTGTATACCCAAACATGACCAAAATCAATTTACTAAAGTATGCAGAACATATCAGGATTCCAAATGTCTTTGGTAACCTTAGCCTTGTGTTGAAAATATCTCCATAATCTTAAAGTGACAACTCATGAGAGTCAGATTTTGTGTGTTGATCATATTTCCCTAAGGTCTTCTCTGTAAAATTTATGCAAAAGAAAGGTACATGTATCTCCTTTCAAATAACAAAGGTTACAAAATAGGTTCTCTTACCTTGGTTGAAAGGCACAACCTAAAATAGTTAGGATAAGATCATATCCTTTTAAGGTGTTATCCATCTCTTCACAAATCCAAGTAACAAAGGGATAGTTTGATTTCCTCCTGACTACAAAATGACATATATTTATGATCTAGCTGCCTCTAAGCTCTCTATTAAATCTGTGTTAATACTTGGCTTGAAAAGGATAACAAATTTTGATACCCACACACGACACCTATCTTAGAAATTCCATATCTGACTGGAGAGTTTGTGGTTCATATTGATGCTTCATTAGAGGCTATATGAGAAGTTATCACATAGGAGGGCCAGGTTATCTCTTTTGAGTCGTGAAAGCTCAATGATTATGAGCTTAATTATCCTACCCACAACTTGAAGCTTGTAGTAGTAGTTCACGGTCTAGTGCCTTAGACTCATTTCCTTTTAAGTAATCCTTTCATTTTAAGGAACAATCATTGTAGACTTTAGCATATTTCCTCATAGATGAACCTCAATGCTTGTTAATGACATTGGATTATGTTCTTATGTGAGTATTCCATGGATGTTTAGTATATCAAAGGAAAGGATAATGTTGTTGTAGATACCTTGAGTACAAAAAGACATGTGATTTCAACTATGACTATACAGTCAAAGCTTCGAGGAAGGATTTTTTAGTATCTTCTAGAGGATAGATTTTACGAGGATTATAAGAATATGTTTCAGTCACAGGGTTCCTTAGAGGTCATGTATACATGGTGTATTTTAGAAGTAGGAGGTCTACATCTATTTTAGAGGTGTATTTATGTGCCTATGAAAGGTGATCTTCGTAGCTTCATTATTTCAAAGGCTCGTCAAGCCCATTAGACAACACATTTAGGAGTAAAATGATACATGTATATCTGAGTGATTTTGTATTATTATACAGGTCTACATCGGTATATAGTAGATTATGTATCCCATTGTATTGAGTTTTAGAGGGTTAATGTTAAGCATTCCCTTCCCACAGGTATTTTATATACTCGTAACATTCCTGAGTGGAAATGGGACATCATGTCCATGGATTTCATTATCAGTCTCCTTATTTCTTTTTATCGTCATGATGCCATCATGGTCACTGTGGAAAAGTTGACCAAGTTTGTGTACTTTTTAAAATAAATCTCACCTATAATGCACTCGCCATTTCCAAAGTGTTAATGGATGATATTGTCAGATTGCGTGGGATTCTAAAGACTATTATCGATGACAAGGACACCATCTATACTTTAGAATTTTAGAGTTCCTTTCATGATGCTCTGGGAACATTGATTATTTCCGTTTAGCATACCAGCCAGAGACATATGGGTAGAAAGAGAGGGTTAATGAGGTACTTGAGGATATGTTGCATATATATGTGATGAATCAACAGAATAAGTAAGAATATTACTTGCAACTTTCCGATTTTACGTAAAACAAAAGCTATCACAGTTCTATTGGTATGTCTCCCTATCATGATTTGTATGGGTGAACTTGCGGGATGTTAGCATAGACAATGCATAGTTTTAATATAGGCTAGTTGTTACTATTTATTCCATTATTCGCTCCTATAGTTTGTAACTACTCCACCTATTCTGGGGACTCTTGTTTATTCACGTACCTATAAATATTATACGTGGTTCCATTTTTTAATAGTGTGATTAAGAGATATTCAATCTATAATTAATCTCCTCGATTTCCTCCTCATAATCTTGTATCAGAGCGTGTGTTTGAAGGAGAAAATAATTGAATATAGCAGGAGAAAGTTATCTGGTTTGAGGTAGATTTTCCATGATTTATTCTCCAGAATATACCTTTCAAAGACACCAATGACCTGTAATTAGCTCATGTGCAGATACTGGTATCCTGCTACGTGGTCATTATATGAGCCTGCGTGGAAAGGAAAAAATCTCATGCATGGAAGTTTTAAGTTATTTTTTGTTACTTTTTACACTAAAAGCTAAAGCTTCTTGATTCCTGCATGAAAGAGGATTGCAATCTTCTACTGAGTGATTATTTTACAAGGTCCTGCGTGGAGGAGAAACAAACCACAAGTTACACATTTTGCGTGGAAATTGTAACCTGTATTGCGTGGGACGAACTACGCCAACAACATATAAGGAGAAGCATTTAGATGAAAACCAATCGATGCATGGAAGTTTGGTAGTATGCTGAGGAGTCTTTCTCAAGTTATTGGATGTGTTGTTCTTGTAGACTATGTGGAGAGGGAAAAAACTTCTGCGTATGAATTTGATACCCACGTGAGATGTTTTACAATCTCTAATTAGGAAAAGATCAATTTGTGAGGAATTAAAGGCCACACATGTAGACATCTTCCAATTTCTCCATAGTGAAGGAAGTGCAAGGACCTGTGAGGACATCCTTTGTCTTCTGTGTGGAAATTCATTTTCCAAGCACAAGTGAAGGGCCTCCACATATATGATCACTTCATATAAAAATGGGAATGTGAAGCTAGAAACCTGCTGCAAATAAATATAAATCTGAAATCTCAGCTGTTGTGTGCTATCTGAAACCTACAATAACCCAAAGAAATGGTTGAAAAAATTCATTTGCGTTGGAAATTATGATTTATCGGAAATATTAAAAAAATAGAGATCCAATAAGGTATTGTATATGATACTAGGAAGATCAAGCTCTTATTTCATTACTACACCATGTAGACATATTGAAGCACCTTTCATGGTTTTATGACCCTTTTCACAACTTATTTATGTATATCCCACAACCATGGCATTCCATGAGATGACATTTAATTGGATGCCTTTTTGTTGAATAATCCACCTGTTGTTTCAAGGCCTCCTCTTCAAAATTGAAGGTCCATCAGAGGGTGCCTGTGGAATGTATTTACATTCCCCTTTTGAACCAAAACACCAGTCATGATAACTACACTGCAGGTCACCATCTTTATCAATTCTTCCTTCATAAAGAGGATCACTTCTATTTGGGTACTTATAATCAAAGAAACTCCATGTTTGTTCTTTCTTGTTCAAACACGTAATAATGTCAAGCCCCGAAACTGTGAATGTGTGAAGCACTCTCTTATCTAGATCATATTATGGGGTAGTAGGGTACCATTGCTCGAACCAATTGAGCTTGTTTTCATCGTGCATTATGTCAACTTCAGTACTTGTATTCACTTGTAAAGAGCTTGTTAAGGATTTTGTAATGGAAAGAGGGGTGAATTTATTTATTTAACAATTTCATCATCTTATAGAGAAATTATTTATTGATTTTAGGGATGTGGGTGTCCTTTTGTTGAGCCATAAATTGAACCCAAGTGAGTTATGATGTTTACTGGAATGGTAACATGATGGTCTTAGAAATTGCATAGCATACCCAAGAGCCATAATTTGTAGATAAAACCTTGAAAATGTGATTTGGAAAGAAGGGATTTGGATTTGTACATGTCAATCTTTTTTTCTTGAAAGTTTTTAAGCCTTTTCAACAAACCATTTTGTGCATATCCTATGGTTAAAGCTATTCACAAACGACTTTGTTTTTTGACATTCTGTGACATAGTTCATTTGCCTATCTGTGCTTACACATTTTTCACCCATGTCTACCAGAGTGCTTGCAACTACAACACCTAAAAAAATATTGTACCTTATTCATCATGGCCTTGTTTCATACAATCATTGTAGTTCACGCCACATTTCTTTCACGCATTTAGTCAAAAGAGTTCATATGCAAATTTCATGGTTCCATGTTTGGATACATATCTCCCAGAGCACTTGCAACTACAACATCTAACAAAATTCCTCTATCTTTATGTTTTACTAGACATCCATACCCTCTTAAAGTGGTGGTATTTTGGAATAGGATGGGAGAATGTATGGAATTTAATTGTTTAGGTTGGAGATCCATTTGTTACATAGGTGAAACAGGGGGGTAAGTGCAACAAGTTGGTGGATAATTAAGTGGAAATAAAAACCTGAAATTTAGGTACCATGATCGCATTTTCAAAATTGTGCTCACGTAATTGTTTTTTATAGGTTTGGTGGTTTCCAAACCTAAAACAACAATCGCGGTCCTCTAAGAATTAAAAAATAGACCCGTGACTCCTCATTTTCCCCAATTTTCTTTTGGAACCACGATTTCTCCTAGACCTTTCGCACTCACGCTTTGAATAGCCCCAAAAAATTGCTATTCAGACTTTTGGATCACTATAGTTTCAATCATGATGCTAACACAGAGGTAAGCCCTTGATTTTGATCAAATTTTTTGCATTTTATGTTTTTTTTGTGATTTTCATGGGCTTTTAAATTTTTTGTTTATGTATACAATTATTTTGTTTTTTCAGTTGCTCGGCAAGCTCGTAATCCTACAAACCATCGAAATATTCCTCAAAACCTTCCAAAGAATCCTCAAAACCCTCTAAACATTCCTCAAAACCCTCCTCCAAACATAGATGCGCCTCCTTTGGCTCCTTTCCCCATGGAACCAACAGGAACACAAGCTGATATCATTGGAAGAATTTGACAAAATAAAATTGTCTTTGAAAACCTTATTCAAACTATAAGACAAAATTATGTTGTAAATCCGTTCCATATGACTTTAGTCAACACATTGCAAACATTGATTGGCGATGTCAATTTTGTAACCAACCAAATAGATAGATGGAATACCATTAGAGGTGATTGTAGGAGGTGGTATGTAAATAAATTATCCCATGCAACCATAAAAGACAAAAAAAATGGAAAAGATTGCAGCTGTGCATTATTTACTGACACAAGAACCAATGCCCCCCGCAACTACTTGGAAACAGTTCCCAATCCATTGGTGGCACAATGACCGAATGAAGAATTTTTTTTTGAACCGATGGTGGATGGTTTTTTATCATACACCATGAAAAAACAATGAGGTTCCTCTCTAATTTTTGAAGATATTATATTGCGAGTTCGTGCTTAATGAGGTCCCAAATTATTTTGACTTTTATAAGTTTTATGGGTGAGGAAATGGCTCTACACAGAGTAGACCTAGTGCACACGTAGGTCAACCAAGGATCCCCCGTGCCCCAAAACCCCCACTGGCTTCAATTATCCTTCATATAGTGAAGGAGGTTATGGATATTAACACACTACATGCATTGAGGGAGCTCACTAACACTTTGACCCATCGTAGTGACCACATTACATCTAGTGATGTTGATGGAGGTGCCACTTCTAGCTTACCACACCACTGTGGATCATGTGGTGCCATATGCACTACGGGTGAGACATCATTTTCTAGATCTCTTGATATCTTTTCTCTAGATGAGATGATGGTGGATGTTTTTGGAACTGGTGCAAAGGATCTTGGTCTTTGATAGGTAAATGTCAAATAAATATTTAATATATATATACAATATTTTAATTCATGTTTGATATTTTAATATATATGTATTTGATTGTACATCATGTATATACATGTAAAAACTAATTTTCTATTTTATTTTAAATAGAAAGAGCCAGTGAAGGAAACATCTGACATCGACATGCTACCTACTGCATCTGGGCATGTTACAAACATAAGTTTCAAGTTGTAATTTAATTTCAAATTTCATTTGATTGTACACTTGTACTATTATAATGTTTCACTTGTACATTTACATCTTAATATATGTTTGTCTTTTATACACAGGATCCTGGTGGGTTATCATCTACGTTGGGAATTGAGGCTACTGGCATGCCTCACGTGACTTTTAAGCAGGTTAGTTTCTCTTTACACTTTGTTTCTAATTATGGAAGTTAACGTGGATTATGCTTTGGGTTTGTTATGTGGTAGTCATGTAGATTAATTTTGATTAGTACATTTTTTCATATAGCTTATGACTGCCAAAGAGACTCCACCATATATGCAGAATGTGGAGGCTACTGTAGATACTTCCATAGTATTTGCAGATCCACTAACTGAGGTAAAAATTTCTTAATTTGTTAAATTTTGGAGGAATTATTTCTTATTATTTAAATCTACAATATCAAATATTGTACATGAAGTATTTAATTTGAAATTTTAATTATTTCTATGTAACTTACCCCTCTTGAGTCTATTGTTGTTCCTAAGATGCGTCAATCAAAAATTGATAGGGATCATGACATTGCCATAAGATTTCACATGTATTTTAACTAAATTATAAGTTTCTAAATTTTGAATGTATTATAAAAATCTAGGTGTTAAAAATTTATTGTTTATGAATGTGCAGGATAGGTTGAAAGCCTTATTAGAGATGCCTAGGACCACATGAATGAAATCCGTATTGGCATCTCCCTCCACTACATCCCCACATCATGGACATACTACTTGTAGCATAGTGAAGAGGGGAAGATGTTTCATGGTTAGATTCATAGGACCTGGATGTACATAGATATATATGTGGGTCATCTGGTCCTAGTTCATGATTCTTCATATAGTCCATTGTATATATAGCCTTATGCGACTGCATGTGGTTCTATATGTATGACACACTTAGTTCGAGATGTACACATGTTATGAACTTATATTTTCATATACATGCATCAAACACACTTCGTTTGAGATGTACACATGTTATGAACTTATATTTTTAGAGACGTGCATCTAACACACTTAGTTTGATACAAGATATATCCATGTGTTGATTTTCATAACGATCTTACTTCTATGTTTGATTCAATTTCATTGCACATGATATCGTTTTATGTATGCTCTATGTACATTAGTTTTGTATGTATGTTTGATTTAAAATTAAAAAACCATGTCTCGGAGTACTACATGGTTCAATTGTTAAACAAACCTATTCTATTAAGAAAAACCTATGATAACCATGCTAGGTGAGCTACAAAATGGAAATACGTAATTAATTTTTTCACAATAATTATGTAGGGTGTATGTGCAACTCTAATGATTTTCCCACCTCCTAAAAATTTGCACATCTTTGAAAGAATGGTTGTGAGGGAATTTCTATAACTAACATTTTTTCTTTTAAAGCTAACACTCATCTATTGCATATCAACTAATACGAGCATTGTTAGAAATAAGCGAGGTAGAGTTCATCTTTAACTATATGAATATAGCGTTACTATGGTGCAACATTGCATGGTAGAACTGTTAAGAAATTAAGGGAAGCATTTATGTATCGTTTTAGAGATTATCCCATTAATAGGGCTTATCTCATTGATCAATAAATACACCTTAATATCTCTTTATAATATGGTGTTATGCCAATCAACTAAGAATTTACACATGACATGATTATCGTAAGTAGATTCACTTCCCTATTAAGTCCTATATGTTTTTGTATTTAAGCACACACTTTAAAAACCCTACTTTTTGTATACCCTACAATCCTTCTAGTCCAAAATACACATTTTTGTGAGAGGGTTTGTCAAATTATTCACATCCGTACCATTCCAAGGTATTTGAAAAAATTTAAAGGTTCTTTAATGAATTTTAAAACGATATATCACTTGGAATTTGTGAACATTATTTACATATTTATTTAGGATGTTTTTTCATATGTTACGACATACCAATATATATAAGAATACATAAATATGTATGAAATGTATATTATCAAATAATTCACATCATGGTAGGCTCTACTGAGGCCCCGATTGGTGTAAGACCACCCAATCCGGAGTTTCCTAGCATTCCTTGAGCCTTTGTGGCATAAAATTACAAGCTGCCGTTTCTAGGCCATCCTTGGAAATGGATGGAGGCGAGTAGTGAGAATTCATGCCTCGAGATGTCGTGGCAAAAAAATGATTGCACTGAAACATCCTGCTAGCTAGGTGAAAACTAATGGAGGTTTGGTTTTGGTGCGCAACAACATCGCTGCTTCCGGGCTACTTCGTTCGAGGATAGTCCCTTAAGAGCCCTGAGATGAAAAAATCGTTCAACTTCGACGGGTGACTACACAGACTTCGTGGTAAATAAGCACATCTCATCAAACCCTACACCTCAGTGTAGGGACCCTTTATAATATAATGTCTCAGTTTTTTCGTTATCCAATCAGTACTCTCAATGCCCTATTGTTTGCAAACATGTGAAATAGTTTAGTTTGAGAAAGTGTAAGGATGTCAAACACTATATTTTGCAAATGGTGGGTTGTGGCACCAAAACCACTATTCCAACGTGTCTAAGTGGCCAGGTGAATGCTAAAGGAGGCATTATTTTGGTGTGTGAAAATTTTATTGCTTCCGGGATACTTCGTTTGGGCGTAGTCCCTTAAGATCTCTGAGACTAAAAAATTATTCAACTTTGACGGGTGACTACGCACACTCCATGGCACCTAGAGACATCTTGTTTGATGCTACACTTTTGTGTAGGGACCCTCTACAATATTGTATCTCAGTTTTTTCCTTCTCCAATTGGTACTCTCGCTGCTCTATTGTTTGCAAATGCATGAAATAGTGTAGTTTGAGACAGGGTAAGGCTATCCAATGGTATATTTTACAAATAGTAAATCGTGCCACTAAACTGACTACACTCAAATGTCTGGGTGGCAAAGTGAAAAATAGAGGAGGATTTGTTTCAATGCACAACAACATCGTTGGTTGTAGGATACCTCGTTCGACCATAGTCCCTTAAGATCCCTGAGACCAAAAAATAGTTCAACTTCGACGGGTGACTACACACACTCTGTGGCACCTAGAGACGGTTTTTCTAATCCTAAACCTCAACATAGGGATTTTGTAGAATATCTTGTCTCAGTTTTTTACTTCTCCAATTGGTTTTCTCGTTGTCGTATTGTTTGCAAACGCACAAAATAGTGCAGTTTGAGACATTATAAGGTTGTCAAATCCTATATTTTGCAAATAGTGGATCATGGCACCGAACCGACTGTGCCAAAACATTCGGGTGGCTAGGTGAACACTATAGCAGGTGTCATTTTGGTATGTAACAATGTCATTGCTTCTAGGATACCTCATTTGGGCATAGTCCCTTAAGATCCCTGAGACCAAAACAACGTTCAACTTTGACGGGTGATTACGCGCACTTTGTGGTAACTAGAGATGTCTCAGTTTTTTCCTTCTCTAATCGGTGCTCTCGCTGCCCTACTGTTTGCAAATGCATGAAATAGTGCAGTTTGAGACAGTGTAAGGATGTCAAATGATATATTTTTCAAACGGTGGGTCGTGGCATAGAACCGACTATGCTGACACATCCGGATGGAAAGGTGAACAATGGAGGAGGTGTTGTTTCATTGTGTGAAAATGTCATTGCTTCTGGGAAACCTCGTTCAGTCGTAGTCCCTTAAGATCCCTGAAACCAAAACATCGGTCAACCTTAATGGGTGACTATGTGCACTCTGTGGCACCTAGAGATGTCTCATCTGATCCTACACCTTGGTGTAGGTACCCTCTATAATATCTTGTCTCAGTTTTTTCCTTCTACAATTACTGCTTTTGCTACCCTATTGTTTGAAAACATACGAAATAGTTCAGTTTGATCCAGTGTAAGGTTGTCAAACTCTATATTTTGTAAACGTTGCATCGTGGCACCAAACCAACTACGGCGACATGTTTGGGTGGCTAGATGAACACTAAAGGAGGTATCATTTAGATGCATGAAAATGGTATTTCTTCTAGGATACCTCGTTCGGGCATAGTTCTTTAAGATCCTTCAAACCAAAACATTGTTCAACTTTGATGGGTAACTACACGTACTCTATGGCACCTAAGACATCTTTTCTGATCCTATACCTTGGCATAGGGACCATCTACAATAGCATGTCTTAGTTTTTTCCTTCTCTAATTGGTTCTCTTGCTGCCCTATTATTTGCAAATGTGCCAAATAGTGTAGTTTGACACAGTGTAAGGCTGTCAAATGCTGTATTTTGTAAATAGTGGATTGTGGCACCAATTGAACTACACCAAAATGTCTAGGTGGCTAGGTGAACACTAGGGGATACTTCATGTTAGTAGTCCCTTAAGAGCCCTAAGACCAAAACATCGTTCAAGTTTGATGGGTGACTACACACACTCTATTCCACCTAGAGATGTATCTTTTAATCTGACACCTCTCTATAGGGACCCTCTACAATATTCTATCTCGGTTTTTTCCTTCTCAAATTAGTTCTCTCACTTCCCTATTGTTTACAAATGCATGAAATAGTACAGTTTAAGTGAGTGTAAGGCTGTCAAACGTTATATTTTGCAAAAAGGTGGGTTGTGGCACCAAACCGAATGTGCACACGAGTAGGGAGGGTCTTATAAACACTTTGGGAGGAATTATTTTGGTTCTCTAAGCTCCAAGTTCTTCTAGGCTACCTCCTCCAAAGCCAAGAACCCCCTCCATAGGTACATAAATCGTTGTTAATTGATTCTCTTTTCTTGTAAAACAATGAAATCTTCTCTTAGCTTCAATAATTTACAATTCTCTACTAATAATGCCAACCACATGAAGGTGGAAGCTTTTACTACACCACTAACTTGCATATAAAAGTGTTAGTCAAAGAAATTTAAGTTTCAAATCAACACCTTACTAGATATATACAAAATACATAAATTTAAAAAAATATATGAACTTAAATTTATCTAAAAAATTTATATATACCAAATAAAATATCAAATAAATTATATATAGCAGACATGAGCATTGTAAATTCATTCTAATGAACCATCAGGATCAGATCTACTCTGAATAGTAGATAGCATTACTTCATGATCTGACTCTTGAACCTTCCAAATAATCTATTTAGTAGGCATTCCTTGATATTTATAGCACTGAACATTTGTCACTAGAACTAGATGTGAATATAAGTGTATTTTCCTGTGTGTCTCAAATTTTTCAAACACCCCAAAAAAGAAATTTTTAAATGGATACCGTCAAAGTGAAGTTCTAGTAACTACCACTCACCCTGTAGGGTACTCAATATCTTCACCATCTATAATAAGAGAAGTCAACTTCTTTCTTTCCTCGATGCAACGACATAATAAATAGTCTATTCCTTTTTCATTGTCTTCTGTTGCAATAAATGCAAACACATGTCCTACAAAAAAACCAAAGGTTTCAACTCAAATTTAAACTATACATATTAAAATTTTAATGGACATAACTCAAGATTTTTTTTTTAAATAACCATAAATACCTTGTCACACCAAAATAATAATTTCATCAAAGTCCTTGGATGTTGTAACTTTATCTGTAGAAACAAGTATTAATGCTTGTGGAGCTTGATAACTTGGAAGCGAAGTTAGAGGCCTACAAATCTAACCATCCACCCATTCTATTGAATCACACTTAGTAGTGACAAATTACATTCAAGATGCACAAAACATGTCAAATTTATTATCCATGTGGCCCATGAAGTAGCGTCTAAGCTACAAAATGAGTGCATATCACTAGACCCAGTGAGTGTCATACAATCCTCGTAGTTAGAAATTTTTTGTTCTTCTATCAACAAAAAATATTTGTGAACAGTGACCATTTCTTGAGAACCTCAGGCCATATTGTCAATACACCATTCTACTATGCTCTTTGAATCATTTAATTTACCACCATCTTTGTACTTCAACTCTTCTCTTGCAAGAGCTCTTTTCACACATGCCCTTGCATCGTCATGCTCTCCTTTTCTATGTCCAGCCTCAGTGAAAATCTCAATATGTTGCACACCCATCTTAACGTGCATCCTTCTCATCAAATAAAACATTCATTTATTCTTAAACTGAGACATGTAATTATTTGACCATATATAATATTGTTTGAAGTGGATGTCCCTATCAAAAAAGTTTCCATAAAATAAATGGAAACACCGTTACACAAATTCAGTAGAATGAGTACAATCATCGCTTATATAAAAGTGGTGCTCTCTTAAAAAAATTGATCATTCTCTGTACTTTTAGGAGAATGTATAAATTCTATATGCACAAAAATGGCTATTTGTACTGAGTTGTAATATTGTGATTGAACCTCCATTTGTGGTTGCAATGTGTAATTCTCCATAAAATAAACCACTGAAACAATAGTACTAATAGGAAATGTGTCTTTGCATATCTTGAACTGTTCATCCAACCATCAAGCTCTTTGTGTATTCCTAGCATACTTATAAACAATTTCATCCTTAAATTTTCTCATAAATTAAAAAATACACATATGTTTTGTAACTAGCTGACACCATTTAGACTCTTTTCCATATATGAACTGGTATTAAACTAATTTATATTTATCAAAATCAGCTAAATTATGTCCTCTTGCACCTTTAATTTTCTCATGGATGCAAATTTTCAATTTAGGTAATCTGTTGCGTGTACCACAACTTCCATCTAAACAATCCTGACTATAAAAAAATTGTCCAACTTCTTTTACACAAAATATCGTAGGAATGAAATCCCTTGAAGATATTGGTGGAACTTGAACACCACATTCTGATAACATTGTTTCAGAATAAAAATTAGAACAAATACGTAAAAATGTAGTACAATGCATCGCAAATTCTACATGTTGCCTACAACAACACGTGGTACGAGTGTGGTTGATTTTCACATAGAATGGTTTCAACAATTCAAAAAAACATTGACTAATTTTAATTTCCAGATGCTCTTGTTTAAACTTACAAAAAAAATGAGTTTGAGTCATATCTAATAAATGCTTTAGATGTGGTTCACGATTAGTAGAACCAACTATCTGTTTTACAGCATATCTTGTATTAGGTGAAACTCTAGTGTTATATTTGTCCTTATGTAGTGTTATTAAGTGATTAAAGGATATTACATCTTTCAATTGCTTTCATTAGAGTTTTTTGATTAACTTGTAACATTTGACTTGTTTGCATAATCAAACATTGTTTTTTATTGATTCACTTACAACACTAGTAACAAGTACACGACACATAATATTACTATCCCTAGTGCATCTCTTGACACCAACAATGTGATATGCATCATGAAGATTTTTAATAATTGTTTAGATTTGACCACGTATATTAGATGTTGTCAATCCTAAAGTGTTTGATGTAGGTCTAATTTTAATCAATTTCATCAAACTAACCAACAACTGAAATATTTGGGAATCATTTAAAATTTCAAAATAATTATCCCAAATTTCATTGGATTTTCTTTTGATTTTCCATTTAGAAAGTTTGTCAGACATTGCTTTCAAAAAGAAATCATCAATTTCAATAAAATAATTAGGTTTCTTACAAAAAATCCTTGGAGGTGTTTTTGTCAAATTTGTCTTGTTTACAGTTTCAACTTGAATTAGCTACATCACAAGTTTTTAATTTCCTTATTCACATTTTCATTGTCTCCTTCAATTTAAACATTTTCTACATCACGAGTTTTTAATTCTTCTTCAACATTGATAGTAAAAACATCTTCATCATGAGTATTTAATTAAACTTCAACATTGATAGTAGAAACATTACTTGGTTCCTCATTTCATACAATAGTAGGGGTTGAAGATGAACCTCTTCTTGATTCATGAAGTTTCCACATTCTCTTAGCATTTTGAAATTTTTTTGCCTCTAATTCATTTGGTGTTTTTTTACTTAATGAATTCCTTTTTTGACTTCATTTATTGTCTCCCATGATTTTTTGCTTTGGTGATAAGAAAAATGTGTAGAAAACTAAAATTTTTTGTAGTAATTTGTATGGTAAATTAAAACAGTAAAAATCACATGGTAATTAGAACATTGGGATGTGTGTAAATATGATTTAAGAACCAATATCACGCTTTACAAACATCACTCACGGTTTATAAAGTGCGATCGTGGTTTATAAATCGTGATTGTGATTCTATATGTACCATAAAATCTGACCCTAAGGCTCAGTAAATATTTTTTTTTCCCCAACCAAAGCTATGGAAGGTCATTATGAAGTGTAAAAGTTCAAAAAACATCAAATTTTCCCTTCCATAGACTTGAACCATGATAAAAAATTGAGAACATTTCACAACAATGGTTCGATCGCATAGGGGAGACTGTAAGCTTCATAGAAATGTTCATTTTAAAGTGAATAGAATAAGATAAATATCATTTTATAATTTTTTTAACTAACAATAAGTCTTTAAGACATTTTGTCCTGTGAATGTTCATGTCTACGTTTAAGATTGCAACTTCTGTTTCGCTTATCAAAATATGATAAAAATTATACCATCCCAAGCGTGGAGAAATTATATACATGTTAAAATATATATATAATTGATTTCGATAATTTTTGATATAGTTATGGCGGGCAAACGGAAAGCACTCTGTTTTATGATTTTTTCCATGAAAGTGGTCTAAAAATATTTAGAACTAATTCTTTTCAGACCACTTTTACAGAAAAAATCATTCAAAAAAATATTGCTCGAAAAAATACAAAATAAAATTCATCCCAATATAGACAACTACATCTAACTATTCACCAAATGAAAAAAAAAAACAAGATTTGGTCATCTAAATCGCAGGAAAACGGAGTACAATCTTATAGGTTTTTGGAAAAAAAAAAAAGTCATATAATTTTAAGTGTTTAATATAGCTAAAATAGTTTGTTTTTTTTTTTTTTTTAAATAGTAGTTTAGAAACTAGATTTTGGATGCCACGATTAATATTTGTCCACCAACTTGTTGCACTTACCTAGGGTGACTGTCTCGTGAGGAACCTATGTCTCCTACACACTGTCATTGCTACAACTAACTAAATACTTCTAAACTTGCAATATGAAAAAGGGTTTCAATTTGGATAATGCATATGGATGTCAAATAAATTTTTTGGTATTATTTTGAAATGAAAATAACATGTTCTAATGGATGCATAGGATGTGATGTCCTCTTGGACCTTTGAAACTTACTCTACATGCCTCCACTAACCCTATTAACATTCACTATCACCGTTATGCTCACCCACATGCTTTGATGGTTGTACATATCTACATCACTGCATAATACATTTAAATGAAAAACTTATTTTAATATTTATTTTTTCATGGTGACTACATTTCCCTCCCCTTATAAGAGCAAGGAGGAAATAATCAACGACTCATGTCACCAGTGAAAAGATACTTGTTTCTAAAGTGCAACCACAAGGAAGAAGGCAAAGTTTGAAATTTCTTAATGTTATATGAATATTCATAGTTCCATTTTAGATCAATACCCATTTTATATTTACTATTTTCCCTTAATAATATTTATTAATCTCAAGCTCTTAATATTTCAAGTATGAGGATTTTAGGTTATCTATTTTTGTTGGTTCTCAGCTGATATTAACATCATGATACCATACAAAGACCAAACACAACACAAATAGTTCGCAAGACATATAGCTACATACTTTAATGACTATAACACATAACAATACCTCAACCGAACAATTGAAAGAACATTCATAGCCCTTACGACATAATACTTATCACAGATGCACCCAACATAATAGTACTCATAATATAAGCAATCTATAACAACATGGAATTCTTAACAATGCACATACAAATGTTTCACAAATCTTGAAACAATAATTATAGCTATATAGTGTCAAAAAGGGATCAAATCATACTCTAAATGAGGAGTATCAATCCTCAACATCACAAACCATGACCAGACTCACATGAGTATACATAAATCATAACACAAACTCCTAAAACATCACCAAACAACTACATACACCTCCCAAAACTACATATACCTCCCAAGGCATCAAAATACATTTCCATGTACCTCTAAATTCTCTATTGTTACACATAAATATATAATCACTTGCTCAAATCTCTTATCGCTCCCTGAAATATATTCTCCCTCCCTCAAGTCTCTTATCACTCACTCAAATATCTTATCACTCCCTCATGTAGAATATATAAAGATAAAGAAAGAAATTTCTCTTATCTGTCCCACTAAAAGGTTGATCACCATTTGTCCCTAGGTGCATAGTGTCCAGACACCTCTAACCCAAGTGAAATAATAACTCAGGGTTCAACAAACTACTAGTTATCTATAACTCATTTAGGCATACTCCCATGCAATGAAGCGGTTCCATAGGTTACACCACTCCATGGTGAATCAAGTGATGTTATTCTAACACATTACGACATTAGAACCAACATAACTATCCATTTCAAATGCCACATGGAAAAATTCCCAAGGCTTGGGATAGGATTAAAAAAAAATTAAACTTCAAAAGAAATTTTAAAAGTAAGAAAAAAAGACTAAATAGCCAAAATTAGTGCAAAATATGCATGTTAGTTCAGTAACAAAATAAGATACCCAAAATATTAGAGTACTCTATCAATAAAATTGTTGGCTCTAACAAGAAAAATGATAATGTTCAATTTACGAATAAAATACGTCTAGAGAAATAGCACATTACAATCACTATGTCACGTAATATGACCACCAAAGGGGTACTAATAGAGTTCCTGACACTCGGATATCAAGCCTCAGATACCAAAAAACATGTCAGATAATACAACTATCATAATCTATGCATGAATCATCATTCCATACTCCCACAAGGCTCAACATAGTAAAAATCACATAAGATTGTTTGATGGATAACCCAATAGGAGAGAGAAAGGGATGCTATTTTTACATAAGTTGAGCCTAAGGTGGTGTCCATCCAAAATTTATTGAGAATGCTCGATGTATATTAAATAGATAGAAGTGGGTTTTCAATCTATATAAGAATCCACTTCCTCACTTATACTCAGCTCAAGATTATGAAAACTTGCTCCACACCTCCTCTCTCCACACATAAACATTTAACGATTGCTTCCCTTAGCGTCATCTAGTGTAATGTTCACATGTAACTACATCACTAACACAATGGTGATTCACGCACATTGACCATAACATCTTACACATGCTATATATACAACGTACAACACAATCATTACTTTTATAGGTTACGATACATCACGTTTCCACATAATGCACCCAAGGTACAATTACTTCACAATAGGGGTTAGATGATCCCCATATGCCCCTAATTCAAGACATGAATCATCTCATATTACACGAATTACATGCATGATTAACATAGTGAATAAAATTACAACATAGAATCAACTGTAATATATTATGGTGACACCCATAATTCATCGCAACATGGTGGCAACATCACAATACAATCCAATTAACTCTACACTAGTTTTGTCATGCAACACATCTACACACCTTCATATCACATAATAATTTTTTTTTCCAACATTCCGTAATCCAGAATAAAATTATTTTCACACACAACTAGGTGACACATCAAACATGGATTTAATCCCCATATTGGTGTCGACCCCTTGTTCTGTCTCTTTTCCTTATTGCTAATTTTCAAATGGTTATTTGATTTTTTTTATTTTAATTGATAAGTGGTTGCAACCTTCATTCGAAGTTATTTTGACTCGTTTCTTTCAATCGCACCTCATGGTGCCATCGTTTCACTTATGCATTGTGAAGGATACCCCCATAGCCTTATTTTGTGAGCATCCTCATTTAGGACTAATTGGATTCTCATTTATTGAGTTGCTTAATGACGTCTATTAAAATTTCTATGGAAATTTATAAAATCTTTTCTAAGGTATGTGGGAGTTTTTCTTTTAATAAAAGGTACCTAAAGTCTTTTTCAATAAAAATTATTTAACTATCCACCACCTCCACCTTTACCGACCAAACTCCACAAAGGCCTTGCTTCTAGAAAACTATTTAACTATGAATTTAATTCATGTAACCACTGACCCTATAATCATCTTTATTATCATTAATAAAATTTGTGTTCCCATATGTTTTGTGGGTTTGTTTTGTGGTTTGGAAATGTTTTTTTATGGTCACCATGTTAGTTTTGTTGGAAGAAGTGAGGACCCTGTAATTTTTTTATTTTTCCTCCTTGTTTAGAAAATATCCTTGGAATTTTCTTATTGGACTCAATGACAAAGGGGGAGTTGGCTTCCTGCTCTTTCAAATTATTTACCAATGGATTTATCCCATTTTTTTGTGCCCTGTTTTCTCCCAAATGTTTCTGGCCACATGACATTTGGTGGGTTGAAAATCCCTTGTGGGAGATGGACCTCTTACTCTGGTAACTGGCGACATAGACTTAGTTGAGGAGGGGACCAGCCAGTACGTGGCTATGGGAAAAGACTTTAAAAAATTAAAGGCATGTTAAAAACTATCGTTTTAATTTTATGCTAACTTTAACCATATCATGGAATGAATTTATTTTAATTACTGAGATGATAGTTGCTTAGAGTTTTTTTTTTTATGCAATTAAATTTTTTATCCTACATGCTAGTCTTCTAGTTCGTTCCCCTGTTTTAGTTGTTTCTAAATAAGATTATTTTTAATATATTGATCTGCATAAGGTTTTGCACATGATTTTTCTCTTATTTGTGCTTCTTGATACATATCAATCATTGAATGTGAATTTTGGGAGTTAATTTAGAAGATATGGGATTTAAGATTTATTTACTTACCCATAAAAAATATGGATCTTGGTTTTAAAAGGAATTTCCTAAAAGGACTTAGAAGAGTCTGCAACTAAATAAATGCCATGTGGGTGTTTTCCTATAAATGTGAACTCTTTGAGGACATTGTAACTTGTATGGAATACACAACCCTATAAATAGAGTGTATTGCGGTAAAGTCATGTTTATTTTTATTTTATCGAATCTTTAGTTTATGAAAATAAATTTATTTTTATAATGGGTTTTTACTATGAAAATAAACCTCTGGGAACGATACATAGTACCTTAGATTAACTTTTTTTCCTTGGGTTTTCTTAATGGGTGGACGCTTTTAGTTATGTGAAATTACCAAGACATACACTTACATTATGTACTCTTATTATAAAAATAATAATAACATAAACTAAGGGCTTCGAATTCTATATGCATTCACCTAGAATCGAAAACTAAGATTCAGGAAAGAGTATTCTAGGGGTTATTGAATTAAGTTATCATCACTGGGGGTAATACTCTTATGAATTTTTTTAATGGGTTACAAAGTTATTGTTTTTATTATTTTGGTTTATCGGGTTTAGTTGGTACCTTCCTTGAAAAGGAGGAAAATTTGTCCTCCTTAAGGGATAACTGTCTTCATTTTTGGTCGTCAGTTGGTGTCTGCATACAAAGATAAGGATTCATAGGTCAATCTGTAATCTTAAGGTACATAAATACAACCTTGTTTTACAATATTGTACTCTTTGTGACTTGGATCCTTCTGAAGGTGAATTTGTGACTTGAGCATCTTCTTTAGTGAATTTTAGGTAAAGTTATTTTATCTTTTTATATCTCTTGTCATGTCAATATCGAATTTCAATAAAATGTTATCCCTCATTATAAGATGGTCAAAGATAGTGCTTGTCTCTTCACTAATTTTAGAAGGTAAATAATAATAATAATAATTCAATAGCCTAGGTATGAATAAGAATACATTTATATTCATTTTGGGGGGTATATCCTGAGGTGGAAAGAAGCTTAGCGGAATATTTAAGTTAGGATAGCTTGTTAGTAGGTATAGTCACTGCAATTATAAACAATAGTTCCCCTTACAATCATAAGGTGTTGTGATACTTTCCTTTAGTGGAGTGATAGAATATTATTGGTTGACGGTTTGCAATATAATATTTCAATCATATAATCTATATGATTACATGATTCAAATCCCAATACACTTGACACTCTAAGCTGACATATTTGAAATTTTGTTAGCTTTTATTATTAATAGTTTAATGTGTGAAGTAACCTCTGAAATAAAAAAAATATTGATTGATGGTTTGGGTATTGATTTCAATCTTATAATCAATTTTATTACATGATTAAGATCCCTATAAACTCTACACTTTGTCTCCGCCTTATAAGGTCATTGGACCCAACTTAAATTATGGTTTAAATTTTATCATTTAGAGACATGGCTTATAACGGGTATAGTTGATTTCCTTCTTAGTTTGATATTGTGGAAAAAAATTAGCCCGATTAAGGAGTTAGCGTTTTAGAGCTTTCAAACCTTTCTTTAAGTGGAAGGTTATTTTTATGATATTTTAAAGGGTAGCATTCTATTCCAATGTGTAGTCTTTATCATGCTCAGTTCTCATGAACTGAATTAGGCTGATAAATTTACAGGTGGCTTTTCCAAATAGAAAAAGGAAGGATTCATAGAAGTCGCATCAACTTGCTTATGAATTTACCTTATACGAATGCTTAATGTGTTGTAGATCTTGGATTGGTGTTATACAGAAGTTTGGAGGGTCATTTCCTCATTTTTTTGTACTTGTGGAGTAAGGTTGTCACACCCAATTGTATTAAAACTTGTAATATATTTGGTGAAGGTTACAGAATCATCTTTGCTTGTTATGATTATTTTATTATTATTGCATGTTAGCAATCTTGAAATAGGATAGCATTGTTTGGAAAAAAATGTTTACCTTCTTTTTCTTTAGTTAAAGTTAGATACAATCTTTTACCACTTTTGGATTTTTTGTCGGGTTGGATAGAATTGATGTAACCTTGTTTAGTTTAAGCACGAAATGATGAAATTTTCCTTAGAGTGATAACTTTGGGTAGTATTCCCTTCTAGAGTAGGGAAGTTAAAAAATACTAGGCATAATCGGATGTGTTTACAATCCTTACAATGTTTTTAAAATATATACATATAGTTATATTCATTTTTGTAAACTAGTTCATGAAGTAAAGATTTCTTAAGTAGAATAAACGAAACTATCGTCTTGTGTCAATATATATATATATATACCCTTTTACTCTCGATCCATGTTGGTGGTTTCACATTTGGATTTTTTGGGATGCAAATGATAGTAAGTTGTAAATTAAATGAAAGTAAATTTAAAAGTTAACAAGGTCATGTTAAATGGGGTAACGGGTAAACATTCCAACCTAACTTATGAAGTTATAAAATTAGAGTTGTAATCATTATAAAATTTTATTTTATTCTTATGTTTTATTGCACCTTCTAACTTAAGAAAATAAGGTCCCTAGTTTTTGTCGTTGGTATAACAAGTTTTCTTACTTTCATTGCCGCAAACCTATCTTCTAGAGATGGCATAGTTATACCTTCCCCTGACATATTTTGTTTCCCCTTATATTTGGGTGTTTAAGTCTGCACTAAGGATAATGTCATCTTTTAGGATAGTGTCCTCTGAAAAACAATATCTTTCTTATTATAAAACCCTCTTGGACTGATCTCCTATTGTTTCTCTTAGACCATCAACTAACCTTGAATGTCACCTTAATATTTTGAATCAATTTTAAACTCATTCCCTTTTGGTCACCAATTGGATTTAGGTATCATTGTTTGTGTTACTGGTGAACCATGTTCAACTTCAATTGGTGGTAGGTTGTAGGATTGTAACCTCTTTCAGTGCACTAGGATAAGAGTGTGATAGGTTGGTCGTTGTAACGTTTGATCTTTTTGGTAGTGATTAAAAGGATCCTTGTTGTGTTGCCTCTATGGAAAATTGTACAAGATCCTTCTTGTATTATGTGTTAATGTTTTTTTTTATAGTCTTATAGCCTAATTATTTCTTTATTTTACCTCTTCCATCCTAAATCAATCTCTTAGTGAGCACGTGAATCAAGACCCCCTTACACACACACACACACACACACACACACACACACACACACACACACACACACACATATGATATTCACATCTTTTAGACTTAACCATTTTTCTGTTGTGTAATGGAGGCAGTTATATGTTAGGATGTTAGCCTTAGGAGTGAATCCTAGATATGATTGTTAAGTATCCTAGAGGGAATGTATTAGCCTTGTCGAAACCAAATACCCCTTTCCTTATTTAAATGAATTAAACAAATAATTACCACATTAGAGATGATCGCAAGCTAATTGCTTAATAGTATAAAAGAAAGGAAACCTAGCTCCATGAGAAGAATTGTTTGAATCATGCATAACTATTCTATAACATAAGTTAAGAATTAAAATATGTTTTAGTAAATAAGAAACCTTAAAATACTTCAACCGTGGGATTCCCCTAACCATAAGTGTGTTTTGTGGTTGGACTAGTATGCAGTGTCTAGTCGAAGTGGGAAGTGATCAGTTTCATGTCAGGTTTCGTAGATCCCCTTGTACATTGGTGATCAATGTTGTGTCAAGCCTTTCAAGAGTTGGTGGTAGCCATTGTGACCTCTTGTGGTGTCATTTGGAATTCAAAAAGAAATACCTAACCTTTCCCATCTCTTCCGTGTGTGTTTTTTTACGGGTGTTATAGTTGACTCCTCATTGAATCTAAGAAAAGGAGAGGAAATATCCTCATCACAAGAACATCAACATAATAACAAATATGCACTAAGTGACATGAAAAAACTGTGCATTCATAATATCATAATTATAATGTTAGTCACATCACAACATCTATCACAATACACTTTCAAATTCTACCACCACCATGCACAATCATCACAATTCCAATCTGCCCTAGAGGTTCAAGAACATGAAACTCCAATATGATACCAAGTGTAACACCCACATTTTACACACAAAAATACAACAATAAAAATACCAGAATTATTATTATTATTTTTATTTGCATTGTAGCATACATGACACATAAGGAGATCACTCAGGATGACACACAACACATGATACATTTGCAAACATAATAATACACATAGGTAACATAAAACCACATCATGCACATCAAGGAAAAAAAAATTTATATATGAAAAGGCACAACATAATGATTCAACAATAGTATAATATTAAAGATAGCATCATCCCATGACACGGTAACTTTAGAGTTTCAAAATTATAAAAATGATGATTCAATCTTTAGCTTAATTTCTTGAAAGGCTCATAATATGTGAATCATACATTCCTTTTATACTGTTAAACATTTATCTTATGGTGGAAACTCATTGAATAAGAATCATCTACATTATTTAAAATATTTGTTTAATTATCTTGTCTAGAATAGGGTATTTAGTTACACACAAGGCTACCATCCATAAGACCATAGTTTCCTGGTCTACAATTTATTACCTTAATATTTTGTTATTGGCCTTAATTGTTGAAAATCACTTATTATGTGGTAACACCTTATTCTTTAAATTATACTATGTTGTCCTTACTTTACTTAACATTTCACTTGCATTTACTCCATCTACTTTTGCTTGTTTCCCTTATTGCAATAAAATGATGAGGCCTAGTTACTGATAGGGACATATATTCCCACATGAGCCACTATCATTTGTTCTAAGGGTTTTTATTTTAAGTTGCATGATTGTTTAGTTTTGAAATTTATCTCAGTGGGAAAAAGGAAGTTTCACATGAAACGAATGAGGTTTATTAGTTTAAGAGAGAATAGATTACACGTTCTTTTCATATTATAATCTAATTACTAAGGTTACTTGATTCATGTTTTAAGTAATTAAAAATAACCATGTATCATATCTTCTTAATTTACATGCATAGTCATGAAGGACCCAAGGAGTATGGTTCAAAATCAACCAGTTTTGGATTCTTGGGCAAGAAGTATTAGATATGAATCACTAAGAGGAATTCAATTATAAATTTTACACCCCTTACAAAGGCCACAATTAGGGTGATTGAACACCTTTATCACCAACGATCATCTTACAACTCTTTGTACAATTGATACTTCTTGTCAAGATGACACTCTTGTTTGAGAGGTTTAAAGGGATTAATACTCAATATTCTCATGTGGAGGTTTCTAAAACATAGGACCCACTCGAATAATCTACATTCATCTTAAATTTATTTCACTTAGTTTGATTTAGTTAGCATTTTGATGTTTTTTTAGTAACACATTTGTTAAAAGGGTTAAGGTTCACATTAGATTTTACACGACGTGGTTCTCATTTTTCTTCACAAGATGGTTTTAAACATGATAAGAGAGTGACCTAAATATCACCTTTCTCTAAGCACATCAATAAGTGGATGTCATATTTTAAATAACAGAAAAATCTCAACTTGTAGGGATTATTAGCAATGCATGCATTCAAAATGAGGAAAAAAATTATATAAATATGAATTTTAGAATCCAGAACCTAGTTTCTAAACTAGAACTTTTTTTTAAAAAAATGGACAAGTTTAGCTATAATAAATTCTCAAAATAAAATGACTTGGTATTTTATTTTGAAAAAATTCCTTTAGTGAAAAGTTAGATGCCATTGTCCACCTTCAGATAGATTTTTTATTTTATTTTTATCAATAAAGATTTTTTTTATGATAATTTCTGTGAAAGTTTGTCGGAAAATAAAGAAGACTGAGGCACTTTCCATTTTCCCACCATATCTTCATAAAAAAATATCGAAATCAAATAATTTTTTTGAATGTGTATAGAATTTCACCATGATTGGGATGGTATAGCTTTTGTCACATTCTAAAAAGTGAAACAAAAGTTTCAGTCTTAAATGTAGACTTGAACATTCATGGGAAAAAGTGTCTTAAAGAGACCTACTATTAGTAAAATGTTCTAAAATGATATTATCATACTCTATTCACTTTAAAATCAATATTTTTACAAAGATAACAGTCTCCCCTATGCGATGATACCATTTTTATGACATGTTTTATATTATTTGGAATGGTTCAAGTTCGCAAAAAAGAGAAAATATGATTTTTTTTTTTGTTTTCAATATAAAATTAAGGATTTGATTTCCACTTTTTAGTTCCCCAACTTTCTACACTTACCCAGTTATGCATTCACAATTTAATCATACACTAAAATGTTGTTAAGTTTTAGAATTAAATATTTGTATTACATCATAGAACCCAAATGACAATCAAGATTGGGAGTGAGTTCATCTATGATCCCAAATCTTAAAGGTGACTTCCAAGGTTAGCTAACGATCTTCGCCACTCAATATGTATGTCGGTCAAGGACTATTTACACCACGTTTATTGTTCTTTCCCATGGGGCACTACCCTAGGAGAACACATTATCCTTAATACACATCGAAATAAAAATCCTATAAGGGACAACATACTCTAGAACAAAGTTAAACCATGTCATTCCTAATTGTCAGGTTCATGGCAATGTTGCTAAACATGCAGGCTAGGATGGAAATCTCAACTTGGGCTCTTATCTACTTAACTACAAGGTGTTATTGAGTGTAAATATTTTAGTTTATCCTAGGGTTTTAGTCTCCTATGATAATATCGAATCACACAAGAATAATATTTATGCACGAATTTTATAGTAGGTTGAACGTTTCATTTAGATTTCTTTATTACATTTTCAAAGAAGGGAAGATAACACAAGATTTAATTATACATCAATTTCACACTGGAATTGCACTATAAGATACTAAATTAAATTTCATTTTACAGATATATCCAATGCCAAATTTCCATATATAAATATGACTTAAGAGAACTCCTATAATCAAATTCACATTTCCCAAAGAACCCCTAAAACTAGTATCTCATTCATATTGCCAAACTATCTTAATAAGCCTTTTAATAAATTAAAAAAATTTGGTTCAACCTCTACAATTACATTATCTTAAATGTAAATTACAATGATACACATTTAATTACAATCATGTTGTTTCGTCATCTTATTGGCATCCTGCAAAACAATGTGATTCTGAAATAAGCTATAAAATCATTGGCATGACATCCACCTGATTCTAGAATAGTTAACATTATTGGTTTTACATTTACAAGATGATAAAATATACACACAAGAAGAGAGGGCTACATACATATAATCATTTCATTTCATTTCATTCCTTAGCTATGGGATGAGAGAGAAAGAAATAGGGAAGAGAGAGAAGAAAGAGACACTATTTTGCTAAAAGTATAATTTCACACAAAAAGTCACAATATAGAGTTAAAAATAGTTATTTTCAAGTTTTAATAAGTTTTGACGATGGTTTTCTAACTTCACTAGGGTCTTACAACATTCTATTACATTTTCCTACTAGTTGCAAAAAACACCCAAATTTGGCTTACAAGTTAAGAAAGTGTGTTCCAAAAAACATTCCGATACAAAAATTCATGACATGTGAATTCCTACGTTTCCATAGATACATACAAATCATCCACATAGACTGACATGATTAAGAACTAACAAACGATGCATAATTGGTGAATGGTTTTCCAAAGGTACCAGTCGTAATCGACCAAGTTTAACCTAGTCCAACAAAAATTGGAGGCCTATGAAACCCATGTTTCAAACTAACAAGGAATTTGTTTTTCCCTAAACCAAAGGTTACAAGAAATTCTATGAAAAAAATACTAGAGGGTTTTGAAGGCGAGTAAGAATTTTGTGCTCAGGGTCCAAATGGCGAGTAGAAGTGAAACCCAACTTTCCAGTTTTAGCAACTCTCTAAAAGTGTAAAATGGATTAACATGACTCCTAGAGGAGTGGAAAAGAGAGAGAAAATGGTTAAATGAGGTTGAGCTAATTCTTGATGTGGATATCTATATAGAAAGGAACACAAATGAAGCTTTGCATCTCTTTTACGGGGCATAAAGTGTTATTTTACAAGTCTCTAAATGTGGTGTTTTTTTCTAGGATTGCAAGCAAATGAAAGAAGTTTTTGTTTAGTTTTACAAACAATCTGACCTCTACCAGTAACCAAGGACACAAAAACCTATTTATAAAACTCTGGGTTAACAACATATCAGATTGTGGTAGTGATCACAGTTGAAAATCAAATAGTAAATCGGTTACATAAACCACAAGGTGTAGTTCTATTGTTTTACACTATTTAAGTTTGGTTAAATCTCCAATTATATAATTATCCAGTGGTTTAATATTGTATTAAAATGTAAATTAAGAACCAAAATATGAAAATTATATAAGATAAAATTGGGATACCTTGCCCTTGGGGAAAATATGATCAACACACCAGATCTGATTCTCATGAGTTGTCACTTCCAGATCATGGAGATATTTTCACAACAAGGCAAAGGTTACTAAAGACATTTGAGACCCTGATCTTTTCTGCATACTTTAGTAAAAGGATTTTGGTCTTGTGTGGGTATACAGAGAAAAAATAGGGGTAGTATGGGTAGGATTAGTTGTTTTTAAATGAATTTTGGTGGGAGGGGAGACAGGATGGACTTGACTCACCAGATCCTTGAGAGCTTATGCAGAATGGAAAGATTCAATCAACAAAATGCCACAAAAAGTTAAATTGTTTCCTCAACTAGAATATGTGCTTCAATGGAGGCCCAGATCAGCACTCTTTCACACAACCTGTGGGATTCTATCATGAAGGCTCGAGTCAGAGGACCCAATAAAGCACCAAGATTTAAACCAAGTCACACCTGAGGTACACCCAGAGGCTTACAGAGAATCTCTATCAACAAAATGAAAGAAAAGTGATTTTAAACCATTTATCCCATTCCCAGATGAAGGCTCTTCTGAGAAATGAAATTACAGATGCCACTAAACTATCACAAGGACTGAGACCTATGTGATTGGACTATATTTTGGTACAAGATTGCAATAGAAACAAGAAAAACTACGCGTATGCATTCAGAAATGAAATAAATACACTTTACTCAAGATTGACACAGAATAACTCAAAGTTTGATCAAATTTATCAGCAAGGGAAAGTTTCCAGAACAATCTCAAAGCTTGTCAATGGTTGTACACTTGCAACCACCTTGACATGATCAAATTTGACACAAAGAGAGATATACAGGCTTCTCTAGATGGCTTCTCAAAATGGATGGGCTTTGTCAAGCTTTTTCTGCTGGAGAAAATCAATCATGATCTTTCCAAAAAATCCAAACCATTTGCACGATGAATTCATGCCATTTATAGCATTTCCAATAGAGCCCCTTCCTCCCAAAAGACAAAAAAATTTAAATGCACCAGTTTTTGCCATGATTCTTTCGTGATTCACAGAATCAGATCTGTAAAAATCTCCAAGTGCTTGAGGGAAAATATCTTCAATTTCTTCCCACATTCAAATCCTTTATTGGGAAAAACATGCCTCCATCCATTCACCAACCACTTCCACCCCATATCAATCAAATCTGGCCCCTTGCATGCTCAGGAGAAGAAAAATGGAAAACCAGATCGGGCTTGAGAGTCAGACCATTTTAATGGTGAAAGACGTCTCCAGATCTCTCCCACCAAACTCTAGATATCAAAATTAACTCACTCCTCTATTTGGCATGTAGAAAATAGCAAGAAATCATGAAGACTCACACTCCCAGGAGTTTTACAGAAAAAATGGGGGGAAAATCAGATTTAGACACTCAGCAGCCATTGATCTTTGATTTTGAATGTGGGCCGTCCACGTGGAAGATGCAAAAATAGGCTCGGGGGCTTCCTTTGACCTTTTCTGACCCTTTTGAAAAAATGGAAAAATTTCCCATTTTTCTCCACACCTCCACTTCTGAAAAATGGGCCTGACACGTGTCCTGAGGTGGGTCCCAAGTAAAACACAGAAAATTCTACCATTTGACTCTCTTTTGGAAAAAGGAAAATTTTCCAAGTTTCCCCCACAGCTCCGCCCTTGAGAAATACTTTTGACACGTGTCCCAATGTGGGTCCCAGTGGAACCTTCCCCTTTTATGCTTTTAACTCTTTTTTCCTCAAAAGGAAAATTTTCAATTTTCCTCCGAAAGCCCGCACCTCCGCCGTTGACCGGGAAAAACATTGACTATTTCCCATCGGGCTTGCGGGCCATTTTTGCTATTTTAACCTTTATGAAGCAAAGAGGTGAAAATTTTGAATTGCCTCTAATGGTCCACCTCCCCGCCCCTTATGACTTTTCAAATTGCCACATGTCACCATGGCGCACCTTGAGGCGGTCCCAAAAATTTGATACCTTGAATGAGCGTGGGCTCGCCACGTGTCCTGCTCTGGAAAAATTTGTTTGAAGGCTTGAAGCTCAGTGGAAGGTGCCACTTGTCAAGCTCCGAGGTAGTCTCCTTTTGGCCATTGAAAAGTCTAAGTAAAATGCAAAGTGAGCGGAGTGCCTCCATGTGTCCTCCATGGTGCAACTTCTCTTAGATGGTGCCCAAGTTGAAGACCCTGAACATGCAAGCTCGCCACGTGTCCCTGTTCCACCAAACTGTATCCATTTGCATAAAAAAATTTCTAAGTCCAGGCCAAGCAGCGGAAGCCTCCACGTGTCCTCCCGGCACTACTCCAAGGAAAAGCCCAAAAGTAGATCTTCAAATGAGCGTCATTCCTCCACGTGTCCTGGACTTCCCGAAAACCTTTTGAAATTTGTCTAAGTATGGGAAACCCAGTGGAAGCCTCCACGTGTCTCTTTCCTGCCAACCCTCCACGTGTCCTCCCAGTGCTACTTCAAAGCCAAACCAAAAATTTGATTCTCAAATGAGCGTCATTCCTCCACGTGGACACATTTTAAAGTTGAGGCTTTTTATAGAATTTCTGAAGTATTAAGCTGATCCGCATCCAACCAAGAGGTGCCACATTTCCCTGTCGACTGAATGATGTAAATTTGACTGGGAGAAATGCCCGTCAAACCGTAAAACACAGAGAAACATCCATTCGAGCCAGAAAATGAGGTTTTCTTCAAGGACAGAGAATTTAGACTGTTGCAAGGCTCAAACACGATCCTTAGGGACACATCAACTCATTTCTCTTTGAGTATTTAGGGAAAAAATGGCAGGGACAACAAATCTTGACTGTGGAAAATGGAGGAAATGGGAAAACATGAGTTTTGAAGGAACAGAGCATGGGAGACTCAAAATACAGAGCTTTTCAGAGGAACAAAGGAACCATGAGAAAAATATAGACCCACACATGATCCTCGACCCAGGAGTAGACTAAAATGGCAATAAGACTGGCCAAACACAATACGGGGAAGGATAAAATGACAGAGGCCATGAATCAATAAATCTTCAAGGGCACAAATGGGGCGAGACAATTTTGAGCACCAACATTGGCTCTGACTCGGGGATGGGCACTCCCTGCGAGTGCCACAAGAACAATAGTAGACCAAGTGCCAAAATATCCATTGGGTGACAGAGTCATCTTTGCAGAGTAGAGAAACGAAGCCATCTCCAAAAAAAACAAACAAGAAGCCAGCAAAAACAGGTCACCACGGACCAGGACGAGCAAAAAACATAAAAAATAGGACACAAACAACAAACTATACACTATACAAGAGGTGTTTACCTTGATTCAGAGGAATCAATCCAAGAAATGCTTCATATGCCTTCCATTAACAGGAAGTTCGAGAAATTCACCATCTAGATCCTTCAAGAAGAAGGTGTGTTCACCAATTCTGATGTCAATGGAGTAAGGGCCCATCCACAATGAGTCAAACTTGCCATGCTTTCCCTTATCCTCATGCCTGCTATCCCATAATAGCACAAGATCTCCAATATTGAAGGCTCTAGGAGTGACCTTCTTGTCAAACAGTTTCTTTAGCTTTTCTCTGAACTTTATATGCCTCTGGTGAGATGCCCTCCTCTCTTCATCAAGCTCAACAATCTGGTTGATGCGGGCATCATGAGGACTCACTTCTTGATCTTCCAGTTGTTGAATGAACTGATATGAAGATAATTGCATATGCAGGGGCAGCAGGGCCTGAGTCCCATATACCAACTCAAATGGACTCTTTCCAGTGGCTCTTTTGACAGTGATCCTATCAGCCCAGACAACAAACTTCAGCTGTTCACCCCATTTTCTCTTGTTCAACTCCAAGGTTCTTCTGATAATCTTTAGCAAATTCTTATTGTTGGACTCAGCTTGTCCATTTCCTTGGGGATTATAATTAGAGGCATATGTCAAATTGATCCCATATCCTTTACACATTGCCACCAGAGGTCTAGCCCTGAAACTCATGGCATTATCAGCTATGATTTTGACTGGTACTCCAAACCTGCAAATAATATTGTTTAGCACAAAATCCATGACAACTTGGTGTGTAGCCTTCTTGGTGGGGATTGCTTCCACCCACTTGGTAAAGTAATCAGTGGCTACAAGAATCCACTTATGGCCAGCACTTGAAGGGTCTGAAATCTCACCAATGAAGTCCATTCCCCATTGCTTAAATGGGGCTTCAATTGATACAGACTGCAAAGGTAGGGAGCCTGAAGCCTTCAGCCTTCCAGAGAAATGCTGGCAACTCTCACATCTTCTGACCAACATGGTTGCATCCTTGAAAAGAGTTGGCCACCAATAACCAGCCCTTAGGATCTTATGTGTTGTGACTCTTGCAGCAAAATTCCCCCCACAAACTCCTCCATGGAGATCAACAATTATTTTGGGGGCTTCATCTTCAGTGATGCATCTTAAGAGGACTCCCTCTGGGTTCTTCCATGCCAACCCAAAATCAGTAATAAAATATTTCTAGGAATCCAATTTAAGAGCTCTTTTCTGGTTCTTATTCAAATGCTCAGGGTAGTTTAAGTGTCTGAGATAGAACATCACATCCTTGTACCACTCAGAACTCATCAATCTTTCAAAAACAACTGCCCTTTCTTCCTCAATCTCATTTACCTCAATGGTCTACAAGTTTCTCTCAGCCATGAGCTTAGCTAACCCCAAACCTCTCACCAACTTCATGGTTTGGATGTCCATATCATACTCTTGCAATTTGTTCACCCATCTACATCTTTACTTGAGACTTCCATGTCTGATAGGATGTATTTTACCATGGTATGGGGAACATAAGCAACAACTTTTGAACTTAAAATATAAGGCCTGAAAACCTTTGTTGCTTTGACCAAGGAAAATGCCTGCTTTTCCATGATGGTGTATTTCAGTTCTGCTCCTTGCAAAGCCTTACTGAAAAAGGCAATGGGCCTCTCAGCCCCTTCATCATCCTTCTGTAGCAGGACAGAAGCAATAGTGTTTTCTGAAGTGAAAGAAAATAGCTGGAAAGGTTTCTTGTAATCTAGGGCTGCTAAAATAGGGGCATGCTTCAATGCCTCTTTGATTCCATTGAAATCTTGGATGGCAGCCTCTTCCCATTTGATGATCTGATCCTTCTTTAACATGGAAGTGATTGGGATAGTCAACTCAGCAAAGTTTGATATAAACCTTCTAATGAAGTTTATCTGCCCAAAGAAGGACTGAATTCCTTTTTTGGTTCTTGGAATTGGGACTTTGCTGATGGCCTCCACTCTTTCTGGATCAATCATCACTCCTTCCTGTGACACAATGTGACCAAGCAATTTTTCCTTCTGCACTCCAAAATGGCATTTCTTTGGATTGAGTGAGATGCCATATTCCCTACATCTGATCAACATCTTCTCTAAGTGCAACAAATGGTCACTTCTCCTTCTTGAAAACACTGTTACATCATCTTGGTAAACAACAATAAAGTCATTGATGTAACCAGCAAAAGCAACATCCATTGCTCTCTGAAAAGTGGCTCCAACATTCATCAGACCAAAGGGCATCCTAACATATACATACGTTCCCCATGGAGTAGTGAAGGTTGTCTTGATCCTTTCTGATTCTTTCACCATGACTTGATTATAACCAGAGAAGCCATCTAAAGTAGAAAGCAACTCAGAACCAGTCACCAACTAAACATGTGCTCCATGTTAGGTAAAGGATAGTTGTCCTTCATTGAGGCCTTGTTTAGATTCCTGAAGTCCACACACAACCTGATGTCACCATTCTTCTTTCTTACTGGCACTAGGTTGGCAACCCAAGAAGAATACCTTGTGGGCTGGATAATTCCTCCATCCCTTAGCTTCTTCAGCTCCTCTTGCATTTTGAGAGATAACAGAGGATTAATTGGCCTCTTGCTTCTACCTGAAGGGTTTTGCACTGGGCTCCAAGGGAATCTCATGCTGGAACATGTCTTCTCTGTATGCTTTGAGCTCAGAATAGGTCCAAGCCATGCAATCTTGGTATTTCTTTAACAACTGGATGTATGACTACTTTTCATCTTTGCTGAGACTGCTGCCCAACCAAATCTTCCTTGGTTTCTCCTTCATGCCAAGGTCATGCTCCTCAACATCCCTCGAGGCTGCCATATGCCTATTAATAATGCAGTCAACATTATCAAAATTTGATTCAAGAGCAACCAACCCTCTAGGAATGGTGTTGGTCTTTAGCTGGATGATGCCTTTGCCAAATAAGGTTTCCTTCCCCTCTGTTGTACAGACCATTGGCTCCCAATCAATGTTTTGATCAGAAAACTCTCCATCATTTTGTAGGAACCTTCTGACCTGAGCCTCATCATCAAAAACCTGCCAATGTTTTATATTGTCAGGGACAGAGGGTCTTGTCACTACCTCCACCTCATATTCACAATAAGGGGATGTTGCAGAACTGTCAAACCGAGACCCCAACACTGCAAGCTTTTCTGCCAAGTCATTGAACCTCCTGTCATGATGCACAATGTTGAAGGAGTCAAACATCTCAATGAAGTCCCAAACTGCATGCTTGTACTGTTTCAGTCACTGATTCTTTGTGGCATACAATTTTCTGACTTGCTTGACAACTAACTCTGAGTCTCCTTTGACAATGATGTCCCTGACACCATACTTCCAAGCAATTCTTAAACCTAACAACAATGCCTCATACTCAGCAATGTTGTTAGTACACTCAAAGTTAAGCTTAAAGGAAAAAACAAACCTTTCCTGGCTTGGAGAAATTAGGACAGCACCGGCACCATTTCCAAATTTGGAGCAAGCTCCATCAAACAATAGAGTCCAAGGAGAGCCTGCTTGCTCAAGACACTTACACTCCTCAATCTTGTGCTCTTTTCCCTCAGCAAATCCCACAAAGTTGTCAGCATCAACATTTGTATATAATACTTCATAGGACGCATTGTTGGGATCCTCAATAAGGTGCAACATTTTCTTCTCCCCATATAACCTGACAAGGCTTCCCTCAACTGGGATGGTGGCATAAGACATGCCAATTTGGACACTACCACCAACAATTATAGTCCACTTTCTTGACAATAACATACCCCACTTGGCTTGGCAATTAACTATGACAACATCAAGTTTTAAATTTTTACCTAGGTAGGCTGCAAGCTGCACCACTAAACCTTTCACACATCCCACTACTGGCACCTCTCTGGAGTCCATGGCAGTGCACTTCCCATATGTTGTTGTTACCTTAATATTCAGCTCATTCATGACCTCCAAAGGCATGACATTGCATGATGCCCCTGAGTCAAACATGCAGTTATGGAGCAGCCTATCCTTGATGATCAAAGTAGTGAAGAATGGATCCACATTCAGCTGAGAGTCTACCAAAGATGTCCCCAAATAAACCTCAGGTGGTTCAGCTAGCTCTTCTGATGCTGATGGTGTCTCAGACTCTTCAATGGCTAGAGGATTCTCCACAATGTTCACATTTCTTCCCCAAGGCAGTCCTCTCTTCAATCAATCCCAAGTATTCAAATGCTCTCTTTTTGTGCTCAGGAATCCTAAGCAACTCAACAATTGGGACAGAGACTTTGATTTGACTTAAAACTTGGGCAATGTCATATGGGACATTCTTGGGCAAGGCAATATTGGAAGGAAAGCTGATACATTCATTGGGTGGCACAGGATTCTTGATAGCTTGAGCATAAGGAGGGGTATGATTTTTTCTTGGAACTGCAGGGCTTTTGGCAGATGGATCTTTCCTAGGAGCCTCTTTAGGAATGTTAGAAAGTAAGGGAGATTTTGGCTTGGCCTGAGGCCCTGCCCCTTTGACAACCTTACTTCTTGTGTTATATTCCTTCTCTTGAGCCACAACAACATTCATTAATAATTTCCTGTCCTCCTCAGATGGGATTCCTCCATCATACTTTTTTATCATTAAAGCCCTTAAATATTCAAAGTCATTATTGGGAAATTCAAAAGCTTGTACATTATCTACTTCTAAAGTATGAGAGGGAGGGAGAATATGTACTCTATGAATGCAGTCCCAAAAAGTGGCAGCAGTTCTGGCACTTATCACCTCAGTTGAGGTTGCCCTTTGTTGTGAGCTAGTGGAGCATCCCATCATGCAAACATCATCATCACTCTTATCATCAGCTGCATTTTCTTCTTGTTGATCTTCTTCACAAGGAGCATGGGGCATGAAACATCTGTCACACCAATCAATGACTTCTGTCTCTTCCACCACAACAACTCTGGCAGCCAAAGGATCAGGTACCATTCTACTTTCTCTACCTTGAGGCTGCCTATTCCCAAATCCAACAGCTCCTTTGCCTCTGTCATCAATTCTTTGATGATTTGTAAATCTTTCTTGGCCTTGTTTCTTGTGTTGTCCTTGTGAACTCTACCCAACTCCTTTCTCAGCTCAGGCTAGCTTATAGGAGATCTCCTTGACAGCCCCTGCCAAAGTTTTCACCACTTCTTCCAAATCAGCAGCCTTGCTTGTCTGAGGTTTTTCTGGGTTAACCAGCTTCACACCTTCCCTCTTAGGAGGTTTTCCTATTGCCTTGATATTATTCTCTATTTGTAGGGCCATGGTGAATGCTTGCCTCAAGTTGGTAGGGTTCTTGTCCCTCAAGTAGTAAGCAACCTTTTTATCAAATGCATCAGTATATTTGATCAAACATGACTCATCACATGGCCTTATCCTAACAGGAAATCTCCTCAAGGTCTTATTGAACCTTGTATTGAAGTCATGTACTGACTCATTGGGATTCTTCTTGATGTTTTCAAATTCTGATAGAAGAAACCTAGGGTCAGTCCTATCACCATATTGTAATCTGAATGCATTGCTCATCTCAGCCCAAGATTCAATAGAGTTATCTGGAAATGCTTTGTACCAGTCCCTTGCATCCTCCTCTAGAGTGTGAACAAACAATTTGATGTATACATCTTCATGTTCAATCTCAAAATCTTCCATCATATTGAGGAAGAGCTTTAGATGTTGGTCACCAGTTATAGCATTGTTTCCCTGGAAATTTGGAAGTCTGTTCCTTACATCTTGAGGCATTGCTTTTGGATATCTAGCCACTCCCACAAAATTTATAGGTCCAAAGGTGTTTACAACAAATGGAGGTCTGGGTTGAGCCATATTGATTCGAGGAGGTGATCCTTGGAGGGGTGACAAATTGATGAGGGGAGGGTCCTTGGAACACAGGAGTGTAGTTTTCAAAATGGAGATCCCTCAAAAGCCTTGCTTCTTGGAAATCCCTATCTACTTCAGAAAAGACATGTGCAAAATGTGAAGCAAATCTTTCAAAATCAAATGAAGGCCCTTCTCCAGCTGGAGAATTCAATTCCACAAAGAGGCTACCTGATTCAGAGTCACTTGAATGGCAGTCTTCAATGATAGGCCATTCACTTTCATTAATGGAGATCCCTTTCCTTGTCTGTGATCTCCCACAACTCTCCAGGATTTTCTTCCTTCTGATTTTGCTTTTCCTAACTCAGGAAACAATGTCCTAGCAGGATCCCTAGCAAAGAAAGATCTTCTTCCTTCCAGCTTTGCAAATATTAGTAACAAATCTTACTTGACAGAGGTTTTAAGACACTGGTTCTTATCAAAATCAAATCAACAAGGAGTAGCCACTAAGGATTTTCACCTTAGTTGTGCAAATGCACTAAAAATGATCTGTCAAATGTCTGTCAATGGAAGAGACTGGAAATGCAAAAATCTGACCTTTCTTTACGAAAATTTATCAATAAATACCATTGCAAAACTTGTGGAAACTAGAGAAGTTGTACAACACTTGAATTGAAACCTCTTACAAACCTGAACACATATGATTTTTAAAATGGATTGCACTTTAGAGCATACAAGAAATGTTTTACCAGGGTCTTGATATTGAACAGGGACAACAAGTGTTGGTGTTGTTGACGGGTCAAATAGATATGGCTGAACTTAGTCTCAGAACTGCAAATTCCCAGCAACATAAATCAGATCCCTGGCCAATGGCACCATTAGTGTTGGTACCCAAATTTGTTCTCCTTTTCAAACCAAGCAGCAACACAGATTCAACAGGGAGCTTAGAGGTAGATAGATCATAAATGTATGTCATTTTGTAGCCGGGGAGAAATCTAGTTGTCCCTTTGTTACTTGGATTTGTGGAGAGATGGATAGCACCTCAAAAGGATGTGATCTTATCCTAACTATTTTAGGTTGTGCCTTTCAACCAAGGTAAGAGAACCTATTTTGTAACCTCTGTTATTTGAAAGGAGATACAGGTACCTTTCTTTTGCATAAATTTTATAGAGAAGGCCCTTGGGGAAAATATGATCAACACACCAAATCTGACTCTCACGAGTTGTCACTTCCAGATCATGGAGATATTTCACAACAAGGCAAAGGTTACTAAAGACATTTGAGACCCTGATGTGTTTTGCATAATTTAGTAAAATGATTTTAGTCTTGGGTGGGTATACAGAGAAAAAACAGGGGTAGTATGGGTAGGATTGGTTGTTTTTAAATGAATTTTGGTGGGAGGGGAGACAGGATGGACTTGACTCACCAGATCCTTGAGAGCTTATGCAAAATGGAAAGATTCAATCAACAAAATGCCACAAAAAGTTAAATTGTTTCCTCAACTAGAATATGTGCTTCAATGGAGGCCCAGATCAGCACTCTTTCACACAACCTGTGGGATTCTGTCATGAAGGCTCAAGTCAAAGGACCCAATAAAGCACCAAGATTTAAACCAAGTCACGCCTGAGGTACACCCAGAGGCTTACAGATAATCTCTATCAAAAAAATGAAAGAAAAGTGATTTTAAACCATTTATCCCATTCCCAGATGAAGGCTCTTCTGAGAAATGAAATTGTAGATGCCACTAAACTATCACAAGGACTGAGACCTATGTGATTGGACTATATTTTGGTACAAGATTGCAATAGAAACAAGAAAAACTACCTCGTATGCATTTAGAAATGAAATAAATACACTTTACTCAAGATTGACACAGAATAACTCAAAGTTTGATCAAATTTATCAGCAAGGGAAAGTTTCCAGAACAATCTCAAAGCTTTTCAATGGCTGTACACTTGCAACCACCTTGACACGATCAAATTTGACACAAAGAGAGATATACAGGCTTCTCTAGATGGCTTCTCAAAATGGATGGGCTCTGTCAAGCTTTTTCTGCTGGAGAAAATCAGTCCTGATCTTTCCAAAAACTCCCAACCATTTGCACGATGAATTTGTGCCCTTTATAGCATTTCCAATAGAGCCCCTTCCTCCCAAAAGACAAAAACTTTAAATGCACCAGTGCTTGCCATGATTCTTTCGTGATTCACAGAATCAGATCTGTAAAAGTCTCCAGGTGCTCGAGGGAAAATCTCTTCGATTTCTTCCCACATTCAACTCCTTTCTCAGGAAAAACATGCCTCCATCCATTCGCCAACCACTTCCACCCCATATCAATCAAATCTAACCCCTTGCATGCTCAGGAGAAGAAAAATGGAAAACCAGATCGGGCTTGAGAGTCAGACTGTTTTAATGGCGAAAGACGTCTCCAGATCTCTCCCACCAAACTCTAGATATCAAAATTAACTCACTCCTCTATTTGGCATGTAGAAAATAGCAAGAAATCATGAAGACTCACACTCCCAGGAGTTTTACAGAAAAATGGGGGGAAAATCAGATTTAGACACTCAGCAGCCATTGATCTTTGATTTTGAATGTGGGCCATCCATGTGGAAGATGCAAAAATAGGCTCGGGGGCTTCCTTTGACCTTTTCTGACCCTTTTGAAAAAATGGAAAAATTTCCCATTTTTCCCCGCACCTCCACTTCTGAAAATGGGCCTGACACGTGTCCTGAGGTGGGCCCCCAAAGGAAACACGGAGAAATTATACCATTTGACTCTCTTTTGGAAAAAGGAAAATTTTCCAAGTTTTCCCCGCAGCTCCGCCCTTGAGAAATACTTTTGACACGTGTCCCAATGTGGGTCCCAGTGAACTAAGCTTCCCCTTTTACTTTTAACTCTTTTTTCTCAAAAGGAAAATTTTCCAATTTTCCTCCGCGGGTCCGCACCTCCGCCATTGACCGGGGAAAAACATTGACTATTTCCCATCGGGCTTGTGGGCCATTTTTGCTATTTTAACCTTTATGAAGCAAAGAGGTGAAAAGTTTGAATTGCCTCTGATGGTCCACCTCCCCACCCCTTATGACTTTTCAAATTGCCACGTGTCACCATGGCACACCTTGAGGTGGTCCCAAAAATTTGATACCTTGAATGAGCGCGGGCTCGCCACGTGTCCTGCTCTGGAAAAATTTGTTTGAAGGCTTGAAGCTCAGCAGAAGGCACCACTTGTCAAGCTCCGAGGTAGTCTCCTTTTGGCATTTGAAAAGTCTAAGTAAAATGCAAAGAGCGGAGGCCTCCACGTGTCAGCCTGGCGCTTCTTTAAAAACTGGGCCAATCCCCAAACATGCGCAGTTCCTCCAAGTCTCCTGAACTTCAAGAGGTGCCCAAAGGGACCCTTGAATGAGTGCAAGATTGCCATGTGTCCTGTTCCACCAAACTGTATCCATTTGCATAAAAAAATTTCTAAGTATGGGAAAGCAGCAGAAGCCTCCACGTGTCCTCCCAGTGCTACTCCAAGGCAAAGCCCAAAAGTAGATCTTCAAATGAGCGTCGTTCCTCCACGTGTCCTGGACTTCCCGAAAACCTTTTGAAATTTGTCTAAGTATGGGAAACCCAGTGGAAGCCTCCACGTGTCTCTTTCTTGCCAGCCCTCCACGTGTCCTCCCAGGTGCTACTTCAAAGCCAAACCAAAAAGTTGATTCTCAAACGAGCGTCGTTCCTCCACGTGGACACATTTTAAAGTTGAGGCTTTTTATAGAATTTCTGAAGTATTAAGCTGATCCGCATCCAACCAAGAGGTGCCACATTTCCCTGTCAACTGAATGATGCAAATTTGACCGGGAGAAATGCCCGTCAAACCGTAAAACACAGAGAAACATCCATTCGAGAAAGAAAATGAGGTTTTCTTCAAGGACAGAGAATTTAGAAATGTTGCAAGGCTCAAACACGATCCTTAGGGACACATCAACTCATTTCTCCTTTGAGTATTTAGGGAAAAAATGGTAGGGACAACAGATCTTGACTGTGGAAAATGGAGGAAATGGGAAAACATGAGTTTTGAAGGAACAGAGCATGGGAGACTCAAAATACAGAGCTTTTCCAGAGGAACAAAGGAACCATGAGACAAATACAGACCCACACATGATCTTCGACCCAGGAGAAGATTAAAATGGCAACAAAGACTGGCCAAACACAATACGGGGAAGGATAAAATGACAGAGGCCGTGAATCAATAAATCTTCAAGGTAAATGCATGAGGAACTCTTTTATCCAGATGAAATTTAGGTGCAATAGAGTACCATTGCTCAAAATAATTAAACTTGTTTTCATATTCGATCATGTCAACTTCAATACTTATATTCACTTGTGAAAATATTTTTATGGCTTGTGCAATGGAAAGTGTGGTGAATTTCATTATTTTACAATTACATCTTGTTTCAACGAAATTATTTAATGATTTTAGGGATGTCAGTGTCCTTTTGCAAAGCCATAAATTTTACCCAAGTGGAATTTGAGGTCTACTGGAATGGTAAGATGATGGTCTGAGAAATTGCACAGCATACTCGAGAGCTATTCTTTGTAGAGAAAATATTGGAAATGTGATTTACAAGAAGCATTTTTGGATTTATACATACCAATCATAATTCCCTTAATGTTTCTAAGCCTTTTCAACAAAATATTTTGTGCATATCCTGTTGTCAAAACTATCTCTTATCTCAATTTCGTCCCCCAAAAAAATTTATCAAACACAACCCTGTGTGGAAGAAAATCCAAGGGACGGTTCTGTCAATTGAACCCACTTTTCAAATCTGACAAAAATGTTACAGGTGGGCTCTAAAATGGAGTAGTAGGATCAGGGAAGGACCAAACAATTTTAAAAGATACCGAAGACTCTCAAGAGAGAAATGGGGAAAGACTCAAAGTCTTCAGGCTGCACAAACGATTCAGAATGGGCTTAAATTGGCTAAGTATCAAAGAGACAACAGAAGCTACAAAGTGTCTCAATGGTGCACATTCAAAGGTGCAACCCAAAAGGAAGACTCGAATTAATTCCATCCCTCCACGTGGTAAGGGTCCAATAGAAGTCAAATAGCAGTGGACCCAAATCATTTAAGTATAAAAAATGGGCAGAAGGTGGAACATGTCAGCCCGATGCATCTTTAAAGGTAAATCCCAAAGTGTACACTTAGATGAGTGCAGGCTTTCCACATGTCCCAGGTCCAAAAAGGGCCAAAGCAGTCATTGAAAATTCAAATAAGAGGCAAAAAACTACAAATAGCCAAGTGTCAGCACGATGCTACTTCAAAAGTAAGATTTGGAGTGGGTTTTAAAAACAAGTGCAAAGCCTCCATGTGTCCTAGGTCAGATGTATGGCCTCTGCCAAATAAAAGGGACTTAACCAAAACAAAAAGGAATAGAGAAAGCTACAGAAGTCACCATGTGTATCTTTGGCACATATTCAAAAGAAAAATCTAGAAGCAGTCCCTAACCATCGCTAGCTCTAACATGTGGCCATGTTCTGAGTCAAAGTGGGAAGGTGGGTCATTGGAGGCAGTTTTAACTTTTGTCCCGAGAAGGCATAAAGTGTAAAAATGAACCACACCTCTGCTAAAGCAAAAATGAACCATGTGTCAGGCCCAAATTACATGCGGGTTGGCATGATTGGGGAGGACATTTTACCCAAATGGAAAATGCGGATCGATGGGCCCAATGATGGTTTTTTGACAAAATGAATTACATGGCTATGAGGCATTTTTTACATTATGTATTTTTGGTACCAAAAAAACACAAAGTTAATTTCAGGCCCATGGGCCCATTCTGTTGACTGGTTTTCACCATTTTTGTATGGACCCAACTCAAACATTGAAATGGACATATCCTTTGATCCAATGCCTAAAATATAAAAAATTTGGAACCATTGGAAAGGTCTCGACCTCGTTTATGCCATGGAAACCTGAAACATTAATTTTTCAGGATCAAAGATGTTTATGCCATGGAAACCTAAAACATTAATTACAAAACATCTTTCAGGCCATTAATGCAGAATCCGATTGCTTCAGCTACTAGATCAGATTTGATTTGATCCACTGTTATTCCATCTTCAACACGCTGAACAGACATAGAGTGATAGACTTGATAGATTGTAAGCGGGTCTGCAGTGGGAATTCATGGTTGGTGGTTGAGCTTTAAGAGCAGAGTCAATTTTATTTTCTTTCCCTTTGGTTTTCATCATCTATATATTGTAACACTTCTCATTTGAGAAGGGGGAGACATTATGGGATGTGGGGAAACTCTGCCAAAGCTTTTTCCCAACTCCATTTGAGTTGTAAGCCATCTCCTCTACCTAAAGAGCATATTTGTGCCTTTAATCACCCATGTAATAGTTTTTGCACCTTATAGAGCAATAAAATCTTGTTTTTTGGTGTCTTTCAACCCTTGGAATTTTTTTGTTGTTTCTCAGTGCCTCTTTATCTCTTGATTTCTCCCTATGTATGTATTTCATATTTGCAAGTGTAAGATCTCATGCTTCATGGAGTTTCAATGGTGGATTTAGATCTGGGTCTGTGTCACTTCTGTCTGACCTCCCTCAGTCCCTTTTCCCTATTTAATTCTTCCTCAAAAAATTATCTCGCCACTTCCTTTTCTAGTGTATCACCGCTTAGTGTAGGATCTCTTTCACCCTCTCTCTCTCCATGTTCCCTTGAAATGGTTAGATTAGGATTAGAATAGATTCTTCCTGCACTCGAGTATCTTGTAGTAGGTAGATTAGGAAGTAGGAACCATCCTTCTCTGGAGGTCCATCTCAGGTTTTGTGAGTCCCACAGCTTGAGAGATGGTCCAATGTTGTGTAGTCACACTGAATGCCCCATCTCAGATACAAGTGCATTCGGGGGTGCTGTGATTCTGCACTAACACTATCCATAACCCACATTTTTTTAACATTTCATCAAATACTTCGTTCACATGTCTATTGTTCCACATTTTGTACCCATGTCTACCAAAGAACTTGCAACTACAACATCTGATAAAATCTTGTCCCTTCTTCTTTATGCCTTTGTTTCCTAGAAGCATTATAGTTCATGCCACATTTCTTTTAAAAATTTAGTTGAAACATTTCACATGCCAAGTCCATATACCATACTTTTCATACATATCTCCCAGAGCACTTGCAACTACAAAATCTAAAAAATTTCCTCTATCTTTAGGTTTTTCTGGGTGTCCATACCATGTTACAACGTTGGTATTTTAGTACAAGCCAAGAGAATACAGGGAATGTAACTAATCAGGTTAGAGATCTATTTGTTTCACAGGTGAAATAATGTGCTTGACTCTTGAGGTACCAATATCTCCTTCACGATTTCGTTGCTTTAACTAACTAAATACTACTAAACTTGCAACGTGAAAAATGGTTTAAGCTTGGTTAATGCATCTAGATGTCAAATAAATATTTTGGTATTATCATGCAATGAAAATGATAGGTTTGAATGGATGGATAGGATGTGACATCCTCAAGGACCTTCTAAACATACTATACATGTCTCCACCAACCCCCTTAACACTCATTACCACCTCCATGCCCACATACATTCTTTGATGACTGCCCATTTCAGTGTCACTTCACAATACATATAAAAATAATTATTATTATTTTAAATATAATTTTTTTGTGGGCACTGCATCGATATACAAAGGTAATTAGATTAGATATACAAAGATATTATATATCTAAGAACAAGTTGTAGTGAAGAGATAGTGAAGAAGATTCGAGTCAATAAGAAGAAACACATAATGACCAATGAGAAGAGAAACCATAATCTATTGAAGAAAGGATAATCAAATAACTTAAAGGGAGGAATGATGGAGTTAAGTCAGATATTTCTGAAAATTATGGGATTTTAAAACTAGAGGTGTTTATAGACTTTTTAAATATCATCAAAAATGTCTTTGAATTGAATGTTTAGAAAGAAAATAATAAATCCAAGCTTGCATGCAAAAAATAAATTATTCATCGTAAACCTCATTAACAACATCATCTGTAGGAAAAATGCATTTTATTCTATTCTTCATTGCAAACATATGCTTCATAGTAGGACAAGACATGTTTAATAATCTTATGGTTAAGGTGATGTTAATGATCAAATAAGCCATGACTTTTTCTATAGTGGTGAAAACCTTAATTTATTTACATGACTCTAACAGGTTTCAAATGTAAAACCTCAGTCATTGTAAGTTCATGGGCTTTGTCTTTAATGTCAAAATTTTAGACCATATTTTTGGACTTTACAGAGCTACAACAAGTCTTACCAAACTTTGTATTGTACTTAGTTTACAAAAATAATATTTGCATCGATCATATTAACATCTAGTATTTGCTAATGTTTCTAAGTATTAAAAAAGTATTTTATCTAATACATAATTTTTTTGTTTATTTACAAAACGATTATTTTTTTATGAATCACATTTATACATTATTTGTTGTTATTTTCTCTGAAGAAGTTGGTTTATTAAACATTTTGATAGTTTTTTTGGATCCATTTTCAAGTTGTATTTATTCATGCGGTGAGAAGCATTGGTTTTCTTATCAATTTGGTTGTCTCCTAAATCAAGTATCTTTAAGAGGACTATCCATTTTCTTGGGTATCAAAGAAAATAAAAACCAACTTATAACCAGTCAACCAAAAACTAAATGTCAAAAGTTGCATAAGAGAATATTTTTGACTTCCATTAATAGACAATTTCAAAAATAAGGAAATTATTTATCACATTTTTTATCTTTTCACCTTACAAAATAAAATGCAAAATGAGTTACTAGTTTGAGAGCCAAAATTTTGAAAAATGTGAATTACGAGTCTGTGAGTTAGTATAAGGGTTTAGTATGCAATTTAACTTACTTTTCTATATCAACAAGTCAATATGAGAAACTTAGTGGAATTATGTGCATATGTAAACTTGATTCATCTAAAGATTTCAATTCTTAAAATAGATAAAACAGAGGTCAAATTTCAAGGGAACTAAGACATTTTCCCTTAGTGTTATTGCTTATTATAAAATCATTATAGAATTATCTCGTTTGCATGTAACTAATGTTAAAATAAAATATAACAACTATTAAAACCTTCTACACATCAAGTTTTATATGACACAAAACTCTCATATAAAACTTTTTATACATCTTCAAATATTGCACAAACATTTTTCTAAGAAAATTATGTTAGCATACACTAAGAAGATGTTTGAAAAGGTTGCAGATATTGTATATACACTTACAAAATGTATTTGTTTACAAGTTTCTAAGGCATTTACAATAACACCATATTTTAAATATCGTAAAATCTTTTCATTCTATTATATGACATATTTCTTAAGAATGTTTTCACATAGTTAACATTCCTTATATATACCTCCACATTTTTCTTATATATTAACCCGATAACTTACAACTACAACTTCCTTAAAACAAAACTTCCTATTACGATCAAAAGGATATCCATCTCCCCTTTATTATGAGGTTATATTTTTTATTTTTTCTTCCACCAAAAAAAATTGAACAGTGTATTTTTAGTTCTAACTCAAAGGTGGTTTGCTCAATTTTAAAGTTAATATCAATTTAGAATAAAAATTTTGTTCTTACGACCTTTTGTGGGGACTTTAAACTATCAAGTTATAATGTTTATTCCTCACGAAAATGATTGATAAGTTAATTTAATTCCTAACTCCTTATACTTCTTGTAAATTAAGATGGAAACTTTTTATATTGCTTTGGATTTCTCTTTTTCGATTATATTTTTTAGAGCTATATATACATGCATATTTGACTCCAAAATTACGTAATTTGAAAATAATGTAAAAATTTAAAATAAAACGTATATAATAATTTTGTAAATCAATGTTATTTGGTATATAAAAAATGAAGAAAAAGTAAAAAAGAGTTTTTACATTGATTTGATTCTACTATTCATTCTTAGCCATCATAACTTTTATATTTAAATAAGATGAAAATAAACAACTAAATAAGATCTTGGTAAGAGAAAATGTGAAGAATATTGTACTTTCTTATTTCGTGGTTAGAGCAAGAAAATAGGAAATGAATTTTCAGATTTGAGTATTATGTTTCATAATTTTGAGAACTGGGATTCAATGAGTATGAGCAACATGTTGCGTTATTGCCAAAAAATGCTATATGAAACTATAAAGAAGCTAATTTTCCTTGTACCTATCTAATTTACTCAAGATTAAAATAATGGAATAAGGCCATTTATTAGTGGCCTTCACGAAATGGCCTTTAGATGCCACCAAATCTCACGTATGCAGATAGTATATCATTGGATAATTTAATGTGTTTTAGCTTCTATGATGTTTTGTTCAATCAATGGGATGGTTAGAAAAAGGTGATATCTATAACGCCTAGATTTTACACATAGAAAAATAACAGTAAAATACTAGGATTTTTTTTTTTACTTACATTTCTCACTACACAATAGCTAAAGGGCTCCAAATATAGAAACTCAACAATGCATACTACACTTACATAAGTCATCCACTCACATAGACACATGACAACACTGTATAAATTTCGATGCCACACTTTTCCCAATGAAGGAATTCTAGCAAAGACCCAACCAAAAAAAGGAACCCAAGGATTGACAAGCCCACAAACATCATTACCATGATTACCTCTTAATATGATTAACATTCTAGGTATATTATTATTCAAGGATAATTTTGTCCATTTTCCACATACAGATTCTTCAATTCATTTCACATTTAACTTATTATTCGACCATTTAATTTTTGTCTTTATCCCTTAAGACAATCTCCATAACTTACATAAGTAAATTCCATTTTTCCAATTACATACAAAGTTCCTAATTCTCTCGTTCTTATGCTAAAGGTTTGTTTCTCAAAATATGTTTAGTTGACATTTAATTTTACTCTCATTATGCAAGGGGACCAACTAGAAGTTATTGAGGGAAAATAATACACATCAAAGGAGGGGAAGGTTCAAGTTCCTAATGATAAATCTCTAGATTTGCATAAATAAATTAAGCAATAATTAATTAAAATCAACACATGAAATGAAAACTATAGAATATAGAAACCAAATGTAAATGGAATGGAGCAATTTTTATTGAATATGAGAGGGTATTTTATACAATTTCTTGCTCATTAAATCATGGATTCAAGTCTTATCATTTTATCCCTATATCTCTCATTTATTCCACAGTCTTACTCTCAATCCAAAGATATTATCCCACATTTCTATCTCTATGAGTTGTGCATGACAAATAATTGTGCACACTCAGATATTATTTTATAAATACTAAATACTATTACTACCAAATAACCCAAACCACTACTAAGTGTTCACACTATGAACAATATTTTGGTAACAGTTGCTCTTTCCCATAAACTTCCTTCCATTCGAAGCACATTTGTTTTCATACTATGATTGTTTTAGTATCAAATTTAGTTTGATTCAGTTAAGCATTTACAATACATAATTTTATTTTATTTTATTTTTAGTGGACTCTAAACTAGCTCAAAGGCCTAGTCCTGCCAAGAATAAATTTTTATTCGTTATTAACAAAATTTCAATGCCTAAATCATCCATAAAGACTTCAAGTGAATTTTTGTTCCTAAACCATTATCACATGTACTATTGTTTCTCATTTCATTTTCAATGTTTGCTAGGTATTTTTATTTTCGTGTCACTTTATAACATGAAGAGTTGAGAAAGTACTTATTCACCATTTTGAATAAGTATATTATTGGAATCATTATAACTACACATGAATCCCAAGTTAACCTCCTAATCAACTAAGGTTTGGTTTAATTCCAGCTACGCCTAATGATCTACGCCTCAACTATATATGAGTTTAAGTCAAGAGGACATATTTATGCTAAACCACCTTCAAGAAAAGACCAAGGTGATATGTTGATAGAAACCAAGGTAACACAATTAATTGAGAGGAAATAAGGAGTTCATTAAAAAGAGTTTAAGACATAGAACAAGTATTTCATGATCTCCATTTATGTCATATGGATCCAACATGGACTTCATTTGCTGATGAAGTTATTTTATAGATATAATCTCATATGACCTAGCAATACAAAAGGATACTAAGGGAGTATTAACTCTACTTACCTTACAGATGGTAAGGTTACACTGCATAGTCGTTGCTTCTAACAAGGACTCATAAGGTGACTCAACACGGTGTCATGCTTGAAGAGAGGACATTCTTCTCGCAGTTACCAAAACTAGAAGAAAACCACATACTGCTAATAAAGGTGGACCATGTCATTCCTAAAATATGGGTTCATGACAATGTTGCTAAATACAATGAGTATGATGGTAAAATTCAACTAGGGGTTTTATTTACCTAACCTAGGAGGCGCCATTGAGTACAAGGTTTAAGTTTATTCTATGGTTTCATTTTTTTTCTATGCTATAAAGGATCACACACATTAAGACAAGTTATGCATAGATCTTATACTAGGGTTGAGTGTTTCGATTAAATCTCTTTATTACATTTACAATGTAAGAGTACAACACAATAAATAATTAATCATTGATTGATCACTGAAAAATGCCCCACAATATATTAACTTCAAATTCATTTACTATATATATAGATATATAAATAAGGACAGAAGCATGTAGATTGTATTAATCAGAATCAACCAGTTTACATTACTAGTAATGCAATACTTATAGGTATTGTACAATCATGTGTAGACAAAAGAAAAGGTTGCATTGGTACAACCAGAATTACAACAACTTCCATAAAACATCCAGGAAGCACAATAAATTACAACCAACAAATCATATTGTTAAAACAATATAACATCTATGAAAGAAAAATATGATTTAAAAACCATATAACAATACGTAACAAAAATATGGTTTATATTATAACCATTATTATTTAATTAATAAAATTAATAAAATAACTATACTATGCATAATTAACCTAACATTCCCCCCCTTAATGTGCATTGTCTAAAGAGATGAGGAGAGGAACTCTCTAAACAACTCGAATTGTCATGTGCAAGTGACTTTGTAAAAATATCTACTCGTTGTTCAGCAGTTGGACAAAATTGAAGCTAGATGTTGTGCTCCAACACATGTTCACGTATGAAATGAGATTGTACCTCAATGTGCTTTGTTCTCTCATGAAAAATTGGATTGAGAACATGTTTGAGAACACCTTCATTATCAACATACATGGTGGTCAGTTTGTCTTGTGGTATTCCAAGTCCTTCCAGTATGCGACATAGCCAAATCACTTCACTGACAGGTTCTCCTATAGAATGATACTCGACTTCTATGGAAGAGTGAGAAACAAAGTGTTGTTTCTTACTTCCCCATGATATTGGTCCAGATCCCATAAAGAATACAAATCTAGAAGTGGATTTTCTATCATCAATGTTACCTGCATGATCTGAATCTGAATATCTAGACAAGGAGAAGTTGTCGTTCTTCTTGTATAATAGACCAAGATCCACTGATCCTGTGAGATATCTCAAGATGTCCTTTATTTATTTATAATGACAAACTTTTTATTCCTACATGAACCTGGATAGATAACTTACTGTAAAGCTGATATATTGTTTAGTGTAGGTCAGGTAAATGAGACTCCCAATCAATTGCCGATAGAGAGTGGCACTTACCTCAGGAGATGGATCTGAATGAGATAACTGCAATCTATTCTCCATGGGTGTAGTAATTGGTGTACAATCCATCATCCTAAAATTCTCGAGTGTAGTCTTGGTATATTTCATCTAAGAAACAAAAATATGATTCTCTTTCTGCCACACTTCCAATCCAAGACAATAGTGCATCAGCCCGAGATCAGTCATGTCGAACTATCGATTAAGATCTTTCTTTGTTGCATTGATCATACTCACTAAACTACCAGTGATGACTAGATCATCAACATAGATAACAACAATCACCATCTCCCCCCTTTCTTTTTGAGGTAGAGATTGGGATAGTATGGATTTCTAACGAATCCATGTTGTATGAGATGTTCATCAATCTTGATGTACCATACCCAAGGTGCCTATTTGCGGCCATATAGAGATTTCCTGAGTCTGCATACCTTTCTTTCTTGACCAGGTACTACATATCCCTCAGGTGGAGTCATGTAGACTTCTTCTTGTAAATATTCATTTAGGAAGGCACTTTTTACATCCATTTGGTGGACTTTCCATCCAAACTGAGCAGCTAGAGCAAAAATCATCCTGATTGTTTTGATCTTAGCTATGGGAGAAAATGTCTCCTCATAGTCAATGCCTTATTTTTGTGCATACCCCTTTGCTACAAGTCTTGTTTTATAATTGTCCACTGTCCCATCTAATTTGTACTTTGCTTTAAATATCCACCTGCATCCAATGGGTTTCTTCCCTAGTGGAAGATCGACAAGCTGCCAAGTGTTATTCTTCATCACTGATTGATATTCAGAATCCATGGCATCTTTCCAAGCTTTTGATTGTAGGGCTTCCTGGACTATAGAGGGATCATCTTATTTAATAAATATACTCATCAAAGTAAAGTTGAATTCTTCCCTTGCTTTACTACGAGTCTGTGGTCCAGGGGTGGATGTATCCGATGGAGCATCCATTCTTGCATCTCGTAATGTACTTGTAAACCATTTAGCCATATGTTGAATTGTTCCCATGGGTCATGGTTCTATCTGATCATCACCATCATCCCCATCATCACTTTCATCTTCTGAGGAAACATCAGCTTCAATTTTTACAATAGGTGAAAAATCTACATCTTGTGAGTCTGGAGGAGGAGTCTCTTCTTCCTTCTTCTAAAAAAACTCAACATATCTACTTGTGTAGACTTTTCTGGTCTTAGGATCCATCAATTTATACCCAAGAGTCTCTTCACTGTACCCAATGAAGATGAGTTTCTGTGACTTCATGTCCAATTTCATTCTGTTCTTTTTGGGTATGTGCATGTTTGCTTTGCACCTGAATACTCTGAGGCATGCAATAGATGGTTTCCTTTTTGATCATGCTTCTTGTGGTGTTATTCCATCAAGAGCAGTTGTGGATGCTCTATTCAACAAATATACTATTGTCTTTGCTTCTTCTACCCAGAATGTCTTTACAAGACCAGAATCATCAATCATACATCACACCATTTCCATGATAGTATAATTTCTTCTCTCAACAACACCATTTTGCTACGGTGTGTGTAGAGGAGGCATTTATCGACGAATCCCATGAGTTTGTAGGTACTCTCTGAACTCATCACTGGTGAATTCACCCACTCGATTGAGCAGAGAGTTCTGATGTGATGACTAATTTATTTCTCAACTGCTACTTTGAACCTTTTGAAGGTTTCAAACGCTTCAATTTTCTTACAAAGACAGAAAATCCACATTTTTCTTGAATAGTCATCAATACAAAGTATGAAGTACTAGAACCTAGAATGACTTGGTTGCATCAGACCGAAAATATCGGTATGAACCAAGTCAAGTTTACCATGAGCTCAAAATGTACTCCTCTGGAATGAAGCTCTGTGTTGTTTTCCTACTAGGAAGTGAGGACATTTGTCTGTATCCTTCTGAAGAGATGGTAGCCCATGTACCATATTACACCGGAAAAGTGTTTTGAGATATTTGAAACTTACATGACCAAATCTTCAATGCCACAACTGTGCAAAGGTGGAGTTCTTAGCCACAAGTGCTTGATTGTCTCTGTGAAAAAAATCAAGTTGGAACATGCATCCCACATTGGAGGCTTTTGTAATTTTTTTCGAGCCTCTTGATTTATCTCAAATTAAACACATTTTCTTACTGGATTGACTATCAAAGTCAATTTTTAGGTTGTGATCTAGGAGTTTACTGACTGAAATAAGATTCTTAGTCAATCAAGGGGCATATAGGACATCTGATAGTCTACATTTGCGTGAACCAAGGGTAGAGAAATGTTCCCAATCCCCGGAACTATATATGAAGAATCATCTCCCAATGAAACATGAGTTTTTGATGGCATGTCCCTCATTGAAATAACTAGTCTCTGTGGTCGATCATGTGTTGAGTGGCCCCCGAATCAACATACCAAACATCACTAGATGACGTGAATGGTTCACTTGATTGAGTAGTGAACAAGAAGTCTTCATTGTCTGATTGTTCTTGTTGCTCAACAATATTACCTTGCTGGCGGAGTCTTATTTTCCAGTTCCCTTTTTTTTCCCTTGATTGTAGTTACAATGTCCCTTGTTCAATTGTTGTGGAGGTCCATAGTTTCTTGATGAACCTTTCTTGTAAGTATTATACCTACAATCTTGTAGGTTATGTCCTCATTTGTAGATTGGACATTGCTTCTTTTGTTGTCTGTACCCTTGATACTAATTTTGATTTTGGGATTTTTGATAGGAATTAGTTTTTCCTTTACCTTTTCCTTTCTATTTTTGATGTGAAGATAGTTCTCTCTCCTCTTCATCATCCTTATTGTGCATTACTTCCTCATGTTGCAGTAAGTTTACCAGTTTTTCAAAACCAACTGTCGTATCTGACACATTTAGTGTTGTGACAAAAATTTCATAAGAAGAGGGGAGTGCTCTCATAACAATGGGAACAAGAGAATCATCTATGACTGGTTCTCCCAGGGCTAGAAGTGAAGCTCTCAATTCTGTAACTCTTCTTAAGAAAGCTTCAATTTTCTCATTCTGCTTGAACTTCAATGTATGTAACCAACTCTTCAAATTCATTATAACATTCTTGTTCTTGGCCTTGTATACTATGTTGAATTTATCCCACTCTTCTTTCATTGTTTTGGCATCTCCAATGTGGGTTTGCACATCATTAGACACTCCAAACAAGATGATGAGTTTGGCCTTCTGATCTGCATTATAAAACTGCCACTATTGTGTTGTATCAGTTGCTGATCTGGTAAGAGTACCATTCACAGTAGGCCATATTTCTTCAAACTCAAGCTATGTCTTGATTTTAGTCTTCCATGTAGCATAGTTGTTTCCTATGAGAAATTGTGAATCCGAAAGAAAAAATTTGGGGGCATTGGTGCCCATTTTGCAGAGATCACTGACAGGGTTTGGATCTTATCACTCTAGGTATTAGGTCTCCCAATCTATATACCATCATTCCGATATACCGAACCTTTCTATATACGTGCCCTTCCGATATATCTGGCAGTACATGGAAGAAGCTTGCCCTTTCTATATACCTGGTGATATGTGAAATAGGCATTAACGTATGTGAATGAATTCAATACATGGTACCAAGACAATAATGATGGGGTTTGTGCAATTATTGACACCGGCTCAAAGAAATATCCACATACGCACATGTAGCTTCGCTATATACTTGGATAATTTCTCAGTCTAGATTTATGTCATGCAATCCTCGATAGACGGATGGGATGGTTCATAGTGTGTGGACTGTGACCTTATTACTCCCTGTCGATTTAAAGGGTCGATGCCCAGATGATTTTGTTGCAACTGTATTAGGTGTTAAGTGTAGTAGTAGTCATGACGAATTTACCAGTAAGCACTTCCCAGAGGTACCGTATATACCAAACATTGCGAATAAGATCTAGGATCTTGTGAGTGTTACAAAACCAAATTTATACTGGTTTGTATTACAATTTTTCCAGTTTTAGAGTAGTTACAAAGTTTGCAATTGACTATGGAAACCTGCAAATTAGTAAAATATAAAGTAGTATACAAATTACATTTTAAAATCTAGAAGAAATTTGAATGGTAGGCAATTTTTTTTTGTTTTACAAGCCTTGGTTGCCTCTAGAGCCCAATACAACCCAAAATGCAAAGAATTGCAAAAAAGAAGCTGAAAATGCAGTTTGTAGGTATCTGTATTTTGGAGAAAGTTTCCCGGAATGAAAAAATACGCTGAATGGGGAGAAAAAAAAATTACCCTAAATTAGGGATTTATCCACTAAATTTATTTAGTTATAACTAAATTTAAATTTTCTAACAAATAATTTCAGGGTGGGATTTGAACTCCAAAACCTCCCACTTCTAAGTCTTTCCCTCTATCCAACTAGGCTCTTTATGATCGCTTGATATAAAAATGAAGGAATAAAGATTTATACTGCACTCGAAAACGACTAACCTTTGAAAAAAATGTGACTTGAATAAAGCTCCATGTGGCTGCATGTGTGGATTAGGGATTTTATTGCATTTTCCTTATTTTCTAGATCTGAACACCATTTATTTAGCTTTGTGCCACTTTATTTTTCTTTCCATACCTTTTATTTGTTTTTCTTCCTTTGCACGGCCGACGTTTTTTTTTTAATTGATTGTTGTTTTAGTAATGTGTAGGTGCAGGTCAATCAGAAATCAATATGGGGCATGTGCCATACATATTTTTGGCATATATTTTGTTCAGAGTGGAGTCCTACTGCCTATGTATTGATTGTCCACCATTTTTTTTCATTGTCTTTTATTTACAGGTGTTTTTCGTATAGGTCGCAGAGGATGCTGCAAGGGCAGTTCATGGAACAACCACTTCTCTTGATTTCCAGAGGTATTTTCTTATTGTTTTGTTTTTCTCGGACTTGTCTACAGGTTACACGGTGGTCATAGAGATATGCTCAAGCTTTGGTCACTTGCAAATACAATATTTTTTTATTTTTTATTTCTCCTGTGAATGAAATAGAACTCGGCACACATCCAAGATTCCTCCAACTGGAGTAGAGACCCTCTTACCTTGACATAGTCACCTACAATTACAGTAATGACTAAAGATACCTCTAAATGTAGAGGGAAATCCTTTGGTAGGGGTATATATATATATATATATATATATATTAAAATTACATCCAAGGAGAAAATTTTGCCTGGCACATATATATATATATATATTAAAATTGCATCCAAGGAGAAAATTTTGCCTGGCACATGACGTATCAAGTCTAAAAAATATTGCTTTATGTTTACCTGGAATTCACACAGGGGGTTGTGGGATTACACGGTGATTTGGGAAGCTGCTGCAGGCAACACTGGCTCTCTGATGAAGCATATTTCTTCTCCAAAAATTCTTCTTCCTCTGTAACCTTCTTCAACCTTGTGAGGAGCTTCAATTTGCACTGGTTACCAAATGTAAATAGGGACGGAAGCCTGTAGATTGTATTACTCAGAATCAACCAGTTTACATTAGCAGGACTGCAATACTTTATAGGTATTGTATAGTCTTGTGTAGACAAAAGAAAAGGTTGCACAGGTACAACTAGAATTACAACAGCTTCCATAAAACATACGGGAAGCACACAAAAATACAACCAAAAAATTATATTGTTTAAAACAATATAAGAAAATCCGTGAAAGAAAAATATGGTTTAAAAACCATATAACAATACGCAACAAAAATATGGTTTTTATTATAACCATTATTATTTTATTATTAAAATTAATTAAATAAATATACTAAGCATAATTAACCTAACAATATCAAACCCTAATTACCATACGCAACTATGAATCAAATTGAACATGGGATTAAATGCACATTTCCTAAGATATCCCTAAAACTAGCATCCCATACATAATTAGACAATTTAAAATATAATTTTTTTGTAGCATGAGACTACATTATACATATATTCATTTTACAATGACCTATATAATTTTCAATAGTAAATAATGAATTACACATCGCCTTTTTACCATCTTTCTTGCATCCTACACAACCATGTTAGCATGAAATCAACGATAAATCATTGGCATGGAATCCACCCTAATCTAACATAATTAATGTCTTTAGTTTCCCATTTACATGTAATAAGAATAAAAATTTGCATTCAAAGGAAAAGGTTTAGAAACGTGTATTCAGTTCATATCATTTCACTTCACTTCATAATAAAGGAAAGAGAAAGAGAAAGAAAGAGACAGAAACACCATTTTGTCAAAATTTATCTCTCACACAACAGGTTACACTATAGAGTTTTCAAAAAATTATTTACACGTGTCAAAAATTTCCATGGTGGTTTGGTAACCCGACCGGGGTCCTATAACTTTATTTTTACATTTTCCTACTACCTACAAAAACATTGAAAACAGGCTCGGAGGCTAAGAATCCACTTTCAAATGTTGTCTTCCAATGAGAAAACACACCATGGTTAAATTTCTATGTGTCCACTTATATACCAAGAGTTCAGATGAACTGATAGAATAAGGAACTAGCGAATGGTTTGCGATCAGTGGCTAGTTTCACGTGCCCATCGATCGTAATTGGCCTAGTTGCAAATGATTAAAAGTTAGTTCAAGGGCTTAGTAAACCACATCCAAAACTAACATTTGATGGATGTATGTGCCAAGATAAAAGTCCTACAAGTTCCCCCATATATGGATAATTCATCAGAGTCGACGGAAACTCAGAACTAGAAAACTGTTTTCAAAAGGCAACATGTTTTCTAGAGCGACAAGTCGTAATTGGTCTAGTTTGACCTCATCAAACTACGACCAAAGGCCAACAAAATGGATTTTCCAAACTATACAGAAAATCGTTTTTTCCCTAAACTGAAGGTTTCATGTAATTTTTTAGTAAAAATTCTAGAGGTTTGTGAAGACGGATAATAATTTCTCTATCCAGGTTTCAAAAGGCGGTTCAAAACAAAACCCAAGTTTTTAGATTTAGCAGCTTCCTACCACTACAAAACAGTGTAACAAGGCTCCTATAAGGGCGTCAAAAAGGTCACAAATGTTCATTCAGGGTCGAACCAAAGATTGAAGTGACACCTCACATAACAAGGTACACAAAGGAAGCTTAACCTCCCCTTTCCGGAGTTACGAAGGTTACTTTGCGAGTCTCCGGAAGTCACAATTTATCTATTCAAACTAGGACATGGTCAACATATTTACCGGGAAGTCAACTTCAACTTATCGATAAAACAATACTGTAGTGATCTAGTTTGGTCAGGGAGTTTTCTAAATCACCTCAAAATGAGGGTTCAAGTTCATGGTTTACAACAAAACGGTTATTTTAATTGTGTGAGTAATAATACAACATTTTATTATTTTACAACAAGTTAATATAAAACAATTAAATCTATGATAATCTCAAGATTTTAAAAAAAAAATCGTTGTAAGAGAAAAACTAAAGTAGAAAAATTAAGAAAGATTTGGAGAGATGAACCGTGCCTAAAAATATTAGCATCTATAGTACATGAGGCTCTCCATGAGGGTTTTCCCGTATTCCACATAGCTACATTGCTCTTCCAGGAAATCTGTCAAACAAATCGCAACCACTCACAAATACCATAAAGCCATCTTTTGAATCTCATCTTTATTCATTAAAGATCAGATAAACACACCTTCTAAGAAATATTCGAGGGCACACCAAAAACTACAGTTGCATTACTGAGAAGAATGATTGGGAAAATATAGATCCCAGTCGGTTTCTATTGATAAAACAATGTTGGTTCTCACTATCCTAGGTCTCCTTTGCTCGATGGGTGAGCCGATTGCAAGAGAACAATGGCCAGATCTCTTGTCAAACATTTCACAGGCCATGTGTATGCTCCCACATTTTTCATCCAAGGTTACCCACACATTTGTTGCTACACATCTAACAATACCCCCAATTTGGCGTATGTTGGGAGGAAGCTGAAAATAAAAAATGGATTTCCATTATGCTTTGATGGATGTCCATACTCTTTTCCAGAGCCCACATTTTGGGCACAGGAAGGGAGACGCTAGCAAAGGTTATGGAATCTAGCTATAAATATACCAGTTACATTTGTTTAGAAGTTTCTAAAGCCTTTTCAACAAACCCATTTTGTGTATATCCTGCAGTCAAATCATTACATGAAACCACTTTTTTTAAGACACTCTGTCAAATAGTTCATATGCCATGCATATGCTCCCACGTTTTGCATTCATGTGAGCTAGGGTAGCAGAAAATACTACAACATCTAACAATATATCTCTATCTTTTATGCCTTGCAGGATGTCCATACCCTGTTCCAACACTCACATTTATTTTGCACAGGCTGGGAGACGCTGGGAAGGGTAAAATGATCAGGTGGAGACTGTTTGTTGCATACGTGAAGAAATGTGATTGTCTCGTGAGGGAAAACCATGTCCTCTGTACACTACCATAAATGTCTTCCCTAAGAAGTTGTCTCATTCTTTCATTTGGCCAGACACTAAATAATGCCACTGTTAGTTCCATCCACTGCCAATCTCCATCTCATATGTCCTCACCACAACTATCCATTTTCTGCTGAATTTACATGTTTCCTAGGGGGTTTCAACGTGGGTAGAGTCTCTGGATCCAATAAAAGTGCTTGTATTAATGTCCAGCGAGAATGACAGGTCTGACTGGTGGTTGAGGGTGCCCATGTGCTATGTCAGAGAGCCCCACCTTCCACACGCCTTTACCCACTCTCCTACTTCTCCAACAACCTTCTTAATTCACTTCTACCATGGATTTCACACGTACCTGTGTTTTTTAAATCTATTTTATTAAATGTGAAGGGCACTACATTTCCCTCCCCTTATAAGAGCATCTTCCTCGATGTGACATAACACTAAGGGTAGAAAAAGTGATAAGCAATGAAGGAAGTTAATGATGACAAGTTCTGTCTAGGGATAATATTTCTATCATTAGAACATGACCATAGGGAGGTCAAGAAAGTTGTAACAATCTCTTTAAATTTCATTGTTATGTGATGATTGGAAGTTCTCTTTTATTTTATTACTTAGTTTGTCTTTTCCTTTAAATTATTTCTTAATCTCAAACTCTTAGTATTTCATTATTTTAAGATTTTAGTTTATTTATTTAGTTTTTTTTTATGTTTGTGGGTGCCCAATAGTAACTGACATTAAGACATCAAACAAGGCCAAAAAACAACACTAATGGTCCACAAGACATATTTCTACATACTTCCACGACTATATCACATCACAAGAACTCAACCAAACCATGGAAGGAACATACATGATCCACACACATAGTACTTGTCACAAATGTACCCAACATAATAGTACACATAACATAAACATATTGTAACAACATGGAATTCCAAACAGTGCACATACAAAGGTTTCACACAACTCGAAACCATAATTATAGATACATAGTGTCAAGATGGAAGCAACATCACAAGACATATCCCAGACTCACAAGAGTACACATAAACCATAATACCACTACCATACACCTCCCAAAACATCACAAAACAACTCTATATACCCCCTCAAAGCATTGCAAAACAAATACATATACCTCCCAAGAATCATAGAACAAATCCATATACATCCCAAAGCATCAATCACACACACACACACACACACACTCAAGTCTTATGTCTCCCTCAAATCTCTTATGTCTCATATGCCTCCATCAAGTCTCTTATGTCTCCCTCAAGTCTCTTATGCCTCCCTCAAGTATCTTATGCCTCCCTCAAGTAATAAAATAAAAATAGATTTTTCGTTTTCGCTCCCCAAAAGAGGTCGGTCACCCTATGGCCCTAGGTGCATAGAGTCCAGATACCTCTAACCCAAGTGACATAATAACTCTTGGTTCAACAACCCGCTAGTTATCTGTAACTCCTTGGGGCTTACCCCCATACAACGAAGTGGGTCCATAGGTCCCACCACTCCATGGTGAATCCCATGACCCTATTCCAACACATTACTACATTAGAACTAACATAACAATCCATTTCAAATGCCAAGTGGAAAAAATCCCAAGCCTTGGGCTAGGTTATAAAAAAAATTGAAACTTAAAAATAATATTTAAATCTAAGAAAAACAAATGGCCAAATATCCATAGTTAGTGATAAAAATATGCATGTTAGTGCAACAACCAAATATAATGCCCAAAATATAAGAACATATCAATCAAGAAAATTGTTGGTTCTAGCAAGAGAAGGGAAAGTGTTCAATTTATGAATAAAATACATGTAGCGAAATAACACATCACAATAACTATGTGGCATTATACGGCCACCAAAGGGGTACTCAATGAGTTGTTGGCACTCAAACATCGAGCCTCGGCTCGTAAAATAATATATCAAGTAATACAACTGTCATCATCTCTATTTGAATCAACCCTCCACCACTTCGACAAGGCTCAACATAGTCAAAATCACATAGGTTGAATCCATATGACAACCATATTGGGAGAGAGAAAAGGGTACAAGTCACCATCTACTGAGCCTAAGGTGTCACACGAAACACAATATGCATGAAACCCGTTGAGCAAGTGTCATACATACCAAATGAACAAAAAGTGGGTTTTCAGCCTATGTAAGGCTCCACTTCCTATCTCGTACTCAGCTCGAGTGACTGGTCAATGGTACACATTTTCTCACTCCAAACATACACATTTTACAAATTTCCCTTAGGGTTGGTTAGTGTAGGGTCCACAACATAACATATAACTACATCACTAACACAATGGTGATTCATGCACATTAACCATAATGTCTTATGCATGGTATATATACAGGGTATAACACAATCATTACTTTTACGGGTTACGAGACATCACATTACCACATTCTGCACCCAAAGTACAATCACTATACATTAGGGATCATACACCCACCATATGCCCCTCAATCACAATATGAACCATCACATTTTACATGAATTATACGTATGAGGAACACAACATCTAACATTACAACATATAATCAATTACAATTACAAGATGGTGACACACATGATTCATAAAAACACAGTGACGACATCATGATACAATCCAATTCACGTTACACCAATTTTCTCATGCAATACATCAATACACCTTCATATCACATAATGCCAAAATTCTCTAAGACTCTGTAATCCACAATAACATTCTTTTCACACACAACAAGGTGGTACATCACACATGAATTCCTCATTGAATCCATGAAAAAAGGAGAGAGAATAATCTCATCAAAGGCACATCAACTAGATAACAATGATGCACTAAGTGACATACACAACATGTGCGTTCACAATATCACAATTACAACGTTGGTCACATAACAACATATATCACATTACTCTTCCAATCTCCACCACCACCATCCAAAACCATCACAACTCCAATATGTCCCAAAGGTTCGAGAGCATCGAACCTCCACTCTAATACCAAGTGTAATGCCACAATTTTACACAGAAAAATAACAGTAAAATACCAGGATAAATTTTTTTTACTTACATTTCTCACTACACAACACCACAAGGTCTCCAAACAAAGAAACTCAACATTGCATACTACACTAACATAAGTCATCCACTCATTTATACACATGACAACACCATATACATGTCGATGTCACACTTTCCCCAATGAATGAATGTTAGCAATGACCCAAGAACACAAAAAAAAGGAACCCAAGGATTGATAAGCCCACACACATCATTACCATGATTACCTCTTAATTTCGATTAGCATTCCAGGAATATTATTATGTAAGGATAATTTTTTCCATTTTCCAAATACATATTCTTCAATTCATTTCACATTCAACTTATTGTTAGACCAATGAAGTTTTGTCTTTATCCCTTAAGACAATCTCCATAACTTACATAGTTAAATTCCATATTTCCAATTACATACAAAGTTCATAATTCTCTCGTTCTTATGCTAATTTTTTGTTTCTCAAAATATGTTTAGTTGACATTTAATTTTACCCTCATTATGCAAGGGGACCAACTAGAAGTTTTTGAGGGAAAATAATACACATCAAAGGAGGTGAAGGTTCAAGTTTCTCTTTCCTATAAACTTCCTTCCATTCGAAGCACATTTTTTTTCGTACTATGGTTGTTTTAGTATCAAACATATAAGCATTTGATTCAGTTTTATTTTATAAGCATTTACAAGACATTATTTTATTTTATCTAATTATTAGTGGGCGCTAAACTAGCTTAATGTCCTAGTCCCACAAAAATCAATTTGTAGCCATTATTAACAAAATTACAATAACTAAATCATCTATATGGACTTCAAGTGAATTTTTGTTCCTAAACCATTATCTACACTTACTATTGTTTCTCATTTCATTTAAAATGTTTTCTAGGTCTCTTTTTTTTGTGGTGTCACTTTATAACATGAAGAGTTACGAAAGTACTTATTCACCATTTTGAATAAGTATATTATTAGAAGCATTATAACTACCAACGAATCCCAAGTTAACCTCCTAATCAACTAGGGTTTGGTTTAATTCCAACTGCACCTAATGATGTATGCCTTAACTATATATGAGTTTAAGGCAAGAGAAAATATTTATGCTAAACCACCTTCTAGAAAAGACCAAGTTAATATGTTGATAGAAACCAAGGTAGCACATTTAACTGAGAGGAACTAAAGAGTTCCTTAACAAGAGTTTAAGACCTAGAACAAGTAATTTTAAGGTGAGAGTACAATTTATGCATTTATGTTTATGTTGTTAGTACCCAAGGATCCAACAGGAACTTCATTCTTTGATGAAGTTAATTTCTAGATCTAATCTCGCAAGACCTTGTAATCCAAAAGGATACTAAGGGAGCATTAGCTCTACTTACCTTACAGATGGTAAGGTTACACTACATAGTCATTTCTTCTAACAAGGACTCATAAGGTGACTTCCAAGGCTAGTCTTAACCACTCAACACGATGTCGATCCTGAAGAGAGGATAGTTCTCCTTGTCATTACCAAAAGCTAGAAGGAAACCACATACTCCAAATAAAGGTGGACCATGTCATTCCTAAAAGATGGGTTCACGACAATGTCGCTAAACATAATGACTATGACGGTAAAATAAAAACTAGGGGTTTTATTTACCTAAAATAGAAGGCGCCATTGAGTACAAGGTTTAAGTTTATTCTATGGTTTCATTTTTTTTCTACGCTATGAAGGATCGCACACATTAAGACAAGTTATGCATACTAGAATCTTATACTAGGGTTGAGTGTTTCTATTAAATTTTTTTATTACATTTTACAAGGTAAGAATACAACACAATATATAATTAATCATTTATTGAACACTGAAAAATGCCCCACAATGTATTAACTTCAAATTCATTGTTATATATATATATCAATATATATATATATATATATATATATATATATATATATATCAAGCCCTTTTACCATACGTAAACTATGAATCAAATTGAACCTGTGATTAAATGCACATTTCCTAAGATATCCCTGAAAACTAGCATCCCATATATATTAGCAAATTTCAAATATAACATTTTCTATAACATGAGACTATGACATTATACATATATTCATTTTACAATGACCTATATAATTTACAATAATAAATAATGAATTACACATCGCCTTTTCGCCATCTTTCTTGCATCCTGCAAAACCATGAGAGCATGAAATTAGCGATAAATCGCTAGCATGTAGAATCCACCCTAATCTAACATAATTAATGTCTTTAGTTTCCCATTTACATGTAATTATAATTAAAACTTGCATTCGAAAGAAAAGGTTTAGAAACATAGGTGTAGAAATGTTTAGTTCATTTTCATTTCATTTCACTTCACTTCATAACCAAGGAAAGAGAAAAAGAAAGGAAGATAGAGAAACACCAATTTGTACAAAGTTCTATTTCACACAACAATTACACTATAGAGTTTTCAAAAGTTATTTACATGTGTCAAAAGTTTCCACGGTGGTTTGGCAACCTGACAGGGGTCCTACAACTTTATTTTTATATTTTCCTGCTAGCTACAAAAATGTTCAAAATAGGCTTGGAGGCTAAGAATCCACTTTCAAATGTTGTCTTCCGATGATAAATCACACCACAGTTAAATTTCTACATTTCCAATTATGTACCAAGAGTTCATAGGAACTAATGGAATTCAAAACTAGCGAACATTTTGCGATCGATGACTAGTTTCCTGTGGTCATCAATCGTAATTGGCCTAGTTGCAAATTATTAAAAGTTATTTCAAGGGCTCATTAAACCACATCCATAACTAGTGTTTGATGGACGTATGGGCCAAGATAAAATTCCTAAAAGTTCCCCCATATATGGATAATTCATCAGAGTCGACAGAAACTGATAACTAGAAAACTATTTTCAAAAGGTAACATGTTTTATGGAGTGAAAAATGGTAATTGGTCCAGTTTGACCTAGTCAAACTGCAATAGAGGCCAACAAAATAGATTTTGAAAACTATATAGAAAATTTTTTTTCCCTTAATTGAAGGTTCTATGAAATTTCCTAGTAAAAATACTAGAGGTTTATGAAGACGGATAATAATTTCTCTATCTAGGTTTCAAAAGGTGGTTTAAAACAAAACCCAACTTTTTAGATTTAATAGCTTCCTACCACTGCAAAATAGTGTAACAAGGCTCCTATAATGGCATCAAAAAGGTCACAAATGTTCATTCAGGGTTGAACCAAAGATTAAAGTGACAACTCACATAACAAGGTACATGAAGGAAGCTTAACCTTCCCTTTCTAGAGTTACATAGGTTACTTTGAGAGTATGTGGAAGTCACAATTTATCTATTCAGACTAGGACATGGTCAACATATTTATCGGGAAGTCAACTTCAACTTATCGATAAAAAAATATTGTAGTGATCTAGTTTGGTCAATGGGTTTTCTAAATCACCTAAAAATGAGGGTTCAAGTTCATGGTTTACTGCAAAATGGTTATTTTAATTGTGTGAGTAATGATACGACATTTTATTGTTTTGTAACAAGTTAATATAAAAAAAAAAATCTACAATAATCTCAATATTTTAAAATTTTATTTCGTTTCAAAAGAAAAAATAAAGTACAAAAATAAAGGAATATTAGGAGAGATGAACCCTGCCGAACAATATTAGCATTCATAGTACACAATGTTTTGTATGAGAGTTCACCCGTATTCCACATAGTTACATCGCTCTTCCAAAAAATCTGGAAAAAAAATCAAGAGCACTTACAAATCCCATAAACCCATCTTTCGAATCTCATCTTTATTCATTAAAGATTAGATAAACATACATTCTAAGAAATATTTGAGGGCACACTAAAAACTACGGTTGCATTACTGAGAGGATTGATTGGGAAAATACAAATCCCAGTTTATTTCTATTGATAAAACAATGTTGCTTGATGGGTGAGCCGATTGCAAGAGAACAATGGCCAGATCTCTTGTCGAACATTTCACAGGTCATGTGTATGCTCCCAGGTTTTTCATCCAAGGTTAGCCACACATTTGCAACTACACATCTAACAATACCCCCAATTTGGCGTATGTTGGGAGGAAGCTGAAAATAAAAAATGGATTTCTATTATACTTTGATGGATTTCCATAATCTTTTCCAGAGCCCATATTTTGGGCAAAGGCAGGGAGATGCTAGCAAAGGTTATGGAATTTTTGCTGTAAATCTACATATACATTTGTTCAGAAGTTTCTAAATCCTTTTCAACAAACCCATTTTGTGTATATCATCCAGTCAAAGTATTACATGAAACCACATTTTTTTAAGACACTCTATCAAACACTTCATATGCCATGCATATGCTCCCACATTTTTCATTCATGTGAACCAGGGTACCAGAAATTACTACAACATCTAACGATATATCTCTATCTTTTATGCCTTGCAGGACGTCCATACCATGTTCTAATGCTCACATTTATTTTGCATAGGATGGGAGATGCTGGGAAGGGTAAACTGATCAGGTGGAGATTGTTTGCTACATAAATGAAGAAATGTGATGGTCTTGTGAGGAAAAACCATGTTTTTTGTACACTACCATAAATTTCTTCCCTAAGAAGTTGTCTCATTCTTTAATTTGGCCAGACACTAAACAACGCCACTATCAGTTCCATCCACCGAAGATATCCATCTCATATGTCCTCACCGCAACTATCCATTTTCTGCTGAATTTACACATTTGTTGGGGTTTCAACGTGGTTAAAGTATCTGGATCCAATAAAAGTGCTTGTATTATTATCCAGGGAGAATGAAAGGTTTGATTGGTGGTTGAGGGTGCCTATGTGCTATGTCAGAGAGCCCCGCCTTCCACACGCCTTTACCCACTCACCTACTTTTCCAACATCCTTATTAATTCTCTTTTACCATGGATTTCACACGTACCTATGTTTTTAAATCTATTTTATTAAATGTGAAGGGGACTATAATATCTTCAACAGGAAAACAAAACAATGCTAAGTCATACTTGTTAAATCACATATCAAGATATTTTATTGACATAGTAGGGGTATATGTACACATGGGGTAAGGATAACAATATTATTGGATGAAAAATATGTCATTGTATTCACGAATTTTAAAGGATTAGGGAGATTATAGAGGATAGAGAAAGAGGACATGCTTCTCTATGTCCTTAAGATAACCATTAGTAATATAAAAATATTAAATAAATAGGATATTTGGAAGGGATTAATATCTTACCTTAATTTTATACTTTGATTAGATAATATTTTCAAGGGGCCACTCTACATAGAAGTCAAAGTTTGTTTTCTAGCTAATGTAGAGGAGTTAAAAGATGAGTTTCATCGAAAGTTGTTACAAATTTGTAAATTATCTTGTGAACACTTTCTACAAAATATAAATGGAAAAATGGTTGAACATGGTGTAATTCCTTCTTTCACTTGGAAGAAATATTATCAAGAAATTCTTTTTGAAATGACTTTTAATGTGAAATAATATTTAGACTGTACATATTTAAATGGGTGGTCCTTCTTAAAATATTTAAAGCTTATTACTTCCTAGAAAGAAGTCAAGGAATTTACAACTATTGATTTACACAATTTATCTTTAAGGGTTGATATATTTCATGAAAACATGGATTCTACATTAAAAATCACATCTATTTATGTCCGGAGACAACAAAGTGCTTGTTATTTTTTACACTCAATAAGAATACTTGATGCTCTAATATATCTTCGAGATATCTTCGTCAATGTCTATGATACTGGGTTAGAGCTTGCACCTACAGAAGAATCAATTTCGAATGGAAAATATTATTCCATGATATTAATGTAATAAATTGAATAAAATTAACCACTTTTATTTTCTTGTGAAAATTTGAGATTTATTGTTATTAATTGCACAAAAATAGAATCACTTTCTTAGGCAAATCATGTTTTTTGGGATGGCTCTATTAACCTCCTTGACTTCTTGTCATTGGTAACTAAATGTGTCACTGTAACACCAACAATTTGGAAACCCAAATACAACAGAAATAATATCATAATAATTTTTTTTGACTTACATTACTCACTAAACAATACCACATGAGCTCTAATAGATAAACTTAACAATACATAGGCACTTACACAAGACATCAACTAACATAGAAAAATGAAAACAACATATAAATGTCAATACCACAATTTACCCAATGAATGAATGCTAGCAATGTGTAACACCCGTTAAAAATGCCCACTTGAGACCCAACAACAACCTAGGATTAGTTAGGAAAGTTATGGAGTATTTTTTTTTAATTAAAAGAATCTACAACCATGTTACAAGACAACAACTATCACTAGCAGGTCCCAAAACAATTCTAATCTACTAGAGTATACTTTCTCTTTATTAATAATTATTAGAGATCACAATGTCCAAAATTTAGGGTTATGAGTTTCAATTAGTTTCAAAGGGAAATTCCTCACCATACACACTCTCTAACAGGCTTAAAGTTTCAACTTGATGTTTCTCACACTTAATGCATTCAAAATTTCCCTAAATCACTCCCATAAGATAGGAATTTTCCTCAAGTTCCATTTATATAAAGAACTCCTCCTAACTCCTCATAATTTTCGAGTTCTGGGTCGGCAGACCTTGGGGTGAAAATTTTCCCCAAAGGCGGGCATGTGGGCCTAGGGGAAATTTTTTTCCCTTGCGCAGGTCAGTGGAGTGGGCCTGAAGAGGACATGGGTCAGCTTGAGAAAGTTCTGGAAGAAAGTCAGGCCAGTTGGAGAAATTTAATGCATTAATCCTTCAGGGTCACAAAACACAAGGGGAAAGACTTCTTGTGTGCTTATGCTGCTCCAAGATGATGCCACGTGTCATCACCCTATTGGTCGCGGGTCAGCGGGGAGGCGGAGAAAACTAAGAAAAATTTTCCCAAGAAAAATTTTAAAAGCGCTAAGGTTAAAAAAGGTGCCGCGCCTCTACCATGGCCTCGTGAGGCCATTTCGTGGCAGGGAAAAGTTTCCCAAAAAAATTACAGAAAGTGCTAAGAGAAGAAGGGGATCCGCCCATCCGCTGACACCTCATAGTACCATGTTGCAACCTCTAATTGGCTGCGGCCCAGCAAGGTGGCGGAGAAACTGTTAAAAACTTTCCCAAAAATTTTACTAAGTCCCAAGGGAAAATTTCGGCCTGCGGGCACGCCAAGGAAATGTTTCCCAAAAATTTTCTCCAAGTGAAGAAAACTTCAAAAGGTTATAATGTTTTATAGAGAGCTTGGTTTTGGGAAAATGAGGACTTTCTGGAAATCTCTGGAAGACCTCTTTACACCGAGATCATTAATTTTAGATCTTGATAAATTTTAAGGGGTTGATTTTAATAAAATGGCCTGCAATATTTTTAAAAGAAAACTGGTAAATTTTCAACTTATAAATTTCATTCAATTGTGTCATTATTTCTCCTTTACCATGTCAAATGAACATGGAGCATTGTTCTAAAAAGAATTTTAGGATGTATTGGAAGGTAAATTTGCTTAATTCATTCCTAATTCAAATTTTTACAACTTTAGACAGCAAAATAACTATGAAAGGTTTGGGCCCGGTTCTACAATGTTTGAAGGATTTTTCCCTAAGTGTTATAGTCCAATTGAGTTCATGTATATCATGAAATGTTAGATTCCAATGTTTCAATGTTATTTATTATTTACAGGTTCAAAATGTTCATTTTGGATAAATTATTTTTCGGGATGAAATACAAAACAAATGTCAATTTCTAAAGGATTTATTTATCAATTTTCACCTTCCAAGTATGGAGATTCATTTTCATTCCAGTTTAATACATTTAAGTGATTTAATCAAACCATTTAAGAGCCAAAATACAAAGTTTGATTTCCAATGTTAACATATTTAAAAAAGAACCGAGTTACATATATTTCCTTCATACATATTCCTCATTTCAATTTTCCAAACAGATATTTCAAATCACAATTTGATGATCAATTTCAATACAACAATGTAAATTGATAAAGGTAGTGCAATATTTTATTGATTTCAAATATACAACTTTACATTCTTCAATTTCTTGAATGTAAATAACAGATTTCAATTTCTTTCTTTCAAATGAATAGAATAGAGTATATATATCTTCCACATTTCAAATTTACAACTTTCATAACTCAATACAACATCCTTCCATTACAAATAAATTACAAATCATCCACTTCAAATTAGGAAGGGTTACAATGAGATTTCATTTCACAAGGAACTGTCAAACAGTCTTTCTCCTTTGCTCCAGAATAACAACATAAATTTTCTCCCTTTGGATGAAAACAAAGGAAGGGGAAAGGCAACACTCTCCACCCAACCAAGACATCCAATGAAGAGGAGAAGCCATCCTTTTTCAATGGTCCCTAAGCCCCAACCACAATGCAATAGAACATTTGATTCAACTCATCACAACAACAAGATTCCACAAACACACATGCACATTTTCACATTTTAAACACAGTTCAAAACAGAATGTAGTTTACAACTACATTAAAATATACAAACAAGACTAAGGCTTTAGCAAGCAATCCAAAGGAGAAAGGAACTATGGGTGAAGCTTCTTATGCCTCCCAATGGGAAATGGGTAACCACCTATAATAACCCGCCAATATATATCATCTCACATATCCTTATGCCCCCCACAATCCCTCCTTATGCCTCCCCAAAAAATTCCTTATACCCCCCACAAAGTAATAAATATAATCTATTTCTTTTCCAAGGTGGAAACCTAATCCAAAATCTCTCCACAATAATTTTGATGCCACTCGCATTCCCTTATACCCCCCCAGATGGATATTCCATATCCTTCTCCTACACCATTCCTAGGCAGTCTACCCAACCAGCCAACAAACACAAAAAAAACATTTACCATTTCATACATTCATACAAAAGAAAGAAGCATTTTTAAAAAGTAAAGATCCTACCTCTCCATGATGAAGTTTTTTCTAAGAACAACAAGCTTTCCAATGCCAAAATATAGTCCAAGATCAATAACCAACAAGCATGCAATGGTCTCCAATCTCCTCCAAAAGCAAGAGCTCTAAAAGAACAAAAGAATTCCCTAGAAAGATATAAGCTAAAGTTAAACAACCAAAAACAAAGCAAGGAGTTCTAATTTTATAGAAGAGGGAAGAGAAGATGATGAGGTGGATCCATGTAGGATGCCACATCACACATCCTCAACTCCAACAAAAAATTAAAAAACATTCTCCAATGAACAATAAAGAGGTGGTTGAATAATATGATAATAAACTTAAACACTCCAAAAAGCCCACACCCCATAAGGACTGAATTTAATAAAAAGTAAGAGGAGTGCAATTAAAAATTACAATTTATCTTCCCAAAATACATTATAAAAGTCTAAATATAACCCTCTAACCATAGAAAATGTTGGTATGTAAACTTAAGACGTATGTGCCAAGTTTAACTTGTCCCACAAGCATCCAAAAACAGTCCCCAAGGACAAATTCGAATTTCCAAGAAGGTGGAGTGTTTCATACTCCAAAATTTGACTTACACATACTTACACATCACTTACCACATTTAATATAAGAGCCAACAACTTTTATAATTACTTTCTTGTATCCCAAATTTTATTAATTTATTTATTTTAACAAATATGATTACTCATATTAATTCTCCACAATTAAAAGAATAATGAAAGGGGTAAATGCATCACAAAATAAACACATGCAAAAAATAATAAAATGGAACCACATTAATAAAATACACATAACCCCTTGGTCACATTCAAAGGTAATCCCCCATGGGAATCCCTAACAAAATATAACACACACAACAAATACAGGTTCCATGGTGACCTTGTTGAATTCATGTAGAATTCCAATGTGGTTGGTTTCCAATCCCCCGATGTTTGTTGTCATAGTTTAACCTACGAAACACAAATACCTCCTTCAGCCTCATGGCCATATCAGAACATCCAACATGATATAAATATAATCAAAAAATCATATATATATATATATATATATATATATATATATATATATATATATATATGAATCACAACAACATCAAGGCAATCAACAATATCACTTACTATTTATATCAACAACTATATCATCATCATATAATGTCCAATCAAAAAATCATATGTCCACTCACAATATCAAAAAATCATATGTCCAAACAACATTCATAATATATCCATGTCAAATAGTATATCATCATCCAGATATGAAGTATCTCTAATAATCATCATGCATCATAACTAAATCAAGATCAACAATAATCCATGTTCCAACATCTAACATCATACTAAATAAAAAACATAATAATGTACATAATGTAATCAGTAGTATCAAGATTAGTATCAAAAGGTGTCAAAGCAAAGTTGGAACTACATCCCCCTCCCCTTAGACTCAACTTGCTCCGTGAAGTCACAGGAACAAAAGTGGAAACGAAACTCGTAACGAAGTAGCATCTTCCCATTTAGCTGCAGTATCATTATATCTGTCCCACTGTACCTGAACCTGATCAACCTCTCTACCTTGAAGGCACATGGTCCTGTGATCTAGGATGCGAATGGAATCCACCATCACCTACCCCAGATCTTGCACCTATAATGATGTCCAATCTAACTCATGAGAAGGATCTGCAACATATCTCCTAAGAATTGAAACATGAAACACATCATCTATGCTAGAAAAGATAGGTGGAAATGCTAGATGGTAGGCCAAAGGGCCAATACACTCCAAGATATTAAAAGGACTCAAAATTCTAGGATCCAACTTAGAACCCTTTCCATAATGGATAGGGCTCTTTTGTGGCCTGAAATGAAGGAACACATTCATGCCCTCATAAAAACTACAGTCGATCCTATGTTGATCTGCATACTTCTTATACATGTCATGTGCCTCCTGCAGTCTCTGTCTGATCAATACAACTTTTTGCTCTATGTCTAGTAACAAAGCTAGTCAAAGAGAAACCTTATCCTCTAGCATGTCGCATCTAAGAGGTGTCCTCTACTCTCTACCATACAAAGCCTTAAAAAGAGCCATGCTTATGGAAATCTGAAAACTATTATTGTAATCAAACTCCGCTAAGTACAGGTACTCATCCCATCTAGATTGTTGATCCATCACATACATATTGAGCATGTCCTCTGAAATTTGATTCACCTGCTTAGTCTATCCATTTGTCTCGGGGTGATAAGCTGTGCTGAAATTAATCTTCATCTCGAAGGCATGTTGCATGGTAGTCCAAAAATGGAAAGTATACAAAGGTTCACAGTCACTAATGATCTTCTACGGAATCCTGTGTAACCTCATAATCTCATGAAAGTATACCCATGCCACTACACTAGCTATATAAGTTGTGTTCACTAGAGAAAAGTGAGCCAATTTTGTCAATTTATCAACCGTGACCATGATGACATTGTGGTGATATCTTGACATCGGTAGCCCAACAATGAAGTCTATGGAAATGGTGTCCCATTTCCACTCTGGTATAGCATGAGGAAATAGAAGGCTAGCTGGATGTTGATGCTCGGCCTTTATTTTTCTAGCACTCTAAACATTGCAACACAAACTGAGTCACATATCTACGAATTCCTCTCCAATGGTACAACTATCTCAAGGTGACGTGCATATTCTTCACCCCAGAATGGGATAAATAGGGTGCATGATGTGCCTCTACCAATATGTCCTACCTTAAGCCTCCATCTCTAGGAACATAAATCTAACCTCTGTTCCTGAGAAGACCATCTACCTCTAAATAAAAACCATCAAACTTACCCTTGAATGGTCTCTGAGACTCGATCTCTTCTTGAAATTTAATGTAGAAGTTGTCAAGAGGAAGCTGCTGAAGAATCTTGCTCTACAAATCTGTGCTCACTGAGGTGGGTATAGTCACATGTCTCTGTCTACTGAGAGCGTCTACCACCACATTATCTTTCCCTTTCACATGATCTATCTCTATATCATACTCACAAAGCAACTTCATCCAAAACCACTGACAAGAATTGAGATTCGGCTGCATGAAGAGGTGGTGCAGACTCAGGTGATCTATCCTTAGTGTGAATCTCTGACCAAGCAGAAAATGTCTCCATTAAATCAAAGTGTGTAAAAATTCTGCAAGCTCAAGATCATGTTTCGGATAGTTGAGCTTGTAATCCTTTAGTTTGTGAGACTCAAAAGCCACTACTCTACCCTCCTACATAAACACACCTCCAAGCCCTACTAACGAAGCATCTGTGAAAATGAAGAACTCACCCTATGGATCTGACACTACAAGAATAGGTGCTATAGTGAGACATTTTCTCAGTGTACTGAAGGGATGCTCACATTTTTTTGACCAAACAAACTTCTTCTCTTTCCTCTAAAGGGAAGTGATGGGGTGTGCAATCTGAGAGAAGTCTAGAAAAAATATATGGTAGTATCCTACTAATCTCATGAAGCTTCACACCTCAGTCACCGTAGTGGGTGTTGGCCAATCAATAATAACTCTAATATTGTAAGGATCGATGGCGATTCCTTCCCCAGAAATGATATGACCCAAATACTGCACCTACGTCTGAAAGAATGCACACTTCTCTAAGATCCCACAAAGTTGCTGCTCCCGAAGACACTGAAGAACCTGGCGAACGTGCCCCTTTTGCTACTCACATGTACATGAGTAAATAAAAATTTCATTAAGGAAGATGAGCATGAAGCGATCTAAGAAGCTCCTGAATACCCCATTCATCAAAATCATAAACACTTTGGGGGAATTAGTCAAACAAAAAGGCACCACTGTGAACTCATATTGGCCATATCTCATATGAAAATTGGTCTTATGAATATCCTTCTTCGTAATCCTCAACTGATGATAGCCTGACTTAAGATCAATCTTACAGAAAATTGTTTGGCTCCCTTCATCTGATCAAACAAATTATCAATGTGTGGAAGGGGATAATGATTCTTGATCATTACTTTGTTTAGCTAATGGTAATCAATACACAACCGCAAGGATCCATCCTTCTTCACAAATATTAGTAGTGCACCCCAAGGGGATACACTAGGATGGATAAGGCCTTTCTCCAAAAGGCCCTCAAGCTATAAATTTAGCTCAGAGATCTATAGGATCATCATTTGATAAGGTGATCATGAGATAGGCTCTACTCTTGGAACTATATCTATATGAAAATCAATCTCACGTTGGGGTGGTAACACTGGTAGCTCCCCTAGAAATACATTTGCAAACTCTCTCAAAATGGGGTGATCGTCTAGCAATGGTCTACTAGACCCATTCTTTGATCTGTCACTGACTGTAATAACATACATCTGTAAACCCCATCACACACACCGTTTAAGCTGTATAATAGAGATGGTGTGAATAGAAATGAGTCTTCTGACCCATGAAATCACTAACTCAACTCCTAAATCATCTACACAAGATATAATCTTGTGGTAACAATCCACTATGGCCTTGTGTGCAGACAACCAATCCATACCTAAGATTACTCTATAAGATCCCAAAGCAAGGATACAAAGATCCGAGGTAGTGGTGAAATATCCCAAATCCACCACACACTCTTTAACTAAGGATTCTACACAGATATTGGCTCCAAAAGCCATCTCGGCATCCAAACTATGACCATGCCTAACTACCACCATCCTTCATCGCTCTACTAAAGATGGTGTAATGAAAGAATCAGAAGTACTATAATCAAACAAGATGGAGGTATGAATACCACCTAATGCTACTTGCAGTCTCAATATATTTACTCTGATGCTCTACCTGACAGTTCTTAACTGTTGCATACATCCTATGACTGCACCCCATATCACCAATAATAGGCTCTGAGATCTGTGTCTTACCCTTGTTATTAGGTTTCTATGGGAAATCTCTCCAAAAATTCCTAGTAACACGACAACTAAAACACCCTCCTGATCCTCTCCCCTATGTAGCCAGTCCATTCGGTACTCTGGAGGTCTGTGGTGTGGATCCTGATGATCTGACTGTGGTTTGTTGATGTATCTACTGGAAAGCTCCTGCTGAGTGAGCTCTCTGGGCACCTTGTGTCCTGATGGGACCCCTAGGAGGAGGCCTTATACTCTGTCCACTTTGTGCATCAAAACTCTCTGGAGGTCTATAAGGTGGGTGTGACTGCTACTGTTGTTATTACTGCTGTGGTCTAAAAGATGATTGTGTTGAACCTTGTCCACCACAAGAAAGAGGTACTGACCCCCTCTACCTATTGTCCTGCATCTATTGTATGTGAATCAAGACTCGGTCTCTAGCCTGTTGGGTCTTCCCCAGATTATCCTTTGCAATACATGCCTTCTCGATGGCCTCTACTAATTTCTGTGGATAATGGATCCACACCGCACTTCTAATGTCTAGATTCAGGCTCTGGATGAACTTATGAATTTGCACTTGCTCATCCTACATTTAATCAACATACTAGAGAAAATCTATAAATTAACTCTCATACTCGGCCACTGCGAGTGATTTCTATCGGAGGTCATGAAACTCATCTATCCATTGTTGTATGAACCTTCGTGACAAATATATATTCCTAAAATGCTCCTTAAAGAGCTCCCAGGTAATTGTCTCAGAATCAACATGGAGCTTTTACTCCTCTATCCTCCACCATACTCCTGCTCCATCCCTCAGTAGATGGATCGTAACATGAGCTTTCCTGTTGCTAAAACAAGGACAAAGCTTGAAGAAACCACTCAACCTCACTAGCTAGGCCTCTTCCTAAAATCCACCTATGTCACCCAAGTAATGTGATGGCCAAACCTTCAAGATCTCCCTAATGTGATCTGCAGCTATGGTCTGACGGCCTCTAGGATTCTCTATATGCTCATCCCTAAGCCTAGGTATCTGAAACCTATCTCTATGCTCTGAAACTTGGTCAGCTTGTCCCCTCCTTGGTGAATCTACCCTGTCTAAATATGCATGGGAGTTCTCTCCTCTATGCTCCTCACTAGGTCAAGGAGATACCTGACCCTCAATGGAAGGAACTCTTTCATGTCTGGTTGCATGTCATCCTACTGATCCTCCACATAGAGAAACATTAACATCCTGAAGATTCTACAAAATCCGGGGTACAGTGGCTGCTACTGCATGATCTCGTGGTGGTAATTCTGATTCTATGTTAAAATTCTCCTCATCTTGTTTATGCCTCCTGCATAGAACAAAATGAGAGTTAGTTCCTTATTCTAGGTCTTACTCAGTTTCCATGTTTACTAAAATGTGAAAATTCCAAACTAAACTATTTTCTAGATTTAAAAGTGTGCTAAGTTTTAAAGTTCATGTCTCAAGTTTCTAGTGTTCCCAATGGTCAAATATTTTGAGCCACTTCTTTGATACCAAGTGGAACTCCCGTTAAAACAACCCACTTGAGACCCAAGAACAACCGAGGATTAGTTAGGAAAAAATATGGAATAATTTATTTTTTATTAAAAGAATCTACAACCATGTTACAAGACAACAACTATCACTAATAGGTCCCTAAATAATTTTAATCTACTAAAGTATACTTTCCCTTTATTAATAATTATTAGAGGTCACAAGGTCCAAAATTTAGGGTTAGAAGTTTCAATTAGGTTCATAGGGAAACTCCTCACCATACACACTCTCTAACAGGATTAAAGTTTTAACTTGATGTTTCTCACAGTTAGCACATTCAAAATTTCTCTAAATCACTCCAATTGGATAGGAAATTTCCTCACCTTTCCATGGATATAAATAAGTCCTCCTAACTCATCATATTTTTCAAGCTGTGGGCCGGTAGGCCTTGGGGTGAAAACTTTGCCCAAGGGCGGGCCTGCAGGCCTAGGGGAGAAAATTTTTCCTTACACGGGTCAGCGTAGTGGGAAAGAGTTCTAGTGGAAATTAGGGCCATTGGAGATATTTAAGGAATTAATCCTTTTGAGTCACAAAATGCATGGGGTAAAACTTCCCACGTACCTCCGCGGATCCCAGATGATGCCATGTGTCATCACCCTATTGGCTGCAGGCCGGCGGGGAGGTTAAGGAAACTAAGAAAATCTTCCCAAGAAATTTTTTAAAATTTATAAGGTTGAAAAAGGTGTCACGCCTCTTCCTTGGCCTCATGATGCCATGTCGTGGATTTTAATTTGTTGCAGGATGGCGGAGTTGTGGGTTAAAGGTGGAAAAGTTTCCCAAAAAAATTTCCAAAAGCGCTAAGTTAAAAAGGGGATCCGCCCATCTGTTGACACCTCATGGTGCCATGTGGTAGCCTCTGATTGACTGCGGACCGATGGATAAAATTTTGAATATTTTCCCAAAAAAATTCCTAAGTCCCAAGGAAAAAATTTGAGCCGCGGGCCCACCAAGGATTTTTTTCCAAAAAAATTCTGCCAAGTGATGAAAAATTTAGAAGGGCTTAACTTTTGATAGAGAGCTTGGTTTTGGGAAAACGAGGACTTTCTGGAAATCTCTCAAATCCCTATTTGCACTGGAATCATTAATTTTATATATTGATAAATTTTAAAGGGTCAATTTTAAGAAAATGGCCTTCAGGATTTTTAAAATCAATCTGGTAAATTTTAACTTTTAAATTTTGTTCAATTTTTCCATACTTTTTCCTTCACCATGTCAAATGAACATGGAGGATTGGTCTAAGAAGAATTTTAGGATGTATTGGAAGTTAATTTTTCTTGCTTGATTTCCAATTAAAATTTTTACAACTTCAGACAAGAAAATAAATGTTAAAGGTTTGGGCATGGTTTTGCAATGTTTGAAGGATTTTTCCTTAAGTGTTTTATTCCAATTGTGTTCATGTATATCATGACATGTTAGATTTCAATGTTTCAATGTTATTTATTTTTTGCAGGTTCAAACTATTCATTTTAGATAAATTATTTGTCAGGAAGAAATACAAAACAAGGATAAATTTCCAAAGGATTTATTTATCATTTTTCACCTTCCAAGTATTGAGATTCATTTCCATTCTAGTTTAATACATTTAAGTGATTTAATCAAACCATTTAAGAGCCAAAATACAAAGTTTGATTTCCAATGTTAACATATTTCAAAAGAGCAGAGTTATATATATTTCCTTCATATGTATTCCTCATTTCACTTTTCCAAACAAAGATTTCAAATCTCAATTTGATGATCGATTTCAACACAACAATGTAAATTGATAAAGGTAGTGCAATATTTTATTGATTTCAAATATACAACTTTACATTCTTATTTCTTGAATGCAAATAGCAGATTTCAATTTCTTTCTTTCAAACGAATAGAACAGAGTATATATATATATATATATATATATATATATATATATATATATATATATATCTTTCACATTTCGAATTTACAACTTTCATAACTCTATACAAGGCATCCTTCCATTATAAATAAAATACAGATCCTCCACTTCAAAGTGAGAAGGGTTACAATGAGATTTCATTTCACAAAGAACTATCAAACTGTCTTTCTCCTCTACTCCAGAACAACAACATAAATTTTCTCCTTTTGGATCACAATAAAGGCAACGTAGACACCAAATTTGTGTCTTACGAAACCCTGTGCCCCGCATCTCATTTCACAACCTACTCTCACCACCTAAACCTTGCACAATTATTTATTAATTACCTTATAATTAATAAATCCACATTTCCAAACCCTCCACCTCATTTCACCACCTCATCGTGACCTAGTCCTAACCCTAAACTAACCTAATAAAGACCTATAACTTGGTCTACATCCACACCCATGACTAATTACTCCTCACCCACACCAAAATCAACCTAATAATGACTTGACCAAGCCCGCAACTAATTCCTTGGGAGAAAAGGAGGGAAATTTGGCTATTTTACTAAAAATAGCCCACTTTGACTTAACCGATATCGGTTCCTACTCGATTTTCGTCAGTTACGTAACCGCCATCGGTTCCCTGTAAATGAACTCCCCCAACCAAAAACAAAGGATTTGGAAAGTCATTTGAAAGATCTGAAATTCACTTGACAGAGCAGAGACAAGTGAAGAAAAGAGAAGAGTTTGCAGAGAAGGACATCAAGCCCAAGAATACAACTGAGTAACCAGAGCCTAATGACACTCATCAAAGCATTGGGAGAGAAGATAGCTCTTCTTTGATGTCAGATCATCCTACCTAAGTCCTGCCTTCGTCATCACAGTCCCTCGGGCCTGTATCTTCATCAGGAACTAGTAAGTAGTATCTTGTATGTCCTTTTAATAACATTTATTGAACTTTTGAATCACAGCCATTATAAGTCTATTCCTAGATCTACTACCCGGTAACACACTACATGTAACTGTCATTCTTCTACCTGTACATTGTCCCAACGAAAGCCCTCATACTCTTTGAGTCTTCTCCATCACCCCATTACCTATCCCCAATCATTTACCAGCCTTATAAACACCATGGACACCTTATAGCCAACCTTCACTAAAAGCCCCTAAACCACTACCCCCACCGATATCGGTTATCAGCAACCGGTATCGGTGATTCAAAACCAAAACCATCCTTTCCTCTATTGTTTTAACGAGGTTATTTAATTGTAATTTTGCAATAATTTGTGTTAATTCATATTAGCAGGGGAACTGGCCACGTTCGAAAGGAAGTTTTATATTTCCTGGGCCCAAGGCAGTTTCCTCATTTATTGTCTAACTATAATCTAGTGGTCTTGCATTCTTATTCACAGGTAGTCCTTCCCAGACAAAAATGAGTTCTTCGTAATCAATTTGATCTCTCTCTATGGTACACACACACCCTCCCAACATTCAACAGGTATTCCTCCTAGCCCTAACCCTTATCTGTTTCTCAGGAGAATGAAAGGATAGAAGCAACTCTATTCCAAGAACAGAAACATTCTATGCGAAACATTTTGGCATGCCTGGTGGGACCCATTTCGGGTTTTCTTCTTTCTTGTTGCTTTCATATAGGGAGCATACTTGTTGTTTGTTTCTGCTAAGTATTCACACGATATTTTGTTATTTTGGTTAAAATAATTTGTCTTGCTTTCACATTTCGCATTAGTGAAAGTCATCTCCTTTGCTTCATCGAATATCATTTTTCAATTGGGTTTAAAACACGTGCCATCACATTCTTGCTTGCTTTTTTCAATTCTAGTGAACATAGATTAAGTAACAGGTCATACTTGTGGGGGTGATATCCACGGTATGATAAGAAATTAATCTTACTTTCACTGCACAACACATACCGAATCATGTCATAATCAACACAACAGCTCAAACATCCCCACTTTTCTGCGGTATTCCTCCTGCCCGATTGAGGTAACCTTATAAGCCACACAAACTTGACATTTCCCTTAGGCCTTCTATTTAGGATTGACATCATCTTGCGTCTAAGGCATAAGCCCACCATAATGAAACTAATCCTAGGGTTAGTCTATTAATTTGCTTGTGCATCTTGCTTGTTTTTAGTTCTGTTTCTCTATCATACGCTATTTCAGTGATCACTTCAGAACAATTTTGATAGATATACTAAGCATTGTTAACCCCAAATCAAAAAATCCTTACAACTTCTTACACCGGTCCTATTATACCAACATCGGTTAATTGACCAACGCCGGCTAAAGTCTGACCGACATCGGTTTTCAGACCGATATCGGTTACTGTCTTTCACAGTTCCCGATAAACCAGCAGCCTACCAATTCCAACATTTTGTGTTGTTTCTGTCCCATATTAATCAAATCCCTGCTGTGTACTCTTGTCCATGGTTGTTATCACTCAGAAACAAGCCACAGCCATGGTTTCACATGCCTGTTCCGTGCCTTTTCCTGAATCACCTCCTTCACATTCTATGGGGAATCCTACAGACACCAGTGAGGTTCCCAAAATCCCTGTAGGAAATAAGGAATTTACGAAATTTTTGGATGCTAATCCTAGCACTATACAGTACTATTTGTCTCATACCCCTGACTGTACACCCGACGGTCAGCTCCTGTTGGTATGCCTATTAGATAGCTGCTCATTAGCTCCTTCTCCACCTAATAACTCCACCTTACCTTCTTCATCCATAGCCCCGTCTCCCAACTCAGTGGCTCTCAGAAGTTCATACGGCACAGATTGGCTTTTCCTTTGGTTAATTTGGTGCCCCACATATCATTACCGCTAATTGCTCCTACTTAGTCTCTCTCGCAAACTGCCCCTTTCATAACTTGCTCTCTACCACCTATCTAGACGAGCTTTCCTTCTCAAGCTCCGCCCACCTTTTCATTTCCACACACTTATCCGGTGGCTTTCAACACCTTATATAGGACATCCCTATCGGCCACCTCAACATATTCATCCTCAATACCTTATCAACATTTAACCCCACCATTGTCTAGTGGAGGCCCTTGGCCCAATCCTCCACCTTTTACAACAACCGCACCATCATCTCATCTAACCACTGATTTCATCAAACAAATGATGGACAAGATGTAAAATCTAGAGGCTTCTGTTTCACGAAGCCGTAGCACCCCTAACATACGAGCAAGTTTTTTCGGGAGCCTATTCATCCTTCTGTCCCCCTTCATTCATATCCTCCTCAATGGGAATTACCAATATTCACCTCGTTTTAATAGTAAGTAGGATCCTTAACACACTTGCGATCATTTAGACATGCCTGCTATCTGATTTGCTCATGATGATGCCTTACTACTCCGCACCTTTCCCATGTCTTTATCAGGGACCCGCCTTGAGTGGTACAGTGCTTTAACCCAAGCACTCAATCTTCTCTTTTAACCAATTAGCCCACATATTTCTTGGATCATTTCTACTCCAGTAATATTGCATAAGAAAGTATCTATCACCGACCTCTATGCCGTCTGACAATTTGAAGATGATCTATCACAGATTTCGTTGGACAATGGCGAGGCCTCATCAACCAACTTACTTATGCCTTACCTCAGGCTGAACTCATCGACTCTTAACGTGGGCCTGCGCTAGCACATTTCTCCTACCCTCCAATTCAAACTTTCCGCACCTTTGATGAGGCCCTTTACTATGGCTCGAAAAATTAGAAATTTGAGCCTTAGAGGAAGAGAAATTGCGGTTACGTTCAAAAACCCTAATTTCCAAACCCAAGACTCCACCAAGCCAACCCAAACACAAACCAATTCTAGGGCATAACTGCTTCGAAATCAAGGAGCTGACCATGGAGGGGTGATGGTTCAATCCCAAGCATGATTGTACCTCACCAAAAAACCACCTATAAGTATAAAGTTCCCAAATGTTTATTCAAAGTTTAAAATTTTACCCTTACTACACAAGTGAATATGATGTGATGACAAGAAATCAATATTAGGATTAAGGAAGGTTTAGGTTAAAGATACATTTTTCCCATAAGAATTATTTGATCACAATACCTTTATTTACCTACCATTGTTAATATAACTCAGTAACTTGTTGAATCCATTTAACATTTCCGAATCAAGAAAAATTATTTAGATTAACATAAATAATTTGTTTTCATGAAGTTTGATCTTAGCAAGGGAAATTCATTTTATTTTTAACACAAATAAATTTGTCATTGAGTTATAAGGACTTCGAGAGTGACATTATTCATAACCTCAAATCTCATTTTACGCTTATATGCTTTACTCTAACATTACACTATGGTCTCATTATTGGCATCACTTTAGAATGAAAGAGTTACGAAACTGGTTGTTTAACATCATGAAGAAGTACATGATTGGAAGAATTATAAATTACTTATGAACCACAAGTGATTTTTGTTCAAGGTAAGATCTTGTGATTCAAAATTTCATGATTCCACATGTGAAATTTATTTTATTCTTAATGTCATAACAAGGGATTATGGAACCAAGTTTCCGGTTTACAAGGTTTTCTAAAGTCAACATTGTTGGTGCTCAGAATTCTCTCGCCCTAATTTTCCTCTGAAAATTTATTCATTTACAGCCTCTATCATTTTCCCCTTCCCCGTGTTGTGCCTGGTTAATCTTTATGGCCATTTTAATTGGTTCCTAGGCTGTAAATTGCTTAAAGGTCTGTATTTTGGGTCTCTCGCTCTTTATTCATCTAAAAACTTGAGTTCCCCCATGTTTTTAGTTCTCTACAGTCGATATTTGTCTTCCTTATTGTTTATTCCCTAATTACTTGAAGAAAATGAATGGATGTATCCCTGAAGAATTTATTTGAGCCCTATAACACTTCTAAACTTTCCGTCCTTGAAGAATATTTCATTCCTAGGCTTAGATGATCATTTTTTCTATTTTTTACAGTTTGCCAAGCGTTTCTCTCGCTCAAATTTGCATTGTAGTATCTACAGGGAGATGTGGCACCTTTTGGTTGGATGCGGCTTAGCTGGGTACTTAGAAATATGCACAAAAAATCCTTCGCTCAAAATGTGTCCATGTGCAGGCACGACGCTCATTTGAAGATCTACTTTTGGTTTTTGCCTTGGAGTAGCATCAGGAGGACACATGGAGGCTTCCTTTGCTTGGCTCAAACTTAGAAAAAAAATTATGCAGTTGGAGCAGTTTGGCGGAATAGGACATATGGCGAGCTCGTGCTCATTCATAGTCTCCACCTTAGGCATCATCTTGAAGTTGTGCCAAGGAGACACGTGGAGGAACAGTGCATGTTCGGGGACCGGCCCTTCAGTTTTATTCTAAAAAAACTTCAGGATGACACATGGAGGCCTCCGCTCACTTTGAATTTTACTTAGAATTTTCAATGACCAAAAGGAGACTGCCTCGGAGCATGACACGTGGTGCCTTCTGTTGAGCTTCAAGCATTCAACCAGACCTTTCCGGAACAGGACATGTGATGAGCCCATGCTTGTTCAAGGTATCAAATTTTTGGGACTACCACAAGGTGTGCCAACGTGACATGTGGTAGTTTGAAAAGTAAAAAGGCAGGGAGGTGGGCCATCAGAGGCAAATTGGATTTTTTGCCTCCTTAAGGATTAAAATTTAAAAATGGCCCACAAGCCTGATGAGGGAAATAGTCAATGTTTTTCCTCAGTCAACGGCGGAGGTGTGGGCTCTCGGGGAAATTTGAAAAAACTTCCGTTTGAGAAAAAAGATTCAAAAGTAAAAAGGAAGCGCGACACCGCTCCAATCACATTTGGACATGTGTCAGGCTCGTTACCAAGGGTGGAGCTATGGGGAAAATTTGTAAAATTTTCCTTTTTCTAAAAGGAGAGTAAAATGGTAGAATTTGGCCGTGGTCCCACTCCAATCATATTTGGACAGGTGTCAGGATCGTTTCTCAAGGACGAAGGTGCAGTGAAAAATGTGAAATTTTTCCATTTTTTCAAAAATTTGTAAAAAGTCAAGGGAAGCCCCCAGATCTTTTCTAAAGCCTGAATCTTCCATGTGGATGGCCGAAATTCAAAGTAAAGATCAACGGAAGCTATGAATCTAAATTTGATTTTTTCCCCCCTTTTTCTCTGAAACACGTCTGGAAGTGCGAGTCTCCATGATTTCTTTGTCTTTTTTAGACGCCAAGCAGAGAAGGAAGTTAATGTTGATATTTGACGTTTGGTTGGAAGATATGGAGGACGTGTTTTTCCATTAAAATGGTCTGACTTTCGTGCCTAATCAAATTTTCCATTTTTCCTCTCTCGAGCATGAAAGGGGCCAGATTTGACAGATTAGGGGTGGAAGTTGTTGGCAAATTGAAGGAAGAGTGATCTACTAGAGAAAGGAGTTGAATGTGGGAGGCATTCAATGAAATATACCCCCTTGAGCACCTAGATAACTTTGCAGATCTGATTCTGTGAATCACAAAAGAATCATGGCGAGCACTAGTGTATTAAATATTTTTGTCTTTTAGGGAGAGGAGGCTCTGTTGTAAATTCTATAAATGGCATGAATTTTTCATGCAAATGGTTGGGAGTTGTTGGAGTGTGAGGGGTCTGGATTGATTTTTCTTATCGAAATTTTGATAGAGCCCATCGCTTTTGAGAAACCATTCAAGAATCTTGTATATCTTTTTTATGTTAAAATATGATCATGTCAAGGTGGCTACAAGTGTACAGCCATTGACAAGCTTTGAGATTGTTCTAGAAACCTTCCCCTACTGATAGATTTAATCAAATTTGAGTTATTTCTGTGTTATCTTGAGTAAAATGTGTTGATTTTACTTTTGAATGTATGCAAATAGTTTTTCTTGTTTCTATTACAATTTGTGTTAAATCTAATTCAATCACATAGGCCTCAATCCTTATGACAGAGTTTAGTGGCATTTGCAATTCCATTTCTCAGATGAGCTTTCATTTGGGTTGGAATAAACAATTTAAAATCACTTTCTCTCATATGTTGACAAAGATTTTCTGTAAGCCTTTGGGTGTACCTTAGGCGTTATTTGGCTTAGACCTTGATGCTTTTTTGGGTTTTTCTAACTCAAGCCTTCGTGATAGAATCTCAAAGATTGTGTGAAATAGTGCTAATATGGGCCTCCATTGAAGCACATATTATAGTTGAAGAAACATTTTAGCTACTCTGTGGCATTTTATTAGTCTGACTTTCCATTTTGTAAGGTTCTTCAAGGATTCGGTGAATCTAGTTTCACCCTGCCCCCCACCTCCCACCAAAAATTCATTCAAAAAAACATCTAATCTTACCATCCTACCCATGTTGTTTTTCATGTGTGTATGCCAATGCACAATCCTCTCATCACCTAAACATGCAGAAGCAAGTAGGGTCTCAAATGTCTTTAGTAACCTTTTCCTTGTTGTGAAAAATATCTCCATGATCTGGAAGTGACAACTCGTGAGAGTCAGATCTGGTGTGTTGATCATATTTTCTCCCAGGTCTTCTCTATAAAAGTTTATGCAAAAGAAGAATTTATCAATGTTCTTCAATAATAGAGGTTACAAAATAGGTTCTCTTACCTTGGTTGAAAGGCACAACCTAAAATAGTGAGGATAGATCAAATCCTCTTGAAGGTGCTATCCATCTCTCCACAAATCCAAGTAACAAAGATGATTCAAATTGATTTCTACCCACAAGCTAACCTCCTAATCAACCGAGGTTTAGTTTAATTCCAATTTTCACGCAGGGCTTTATGCCCTATTATAAATTGGATTAAGGTGTGTAAAAATATTTACCTTATAAAATCTCCTTAAAATATCAAGGTGCTATATTTTCACTAGCCAAAATAACAAATTTCGCTATGAGGAACTGAAGATATCATGAACAAGAGTTTAAGTCATAGCAAAACTATTTCACTAGGGCCATTTACATCATTTGGATACCACAAGGAATTCATTCAAAGATGAAGTTAACTTCTAGTTCTAACATTGTAAGACTTTGTAGATGACTAGGATTCTAAGGAGGTGTTAGTTTTACTTACTCTAGAAAATTTTATCCATGCTACTCCTAATCGTCAGGTTCTTGATAAATTACTAAACATTCTGACCATGACAATAACACAAACTAGGGGTCTTATTTACCTAAGCTAGGAGGTTCCATTGAGCATAAAATTTTAAGTTCATTTTACGGATTTTATTTCTTTTGTGCTAAGAAATATCATGTGAGATAGAAGACATCGGTGTAGGGATTGAATTTTATCATGATTTTTTTTAGTCTTCCCCACTAAGAGGATTCATGCATGAAAGGTATTTATACATGAATCCTATCCTACGGTTGAGTGTTTTTGTTTAGTTATCTTTATTACAATTTCAAGGTAAGAATACAACATACTAATTAAATAATCATATATTGAACACTAGAAATGCACTACAAGATATTAAATTCAAATTCATTTAACATATATATATATATATATATATATATATATATATATATATATATATATCCAATCCCATTTTCTTTCTCTTTTTTTTAACATACTAAAATCTGAAACAAAATGACACCTATTATTAAATGCACATTTCTCAAGGCATTCCTAAAACTAGCATCTCATTCATATTACCAAATTTAAAATCTAATTTTTTTGTTACATTGCAACTACATTAGACATATATACATTTTCCAATAAAATATATAAATTACAATAATAAGTAATGAATTACGCTATGCCCTTTTTTCCATCTTACTTCCATCCTGCGTAACCATGTGAGCATGATATCAGTGATAAATCACTGGCATGGTATCTACTACAAATACTAGAATTCTGTGAAGGTGAGAAAACATTTCCTTGCTTAGGGTTTAAACAACGAGATGAAACGAAAAAACAACTTTTCAATTTTAGTAGCTCCCTAAAAGTGAAAAACAGAGTAACATGGCTCCTAGAGGAGCGACGAAGAGAGCAAAAAAGGTCAAACAAGCTCGCGTGAATGCTTGATGTTCCTCTTTACATAACAAGGAACACATGTGATGTTTGACATCTCTTTTTTGGGGCTCAAAGTGTTGTTTTAAAAAACCCTGGATATTTTGTTTTTGCTAACTTTGTAAGCTAAACAACAATGGTTATTTTAGTTAACTCATCTATCTCTTGCCAAAACCAATGGACAGGAGCACCAAGTCTAGATACCATGGGTTTAATAATGCATGAAATTGTGTTCACAACATGGTTGAGGGTCAAATTGTAAGTCGGTAGAAAAATCACGAGGTCTTGTATTATCGATTGCACTAGCTGTCTAGTTAAAATATTCAATTGTTTGAGAAACTAATAGTTTAATTTTTATTTTTTTATTACAAATGAATAACCAAAATATATGAAAATTATAAAATATAAAGGTAAGGAGACCATTCCTGGAAATACTAGCATCCGTAGGGCAAGTGGTGCTCTATGTGGGTTCATCCACATTCTATAAAAGTTCCAACTCTCTCTTAACATTCTGCCAAATAGTTTACATGCATCAAAAAACCTTATCATTTGTACAATTCAATACAATGTCTAGAGCCATATATTTCACGTTTCAATTCCAAAACATTATCTCCCACAAACGTAGCATTTTCCACAATCAAAACCAATACACTTTACCGATAAAAAAAGGCCAACGTGGTCACAACCACTTAACAATATATTATTTTCCAACCAACACTTAAGTAGTCTCAAGATGATAGAGTGGCCAAAACAAACACCAAGTCATATGGAAATGTAATCCATGACCCAATCATAATCTCCCACTCGTATAAATTTTGTTATGGCACTAAGGAAAAAAATCCCTGAATCTCCCTCATAGATTTACTGACGGTGACATTATTTTTCATATATGTCTATCCTAGAAGTTATAATTATCCTGTCTAAAAAAATATGTTTTACAAAATTCTCAAATGAATGTCTAACCTATTTTCACATTCCCATTCGCCATAGGCTGGGAGGATGCTGGAAAAGGTTGTGGAATTTGGATTTGCACCTTTCAATCACATTTTCTTGAAATTTTTTAAGCCTTTTCAAAAAACCCATCTTGTGCATATCCTGCAGTCAAAACATTCCATGAAACTGCGTTTCTTATTTTTTTTAATACATTATATCAAACAGTTCATGTGCCTATCTCTGGTTCTGCATTTTACATACATGTCTACCAGGGCCATTACAACTACAACATTTGACCATATTCCTCTACCACCATAATGAGAAGTTAGAAATTGTATTTGAATTATTAAATCATGCCCCTATGACAATTGTTGGAGATATCGAGGACCTCCATGTATATTTCGGTTGCCACACTACAACCAAGTTTATCTACAAGATTATTGTAAGAAAAATTGTTGTGGGAGAAGAAAATTAGTTCCATCAATTCAAAAACAAAAGCTAATGTTGTTATAGATATTATTGATAATGCCATGTAAAAAAAAATGTGAATATAGCTTGGAACTACAATGGAGTGCACCATGTCAGACCAACAAAAAGCAATTACTCGTACATAGGATCTAGATGTAACTTGTGTTTCAAACTAGGCTAAGCAACAATATTCTCTTATAATATATATTTTTTAATGCTCCATTTCAACAACATTGTTGCACTTTCTTGAGAGATTTTGTCAAGTAGATCACATACCTTTAATATGCTCCCACATTTTCATACGTAGCTACAAGTGTAACTGTAAGTACAACATCTTGACAAAATACCTTTATCTTTTATTTGATAGACGTTCATACCCTGTTCATGAGCTTGCACTTTAGTATAGACCAGGAGATGCTAAAAGTGGTGGATTTTCAATAGGTCCATTCTATACATACCTACAACCATGACAACCTATCAGAAGGCATTAGCGGAGGTGTTTATTTGAGGAACCCAAAACCCCTTCAAGTGCACAGCTTGTGAACAAACTACAAATCGATGTATTCCATGAAGAAAACCACGCATTTTGAGGTATCTTTTTTAAAAAAGGATTTTCACGCAGAGGAAGAGTGAAAGAGACAAATCTTGGAGAGTCATAAGTGGGATAGTAGGGAGGGACACTTCCAACCACACTTCACATGTCATGTATGTCACCACCTGCAGCTGCAAGACATGACACTTTTTCCCTTATTAAACACGTGTCCACTTTCCTTCATTCTAGCTCTACCAAATCCTAATTAATCATCCCCAACATTTCTCTCTCTCTCTTTATCAACTAATTTTATTTAATAGTTGGCACTACCGTCACTATAAGTTGACTATCAACATGCACATTACACCATACTAGTGTAATTTCTATTACTATAAATGAAATCCTTATAAATAGACACTATAGGATGAGGGATTTCTAGATCCTCATAAAATAAGGACAAAATTTAGCATAATTTATACAACAATTAATAATTTGACCAAACACTTCATAAAATGTGAAAAAAAAAATGGTCTATAAGAATATTCTAAAAAAGAGATATTTATGACAAAATGTAATGTAACAATTCCAATTGAACCTACGGTTCAAAAATTGTTATATTTTACATCTCTTTATTGTATGCAATAGTAAAACATTGGGCGGAAGCTATAATATAACATGATTCAATATCCCTTAATAGTGTACTTTAGAGATAAATTGAGGATTTGGCTCAAAATAAATGCATATGGGCCGCACCATCTCTCATGTTTGTATGTTGAGTTATTTAAGTTAAAATGTAAATGAATATTTCATTTTTATTTCCAATTTGTGCTAGCTAATAATGTGTAGTGTCCACTCCTCTTCGACATTTATCTTCCTAGGATTTTTGCTTACTTTAATGTCGAATGTGCGAGATAATAATGTGGAATTTGTTATCATATTTGATCAATAGACATGAATAGATATACATTATTATTTGATTAGTATTTTGTTAGACATTATAGCTATTTTGATTATGGAAATGTGGTGACTCATAGTGTGAATTATATGCATGCATTAACATTTCAGTATTTGACGATGGTGTAGAGTTACTACAATATATATGTACTGACACATTGGATTTTGATACATAGATTTGTTAGACGATATAGTTATTCTTGTGATCTTATTGTTAATTGATTAAATGATAGAATTGAAATATTTTGAAATTGTGAGTAATTGGTCAAATTGCCTACTTTTAGTTATTATTTAGTTATGTTATTTGATGATGTGAATTGATATGTATATGTACATTTTATTGTTTTGATGTCATTGATATCATCATGAGGCCAGAGAGGTGTTGTTTTGATTTTGCAAGAATTTTAAACACAACAAACAAAAGTGGATAAGAGATCAACACTGAAGGAATTTTGGGTACTGGCAACAGGTCACCTTGGTGACTTGTATTTAGTGTATCAAAACATACTAGAGTACATTATGAAAGTAACTCTCATACTCGGCCACTGCCGAGGTGATTCTATCGAGGTCATTGAAAACTCCTATCCGCTGTTGTGATGAACCTTCGTGAAAATATATATTCCATAAAATGCTCCTTAAAGAGTCCCAGGTAATTGTCTCTCAGAATCAACATGAGCTTTTACTCCTCTATCCTTACATCATTTGTCCTACTCATCCCTCAGTAGATAGATCGGACAATGAGCTTCGTGTTGCAAAAAAGGACAAGCTTGAGAAAACCACTCACACCTCCTAGCTAGGCCTCTCCTAAAATCCACCTATCTCACCTGGTAGTAATGTTGATGGCCAAACCTTAGGAGTACCCTAATTTGATCTAAAAAAAAACTAGGTCTAACGGCCCTAGGATTCTTTGTCATGCTCATCCCTAAGCCTAGGGCTCTGAGACTCTCTCTATGCTCTGCAATAGTTCACCTGTCCCCTCTGTGGTGCCTTACCTTGTCTGACTCTCCATGGGATTTCTCTCCTCTATGCTCCTCACTGGGTCAAGGAGATACCTAACCCTCAAGGGAAGGAACTCTTTCATGTCTTGTTGCATGTCGTCCTACTCATCCTCCGCATAGAGAAACATTAACATCCTGAAGATTCTACAAAATCTGGGGTACAGTGGCTGCTACTGCATGACCTCATGGTGGTAATTCTGAGTCTATGTTAAAATTCTCCTCATCTTGTTTATGCCTCCTGGATAGAACAAAATGAGAGTTAGTTCCTTATTCTAGGTCTTACTCAGTTTCCATGTTTACTAAAATGTGAAAATTCCAAACTAAACTATTTTTTAGGATTTGAAAAGTGTGTTATGTTTTTTTAAAAGTTCATGTCTCAAAGTTTCTGGGTTCCCATATGGTCAAAATATTTTGAGCCACTTCTTTGATACCAAGTGGAACTCCCGTTAAAAAAACCCACTTGAGACCCAAGAACAACCGAGGATTAGTTAGGAAAAAATATGGAATAATTTATTTTTTATTAAAAGAATATACAACCATGTTACAAACACCACTATCATAATAGGTCCTGAATAATTTGAATAACTAAAGTATACTTTCCCTTTATTAATAATTTAGAGGTCACAAGCGTCCAAAATTGGGTTAGAAAGAAGTTTTCAATTAGGTTCATAGGGAACTCCTCACCATACACCACTCTAACAGGAATTTATTTAAAGTTCAATTGATGTTGTTTCTCACACTTAGAGCATCAAATTTCTTAAATCCTCCAATTGGATAGGAAAATTTCCTCAACCTTTCCATGTATAAAGAAAGTCCTCCTAACTTACTCATTTTCAAGCTATGGGCCGACAGGCCTTGGGGTGAAAATTTTCTCCAAGGGCGGGCCTGCAGGCCTAGGGGAGAAAATTTTCCCGTGCACAGGTCAGTGGAGTGGGAAAGAGTCTTGGAACTTTTTCCCTTTTTGGGGAAAAAGTAGGATTTTCCTCCGTGCCCCTACGGGCATGAAGAGGACACATGTCGGCTTGAGAAAGTTTTGGCAAAAAATTGGGCCATCAGAGAGATTTAAGGCATTAAGCCTTTTGGGTCACAAAATGCAAGGGGTAAAACTTCCCGCGTACCTTCGCTGCTCCCAGATGATGCCATGTGTCATCACCCTATTTGCTACGGGCCGGTGGGGAGGTGGAGGAAACTAAGAAAATCTTCCCAAGAAAATTTTTAAAAGCACTAAGGTTGAAAAAGGTGCCACGCCTCTGCTGTGGCCTCGTGATGCCACATGGTGGCTTTTAATTTGCTGCAGGATGGCGGAGCAATGGATTAAAGGTGGAAAAGTTTCCCAAAAAAATTTCCGAAAGTGCTAAGTTAGAAAGGAGATCCTCCCATCCGTTGACACCTCATGGTGCCACGTGGCAGCATCTGATTGGTTGCGGGCCGGCGGAGAAACTTTTGAAAATTTTCCCAAAAATTTTCCTAAGTCCCAAGGAAAAAATTTGAGCCATAAGCCCGCCAAGGATTTTTTTCCAAAAATTTTCTGCCAAGTGATGAAATCTTCAGAAGGCCTTAACTTTTGATAGAGAGCTCAGTTTAGGGCAAACAAGGACTTTATGGAAATCTCTCAAATCCCTATTTGCACTAGAATCATTAATTTTATATATTGATAAATTTTAAAGGGCCAATTTTAAAAAAATGGCCTTCAGGATTTTTAAAATCAATCTGGTAAATTTTAAATTTTAAGTTTTGTTCAATTTTTCCATACTTTTTCCTTCACCATGTCAAATGAACATGGAGGATTGGTCTAAGAAGAATTTTAGGATGTATTGGAAGTTAATTTTTCTTGCTTGATTTCCAATTAAAATTTTTACAACTTCAGACAAGAAAATAATGTTAAAGGTTTGGGCATGAATTTTGCAATGTTTGAAGGATTTTTTCCTTAAGTGTTTTATTCCAATTGTGTTCATGTATATCATGACATGTTAGATTTCAATGTTTCAATGTTATTTATTTTTTTGCAGGTTCAACTATTCATTTTAGATAAATTATTTGTCAGGAAGAAATACAAACAAGGGATAAATTTCCAAAGGATTTATTTATCATTTTTCACCTTACCAAGTATTGAGATTCCATTTCCATTCTAGTTTAATACATTTTAAGTGATTTAATCAAACCATTTAAGAGCCAAAATACAAAGTATTGATTTCCAATGTTATAACATATTTCAAAAGACAGAGTTATATATATTTCCTTCATATGTATTCCTTCATTTCACTTTTCCAAAACAAAGATTTTCAAATCTCAATTTGATGATCGATTTCAACCAACAATGTAAATTGAATAAAGGTAGGTGCAATATTTTATTGATTATTCAAATTATACAACTTTACATTCTTCATTTCTTAAATGCAAATAGCATATTTCAATTTCTTTCTTTCAAAACGAATAGAACAGAGTATATATATAATTATATAATATATATACTATATATATATATATATAATATATATCATTTCACATTTCGAATTTACAACTTTCATAACTCTATACAAGGCATCCTTCCATTATAAATAAAATACAGATCCTCCACTTCAAAGTGAGAAGGGTTACAATGAGATTTCATTTCACAAAGAACTGTCAAACTGTCTTTCTCCTCTACTCCAGAACAACATAAAATTTTCTCCTTTTGGATCACAATAAAGGCAACGTAGACACCAAATTTGTGTCTTACGAAACCCTGTGCCCGCCATCTCATTTCACAACCTACTCTCACCACCTAAACCTTGCACAATTATTTATTAATTACATTATAATTAATAAATCCACATTTCCAAACCCTCACCTCATTTCACCACCTCATCGTGACTAGTCCTAACCCTAAACTAACCTAATAAAGACCTATAACTTGGTCTACATCACAACCCATGACTAATTATCCCTCACCCCACACCAAAATCAACCTAATAATGACTTGACCAAGCCCGACAACTAATTCCTTGGGAAGAAAGGAGGGAAATTTGGCTATTTTACTAAAAATAGCCCACTTTGACTTAACCGATATCGGTTCCTACTCGATTTTTCGTCAGTTACGTAACGCCATCGGTTCCCTGTAAATGAACTCCCCCAACCAAAAACAAAGGATTTGGAAAGTCATTTGAAAGATCTGAAATTCACTTGACAGAGCAGAGACAAGTGAAGAAAAGAGAAGAGTTTGCAGAGAAGGACATCAAGCCCAAGAATACAACTGAGTAACCAGAGCCTAATGACACTCATCAAAGCATTGGGAGAGAAGATAGCTCTTCTTTGATTGTCAGATCATCCTACCTAAGTCCTGCCTTCGTCATCACAGTCCTCGGGCCTGTATCTTCATCAGGAACTAGTAAGTAGTATCTTGTATGTCCTTTTAATAACATTTATTGAACTTTTGAATCACAGCCATTATAAGTCTTATTCCTAAGATCTACTACCCGGTAACACACTACATGTAACTGTCATTCTTTCTACCTTGTACATTGTCCCAACGAAAGCCCTCATACTCTTTGAGTCTTCTCCATCACCCCATTACCTATCCCCAATCATTTACCAGCCTTATAAACACCATGGACACCTTATAGCCAACCTTCACTAAAAGCCCCTAAACCACTACCCCCACCGATATCGGTTATCAGCAACCGGTATCGGTGATTCAAAACCAAAACCATCCTTTCCTCATATTGTTTTAACGAGGTTATTTAATTGTAATTTTGCAATAATTTGTGTTAATTCATATTAGCAGGGGAACTGGGCCACGTTCGAAAGGAAGTTTTATATTTCCTGGGCCCAAGGCAGTTTCCTCATTTATTGTCTAAACTATAATCTAGTGGTCTTGCATTCTTATTCACAGGTAGTCCTTCCCAGACAAAAAATGAGTTCTTCGTAATCAATTTGATCTCTCTCTATGGTACACACACACCCTCCCAACATTCAACAGGTATTCCTCCTAGCCCTAACCCTTATCTGTTTCTCAGGAGAATGAAAGGATAGAAGCAACTCTATTCCAAGAACAGAAACATTCTATGCGAAACATTTTGGCATGCCTGGTGGGACCCATTTCGGGTTTCTTTCTTTCTTGTTTGCTTTCATATAGGGAGCATACTTGTTGTTTGTTTCTGCTAAGTATTCACACGATATTTTGTTATTTTGGTAAAATAATTTGTCTTGCTTTCACATCTTCGCATTAGTGAAAGTCATCTCCTTTGCTTCATCGAATATCATTTTCAATTTGGGTTTAAAACACGTGCATCACATTCTTGCTTGCTTTTTTCAATTCTAGTGAACATAGATTAAGTAACAGGTCATACTTGTGGGGGTGATATCCACGGTATTGATAAGAAATTAATCTTACTTTCACTGCACAACACATACCGAATCATGTCATAATCAACACAACAGCTCAAACATCCCCACTTTTTCTGCGGTATTCCTCCGCCCGATTGAGGTAACCTTATAAGCCAACACAAACTTGACATTTCCCTTAGGCCTTCTATTTAGGATTGACATCATCTTGCGTCTAAGGCATAAGCCCACAATAATGAAAACTAATCCTAGGGTTAGTCTCTTGATTTGCATGTGCATCTTGCTTGTTTTTAGTTCTGTTTCTCTATCATACGCTATTTCAGTGATCACTTTAGAACAGTTTTGATAGATATACTAAGCATTGTTAACCCCAAATCAAAAAATCCTTACAACTTCTTACACCGGTCCTATTATACCAACATCGTTAAATTTGACCCACGCCGGCTAAAGTCTGACCGACATCGGTTTTCAGGACCGATATCGGTTACTGTCTTTCACAGTTCCCGATATAAACAGCAAGTCCCTACCAATTCCAACATTTTGTGTTGTTTCTGTCCCATATTAATCAATCCTGCCTGTGTACTCTTGTCCATGGTTGTTATCACTCAGAAAACAAGCCACAGCCATGGTTTCACATGCATGTTCCGTGCCTTTTTCCTGAATCACCTCCTTCACCATTCTATGGGGAATCCTACAGACACCAGTGAGGTTCCCAAAATCCCTGTAGGAAATAAGGAATTTACGAAATTTTTGGATGCTAATCCTAGCACTATACAGTACTATTTGTCTCATACCCCTGACTGTACACCCGACGGTCAGCTCCTTGTTGGTATGCCTATTAGTATAGCTGCTCATTTAGCTCCTTCTCCACCTAATAACTCCACCTTACCTTCTTCATCCATAGCCCCGTCTCCCAACTCAGTGGCTTCAGAAGTTCATACGGCACAGATTGGCTTTCCTTTGGTTAATTTGGTGCCCCACATATCATTACCGCTAATTGCTCCTACTTAGTCTCTCTCGCAAACTGCCCCTTTCATAACTTGCTCTCTACCACCTATCCAGACGAGCTTTCCTTCTCAAGCTCCGCCCACCTTTTCATTTCCACACACTTATCCGGTGGCTTCAACACCTTATATAGGACATCCCTATTCGGCCACCTCAACATATTCATCCTCAATACCTTATCAACATTTAACCCCACCATTGTCTAGTGGAGGCCCTTGGCCCAATCCTCCACCTTTTACAACAACCGCACCATCATCTCATCTAACCACTGATTTCATCAAACAAATGATGGACAAGATGTAAAATCTAGAGGCTTCTGTTTCACGAAGCCGTAGCACCCTAACATACGAGCAAGTTTTTCGGGAGCCTATTCATCCTTCTGTCCCCCTTCATTCATATCCTCCTCAATGGGAATTACCAATATTCACTCGTTTTAATAGTAAGTAGGATCCTTAACAACACTTGCGATCATTTAGACATGCCTGCTATCTGATTGCTCATGACGATGCCTTACTACTCCGCACCTTTCCCATGTCTTTATCAGGACCCGCCTTGGAGTGGTACAGTGCTTTAACCCAGCACTCAATCTTCTCTTTTAACCAATTAGCCCAATATTTCTTGGATCATTTCTCCATTAATATTGCTAAGAAAGTATCTATCACCGACCTCTATGCCGTCTGACAATTTGAAGATGAATCTATTGCAGATTTCGTTGGACAATGGCGAGGCCTCATCAACCAACTTACTTATGCCTTACCTCAGGCTGAACTCATCGAACTCTTTACGTGGGCCTGCGCTAAGCACATTTCTCCTACCCTCCAAATTCAAACTTTCCGCACCTTTGATGAGGCCTTTACTATGGCTCGAAAATTAGAAATTTGAGCCTTAGAGGAAGAGAAATTGCGGTTACGTTCAAAAACCCTAATTTCCAAACCCAAGACTCCACCAACAAACCCAACACCACCAATTCTCAGGCATCAACTGCTTCGAAATCAAAAGGAGCTGTACACGCGGTGATGGTCAAATCCCAAGCATTGTCTAGTACCTCACCAAAAACCACCTATAAGTATAAAGCCGAGCCCATCAACTACACTCCCTTGGGAGAAACTTATGGTGTAATTTTGGACCAATTGCTCAAAGCAGGAGCCATCACCTTGCCTCCTGTTAAACATCACTCCGGGTTTGATTCCACCCGTGCAATACCTTCTTGGTACAAAGAAAATGACTTCTGTAACTTCCACCGCGTGAAGGGACACAGTCACGAAAACTGTAAGATGTTGAAAAATAGTGTGCAGGAAATGGTTGATGTAGGGGATATAACCCTCGATAATCCTAATTCCCCTACTAACCGAAATTTTAAAATCTTCAACAAACCATTCCCGAACCACTCATCTAACAGTAACATAAACCAAGATATCTTAGCCGAGGAGAGTGTCCATGAAATCCATGTGGTCTTCGACTCCCAACCAAACGCTTCTATCGAGAAAATTCTGAATCAAGCTTCTTCGCTAACGTAGGGACCCGAACCCCCTTTACCACCATCAAGACAAGACGAAATCCCTGCCATTCCTTTACCCATAAAGGAATTAACTTCCCAGAGTTCTCTTCTCATAGAAGAGATTTCTTACACCACATCCCTGCAAGACTATGAGCGGATGTTAGCTAGCTTATCTATTTCCCAAACATCTCCTTCTGTCACTCTTGCTATAAAAGAGGAGGGCTCGCCACTGTTTCTATCATCCTTAGAAGAGAAACCCCTCAAATCAACATCACCACATTCTTTAATCATGATGGATCCCCTCAAACATGCCCTTCTACCTATTAGTTCTTCATCGCCTAAATCTTTCCAGTGACCGGTTGACCTCTTAACACCCATTGATACAGAGACTCATTTACCCCCTATGTTACACCCATAGTGGACCGGAATTACAACCCACCTCTCTTCCATACAACAATTCCTATTCACACATGAAGATTTTCATCCCTTAGAAGATAGACGACTCCTATGGGAGCGTTTGAGTACACCATGCTCTACTCAGATGCAGATGACCGATCCAGAAACCTCTACCATATACCCGCGGTGTTTACAAAAACTCAAAATTCCTATGTCCTCATCTTCACCCCCTTCATCTCTACCAAATACCTCATCCACCTCTATTAACCTAACAAAACCTTCCCCTACGCTTGGGACCCCACCAATACCCAGTTTAACACACCCACCTAAACGGTTAGATTTATCCAAAAATAAATCCGTCCATCCACCTAGTAGACAAATCTAATCTCCTCAAATCCAATCCCTGCCTCTACCACAACTAAAACCCTCGCCGTCACACTTACCTTTTATATTGGAACCTCACCCCTCCACCTTACCTCAATACATCACACCTCCTGCGTTTTCTCTAAAACGACCTGCACCTTCTACGCCCATACAGAGATCCTGTCCACCTATCAACCCTAAAAAAACTCCATCATCAAAGGATTTGTTTGCCGTCACTCATCTTTCTCTGTGGTTATTTCCTATTGCCACAACATCTGTGGCCACATCATCTAATCAGCTAAACATAATTTCTGCACCGAAGAATCCATGCTTAGTTAAATCCAATTATCAAAACCCCTTGTCTAAACCACCACCCATACGAACAAACCATACCCAAACACTACCAAAACTCACCCAATCAATAGCCTCATCTTCCTCTGACTTTGACCCACTCAAAGGATCTTATGCCAAGATCCTTGATATGTTGGTGGAGAATGCAACCATTTCCCTACCCCCACTTAGATCCTATGATCCATCTAAACCGTTACCTATAGGTTATGATGAGTCTAAAATATGTGCTTACCACCGCACACCAGGACATGATGTAGAGGGATGTAAAGATTTGAAAGCCATACTTCGTCAGTCACCTCTCTCGGATAGAAAGGTTAAGAAAGACAACTTACGAAGGGAGAAACCTTTAGCTTCAATCCCCTCTCTTATACCACTTGTCCCCACCTCACCAAGATCTATCATTATTACAACCCCACCTCTCGAAGACCATGACTTATCCCTACTGTCTTCCTCCTCTCGTGTTCACGAGATCAACATGATTAGTGTTGCTACTCGAGGGCAGAAAAACAATGGGAAATCTAAAGAAAGCATACCTGTGGCCTCTCTTTCGTCCACTATCCCGATCGCACCACCACCTAAAGTGGTTATTCATGGACCTGCCTACCCCGTCTCTGATGGAGTTGCCCACCGTGCCATGATCAAACAGCTTCACCAATCACCTATAAAAATGACACTGTATGATCTCATTCAAACCTCTAAATCTCATCGACAAGCTCTCATTGAGATCCTTCAAGGGATAGAGGTCCTACCTAATGAAACTTTGCCCATTGCCTCCATTTTAACACCCAATAATGTTTCTTCTCTCACCAAACAACCTATCTCCCCAGCCACTTCTGTCCCTGTACAGCAAGTCGTTGCTGTCAGTTTCTCTGAAGACGAAATTGTCGACTTTGGGGCAGAAGATCCAGACCCCGCTCTTTTCATTTCGGCTTACGTCTGGGACATCTGAGTGTGTCATGTTATGATTGATGGGGGTGCTAGCCTAAACATCATCTCTTCAAAAGCCTTCCAACAAATGAATATTCCTTCTAGTTGCATGTGTGCCAACCCCACCATGTTACACTCATTTAATGATGCTATTACCTCCACTTTAGGCACCGTGATCCTTAATATTCATGTAGGGCTACGTACCTTACCTGAACTCTTCTATGTCCTTGAGGGATAATTTCAATACAACATGTTGTTAGGCCGCCCTTGGATACGGGCTATGGGATGCGTTCCCTCCACCTTACATAGATGCATAAAATTCGAGTATGAGGGGAAATACTACACAGTAAAAGTTGATGCTCCCCCCTTAAAAACTTGTAATATGTTATATCACCCTAATGATGTACTTGTACCAGTCAAGACACCCATTCATCCAACCCAACCATCCACCTCAACCACACCTCAGACCACACCTACACCTTCAACCAATAAAACCGCCGCCACCACTTCCACTTCCTTTCCCGCAGACAACATCCCAACCTCAAATCCCTTAGTTGATGTCTTTCAACGCCTTACATTGGGGGAGTATCGCCTATATAATGTTATCACTTTCCATACTCCACAGGAGTATGGATAGTTACAGGCGCATCCTACCTACGACTGTCGTGTAGGGGAAGTAATCTCCTACGGACAACCTAATTTCCGCACCAACCTAACGTATGGGGGTGTTGATACATCCTCTATCACCCCTGAACCTCCCCTTGGTGTGGTTCCCTTCCAATCTCATTTTCAATATTTAACTAATCGTCATTTCGCTCTCAACTTCTTGACGCGCTGTGCTTGGAAGGGCTTAGGTTTCGGTCTTTATGAACAAGGCGACATACGATCATTCCTATAACTACACGCTAAACACAAGGATCATCGTGGTCTTGGATTCTTTGAACCACCTACACCAAATATACCGCATATCCATTTCATCCAAGAAGACGATGAAGTCACCCCTTCCGAACCATCATCACCCATTTTGCCATCATCACCCACCGAGTCGATAGACCCTGAATCTATCCCTCCTAACTTTTTTTTTTCATAAACGCTATCTTCTTGGGTCCTCTCACTTATCAAGGTGATAATGAAGACCCATCTTCTCTTCCCCTTCTGTATCCAGACATGATCGAAGAGGACTCGCCTTCAATTAATGTTGTTGAGTGCCAGGATGATGACTCCATCATCACTTACCTTGGTGCGGACGACTCTTATATTCAACGCGCCTTACCATCTGACACTTAAACCATGTTGAGTGAGTCGACCATAGAAATAAACATTCACATTGAGGACAATCCTCACATTGTGAAGATCAGACAATCTCTTACCGCATCAGAAAAAACTGCCTTCACTACCTTCCTCCATGCCCGCAACCAAGCTTTCGCTTGGTCCTATGCAGACACGCGAGGAATTGATCCTGACATTGATGTCCATACTATTAACCTAAAACCCGAGGCCAAACTAGTTAAATAGAAACTGCGAAAAATTCATCCACGCATTTCCCTCTTGGTCAAATAAGAGCTTCAACGACCCCTTTTTGTTTCCTTCATCTTACCCATTTACTATCCTCAATGGATCTCTAACATCCTACCTGTTACTAAAGCAACGGGGGGACTTCAGATATGTACATATTTTCGGGACCTTAACCTCTCTTTCCCGAAGGATGACTTCCCCTTACCAATTATTGATCAACTTGTTGATCTCACTGCGGGCCATGAGATGCTTTCTCTCATGGATGGCTTCTCGGGATACAGTCAAATTTTAGTAGCCCCGGCTGATCACATAAAACTAGCCTTCATAACTCCTTGGGGAACCTTCTGTTATCATGTCATGCCGTTTGGCCTTAAGAAGCTGGTGTGACCTATCAGCGGGCTATGACTTACATTTTTCATGACATTATGCACACTATCCTTGAGGATTATGTCGATGATCTTCTTGGCAAATCTAAACATCGCAGTGAACATCTCGACGTTTTAACAATTATTTTCGATCGCACCTGTTACAATATTGTGTTCATCTTCAACCAAAGAAATGTTCTTTGGTGTCCTTTCAGGAAAACTCCTTGGTTTTATTGTCTCTTTGTGTGGCATCGAGGTCGATCTAGCTAGAGTCAAAGCTATCCTAGAGATGCCCCCACCTACTAACCTTAAACAATTGTGTAGTTTGCAGGGTAAACTCCAATCTATCCGGAATTTCATCTCGTAACTCTCAGATCGATGTCAACCTTTCCATCATCTCCTTAAAAAGGAAATTGTCTTTCAATGGAGTGAAGAGTGCCACCAAGCCTTTGACGCTCTTAAATCCTATCTCTTGCAGCCACCAGTGCTTATCCCACCTCAGGATGATCGCCCTTTCTACCTTCACCTTTCCGCCACCGACCATGTTGTAGGAGCCATGCTCACACATCGTGGACTCCGAGCATCGAGAACAAGCCGTTATTATATAAGTCGTACTCTGGTGGATTATGAGACTAGGTATACACATGTAGAAAAGTTGTGCCTAGCCTTATCATTCGTGGCCACAAAACTCTGACATTACCTCCTGAATCACAAAATTTTTGTCATCACCAACACGGATCCCATCCATTATATGTACGCCAAACCTCATCTAAACCAACGCATCGCCCGATGGCTTATGCTCCTTGCCAACCTCGACCTTGAATTTGTACACCAGAAATCAATCAAAGGACAAACTATCGTAGACCAACTCACGGAAGCCCCTTTACCTGGGGAGCAATTTACCAATTTTAAATTCCCTGACAAACTCATAGCCACTCTTTCACTCAGTGAGGAGTCGTATCCAATGACCCTCTTCTTCGATGGATCCAAATGCCAGCGCGGCAGAGGGGCCGGCATTGTTCTCATTCCTCTTGATGCTGAGCCTATGCCTCTTTCATTCTAGCTCGATTTCCCTTGCACTAATAATACAATAAAATATGAAGCCCTTGTTTTGGGTCTCCAGGTTGCATTACACTTTGGTGTCAAATCTATTAATATTTTCGGTGACTCTCAATTAGTAGTCAATAAAGTTACAGGCATCTACTAATGTGAAAAGGAGGAACTTCAAAAGTACTAACATTACGTGAATTCACTTTTGACCTTATTTACTCATTATTCTATCCAAACCATTCCCCGCTCCACTAACAAATTTGCGGATACTATGGCTTGCTTAGCCTCGCAAATTCCTACCTCACCAAATGACTTTGACATATTCGTCTTGGTCCAACAACTCTTTGCCCCATCTTACTCGGTCCCGAATGTTTGTATGGTAAATAATGTATCTACGAATTTGCCAGATTACCTAGGTATCACCAATTTCACGACTACCCTTACAACTCTGTTCTCCCACCTGACCTTACTAGTAATGCCAAAACGTGCTTTTCTTAAAATTGCTTCTTGTCTATGTCAGTCATGGGGGAATCCATCTATAACGTGGCTTTGATGGATCCTCCTTCAATGTCTGATTGGCGCGGAGGTCACCTATACCATCTAACAAGTCCATGACAGTATTGTAGTTGTAGGGTGGACATTTTAGTGGCCCTTACCTGGCCAACAGCTCCTTGCCTAGGCTATTATGGCCCTACTCTTAATAACGACTAACTACACATATTTTAAGCATGTGTTAGTGTGTCAAAAACTGCCAACCTTCACAACAATTACTCCTAGCCACTCCGCTACAGTTCGCCACGAGATCGTTGGCCTTCTCACCCAATAGGGTTAGACCTATTGGTGAAATCACCAGCCTTCTTCGCAACGTAGCCATGGATTACTCATAGCAATTCCGGATCCGCCGAAATTACACTTAAATGGGTGGAGGCACATTTCCAATCATTTCAACCAAAAAATAAAAAATCGTCGAATTCATTAACCATCACATTATCTGTCGTTTTGATGTTCCTCATCGCCCGATAACAGATAATGGAAAATATTTCAAAAATAAGTTGTTACAAGACCTTCTAACAAAACCTTGACCAAAATTCTCATGAAATTCGTTAACGATTGTGGGAAAAATTGACCTGATCACATCCCCTTTGCCTTGGTCTTAGCTTATCGGACTAGAATTCGTACCTCGACTAATGCCACCCCATTTTCTTTGGTATATGGTACCGAGGTTTTCTTGCCTCTCAAAATACAAATACCCTCCCTAAGAATATCTCTTCAGGATATTCTCACCAATGATGATTTCCGCTAAGAGCGGTTAGCCCAATTGGAGCTTCTTGACTGAGCGTCATCTTACAGCTCTTGACCACCTCAAATCTATCAAAAGCACATTCAAGCCTGCTTATGATAAGTGACTTCATGAGAGTACCTTTAATGTTGGTGATCAGGTCCTGAAAGAGAATCAACATGTAACCCAACTAGAAAAAAGCAACGTGGAAAATTTGCTCCAAATTGGATTGGGCCTTACATTATCGCTCACACTTATGGATTAGGCACTTATCAGTTTAGCCTCACTTAATGGTAAACCTGAGCCTAAACCCCTTAATGCCTTACATCTTCGACCATTCTATTGTTGAATTTAGTGTTATATCACTTCTTATCTACCTTGCGCTCATCCCTTGAGCTCATTTACCCACCTCATACACTTTGTTTCATGCCATCTCAAAATTGAATAAAGCTCACATGGTTCGGTCATACAACCTCCCCTTAAAGATCCTTCCCCTTTTTAGTCTAGTCCATGACTTCTTAAATAGTATCAAAAAGAAAACACTTCTCAACATACGGCTTATGGGATGTATAGCTCAGCCAGAATATGTGGTGCACCCAATGTGAACGTTCACGCTCCTCTCTATCATTTCCCAATAAACATTTTTTATAAATGATTTTGGAAATCTTCCCCATTCACTCTCGGTAGATAATACCCCACCCCTATATAATACTACTGCCAACCTTGTTGCCTCAGGGGGGTGTTGCATACATTATACCATAAAGATGTCAAACCTCGCTTGGTGCCAAATCTCGTGCAGCTGGACCAAATACTGCTGTTTTGCTCCGCTCCCACACATTGGCCATGCTGATACACTGTGTCTTACTGTGACATGGGAGCCTCAAGATACTAAAACATCTTCCAACGTAAACTGTCATTCACATGTTGGCAGATAGAAGGTATTTTTTTCTGGATACCTCTCTCAATCAATGCCTGCAACCATAGCATGTTGTGTGTGATTCGGAAATAATAGCCAGATTTCCACTTAAACCCCACCGGTTTTAAAGCCCATTCGCTGGTGTACATCCGCTAGACTCGTGACAACACAGCTGGCACACTATCATTCATCCTCAACCCTGCCTTTGCATGAATACATCAAATGCAACCAAACAAAAACCATTCAATAAACTCAATCCCCCAAGTTTTTTTCTCACATTCATGGAATTTCATATTATAGTAATGATATCGGTTAGATAAAACAAAACCAGTTGCCTAAACGATCTACCGGCTACTCTCTAAACGATACCGGTATGTAATCGTCGTAATACGGTCTGCTAAAAAATCCACTACGATAATTATCTTGCTCGTTACTCCTCTCATACCTACAAACATATGCGAAACCCCTGCTTAACCTACCCCATAACTACTCACCCCATCCCGAACGACCCTTTCCTATCACCTTTCTTTCTTGTTCTCTATCCACTTACCGTCTCTAATCCTTTCAAAAAACACGCAAGAAGAATAATTACAACCAAATGTTTACCTCTGGGATGCAACGCTTGACGTGAAAACCTGTCTTCACTCTCGCTCTGCCACTGGCTGTTTCTCCTTGTCAGCCATGTTCACCACCCTCTTCAATATAACTTGCTCTGCCTCTTAATCTAGCCACAATCACTTGACCATCCTCTTTCTTCCTTATCCACGCAATTCTCCCATGCAATTTACCTGTTAAGTTCTTCAACAACGTCGCATCTCGTATTTAAACTTATGCATGCCTCTAAAAATAATTACTCAAGTTGTATCCCAAGATTTTCTATTTTTAGAAAAAAGATCATTTTAGGCATAAACCGAATTCGGTTACCTAATCTGGACTCGGCATTATATCTACCAGCATCGGTTAGCTAACCGGATATCGGTCTCATATGTCTCCTTGTGCGGAACCTAGGGCCTTTTCTTCATTTTTTGAAAATTTTTGTGGACCCGCCCTCTTTTCCTACATCATAACAAAATCATTACAATATTGTCACAGATCCCATCAACACATATACATCTACTCACAATTTCATCAACATCATCATCTACATTAAATTTAAAAACCATCGACAATAATTTACATGCGCCAATTTTAATATATACATCAAACCCATCATTATACAAACAATTGTGGATCAAATCATAACTATAGATACATTAAAAATTTCAAAAAAACCATCGACAAAAACAAATAAGACAATTTTATACACACCATGTGGAATCAAAATCATCATATTATATAATACATGTTCAAATATAAACTGCCCGGAATAGGGGGCCTCTGTGATCTCAAAATAATACAAAGCCGGCTGCAGGGCCACTATCACTGTTCAAAATCTCAACTTGGCATGAGGACGTCTCTTCAGGTCAAAAATATACTCTGCTCGCAGGCCGTATATACAAAAAAGAATGAATAAAAGAATCAATGGGACACGCAGCCTCTATATACATGAACCGGTTCACAGACCGGTTGCTCTCATCCACTATCTAAAAAAAAACCTATCTCATCTACAGGGATACCTCAGCTCTCTTCCACCGACCTCGGCCTGTCTCACTACTTGTCCCGGTGCTGCCTTGACCTCCTCCCTGTAATGAACCCAACCGGTGTGGCTGCTCCCCACTGGCATCTCTGGCTCAGTGAGGGTCTCGGCTTGTGTTGCCGCATATGGCTGATAGTAAGCCTTGGTACCATCAAGGGACATCCTGATAATTAACCAGGGCCTCCGCTCTCACCCTCCAATAAAGCGGGCCCCATGCCACCATGGCTTGTGGGGCTGGTCCCCGACTCCTAATAACAATGCCCCTACCAGGAGAGGAGGTGAACAACGGCGGGGGAATAGAGAACCCCGCCCGGGTACCTATACCTGTGCATGCGATGGTGTGACCTGTCGGTGGACGCCCTGTGGCTGTGCCTAAGCCTTGCAAGCCTGTGCCTGGCTAATGCCCCTATAATACCCCGATTATGGAGTGAATCCCCATGTTTCTTCTTGATAGCAGGAGATAGAAATAGATTTTATTCAATGTATTCTACCATGTGAATACAAAAGAGCAAAGCCAAATATAAAGGTTGTGGGAGGAAGGGTGACAATTATAACTATCTGGATCAACAAATACATAACAACAATGTATTAAACTAATGCTAACATTCCCCCCTTAATACATTGCTCTTACAAATTGCACCCCCTAAACAAATCAAACTTCACTTTGTCGAGAGGTTTGGTGAGAATATCTGTAACCTGACAATCAGTAGGGCAGTACTGGAGCTGAATTTGGTGGTTCAAGACCCTGTTCACGAATGTAGTGACATTCAACCTCAATATGCTTTGTTCGTTCATGAAAAACATGATTATTCACAAGCTTCAACACACCTTGATTGTCACAGGTGAATGATGGGAGGTTTCTCTTCAGGAATCTCTATATTTGCAAGAATGCGACGTAACCAAATCACTTCGCACATAGCTCCTCGTGTGGTGTGGTATTCAGCCTCAGTGGATGAGAGAGCAACAACAATTTTCTTCTTGCTAATCCATGAGATAGGTCTAGATCTGAGATGAAAAACATACCCTGAAGTGGATTTCCTATCATCAACGGATCCTGCATGGTCTGAGTTTGTATATCCCTGTAAGAAGAACTGAGTGTTCTTATGATACTCTAGACCAAAGTCAATTATACCTCAGACGTATCTCAACACATACTTTGTTGCTATCCAATGACATTTCTTTGGCTCCTGCATAAATCTGGCGAGATAGCTCACTGCAAAGTAAGGATCTTGCCTAGTTTAAGTCAAGTAAACGAGACTCCCCCACAAGCTACCTGTAGTGAGTGCCATCTACTTGTGGTGAATCCTAGAATCTAGATAATTGCAAACCTTTTCCCATAGGTGTGGACATTGGTTTATAATCTTGACATTCCATACTTTTCCAGGAGGTTTCTTGGCATATTTCATTTGGGAGACAAAGATATGATTCTTCTTCTGCCATATCTCTAAGCCAAGACAAATAGTGAAGTAACCCCAAATCGGTCATGTCGAAGGATTTCTTCATATCATTCTTTACATCATCCACAAGATTGTTAGAACTTCCTGTGATCACAAGATCATGTATGTACAAAACTAGAATAATAATCTTTGTTTCCTACCTTCTTGATATACAAATTTGTATATGAGGGGCTACGAGTGAATCCATGCTGCAATAGGTGATCATCAATTTTTTATATACCATGCCCTAGGTGCTTGTTTGAGTCCATAAAATGACTTTATCAGATGGCATACCTTGTGTGGTTGATGCTCATCTACAAACCCTTCAGGTTAGGCCATGTATACTTCTTCTTTGATATCACTCGTTCAGAAAAGCACTCTTAACATCCATTTGCTGAAGTTTCCATCCATTTTGTGATGCCAATGCATAGACAACTCTGATGGTTTTGATCTTCGCTATGGGTGAAAAGGTCTCGTCATAGTCAATTCCTTCTTGCTGAGCATAACCCTTTTGTAACAAATCGTGCTTTGTGTTTGTCGATTGAACAATCTGCCTTATATTTTTGTTTTGAAAATCCATTTGCAGCCAATCGGATTTATTACCTGGAGGTAGATCGACAAGTTCCCACGTACGATTCTGAAGTAGGGAATCATATTCAACATTCATAGCCCATTTCCACTATGGTTGGTCTAATGCCTCACGAACAATGTCAGGTTCGGTTGCTATCAACAACTGAACTCATGAGTGTAAAATTTACCTCATGTCTGGCTTGACTTCATGTTCTGAATCCCGGTAGAAGTACCTGGAAGTGAGTTCAGGTGTGCATCCCCAATAGTATTCTAGACCCATTTCAGACGTTCGTTCTGCTGCTGTTGATGTGAAGATGTGTTTTCTAGTGTGCCCTAGATCAACAAATAATATTCCACTCGTCTCTTCTTCTCTCTGAGAAGAATCATCTTTCCCATCATCTGGATGTGTGAGAAATCTATGTGACGAGGTTAGTATTGGATCTCCATTGTGTGGCAGGGAGTCAAAGGATGACTCATCACACACCACATCTCGACTCTCGTAGATTTTCTTCATCTCAGGATCCATGAGATGATATGCCTTTGAGGTTAGTACTATACCCCAAGAAAAAGACATGGTAGTGTCTTTGGATCTATCTTCTTCCTTTTCTCATCTAGAACATGCATATATGCAGTACAACCAAAAACTCTCAAATGATAGATAGAAGGTTTACGACCAGTACATACCTCTTCTGGTGTCCTGTTCTGCAAGATCTTCGTGGGTGCCCGGTTGAGTAGATTACACTGCTGTCTGGACTGCTTCTACCCAAAACTGATCCTCCAACTTGGCGGTGGAGAGCATATAACGAGCCATCTCCATGACATTCCTGTTGCGTCGCTCGAAAATCCCATTCTATTGGGGGCGTGTAGGGTGCAGTCAGATGTTGCTGAATGTTATGTTGCTTCAGGTATTCTAAGAACTTCTTAGATACAAATTTCCACCCCCTCGATCTGAGTGGAGGAGAAGGAGAGGCTTCCCAGACTTCCTAGTGGCTTGCTGGTAAAAGGTTTGGAAATTGGCAAATGCCTCACTCTTCTTCCGGAGAAAATATACCCACATTTTTCGTGAGTAATCATCAATGATGAGCTGGAAGTATTCAAAACAGGGGTCCGCATAGATCGGTGTGTACAACCTGAAGATCCTCCATAGAATGATAAGAGGCTCTATTTGAACAGACCTCTGTGTTGTTTGCTTACAAGACATCCTGAGCAAATAGGTAAGGAATGGAAGAGTGGAGCAAGCCCTCTTACAATTTCCTTGGCACTGAGCTGATGTAGAGCCCCGACAGAAAGATGACCATATAGAAAGTGCCATAGTGCAGTGGAATTCGCCATTGAATCAGAGAGAGCAATTGTTAGATGAAGTGACTGCATCCAGTGAAAAAGACGACCCTTTATAAATGCTCGAGCAATAACTAAATCTCCTCCTGGGAAACGATGTAGGACTTGACCCCCTTTTTGAACAAAGAATTCGACCCACATTCGATGATTAAGAAGCTGACTCCATAGACAAGAGATTTGAGGTCAAACATGGAACATATAACACCTTCGTGAGTGTACATCTTCGTGTCCCAAGAGTAATGATGACATGACCAATCCCTGCCCGCAATATACTCTTGATTATCTGCGATGGTGATCCGATCTCCAGTGGGCCGGTCACTCGGGGTATGGAACAACTTCTTATTGCCAGTCATGTGTTTGTTGGCACCTGAATCAATCAACTAGACACCTTTCTGACGGCCGCAAAGTCTGCGAGACTAGGACAATGTCCGGATGAGTTGTGTATGAAACCTCTTCATCCGGAGGAGGCATCCTGCTGAGCAGCAATATGACCCTTCTACCTCTGATTACGAGCACACCATTGGGATTTCTTGGAATATCCTTGGCCAGAAGTGCTCTCTTCACCAGAGTTCCCATGCTTGCGGACCGTTGTAATAACAGTTCGCAGTCATGTGCGTATTCATGGAGCAAATGTGGCACCATCGATCCACCTTGTTGTTCTGCTGCTTCCTGGGGTGGCTGTTATGGTGGCCACTGAGAAGGTTGCTGCTATGGATGTTGCTTTTGATTCTGGGGGGCTGACTGCCCTTTCCAAGGCTTGTTGTTATGCTTTTTCCTCATGATGAGAGCCTTGTCTTCGAAGGATTCTCGACCACATGCCACAAGAAGTATTCGACTGATTAGCCATCATGCATACTCATCGTGTGAAGATTTGTATGAATATGTAGCATCATCATCAGATTCTTGGCTTCATAGATGGTACACAATGTGGCCCATACCATAGAGGAAGTGGTATTGGAAAAATGTATGGTATGGAAATATTATTTCTCTTGATATAGATTTCATTTTTTTCTGAAGGGGAAATGAACTTGCATTCAGAAAATGGTGGTTAATTCCTTTCTCTCTATGAAGGTCAATTTTAATCTCGGTGAAAAGATACACTCATTTTTTGTAAAAGCTAGTATGTTGGGAGTTGAAAATCATAGTCAATATTAAACAATGTGATAAGTAGAGATATATATATATTAATGTTTTTGGAAAACAATGTACATATCCTCCTTATTAATTGATTTGGGTTGCATAAGAAAAATATTAGTTTCCTACTATCCCACATAGATGAATAGATAGAAAATTGTAACTATCGTCTTATATTTTACTATATACATTCAATAAATTAACCACATTTGTTTTTCTTCTAAAAAGATGATATCTTTCTTAGTATGAATTGCATAACAATAGATTCACTTTTTAGGCAAATGATTGTTGCTCAAATCTTTCTCTATTGACTTCCTTTACTTTTCTTCCTCACATTGCTAACTAAATGTGTTACTATACGTTGCCTATCGACGTGCACATTGCACCCCAATGGTGAAATTTCTATTATTATAAATGATATTGTTATGTGATACACACATTATCACACCACCTAATAACTCCACCTTACCTTCTTCATCCATAGCCCCGTCTCCCAACTCAGTGGCTTCAGAAGTTCATACGGCACAGATTGGCTTTCCTTTGGTTAATCTGGGCGGGGGGGGTACACATATCATTACCGCCAACTCCTCCTACCTTGTCTCTCTCGCAGACTTCCCCTTTCATAACTTGCTCTCTGCCACCTATCCACACGAGCTTTCCTTCTCAAGCTCCGCCCACCTTTTCATTTCCACACACTTATCTAGTGGCTTCAACATCTTATATAGGACATACCTATTTGATCGCCTCAACATATTCATCCTCAATACCTTATCAACATTTAGCCCCCCCATTGTCTAGTAGTGGCTCTTGGCTCAATCCTCCTCCTGTTTGCAACAACCGCACCATCATCTCATCCAACGACTAATTTAATCAAACAAATGATGGATAAGATGCAAAATCTGGAGGCTTCTGTTTCAGGAAGTCGTAGCACCCTGACACACGAGCAAGTCCGTCAGGAGCCTATTCATCCTTCTGTCCCCCTTCATTCATATCCTCCTCAATGGGAATTACCAAAATTTACTCATTTTAATAGTAAGGAGGATCCTCAACAACACTTGCGATTACTTAGACATGCCTACTATCTGATTGCATCATGACGATGCTTTACTACTCCGCACCTTTCCCATGGTCCTTATCAGCACCCACCTTGGAATGGTATAGTGCTTTAACCCAACACTCAATTTTCTCTTTTAACCAATTATTCCAATCTTTCTTGGATCATTTCTCCATTAATATCTCCTAAGAAATTATCCATCATCAACCTCTATGCCATCCGACAATTTGAAGACGAATCTATCACAGATTTCATTGGACGATGACGGGGTCTTATTAACCAACTTGCTTATGCCTTGCCTCAAGATCGAACTTATCAAACTCTTTACGTGGGCCTGCACTAAGCACATCTCTCCTACCCTCCAAATTCCAAACTTTCCGCACACCTTTGATGAGGCCTTTACTATGGCTCAGAAACTAGAGATTCGAGCCTTAGAGGAAGAGAAATTTCGGTTGTGCAACAAAAACCCTAATTTCTGAACCCAAGACTCCACCAACATAAACCCAACACCACCAATTCTCATGCATCGACTTGCTTAGAAGATCAAAAGGAGTTGTACACGCGGTGATGGTCAAATCCAAAGCACCGTCTAAGACCCCGCCAAAAACCACCTATAAGTATAAAGTCCGAGCCCATTAATTACACTCCCTTGGGGAGAAACTTATGGTGTCATATTGGAAAAATTTCTCAAGGCGGGAGCTATCACCTTTCCTCCTGTTAAACCTCACTCCAGGTTTGATTCCACCCGTGCTATACCATCTTGGTACAAAGAAACTGACTTCTATAACTTCCACCGCGTGAAGGGACATAGTCACGAAAAACTGTAAGATGTTGAAAAATATAGTGCAGGAAATGGTTGATGCAAGGGGATATAACCCTCGATAATCCTAATGCCCCCTGCTAATCGAAATTTGAAAATCTTCAACAAGCCATTCCCAAACCACTCATTCTAACAGTAACATAAACCAAGATATCTTAGCCGAGGAGGAGTGTTCATGAAATCCATACAGTTTTTGATTCCCAACCCAAAAGCCTCTATTGAGGAAATTCTGAATCAAGCCCCTCTTCACTAACGCAGGGATCCGAACCCCCTTCACCCCCATCAACACAAAATGATAATCATTGCCATTCCTTTACCCATAAAGGAAATAACCGCCTAGAGTTCTCTTCTCATAGAATGAGCCTTCCTTACACCACATCCATGCAAGATTGTGAACGGATGTTATCTAACTTATCTATTTCCCAAACATGTCCTTCCGTCACTCTTGTTGTACAAGAAGAAGGCTCGCCACTTTTTTTGTTCATCCTTAGATGAGAAACCCCTTGAACCGACATCACCAAATTCTTTAATCATGATGGACCCTCTTAAACATGCCTTCCTACCTATTATTTCTTCATCGCCTAAATCTTTTCAGCAATCAGTTGACCTCTTAATGCCCATTGATATAGTGCCTCATTTACCCCCTGTATCACACCCAAAGTGGACCGGAATCACAACCCACCTTTCTTCCATACAAAAGTTCCTATTCATACTTGAGGATTGTCATCCCTCTGAAGATAGATGAGTCCTATGGGAACGTTTGAGTACACCATGCTCCACTCAGATGCCAGATGACTGATCCAGACGCCTCTACCATATACCTGAGGTATTTACAAAAACTCAAAATGCCTATGTCCTCACCTTCACCCCCCTCATCTCTACTGAATACCTCATCCACCTCTATTAAATTAGCCAACACCTCCCCCTATGCTTGAGACTTCACCAATACCTAGCCTAACACACCCACCTAAACAGTTAGATTTATCCGAAAATAAAGTCCGTTCATCCACCTAGGAGGAAAGACCCAATCCCCTCAAGTCCAATCTATGCCTATATCACAACTAAAACCCTCGCCATCACACCTACCTTCTATATTGGGACCTCACCCCTCCACCTTGCCTCAATACATCATACCTCCTGCGTTTTTCTTTAAAATGACCTACACCTTCTACATCTCATACAAAGATCCATGGGTGTATCAACACCGTCACCCCAAGTATCCTGTCCACCTATCAACCTTAAACAAACTCCATCATCAAAGGATTTGTTTTCTGTCTCTCCTCTTTCTCTGTGGTTGTTTCCTACTACCACCACGTCATCTATGGCCTCACCATCTAACCAGCTAAACATACCTTTTGCGCCGAAGAAGCCACATTTAGTTAAATCCAATTATCAAAACCCCTTATCTAAAACACCTTCCATACAAACCAACCATACCCAAACATTACCAAAACCCACCCAATCAATAGCTTCATCTTCCTCTGACTTTGACCCACTCAAAGGATCTTACGCTAAGATCCTGGATATATTGGTGGAGAATGCGATCATTTCCCTACCCCCACTTAGACCTTATGATCCATCTAAACCTCGACCTATAGGTTATGATGAGTCTAAAATCTGCGCTTACCACCACACACCAGGACATGATGTAGAGGGATGCAAAAATTTGAAAGCCATCCTTCACCAGTCACCTCTCTCAGATATAAAGGTTAAGAAAGACAACTTACAAAGGGAGAAACCTTTAGCTTCAATCCCCTCTCCTATACCGCCTATCCCCGCCTCACCAAGAAATATCATTATTGCAACCCCACCTCTCGAAGAAAATGACTTATCCTTACCATCTTCCTCCTCTCCTGTTCACGAGATCAACATGATTAGCATTGCTACTCGAGGGCAGAAAACCAATGGGAAAGCTAAAGAAAGCACACCTACAGCCTCTCTTTCTCCATCCACCATCATGATCGCACCACCACCTAAAATGGTTATTCATGGACCTACCTACCCTGTCTCTAATGGAGTTTCCCACCGAACCATGATCAAACAGCTTTACCAATCACCTGTAAAAATGACACTGTATGATCTCATTCAGACCTCTGAATCTCATTGACAAGCTCTCGTTGAAATCCTTCTAAGGGATAGAGGTCTTACATAACAAAACCTTTCCCGTCACCTCCATATTAATACCCAACCACGTTTCTTCTCTCACAAAATAACCTATATCCCCAACCACTTCCGTCTCCTGTATAACAAACCGCTGCTGTCAGTTTCTCTAAAGATGAAATTGTTGAATTTTGTGTAGAAGATCCTGACCCCGCTCTTTTCATCTTAGCTTATGTCCGAGACATCCGGGTACGTCGTGTTATGATTGACGGGGGGTGCTAGCCTAAAAATCATCTCTTCCAAAGCCTTCCAACAAATGAATATCCCCCTCTAGCTGCATGTGTGCCAACCCCCACCATGCTGCGTTCATTCAACAATGCTATTACTTCTACCTTAGGCACTGTGATCCTTAACATTCGTGTAGGGCCACGTACTTTACCTAAAATCTTATATGTCCTTGAGGGCGAATTCTAAGTACAACATGTTGTTAGGCCGCCCTTAGATCCAGGCTATGGGATACGTTTCCCTCCACCTTACATACATGCATAAAATTTGAGTACGAGGGGGAAGACCTACACCGTAAAATTTGACCCTCCCCCCTTCAAAACCTACAATATGTTATATCGCCATAATGATGTGCTTGTACTAGTCAAGAAACCCATTCATCCAACCCAACCATCTACTTTAACCACACCTCAACCATCCACCTCTTAACCACACCTACACCTTCAACTAATGAAACTGCCGTCGCAAATACCGCTTCCTTCCCCGTGGATAATATCCCGCCCTCAGATCCCTCAGTAGATTTTTTTCAATGCCTTACACTGGGGGATGTATCACCTATATAACGTTAGCACGTTCCATACCCCCACAGGAGTATGGACAGTTGCATGCGCATCCTACCTATGACCGTCGTGTGGGGGAAGTAATCTCCTACGGACCACCTAATTACCGCACCAACCTAATGTATGGGGGTGTCGATACATCCTCTGTCACCCTTGAACCTCCCCTTGGTGTGGTCCCCTTCCAATCTGATTTTTAATATCTAACTAATCGTCGTTTTGCTCTCACCTTTCTGATGCACTGTGCTTGGAAGGGCTTGGGTTTTGGTCTTTATGAACAAGGCCAACATACGATCATTCCCATTACTACACACAAACACAAAGATCATCGTGGTCTTGGATTCTCTGAACCACCTACACTAAAAACATCGCCTATTCGTAGTATCCAGGAAGGTGACAAAGTCACCACTTCCAAACCAGCATCACTTATTTTTTCATCGTCACCCATAGAGTCAATAGACCCTGAATCTATCCCTCTTAAATTTTTTTTTTCATAAATGCTATCTTCTTAGGTCCTCTCACTTATCAACGCAATAATGAAGACCCATCTTCTCTTCCCCTTCTGTATCTAGACATGATCAAAGAGGACTCACCCTTTAATTAATGTTGTTGAGTGACAGGATGACGACTCCATCCTTACTTACCTTGGTGCAAATGACTCTTATATTCAACACGCCTTGCCATCTGATACTCAAAACATGTTGAATGAGTCGACTATAGAAATAAACATCCACACCAAGGACGATCCTCACATTGTGAAGGTCAGACAATCTCTTAACGCATCAGAACAAACGGCCTTCATTACCTTCCTCTATTCCCACAACCAAGATTTTGCTTGGTCATACGCTGACATTCCAGGAATTGATCTTGTCATTGCTGTCCATGAACATTACCTTGAAAACTGATGCCAAACTAGTTAAACAGAAATTGAGAAAAATGCATCCACGCATTGCCCTCTTGGTCAAAGAAGAGCTTTAACGACTCATTTCTATTTCCTTCATCTTACCTATTGATTATCCTCAATGGATTTCTAACATCATACATATTTCTAAAGAAACGGGGGGGACTTCGGATATGTATGGATTTCTAGGACCTTAACCTCACTTGCCCAAAGGATGACTTTCCCCCTCCCAAAGTATTGATCAACTTGTTGATCTCACTGCGGGCCATGAGATGTTTTCCCTCATGAATGGATTCTTGGGATACAATCAAATTTTGGTAGCCCCCAGCCGATCAACATAAAAACCACCTTCATAACTCCTTGGGGAAACTTCTACTATTTTGTCATGTCGTTTGGTCTTAAGAATGCTAGTGCGACCTATCAACGGGCTATGAATTACATTTTGTCATGACATTATGCACACTATCCTTGAGGATTATGTCGATGATCTTCTTGACAAATCTAAACATCGTAGTGAACATCTTGATGTTTTAACCATTATTTTCGATCACCTATTACAATATTGTGTTCGTCTTCAACCAAAGAAATGTGTCTTTAGTGTCCTTTCAGAAAAAATCCTTAGTTTTATCGTCTCTTTGCATGGCATCAAGGTCGATCCAGCTGAAGTCAAATCTATCCTAGAAATGCCCCCACCTACTAACCTCAAACAATTACATAGTTTTCAAGGTAAACTCCAATCTATCCGGCGTTTAATCTCTCAACTCTCGGATCGATGTCAACCTTTCCATCATCTCCTTAAAAAAGACATTGTCCTTTCAATGGAGCGAAGAGTGCCACCAAGCCTTTGAGGCTCTTAAAGCCTATCTCTTGCAACCACCTGTGCTTATCCCACCTCAACACGATCACCCTTTCTACCTTTACCTTTCTGCCACCAACCATGCTATAGGAGCCATGCTCACACATCATGACTGCCGAGCATCGAGAACAATCTATTTATTACATAATTTGTGACTCTCATGGATTACGAGACTAGGTATACACATGTAAGAAAAATTGTGCCTAGCCCTATCATTCATAGCCACCAAACTCCGACACTACCTCCTAAATCATAAAACTTTTGTCATCACCAATGCGAACCCCATTCATTATATGTATGTCAAACCACATCTAAACCAATGCATCACCCGATGGCTTATGCTCCTTACCGACCTTGACCTTGAGTTTATACACTAAAAATCAATAAAAGGACAACCTATTGCAGACCAACTCGCGGAAGCCCCTTTACCTGGGAAACAATTTACCAATTTTACTTTCCCTGATGAACTCATCACCACTCTTTCACTTAGTGGAGGAGTCGTATCTAATGAACCTCTTCTTCGATGGATCCAAATGCCAGTGCGTGCAGAGGAGCCAGACATTGTTCTCATTCCTCTGGACGCTGAACCTATGCCTCTTTCATTCTGGCTTGAATTTCCCCTTGCACTAATAATACAGCGGGAATACGAGGCCCTTGTTTTGGGTCTCCAGGTTGCGTTACACTTAGGTGTAAAGTCTATTAACATTTTTTGGAGACTCCCAACTGGTCATTCAATCAAGTTATGGGTGTCTACCAATGTAAAAATGAGGAACTTAAAAAGTATAAAACATTATGTGGATTCACTTTTGACCTTATTTACTCATTTTTCTATCCAAACCAATCCCCGCTCAACTGATAAAATTTGTGGATACTTATGGCTAGCTTAGCCTCACAAATTCCTGCCTCACCAACTGGCTCTGACATATTTTTCTTGGTCCACCAACTCTTTGCCACATCTTACTCAACCCCGGATGTTTGTATGATAAATAATGTGTCCGCTGATTCGCAGGATACTTGGGTATCACCAATTTCGCGATTACCTTACAACCTCTGTTCTCCCATCTGACCTTACAAGTAACGGAAAACGTTCTTTTCTTAAAAGTGTTTCTCGTTACATCGTCATGGGGGGACTCCTCTATAAACATTGCTTTGATGGAATCCTTCCTTTGATGTCTAACCGGTGTGGAGGTCACCTATATCATCCAACATGTCCACAATGGCATTTGTGGTGGACATTTTAGTGGTCTTGCGGTGGCCAAATGGATCCTTCGCCTAGGCTATTATTGGCCTACTCTTAATAATGACTGCTACGAATATGTTAAGTGTTGTATTATGTGTTAACAACATGCCAACCTTAAACATACTCCCTAGCCATCCACTATAGGTCGCGACGAGATCTTTGGCCCTTTCTCACAATGGGGTTTAGACCCTTATTGGTGAGATTCACCCGCCCTCTTCACAACATCACCCATTGGATAATCACAGTGATCGAATATTACACTAAATGGGTGGAAGCCATTCCACTCATTTTAACCAAAAAAGAAAAAATTGTAGAGTTCATTAACCATCACATTATCTATCATTTTGGCGTTCCTCGTCACCTGATAATAGATAATGGGAAATCTTTCAAAAATAAGTTATTACAAGACCTTTGTGACAGACTTTAGTATCAAACTTAGGCATTCTCATCACCTTACTATCCATAAACAAATGGTCAAGCTGAATCTTCTAATAAAACCCTAACCAAAATCCTCATGAAAGTTGTTAATGATTCTGGAAGCAATTAGCCTGATCACATCCCCTTTTCCCTTTGGGCTTATCGGACTAGCATTCATACCTCCACTTAATGCCACCCAATTTTCTTTGGTATATGGTACTGAGGCTGTCTTACCTCTCGAAATACAAATACCCTCCCTAAGAATATCTCTTCAGGATATTCTCACTAATGATGATTTCCACCAAGAGCTTCTTGGTTAGCCCAATTGGAGCTTCTTGATGAGTGTCGTCTTACAGCTCTTGACCACCTTCAAATCTATCAAAAGTGCATCAAGCGTGCTTATGATAAGCGACTTCATGAGCGTACCTTTAAGGTTGGTGATATTTTCCTCAAAGAGAATCAACATGTAACCAAAATAGAAAAGAGAAAACGCAGAAAATTTGCTCCTAATTGGATTAGGCCTTTCATTATCACTCACACTCTACAGATCAGGCACTTATCATTTAGCTTCACTTAATAGTAAATTTGAGCCTAAACCCCTTAATGCCTTGCATCTCCGACCATTCTACTATTGAATTTAGTGTTACATCACTTCTTATCTACATTGCACTCATCCCTTGAGCTCATTTCCCACCTCATACACTTTGTTTCATGCATCTCAAAAAAAAATCAAGCTCACGTGGTTTTGTCATAACCTCCCCTTAAAGATGCCTTCCCCTTTTTAGTCTGGGCCATGACTTAAAAGTATCAAAATAACACAGTTCTCAATTATATGATTCTGGGATATTCTTGAGTCAAACTTCCTACAAAACTTAGATGCTTCATGCCAAATGGACATCTGGACCTCTAAAGTTATACACTAGACTACTCCCCTCGAAGGACAGCTATGTGCAAAGCCACATTCTACTATTATAAATAGACTGCTCCCCCGAAGGACAGCTATACACATAAAACCACATGCTGCTACCTTGTTGCCTTAGACTGCTCCCTTGCAAGGACAGCTATACCATAAGTCAGCCTTCATCAGAAGCTCTCACAATGTGATCAGCTTTCATGAAGAGCTCAAGAACAACAATACTACTGTTATCGCTCCCTGCACTGGACTAGCCCGCATCTAATACAGTGGTCTTCCTGTAATCTAGGAGCCTCAAAAGTAAAAACATAGTATTCCAACAGTCACTTTTGATCTCCCCTGGACTTGCCAGATTTAAGGTATTGGTTCTCTTTAGTCCAGCTCTCAATCAACGCTTATAACATAGCATGATCTCTGTGCGATTCGTGAGCTAATACCGGATTCCACCTCACTTCACACGGTTTGTCAAAAAAAATTTAAACTCAAGGGTTACATGACGCTCATACTCGTGATAACAAATCTGTGCACACTATACGACTCTTCCTCAAACCCTACTGACTTCATCGCCTATGCATAGGCACCTAGGGATTCAAGCAAACATCCATACGTTAAATCAAGTCCCCAAGTGTGTTTAGCTCTTCTCACACTACAGGACACTGTTTCCTCTTTTACTCGAATCTAGGATTGGTCGTGTTGACCTTAGATCAAGGACACAATTCCCTACTACTTGGGTAAGCTAACTAACCGATACCGGTTATCTCTAAACGATATCAGTCATTGTCAATCCTATAACAGTCTTCTTAAAACCACCACCTATGATAATTATTTTCTTGTTTACCCCTCTTTATACCTACAAACATACGTGAAAACCCTGCTTACCTACCTCCTAACACTCACTCTACCCCAAACCCTTACCTATCATCTTTTCTTTCTTCATCTCTACCCTCTTACCTTCTCTCATCCTATTCATCAAAACATGTAAGAATTAAAATACAACCAAACATTTTACCTCTTGAGATGCAGCAGCGTTGGGGTGGAACTTGTCTTCCCTCTCATCCCTACCTGTTGGATGCTTCACCTCGTTCAGCCATGTTCACCACCCTCTTTAAATATAATTGTCTTTCTGCCTTCTTAATCTCAGCCCACACTCACTTTACCTATCTCTTTCCTCCTTATCACTCAATTTTTTCATGCAATTACTCGTATCATTCACCAAACAGCGTCCGCATTCGCATATTTAACTCATTGCATGACTCTAAAAATAAGAACTTCAAGTTGCCGCCCAAGTTTTTTCTATTATTAGAAAAGCTCGTTTTGGAATAAACCGGTAGTCGGTTACCTAACCGATATTGGTCCTATAATCTACCGACGTTGGTTAGCTAACTGATATCGGTCACATGTCCTCCTTTTTGCTTAAACTTGGGCGGTTTTCTTTAGTTTTTGCACAAAAAAATTGGTGGCGCCCGCCTCTTTTCCCTGCATAATGACACCATTATCACTATTTGTCATCAAAATCACATCAACACATATATATCATCACAATATCATCAACATCATCTATATACATTAAATTTCAAAAACCATTGACAAAAACACATACGACATTTTAATAAATACATCAAACACAATTAGTATACACACCTTTTGGATCAAAATCGTCATCTACATACATTCAATTTCAAAAACCATCGTCAAAATACATAAAACATTTTTTTAATACACGCTGCATGGGGATCAAAATCCATGATCTAAATATATATATATATATATATATATATGGCATATAGGCCGTATATATCAATGTTTAAATCTTACAACTTTCCCTGCATGGCAGGCCGGTCTGTCATGCTCAAAATAATACATAATCCGACTCGCATAAGCGCTATCACTGTTATATAAAATCTCGACTCGGCTCGCAGGCCCGGTATATACAACAAGAATGAATAAATAAATCCTATTTAGGCACGTAAGCCTACTATATACATGACTCGGTTTGATAGACCGGTGTCTATATCCAATATCCAAAAAACTCATCTCCGCTCCCAGGGATGTCTCAGCTCTCCCCACCACCCTCAGCCCCTCCCCCTGCTGGTCTCTATGCTGGCTCTCACATCCTCCCTATCACCGACCCACCAGCTTGTGGCTGTGCGCCCCCTGTGGATCTCTGGCTCCGAGACATCTCAGCTCTGTGTGCACCGCAGTATGGCTGATAGTCAACCCCGGTTACCATCGAGCACGTCCTGATAATACTGGGCCTCCACTCTCGCCTCCATATAGCAGTCCCGTTCCACTATGGCTATTAGGGCTGGTCCCCCGACTCCTAATAGTAGTGGCCCCTACCCTGCCGGTATACCTTATGCCTATACTTGTGCCTGTGCCTGTGGCGGTGCCTGTGCTTGTGGCTATGCCAATGCCTGCGGCCGGTGCCTATGCCGGTGTCTGTGGCGGTGCCTAAGTGGCTGTGGCCTGGGCTAACTGCCCCTGCGAGTACCCTGATCTGTGCCTGTGCCGCAGTAAGCTACCCCTGTGTAATAGCTGCACCTGGCCTACAGAGATGGTCTCTCTCCACTATCACCAGCCACCAAATCTGCCTGTGCGGGGCTCTGCTCTCATGGCTGCTCTCTGCCCTGCCCACCACACCAAAAAGGCCCCTGTCACTTCGGCATCATCCACTGTATCATCAGCCGGTCTCTCTGCTACCCAGTCTGGGTCAACTGGTTGCGGTTGTAAGCTAGTGAGTGCCTCTACATCATCCTCTTCAGTTACTATGGGAATGGAAGTGGCTCATCCTATCCGTAAGCCCTAACTACTGTTGTACCCTCTCCAGGGGTAATCCACTCATACTCTCCCAGGCCTCCATCTAACTATCCAAAAACTATACTGGATCCAACACAGCTATTCTCAAGGCTCCTCCTTGGGGCTGATGGCCTCTATAGGGCCTCCATATAATGTCTAGTGCAGTCAAACCCTCTAACATGTGATGATAGTAGGCCACATCTCATCCTGCGAGCACCGCTCATGGCTGGCCCCACGACCCCCACCCACCTCTAAAATCTATATCTGTATACTAATCTACGGCCCCTAGCTACTGGGGAAACCCTACTGGTTTGTATACATATGATATGCTCATCAAGCCCAAGCAGTGTAACAAAAATGTTGAGCATATACCAAATCACCTCATACGGTGATAACCCATAGATCTCTTTGTATAGCTGCACCAGATACACTGGTGCCTAGGCATAGCATGTATGCTCCTCTACCATCTCATGCAACACTCCCATCAAAGCCCATGGGAAGTGGCCTCCCTCTGAGTTAGGGGAGGGCAAAGCAGGTAATACCTATCATCATCAACATGGCAAGTCGTGTCTCCCTGTCTGGTGCGGCGCGATACATGTTTCCGTAGGCAATGCTTGCGTTATGATAGATAAGTCAAATAATGTAAGCTGACATCCCCAAATACCTGTAAGATATGTTTTCCAATCGATGTCTCCGCATTCTACCTGGAACACTTCCTCACCTACGATCGGCGAGTCTCAGGGATGCGATACACATCCTCTAATATAATCATCATCTCTTCAGTAGGGAGATGGAAGACATTGGTTGCCAGATCCCATCTCTTGATGAGGGCAACCATCAGGCTATGGTCCCTATCCATAGCCCTATATCGCTAGAATCTACCAAGTCTAACATCTCACATGATGGCCCACTGCGCTGCAGATCACATGTGGCCGCATCCACCTCAATAGAGGGGGCATCTGATCCTGCATCGTGAGCTACTGGCATGCCTGCAAAAATAACCAACTTCATCAGGCCTACTCTTTACAAAAACAACAACCTTAACCCTCTATACCCACTTTTACCCCACCCAACCACAACTCGACTCTATAACACACATCTACACCCGCCTATCTTACCCTATACATCTACCATTTCCCCTTTACTTATCTCCCACCCTACCAACCACCCCCGATATACTCTAGCCATCTACCTCTCCCCCCGCCACTTTAACACCTCCTAACTTCATACACAACACATAATCTATCCTACCCAAACCAGCCCCACAACAACCCCATTTCGCCCCCCCCCCCCCCACCCACCATCACCTTTTCTCTCAACCCTACCCCCTCCCTCTTCAACCCCCATTCAACAAACAAAACAAAAACAACAACCAACAAACAAAACAAACAACAACAAACAACAAATAAAACAAAAACAACAAAACAACAAACAAAACACACAACATACAACAACAAACAAAACACAAAACACAAACAACAACAAAACAAAACAAAACAAACCTAACTAATGACCAGTACCAGTCACCCTTAACCGCCACTGGTCCCCTCCCTAGCACATCCTATGTACCGACGCCGGTGCTCTATCCACACAAATACAATTTCTACAAACCTATAGGGTGACCGATGCCGGTTGCCTAGTGACCGACATTAGTCACTGTCCCATTCCAGGGCCGAACCCAATGCAGCCCAAAAAAAACATCTTTTTTCCTATTTCTACCCATTTACCCACCAAAAAAGACCTACAACCTTATCCACCCTACCGTTTTTGCCTAACTAACCTACCTACCCACTCCATTTTACAAATTACTTCCATTTATTCATTATTTTATTCAAATTTGGGATTCCTACCCAGAAACCTACATCTAAGCTTACAATCATAAAATTCACATAAGTTAGGGGTTCAGAGCCTACCAGTACGACTACACGTCATCGTGGTGGGATAGGTAGCGGTGGTCTAGCTCCTCCCGCACCTCCTGCTCCTCCTGGCTGTGCCATGGCTCCAAATCTCCTCAGCTGGGTCTTCAACCAATCAAACTCTGCCTCCTACTCCCTGGGGTCTACCAATCACTCACTCATCCACTCAACTACTACCAACTTAGCCCACAAAATCAAAAAAATCAATTTAAAACCCAGACAAGCCATATTGGTTATCAAATTGACAATGTGACAATGACATGCCATATTTTTCTTTTTATAGGTTTTTGACCTATAATCGATATCGGTTATTTCGTACCCTAAAACACCGATATCGGTCTTATAACTGATACCGGTCATAACTAACCGATATCAGTTACATGCCTACTTTACCAAAAAAAAATTCCCTTATTCACCAATCTCCCTTTTTTCCCCCATCACCTACCCCTGGCTTTGCTAAATAGCCTTTTTTGACTTCATTGGCCCAATTCACGGCCGCAACCAACCATTTGGCCCGACCCAAGGCTGCAACCAACCACTCCGCCCCGACCCAAGGCCACAACCCACCACTCCGGCCCGACCCAAGGCCGCAACCAATCATTTGGCCCAACCCAAGGCCGTAACCAACCACTCCGGCCCGACCCAAGGCTGCAACCAACCAATCAGGCCTAACCCAAGGCCGCAACCAACCAATCAGGCCCGCCCACGGCCCTCACTAATCAATTGGCCCGACCCACGGCTGCACCAATTAAATACCTCAACCAAACCCTGAAAATTACAATTTTATCCACCCATCATGTAGCTTTTTGTTCAACTGAGCTCACTTGTTCGTGTTTTAGCATGGTTAGGGTACTTGACTTGATCATCCGACCAACTTTGCCTAAACAGAGACGGTGACATTTATCTCAACCAAACCAACCCTTTGGTACTGCCGAACATGCCTAAATGTTCCTGTACCTTACCCGTTATATCCCCTGGAGCTACTTCCTATGCCTTGGATACCAGGATTATATCACCCTTGTTTGGATAAACTATCAACCTTTTCTTATGAATTGCTTGTTTGCTCTTCAAATCATGTACCCTGCTCGCACTACTGCATTTCAACGTGTGTCTGCTTCCTTGAACTTACCCCACCATATTACCATCATCCCAACACCATTCACCCTTTATCAACCCTATCGCTAATTTCACATCATCTCAATCAGTGATAGATTTGAGGGGGATTACCTATACCCTTAACAGGAGTAACCACTTCTTATTATTATCAGTGAAGCTTTACAAGACAAGCTACATGACAACAAGGGGCTAATGTAGACACCAAATTTGTGTCTTACGACACCCTGTGCCCCACATCTCATTTCATAACCTAGTCTCACCACCTAAACCTTGCACAATTATTTATTAATTACCTTATAATTAATAAATCCACATTTCGAAACCCGCCATCTCATTTTGCCACCTCATCGTGACCTATTCCTAACCCTAAAATAACCTAATAAAGACCTATAACTTGGTCTACATCCACACCCATGACTAATTACTCCTCACCCACACCAAAATAAACCTAATAATGACTTAACCAAGCCCACAACTAATTCCTCAGGAGAAAACAAGGGAAAGTTGGCTATTTTACTAAAAATAACCCACTTTGACTTAACCGATATCGGTTCCTACTCGACCGTCGTCGGTTACGTAACCGCCATCTGTTCCCTGTATATGACCTCCCCCAACCAAAAACAAAGGATCTGGAAAGTCATTTGAAAGATCCGCAATTCACTTGACAAAGCAGAGACAAGTGAAGAAAAGAGAAGAGTTTGCAGAGAAGGACATCAAGCCCAAGAATACAACTGAGTAACTAGAGCCTGGTGACACTCATCCAAGCATTGGGAGAGAAGATAGCTCGTCTTTGATTGTCAGATCATCCTACCTAAGTCCTACCTTTGTCATCACAGTCCTCGGGTCTGTATCTTCATCAGGAACTAGTAAGTAGTATCTTGTATGTCCTTTCAATAACATTTCTTGAACTTCTGAATCACAGCCATTATAAGTCTATTCCTAGATCTACTACCCGGTAACACACTACATCTAACTATCATTCCTCTACCCGTACATTGTCCCAAGGAAAGCCCTCATACTCTCTGAGTCTTCTCCATCACCCCATTACCTATCCCCAATCATTTACCAGCCTTATAAACACCATGGACACCTTATATCCAACCTTCACTAAAAGCCCCTAAACCACTGCCCCCACCGATATCGGTTATCGGCAATCGGTATCGGTGATTCAAAACCAAAACCAGCCTTTCCTCTATTGTTTTAACGAGGTAATTTAATTGTAATTTTGCAATAATTTGTGTTAATTCATATTAGCAGGGGAACTGACCACTTTCGAAAGGAAGTTTTATATTTCCTGGGCCCAAGGCAGTTCCCTCATTTATTGTCTAACTATAATCTAGTGGTCTTGCATTCTTATTCACATGTAGTCCTTCCCAGACAAAAAGGAGTTCTTCACAATCGATCTGATCTCTCTCTACGGTACGTGCACACTCTCCCAGCATTCAACAGGTATTCCTCCTAGCCCTAACCCTTATCTGTTTCTCAGGAGAATGAAAGGATAGAAGCAACTCTATTCCAAGAACGGAAACATTCTGTGTGAAACAGGTAGATGAAAGGCAACGCTCTCCACCCAACAAGGACATCCAATGAAGAGGAGAAGACACCCTTCTTCATTGGCCCCTGACCCCCAACCACAATGCAATAGAAGGTGTGATTCAGTTCATCGTAACAACAGGTTTTCACAAACACACATTAAGATTTTAAGATTTTAAACATAGTTCAAAATATAATGTAGGTTAGAACTACAATAAAATATACAAACAAGACTAAGGCTTCATCAAGAAAGCCAAAGGAGCAAGGAACTATGGGTGAAGCTTCTTATTCCTCCCAATGGGAAATAGGTAACCAACTGTAACAACCAGCCAATATATGTCATCTCACATATCCTTATGGCCCCCACAATCCCTTGTTATGCGCCCCCACAAATTTCATTATGCCCCCCCACAAAGTAAGAAATTAAAGCTATTTCTTTTCCAAATTGAAAACCCAATTCCAACTCCCTCCACAATAATTTTTATGCCACAAGTATTACCTTATTCTACCCCACATAGATTCCCCATAGCCTTCTCCTACACCATTCCCAGGTAGTCTACCAAACTATCCAACAAACACACAAAAAACATTCACCATTTCATACACGCATACAAAAGAAAGAAGCATTTTTAAAGATTCAATATCCTGCCTCTCCATGATGGAGTTTGTTCCAAGAAAAACAAGCTTTTCAATTCCAAAATATAGTCCAATATCAACAACCAACAAGCATGCAATGGTCTCCAATATACTCCAAAATCAAGAGCTCTAAAAAAGAAAAAGAATTCCCCAAAAAGAAATTAAAAAAAATTCAACCCAAAACAAAGCAAGGAGTTTTAAATTTATAGAAGAGGGAAGAGAAGAGGATGAGGTGGATCCATATAGGATTCCACATCACACATCCTCAACTCCAACACAAAAGTCAAATTCATTCTCCAATACACAATAAAGACATGGGTGAATAATATGATATAAACTTACACACTCAAAAAAGCCCACACCCCATAAGGACTGAATTTAATAAAAAGTAAGAAGATTGCAGTTAAAACATACAATTTATCTTCCCAAAATGCATTATAAAAGTCTAAATTTACCCCTCTAACCATAGGCAAGGTTGGTATGTAAATTTAAGAGTTATGGGACAAGTTTAACTTGTCCCATAAGCCTCCAAAAATAGCCCCCAATGACAAATTCGAATTTCCAAGAAGGTGGAGTGTTTCGTACTCCAATATATTAGTTACACAACTATTACACATACTTACACATCACTTACTACATTTAATACAAGATCCAACCACTTCTTTAATTACTTTCTTATATCCCAAGTTTTATTAATTTACTTATTTTAACAAATATGATTACTCACATTAATTCTCCACAATTAAAAGAATAATGAAAGGGGTAAATGCATCACAAAATAAACACATGCAAACAATAATAAAAAGGAACCACATTAATTAAATACACATAACCCCTTGGTCACATTCAAAGGTAATATCCCCATGGGAATCCCTAGCAAAATACAACACACACAAAAAATATAATTGTCATGGTGAGCTTGTTGAATTCATCTAGAATTCCAATTTGGTTGGTCTCCAATCCTCTGATGTTTGTTGTCATATTTTAACCTGTAAAACAATAATACTTATTTCGGCCTCATGGCCATATCAGAACATCCAACATGATATAAATTTAATCAAAAAATAATCTATACATATGAATAACAACAACAACAAGGCAATCAGTAATATCACTTACAATTTACATCAACAACTATATCATCATCATACAATGTCCATTTTCTAGGTCTACTCACAATATAAAAAAATCATATGTCCAAACAACATTCATAATATATCCATGTCAAATAGTATATCATCATCCACATATGAAGTGTCTCTAATAATCAACATGCATCATAACTAAATCAAGATTAACAATAATCCATGGTCCAACATCTAACATCATACTAAATCAAAACCATAATAATGTCCATAATGTAATCAACAGTATCAAGATCAATATCAAAAGGTGTCAAAGGGAAGTGTGCACTACACAATGACCTAACCCCAAAAAGGAACCCAAGGATTGGATAACCCACAACACATCATTACCATGATTTCATTTTAGTTACAATTAACATTTAGAAAAAAAACATTATTATGGAACGATATTTTTTCTCCTTTTTACACCTACAGATTCTTAAATTCATTTCACATTCAACTTACAGTTCAACAATTTAAGTTGGCTCTTATTCCCTTACAAAAAAGCACCATAAATTACAAAATTATTTGTCATATTTAAAAATATATACAAAGTTCCTAATTCTATCATTATTATGTTAGGATTATGCTTCCCAAATGTTTATTCAAAGTTTAAAATTTTACCCTTACTACACAAGTGAATATGATGTGATGACAAGAAATCAATATTAGGATTAAGGAAGGTTTAGGTTAAAGATACATTTTTCCCATAAGAATTATTTGATCACAATACATTTATTTACCTACCATTGTTAATATAACTCAGTAACTTGTTGAATCCATTTAACATTTCCGAATCAAGAAAAATTATTTAGATTAACATAAATAATTTGTTTTCATGAAGTTTGATCTTAGCAAGGGAAATTCATTTTATTTTTAACACAAATAAATTTGTCATTGAGTTATAAGGACTTCGAGAGTGACATTATTCATAACCTCAAATCTCATTTTACGCATATATGCTTTACTCTAACATTACACTATGGTCTCATTATTGGCATCACTTTAGAATGAAAGAGTTACGAAACTGGTTGTTTAACATCATGAAGAAGTACATGATTGGAAGAATTATAAATTACTTATGAACCACAAGTGATTTTTGTTCAAGGTAAGATCTTGTGATTCAAAATTTCATGATTCCACATGTGAAATTTATTTTATTCTTAATGTCATAACAAGGGATTATGGAACCAAGTTTCCGGTTTACAAGGTTTTCTAAAGTCAACATTGTTGGTGCTCAGAATTCTCTCGCCCTAATTTTCCTCTGAAAATTTATTCATTTACAGCCTCTATCATTTTCCCCTTCCCCGTGTTGTGCCTGGTTAATCTTTATGGCCATTTTAATTGGTTCCTAGGCTGTAAATTGCTTAAAGGTCTGTATTTTGGGTCTCTCGCTCTTTATTCATCTAAAAACTTGAGTTCCCCCATGTTTTTAGTTCTCTACAGTCGATATTTGTCTTCCTTATTGTTTATTCCCTAATTACTTGAAGAAAATGAATGGATGTATCCCTGAAGAATTTATTTGAGCCCTATAACACTTCTAAACTTTCCGTCCTTGAAGAATATTTCATTCCTAGGCTTAGATGATCATTTTTCTATTTTTTACAGTTTGCCAAGCGTTTCTCTCGATCAAATTTGCATTGTAGTATCTACAGGGAGATGTGGCACCTTTTGGTTGGACGCGGCTCAGTTGGGTACTTAGAAAAATTCACAAAAATCCTTCGCTCAAAATGTGTCCATGTGCAGGCACGACGCTCATTTGAAGATCTACTTTTGGTTTTTGCCTTGGAGTAGCATCAGGAGGACACATGGAGGCTTCCTTTGCTTGGCTCAAACTTAGAAAAAAAATTATGCAGTTGGAGCAGTTTGGCGGAATAGGACATATGGCGAGCTCACGCTCATTCATAGTCTCCACCTTAGGCATCATCTTGAAGTTGTGCCAAGGAGACACGTGGAGGAACAGTGCATGTTTGGGGACCGACCCTTCAGTTTTATTCTAAAAAAACTTCAGGATGACACATGGAGGCCTCCGCTCACTTTGAATTTTACTTAGAATTTTCAATGACCAAAAGGAGACTGCCTCGGAGCATGACACGTGGTGCCTTCTGTTGAGCTTCAAGCATTCAACCAGACCTTTCCGGAACAGGACGCGTGATGAGCCCATGCTTGTTCAAGGTATCAAATTTTTGGGACTACCACAAGCTGTGCCAACGTGACATGTGGTAGTTTGAAAAGTAAAAAAGGCAGGGAGGTGGGCCATCAGAGGCAAATTGGATTTTTTGCCTCCTTAAGGATTAAAATTTAAAAATGGCCCACAAGCCTGATGAGGGAAATAGTCAATGTTTTTCCTCAGTCAACGGCGGAGGTGTGGGTTCTCGGGGGAAATTTGAAAAAACTTCCGTTTGAGAAAAAGGATTCAAAAGTAAAAAGGAAGCGCGACACCCCTCCAATCACATTTGGACATGTGTCAGGCTCGTTACCAAGGGCGGAGCTATGGGGAAAATTTGTAAAATTTTCCTTTTTCCAAAAGGAGAGTAAAATGGTAGAACTTGGCCGTGGTCCCACTCCAATCATATTTGGACAGGTGTCAGGATCGTTTCTCAAGGACGAAGGTGCAGTGAAAAATGTGAATTTTTTCCATTTTTTCAAAAATTTGTAAAAAGTCAACGGAAGCCCCCAGATCTTTTCTAAAGCCTGAATCTTCCATGTGGATGGCCGAAATTCAAAGTAAAGATCAACGGAAGCTATGAATCTAAATTTGATTTTCCCCCCTTTTTCTCTAAAACACGTCTGGAAGTGCGAGTCTCCATGATTTCTTTGTCTTTTCTAGATGCCAAGCAGGGAAGGAAGTTAATGTTGATATTTGAAGTTTGGTGGGAAGATATGGAGGACGTATTTTGCCATTAAAATGGTCTGACTTTCGTGCCCAATCAAATTTTCCATTTTTCCTCTCTCGAGCATGAAAGGGGCCAGATTTGACAGATTAGGGGTGGAAGTTGTTGGCAAATTGAAGGAAGAGTGATCTACTAGAGAAAGGAGTTGAATGTGGGAGGCATTCAATGAAATATACCCCCTTGAGCACCTAGATAACTTTGCAGATCTGATTCTATGAATCACAAAAGAATCATGGTGAGCACTAGTGTATTAAACATTTTTGTCTTTTAGGGAGAGGAGGATCTATTGTAAATTCTATAAATGGCATGAATTTTTCATGCAAATGGTTGGGAGTTGTTGGAGTGTGAGGGGTCTGGATTGATTTTTCTTATCAAAATTTTGATAGAGCCCATCGCTTTTGAGAAACCATTCAAGAATCTTGTCTATATTTTTTATGTTAAAATATGATCATGTTAAGGTGGCTACAAGTGTACAGCCATTGACAAGCTTTGAGATTGTTCTAGAAACTTTCCCCTACTGATAGATTTAATCAAATTAGAGTTATTTCTGTGTTATCTTGAGTAAAATGTGTTGATTTTACTTTTGAATGTATGCAAATAGTTTTTCTTGTTTCTATTACAATTTTGTGTTAAATCTAATTCAATCACATAGGCCTCAATCCTTATGACAGATTAGTGGCATATGCAATTCCATTTCTCAGAAGAGCTTTCATTTTGGTTGGAATAAATGATTTAAAATCACTTTTCTCTCATATGTTGACAAAGATTTTCTGTAAGCCTTTGGGTGTACCTTAGGCGTTATTTGGCTTAGACCTTGATGCTTTGTTGGGTTTTCTAACTCAATCCTTCATGATAGAATCTCAAATATTGTGTGAAATAGTGCTAATATGGGCCTCCATTGAAGCACATATTCTAGTTGAAGAAACATTTTAGCTACTCTGTGGCATTTTATTAGTTTGACTTTCCATTTTGTAAGGTTCTTCAAGGATTCGGTGAATCTAGTTTCACCCTACCCCACCTCCCACCAAAAATTCATTCAAAAACATCTAATATTACCAATCCTACCCATGTTTTTCATGTGTGTATGCCAATGCACAATCCTCATCACCTAAACATGCAGAAGCAAGTAGGGTCTCAAATGTCTTTAGTAACCTTTTCCTTGTTGTGAAATATCTTCGTGATCTGGAAGTGACAACTCGTGAGAGTCAGATCTAGTGTGTTGATCATATTTTCTCAACATATTCTATATAGAGTTTATGCAAAAGAAGAATTTATCAATGATATTCAATAATAGAGGTTACAAAATAGGTTCTCTTACCTTGGTTGAAAGGCACAACCTAAAATAGTGAGGATAGATCAAATCCTCATGAAGGTGCTATCCATCTCTCCACAAATCCAAGTAACAAAGGGATAGTTAGATTTCTCCCCTGCTACAAAATGACATATATTTGTGATCTAGATGCCTCTAAGCCCCCTGTTGAATCAATATTACTGCTTGGCTTGAAAAGGAGAAAAACATTAGATACCAACAAACATGATTCAAATTGATTTCTACCCACAAGCTAACCTCCTAATCAACCGAGGTTTAGTTTAATTCCAATTTTCACGCAGGGCTTTATGCCCTATTATAAATTGGATTAAGGTGTGTAAAAATATTTACCTTATAAAATCTCCATAAAATATCAAGGTGCTATATTTTCACTAGCCAAAATAACAAATTTCGCTATGAGGAACTGAAGATATCATGAACAAGAGTTTAAGTCATAGCAAAACTATTTCACTAGGGCCATTTACATCATTTGGATACCACAAGGAATTCATTCAAAGATGAAGTTAACTTCTAGTTCTAACATTGTAAGACTTTGTAGATGACTAGGATTCTAAGGAGGTGTTAGTTTACTTACTCTAGAAAATTTTATCCATGCTACTCCTAATCGTCAGGTTCTTGATAAAATTACTAAACATTCTGACCATGACAATAACACAAACTAGGGGTCTTATTTACCTAAGCTAGGAGGTTCCATTGAGCATAAAATTTTAAGTTCATTTTACGGATTTTATTTCTTTTGTGCTAAGAAATATCATGTGAGATAGAAGACATCGGTGTAGGGATTGAATTTTATCATGAGTTTTTAGTCTTCCCCACTAAGAGGATTCATGCATGAAAGGTATTTATACATGAATCCTATCCTACGGTTGAGTGTTTTGTTTAGTTATCTTTATTACAATTTCAAGGTAAGAATACAACATACTAATTAAATAATCATATATTGAACACTAGAAATGCACTACAAGATATTAAATTCAAATTCATTTAACATATATATATATATATATATATATATATATATATATATATATATATATAATCCAATCCCATTTTCTTTCTCTTTTTTTTAACATACTAAAATCTGAAACAAAATGACACCTATTATTAAATGCACATTTCTCAAGGCATTCCAAAAACTAGCATCTCATTCATATTACCAAATTTAAAATCTAATTTTCTTTTGTTACATTGCAACTACATTAGACATATATACATTTTCCAATAAAATATATAAATTACAATAATAAGTAATGAATTACGCTATGCCCTTTTTTCCATCTTACTTCCATCCTGCGTAACCTTGTGAGCATGATATCAGTGATAAATCACTGGCATGGTATCTACTACAAATACTAGAATTCTGTGAAGGTGAGAAAACATTTCCTTGCTTAGGGTTTAAACAACGAGATGAAACGAAAAACAACTTTTCAATTTTAGTAGCTCCCTAAAAGTGAAAAACAGAGTAACATGGCTCCTAGAGGAGCGACGAAGAGAGCAAAAAAGGTCAAACAAGCTCGCGTGAATGCTTGATGTTCCTCTTTACATAACAAGGAACACATGTGATTTTTGACATCTCTTTTTTGGGGCTCAAAGTGTTGTTTTAAAAAACCTTGGATATTTTGTTTTTGCTAACTTTGTAAGTTAAACAACAACGGTTATTTTAGTTAACTCATCTATCTCTTGCCAAAACCAATGGACAGGAGCACCAAGTCTAGATACCATGGGTTTAATAATGCATGAAATTGTGTTCACAACATGGGTTGAGGGGAGTCAAAGTGTAAGGCGTAGAAAAATAAACGAGGTCGTGTATTATCGATTGCACTAGCTTGTCTAGTTTAAAAAATATTCATTGTTTGTGAGAAACTCATCACTTTTAATTTTATTTTGGGTATTACCAGAAATAACCAACCCCCCCATATTTGACAATTAATAAGGAGACCATTCCTGGAAATACTAGCATCCGTAGGGCAAGTGGTGCTCTATGTGGGTTCATCCACATTCTACAAAGTTCCAACTCTCTCTTAACATTCTGCCAAATAGTTTACATGCATCAAAAAACCTTATCATTTGTACAATTCAATACAATGTCTAGAGCCATATATTTCACATTTCAATTCCAAAACATTATCTCCCACAAACGTAGCATTTTCCACAATCAAAACCAATACACTTTACCGATAAAAAAAAGGCCAACGTGGTCACAACCACTTAACAATATATTATTTTCCAACCAACACTTAAGTAGTCTCAAGATGATAGAGTGGCCAAAACAAACACCAAGTCATATGGAAATGTAATCCATGACCCAATCATAATCTCCCACTCGTATAAATTTTGTTATGGCACTAAGGAAAAAAATCCCTGAATCTCCCTCATAGATTTACTGACGGGTGACATTATTTTTCATATATGTCTATCCTAGAAGTTATAATTATCCTGTCTAAAAAAATATGTTTTACAAAATTCTCAAATGAATGTCTAACCTATTTTCACATTCCCATTCGCCATAGGCTGGGAGGATGCTGGAAAAGGTTGTGGAATTTGGATTTGCACCTTTCAATCACATTTTCTTGAAATTTTCTAAGCCTTTTCAAAAAACCCATCTTGTGCATATCCTGTAGTCAAAACATTCCATGAAACTGCGTTTCTTATTGTTTTTAATACATTATATCAAACAGTTCATGTGCCTATCTCTGGTTCTGCATTTTACATACATGTCTACCAGGGCCATTACAACTACAACATTTGACCATATTCCTCTACCACCATAATGAGAAGTTAGAAATTGTATTTGAATTATTAAATCATGCCCCTATGACAATTTTTGGAGATATCGAGGACCTCCATGTATATTTCGGTTGCCACACTACAACCAAGTTTATCTACAAGATTATTGTAAGAAAAATTGTTGTGGGAGAAGAAAATTAGTTCCATCAATTCAAAAACAAAAGCTAATGTTGTTATAGATATTATTGATAATGCCATGTAAAAAAAATGTGAATATAGCTTGGAACTACAATGGAGTGCACCATGTCAGACCAACAAAAAGCAATTACTCGTACATAGGATCTAGATGTAACTTGTGTTTCAAACTAGGCTAAGCACAATATTCTCTTATAATATATTTTTTTAATGCTCCATTTCAACAACATTGTTGCACTTTCTTGAGAGATTTTGTCAAGTAGATCACATACCTTTAATATGCTCCCACATTTTCATACGTAGCTACAAGTGTAACTGTAAGTACAACATCTTGACAAAATACCTTTATCTTTTATGTTTGATAGACGTTCATACCCTGTTCATGAGCTTGCACTTTAGTATAGACCAGGAGATGCTAAAAGTGGTGGATTTTCAATAGGTCCATTCTATACATACCTACAACCATGACAACCTATCAGAAGGCATTAGCGGAGGTGTTTATTTGAGGAACCCAAAACCCCTTCAAGTGCACTAGCTTGTGAACAAACTACAAATCGATGTATTCCATGAAGAAAACCACGCATTTTGAGGTATCTTTTTAAAAAAGGGATTTTCACGCAGAGGAAGAGTGAAAGAGACAAATCTTGGAGAGTCATAAGTGGGATAGTAGGGAGGGACACTTCCAACCACACTTCACATGTCATGTATGTCACCACCTGCAGCTGCAAGACATGACACTTTTTCCCTTATTAAACACGTGTCCACCTTTCCTTCATTCTAGCTCTACCAAATCCTAATTAATCATCCCCAACATTTCTCTCTCTCTCTTTATCAACTAATTTTATTTAATAGTTGGCACTACCGTCACTATAAGTTGACTATCAACATGCACATTACACCATACTAGTGTAATTTCTATTACTATAAATGAAATCCTTATAAATAGACACTATAGGATGAGGGATTTCTAGATCCTCATAAAATAAGGACAAAATTTAGCATAATTTATACAACAATTAATAATTTGACCAAACACTTCATAAAATGTGAAAAAAATGGTCTATAAGAATATTCTAAAAAAGAGATATTTATGACAAAATGTAATGTAACAATTCCAATTGAATACCTACGGTTCAAAAATTGTTATATTTTACATCTCTTTATTGTATGCAATAGTAAAACATTGGGCGAAGCTATAATATAACATGATTCAATATCCCTTAATAGTGTACTTTAGAGATATAAAATTGAGGATTTGGCTCAAAATAAATGCATATGGGCCGCCACATCTCTCATGTTTGTATGTTGAGTTATTTAAGTTAAAATGTAAATGAATATTTCATTTTTTATTTCAATTTGTGCTAGCTAATAATGTGTAGTGTCCACTCCTCTTCGACATTTATCTTCCTAGGATTTTTGCTTACTTTAATGTCGAATGTGCGAGATAATAATGTGGAATTTGTTATCATATTTGATCAATAGACATGAATAGATATACATTATTACATTTGATTAGTATTTTGTTAGACATTATAGCTATTTTGATTATGGAAATGTGGTGACTCATAGTGTGAATTATATGCATGCATTAACATTTCAGTATTTGACGATGGTGTAGAGTTACTACAATATATATGTACTGACACATTGGATTTTGATACATAGATTTTGTTAGACGATCTAGTTATTCTTGTGATCTTATTGTTAATTGATTAAATGATAGAGTTGAAATATTTTGAAATTGTAAGTAATTGGTCAAATTGCCTACTTTTAGTTATTATTTAGTTATGTTATTTGATGATGTGAATTGATATGTATATGTACATTTTATTGTTTTGATGTCATTGATATCATCATGAGGCCAGAGAGTGTTGTTTTGATTTTGCAAGAATTTTAAACACAACAAACAAAAGTGGATAAGAGATCAACACTGAAGGAATTTTGGGTACTGGCAACAGGTCACCTTGGTGACTTGTATTTAGTGTATGTTGTTATGTTGTTGATAAATTGTTAGGAAGTTCCCATTGGGGAGTGGCCTCAAATGCGACCTTGGGTAAATGTGTTATTTTCCTTTTTCACTTTAATTATTTTGTGAGTATGTGATTTTTTATTGTAATGTGATTCACTTTATTATTGTTAGTGAATGTTCTCTATTTAAGCTAAGTAATCTTATAGACTTATTAATTGAAGTAATTTGGGATGTGACCAAGGGTATTTAATTTTTCAATAATTTCCTTGATTTTCTTATGGATTTGAAAGTATTGTATTGGTTTTAGTGTTGTTTACTCAACCTTGCATGTCAAACTCGGATTTTGGCTTTATGACTATTTTTGGAGGCTTGTGGGACAAGTTAAGATTGTCCCAAAGTTATTAAATTCACCTAACAAATATACCTATGGGGTAAGGGGTTAAAATTAGGCCCCATTATGTGTTTTAGAAGATAAAAAGGTTATATTATTGTACCTTCTTACCTGATCTTTTAATTTTGTCCTTTGGGCTATAGGTTTTGGTTTGTGTATGTAAGGAGAATTGGTAATTTCTCACCCACTAATTTATATAGCTTTGGGTTTGGGGTTTTGACCATGTGATGTGGACTTGAGGAGAAGTGATGTCACAACCTACATGGAACCACCTCACCCTCCTCTCCTCTTTTTATATTTATTCAATTTTTTTTATGGTTTTGCGATTTCATGTTTTATTTTCACTCTTTCATTTTGGAGGAGCTTGCTTTTAAATCCTTTTTTGGAAGCTTAAAAGATTGGTTTGTGTTTTTTTTGGACTTGGAAAAGATTATAGCTTTTGCTTGTGGATTGAATAATCTTGCAATGGAAAGGAAGGGACTTCACCCATGTATTTTTTTTATATTTTTTGTGGAAATGGTTGTAAATGGATTATTGTTATATGTTTTGGTTTTGGCGATAGAATGGCCTTCAGGTTGTGTAGGAGAAAGAGAATGGGATATATATAGAGGGAGGGATAAGATTTTATGTTATTATTTTGAAGGGAGTTTGGGTTGGGTGTCCGACCTTGTGGTAATAAGAATTTTTTGTATTTATGTTTATATATTTTGAGGGAGAGATAAGATTTTGTGCGATAATAAGAGAAATTGAGGTACAAATAAAAGTTTGGTTATGGTTGTATGAATGAAGTTTTGTAGGCACTTAAGGTGGGAACTTAACCCATCGGGAGGCATAAGTGAATCCCCATGTTTCTTCTTGATAGCAGGAGATAAAATAGATTTATCAATGTTTATTCAATGTGTATATAAAAGATTGGACAAGAAGAATATAAAACAACGGAATGGTTACACAAGGCAGGGATGGTTGAGGAGTAACCATATGCAGCGTAGGATGTATTAAATTAAGCTAACATTCCCCTCCTTAAGACATTGTTCCTACATATGTACCCCATAAACAAATCAAAATTCACCTTACCGAGAGGCTTGGTGAGAATATCTGGAACCTGAAAATCAATATAGCAGTACTGGAGCTGAATTTGGTGGTTCAAGACTTGTAAATGAATGTAGTGACATTTGACCTCAATATGCTTTGTTCATTCATGAAAAACAAGATTCTTTACAAGCTTCAACATACCTTTATTGTCGCAGTGAATGATGGGAGGTTTCTATTCAGGAGTCCCTATATCTACAAGAATGCGACGCAACCAAATCGCTTCACACACAGCTCCTCGTGTGGTGTGGTATTCAGTCTCTGTGGATGAGAGAGAAACAACAGTTTGCTTCTTGCTAATCCATGAGATAGGTCTAGATCTGAGATGAAAAACATACCCTGAAGTGGATTTCCTGTCATCAACGGATCCTGCATAGTCTGATTCTATATATCCCTGTAAGAAGAACTGAGTGTTCTTCTAATACTCCAGACCAAAGTCAAATGTACCTTGGACATATCTCAACACATGTTTTTGCTACTATCTAATGACATTTCTTCGGCTCCTACATAAATCTGGTGAGATAGCTCAGTGCAAAGCAAATATCTGGCCTGGTATAAGTCAAGTAAATGAGACTCCCCACAAGTTTTGCTATAGTGAGTGCCATCTACCTATGGTGAATCCTGTAATCTAGATAATTGCAAACCTTTTTCCATAGGCATGGGACATTGGTTTACTATCTGACATTCCATACTTCTCTAGGAGTTTCTTGGCATATTTCATCTGGGAGACGAAGATATGATTCTTCTTCTTCTATATCTCTAAGCCAAGACAGTAGTGAAGTAGCCCCAAATCGGTCATGTCGAAGGATTTCTTCAGATCATTCTTTACATCATCCACAAGATTGTCAGAACTTCCTGTTATAAAGAAGATCATCTACGTACAAAAAGAATAACAATCTTTGTTCCTACCTTCTTGATATACAAATTTGTATCTGAGGGGCTACGAGTGAATCCATGCTGTTGTAAATAGGTGATCATCAATTTTTATATACCATGCCCTAGGTGCTTGTTTGAGTCCATAAAGTGACTTTATTAAAACGACATACCTTGTGTGGTTGATGCTCATCTACAAACCCTTCAGGTTGGGCCATGTATACTTCTTCTTTGAGATCACTGTTTAGAAAATCACTCTTGACATCCATCTATTGAAGTTTCCCTCCATTTGTGCTGCTGCCACATAGAAAACTCTGATGGTTTTGATCTTCGCAGTGGGTGTGCAAAGGTCTCGTCATAGTCAATTCCTTCTTGCTAAGCATAACCCTTTGTAAACAAGTCGTGCTTGTGTTTGTTTGATTGAACCATCTACCTTATATTTTGTTTTGAAAATCCATTTGCAGCCAATGGATTTCTTACCTGGAGGTAGATCGACAAGTTCCCACATCTGATTCTGAAGTAGGGAATCATATTAAACATTCATAGCCTATTTCCATTGTGGTTTTCTAATGCCTCACTAACAGTGTCAGTTTCGGTGCTATCAACAACTGAACTCATGAGTGCAAAATTTACCTCATGTCTTGGCTTGACTTCATGTTTTGACTCCCGTAGAAGTGCTAGAAGTGAGTTCAGGTGTGCATCCCCAATAGTATTCTGGACCCATTTCAGATGTTGGTGATGTTGTTGTTGTTGTGAATATGTGTTTTCCAATGTGCCTAGATCAATGAACAAGTCTCCACTTATCTTTTCTTCTCTCTAAGAAGAATCATCTTGCCCATCATCTAGATGTGTGAGAAAATCTATGTGACGAGGTCGGTACTAGATCTCCATTGTGTGGCAGGGAGTCAAAGGATGACCTCATCACACACCACATCTCGACTCTCGTAGATTTTCTTCATCTCAGGATCCATGAGACGATATGCCTTTAGGTAGTACTATACCCCAAGAAAAGACATGGCAGTGTCTTTGGATCGATCTTCTTCCTTTTCTCATCTGGAACATGCATATATGCAGTACAACCAAAAAATCTCAAATGATAGATAGAAGGTTTACGACCAGTCCATACCTCTTCCAGGTGTCCTGTTCTACAAGATCTTCATGGGTGCCCAGTTGAGTAGATACACTGTTGTCTAGACTGCTTCTTCCCAAAAACTGATCCTCCAACTTGGCGTGGGAGAGCATACAACGAGCCATCTCCATGACAGTCCTATTGTGTCACTCAGAAATCCCATTCTATTGGGGTGTGTAGGGTGCAGTCAGATGTTGTTGAATGCCATGCTGCTTCAGGTATGCTAAGAACTTCTTTGATACAAATTCCCCCCCACGATCTAAGAGGAGGAGAAGGAGGGCTTCCCAGACTACCTGGTGGCTTGTGGTAAAAGGTTTGGAAATTTTCAAATGCCTCACTCTTCTTCCGGAGGAAAATATACCCACATTTTCTGTGAGTAATCATCAATGATGAGCTGGAAGTATTCAAAACCTTGGAAGCTAGCTGGCAGGGGTCCACACAGATCGATGTGTACAACCTGAAGATGCTCCATAGAATGATAAGAGCTCTATTTGAACGGACCTCTGTGTTTTTTCCCGCAAGAATCCTGAGAAAATAGGTAAGGAATGGGAGAGTGGAGGAAAGCCCTCTTACCATTTCCTTGGCATGAGCTGATGCAGAGCCCCAGACAGAAAGATGACCATATCAAAAGTGCCATAGTGTAGTGGACTCACCGTTGAAGCAGAGAGAGCAATGTTAGATGAAGTGACCACATCCAGTGCAAAATAGATGGCCCTTCATAAATTCTCGAGCAATAACTAAGTCTCCCTGGGAAATGATGTAGGACTTGACCCCTTTCTGAACAAAGAATTCGACCCGCATTCGATGATTAAGAAGATAACTCACAGATAAGAGATTTGAGGTCTCTCAGATGGTTCTCCAAGCCTCCTCATTGCTTTCCACGCTTCCTTCCTTTTGTATTTGGATGCCCTTGTCTGGTTTGTTTTACAGGCTATGGTCACCCTTGCTGCGTAATAGGTGTGTAGGCTTGGTATTGGTGGCTTACCAACCCAAAACTACATGCATGCCTGGTGTTGGATACTCCTTCCTTGGCAGTGCTTTCTCATGGCTCATCAACACTCCATGCCAGGCTTCTACCCACACGGCTCACACAAACCTCCATGCACAACACAAGACCTTTATGGGATCTGATACCAATGATAGCCGAAGATAAAATAGATTTATTCAATGTGTATACAAAATAGCAGAAAAGAAGAATATTAAAGAACAGAACAATTACACAAGGTAGGGATGGTTAAGGAGTAAGCATACGCAACATAGGATGTATTAAATTAAGCTAACACTTCTCTCCCTCTCTTGGCTTAGATATTGATTCTTTGTGTTTATGAAAAGTGTAGATTTGTTGTGATTTTTGTATTGTGATTATTGTATTTAAAGTTTCCTTGGTTGCTTTATACCTCCTATTGCTTATTTTTTGGGGGTCAAGGGCCAATGAGGATGATGGATTCTCCTCCTCATTGGATTATAGGGTTGGGTGGAGGAGTGTTTCCTACTCCCTTATTTTTTGTTGTGATTGAATTTTGGACTAAATGGAGGAGTTCAAATTGGCAACTTGGAAAGAGTTTTTTTTGGAAGATCAAAAGAAAAATAAAGTTATTTTTGTAAAATTTAGCCATGTTGTTTAAAATAAAGTGGAAGGATTTTCTACTCTTGCATTTTAAAAGAGATTCATGTAAATTGTATTATTAAATTATGTTGTGAAACAGAATTGAAGAAATACTCTTAAAAGCTTGTAATTGTGGATATGTATTACTTGAAATCTAAAATGTATAAAAGTTTCTTGTGATTTCTATCTTGAAAAATATTGGTGTTTGTACTTGGAAAAAATGTATGGAATATATTATTTCCTCTTGATATAGATTTCATTTTTATTCTGAAGCGGAAATGAACTTGCATTCAGAAAATGGTTAATTTCCTTCTCTCTATGAAGGTCAATTTTATCTCGGTGAAAAGATACACCTCATTTTATTGTAAAAGCTAGTATGTTGGGATGTTGAAATCATAGTCAAATATTAAACAATGTGATAAGTAGAGAATATATATATATTTAATGTTTTTAAACAATGTACATATCCTCCTTATTAATTGATTTGGGTTGCATAAGAAAATATATTAGTTTCCTACTATCCCACATAGATGAATAGATAGAAAATTGTAACTACTCGTCTTATATTTTACTATATAAATTCAATAAAATTAACCACATTTGTTTTTCTTTCTAAAAAGATGATATTTCTTAGTATGAATTGCATAACAATAGATTCACTTTTTTAGGCAAATGATTGTTGCTCAAATTTCTCTATTGACTTCCTTTACTTCCTCACATTGCTAACTAAATGTGTTACTATACGTTGCCTATCGACGTGCACATTGCACCCCAATGGTGAAATTTCTATTATTATAAATGATATTGTTATGTGATACACACATTATCACACCAAAATACAAAATACATAACAACAGGATAATTTTTTTTTTGGGCTAACATTTCTTTATACATAACATCACATAGGATCACTTAGGATAATGTATAACACATGAGATGTTTGTGTAACCATGGACCCACATACAAAACGTGCCGCAAGAAGTATTCGACTGATTGGCCATCATGCATACTCATCGTGTGAAGCTTTGTATGAATATGTAGCATCGTCATTAGATTCTTGGCTTCATAGATGGTACACAATGCGGCCCATACCATAGAGGAAGTGGTTACTTCCCGAATGTGACATTGAACCTCATCAGAAAGGCTCATAGTGATAAGCATTAATGCTTTTGCATCTACCTTTTCATATTTAACCAACATATCAGCATTTATGGGAGGGGTGCTCATTGAAAAAATGATCCCCCAAAGATCTTCAAACTGAAGAGTCATTCGCATCTTGGTTTTCCATGCGGTGAAATTTATCCCTTTTAGCAACTAGGCATTTGACAACAAAATGTGAGGTGCAGACATTTATAAAAAACTCATAATTGTATTTTATTTATTGATTGTTCAAAAATAGTTACAAATGCATACTGAAGGAACCTCTCACAAATATGGGCTCTATAAGTTTATGCAGTGATACGTGGACACTGTTGTATGCATTCCACTGTGATCTCATCATCTACATCATAGCCACACTCCAATTCTTCACGGTTTCGACATGCTTGACAACACACATCGAATGAGAAATAGTCAAACAATACTTAACGCACCAATTCTTCAAATAATATGTTACCAATATTCAGCAACTCATTGAGCAAGGAAAAATATATGCAGGTGGTGTCATGTTGGGCTCTCAGAGGTGACTCAGTGGAACGGTTTCTAGCAATAATCTCCACATCGAAAATGTGCAACATGTATGTGGCGAGGTAATCTAGATTAGCCTCCACATGCCATATTTAGCCTCTCTTACCAAGCTCTTCACACTGCAGGTTTTGATGATGCCAGGCTCCTCATGCAGGGCAGACTGAGCAGACACTTCCACGATCAAGAAGACAAGATAAAACTTGGTTGGGTGTGTTTTTCTTTTCTCCACGCAGGGCTGCAGGTCTCAGATGGTCTCCAGCCTTCTCATTGCTTCCACGCTTCTCCTTTTGTTTTGATGCCATTGTTGGTTTTACAGGCTATGGTCGCCCTTGATGCGTAACAGGTGTGCAAACTTGGTATTGGTGGCTTACCAACCCAAAACTACATGCATGCCTGGTGTTGGCTACTCCTTCCTTGGCGGTGTTTTCTCATGGCTCATCAACACTCCATGCCAGGCTTCTACCCACACGGCTCACACAAACCTCCATGCACAACACAAGACCTTTACGGGATCTGATACCAATGATAGCCGAAGATAAAATAGATTTATTCAATGTGTATACAAAACAGCAGAAAAGAAGATTATTAAAGAACAGAACAGTTACACAAGGTAGGGATGGTTAAGGAGTAACCATACGCAACATAGGATGTATTAAATTAAGCTAACACTTCTCTCCCTCTCTTGGCTTAGATATTGATTCTTTGTGTTTATGAAAAGTGTAGATTTGTTGTGTGATTTTTGTATTGTGATTATTGTATTTAAAGTTTCCCTTGGTTGCTTTATACCTGCTATTGCTTATTTTTTGGGGGTCAAGGGCCAATGAGGATGATGGATTCTCCTCCCTCATTGGATTATAGGTTGGGTGGAGAGGTTGTTTCCTACTCCCCTTATTTTTTGTTTGTGATTGAATTTGGATAAATGGAGGAGTTCAAATTGGCAACTTGGAAAGAGTTGTTTTTTGGAAGATCAAAAGAAAAATAAATAGTTATTTTTGTAAAATTTAGCCATGTTGTTTAAAATAAAGTGGAAGGATTTTCTACTCTTGCATTTTAAAAGAGATTCATGTAAATTGTATTATTAAATTATGTTGTGAAACAGATTGAAGAAATACTCTTAAAAGTTGTAATTGTGGAATATGTATTACTTGAAATCTAAAATGTATAAAAGTTTCTTGTGATTTCATCTTGAAAAATATTGGTGTTTGTATTGGAAAAATGTATGGAAATATATTATTTCTCTTGATATAGATTTCATTTTTATTCTGAAGAGGAAATGAACTTGCATTCAGAAAATGGTTAAATTCCTTCTCTCTATGAAGGTCAATTTTATCTCGGTGAAAAGATACACCTCATTTTATTGTAAAAGCTAGTATGTTGGGATGTTGAAATCATAGTCAAATATTAAACAATGTGATAAGTAGAGAATATATATATTTAATGTTTTTAAACAATGTACATATCCTCCTTATTAATTGATTTGGGTTGGATAAGAAAATATATTAGTTTCCTACTATCCCACATAGATGAATAGGTAGAAAATTGTAACTACTCATCTTATATTTTACTATATAAATTCAATAAAATTAACCACATTTGTTTTTCTTTCTAAAAAGATGATATTTCTTAGTATGAATTGCATAACAATAGATTCACTTTGTTAGGCAAATTATTGTTGCTCAAATTTCTCTATTAACTTCCTTTACTTCCTCGCTTTGCTAACTAAATGTGTTACTATACGTTGCCTATCGACGTGCACATTGCACCCCAATGGTGAAATTTCTATTATTAGAAATGATATTGTTATGTGATGCACACATTTTCACACCAAAATACAACATACATAACAACAGGATAATTATTTTTTTGGGCTAACATTGCTTTATACATAACATCACATAGGATCACTTAGGATAATGTATAACACATGAGATGTTTGTGTAACCATGGACCCACATACAAAACATGAAACAAATGATGCACATAAAATCCACATGTCTAAAAATGAAAAGTTACAATAATGACCCATGACAAGATACACTTACTCACAGGAACTTCCCACAACACATCCTTATTCATTTCTGAAATATTTATTTCAATCCTATTTTTATTAATTTATTATAATTTTCTAAAGAACACATAACATGGGACCCTTTGTTCCTTTACAACGAGGTTAGATGTTTTTGGTTTAACATTTCACCTATAGTGGTTTGTTTAGAATTCTCTCATTTCTCTTGTGGAAATAAAATTATATAGCATGATTGTGATTAGGAACATAGATACACACAAGCACCTTCTTATATTTGACTTAAGGATTTTTTTGAAAGACTCTAGTTTACTTGGTTTGTAAAAATAATCTCATTACAAGGAGGATAAATCACTAAGAAAAAGGAAGGTTACTATTTCAATAGAAAACCAATCCCGAGTTCATTTCATATCATTGTTTGATACTGAAAATACACTCTTTTCAACTTTAAGTTATTACAATTGTTAGTGCAGATTCACAGCACCCCTGGATGTTGATCAGATTTCTAGTTTGATCATACTAGCATCCAGTGTGATTGCACAACATGGAATCCTTTCTCCAAGTGTGGTACTTGCATAAATGAGAAAGGAATCTCCAGAGAAGGTTGGTTCCTATTCCTAAACTACGTGCCACAAGCTATTCCAGTGCAGGCAAGCTAATCTAATCCCAATCTAACCATGCCAAGGAGACAGAGAGAGAGAGAGAGAGAAAAGGGAAAAACAGAGCCTCAAAATAGTCCTGCAACCATATTTTTGCATTTTTTCCATTTTTTCTAACTCATTGGGATTTCTTCTTGGATGGGAGAGTTAGAAAAAAGCCGAGGGGACCTCGGAAAACATGATTTTGGGCCTTGAATCAATCTACTTTCTCGGGACTGAATAATCTGATGCATGTTAGCAAAACTACCCTGGGGGGTGAATTTTGGATAATAATTTGGTGACTCAGTGAGGTCATCTGCCTACTGGATGAAGTTACCAGTTGCCTGAAGCATCCATTGGGCATGGAGTCATGAGTTATAACCTTGAAACTGATCTAAAATTTGAAAACATCCTCTCTGAGCCACTTGGAAACCCACTGAAATGGAGTCGTTCTCACCAAAATGCCACTGAAATGGAATGTGCAAGAGCAAAACCAGCACCACAAAAACTATGTACAGAATTGAAAATCACACATGCTCCAAATGGAACATGCAGAGTGTGCACAAGCACCTCTTCTGCTAAAAGCAAACCTACCTACTCTACTCTAACTGGAAGCAAAGGCAAGCTAAACAAACCCTGCAACTGGTTGTGCAAAATAGCTTCGTTTCTTCAAAATTGGTGTTATCCAAAATTCACCCCTCAAGGTAATTTTGATAACATGCATCAAATTCTTTAATCCCAAGCAATTATGTTGATTCAGAGTGAAAGGTCATGTTTCTAGGGTCCCCCTCATATTTGTCTAACTCCCCTGTCCAAGAGGAAGAGAGTAAGTTCTGAGAAAATGCAAAAAAAAAGGGTTGCAGAAGGCAAATAGGTTGATCCAGGAAAAATCGTGAAAATTGGCTAAGTCCCGCTCAAGGTCGCCTCTGGGACGTTTGGGACAGAAAAGCGCGAACTGGCCGAACCGGGCGAAATCAGCACAAACAGTCCGAAACGCAGCAGGGACAAAAGGGACAAAAGTACGCGGCGGGCGCGAAATTCTGGTTCGACAGAGAAAAAATCGACTAACTGCTGAGAGGGTCGCCTTTGGGACAAGCGGGACAAAAAGGCGCGAACCGGCCGAACCGGGTGAATTTGTCCCAGACAGTCCAAAAGAAAATGGGACGCGCGGGCCAAAAGTACGCGAACCGGCCGAACCGGCCGAAATGAGAACTTTTGTCCCGGGACAGTTGGGACAAAAAGGCGCGAACCGGCCGAACCGGGCGAATTTGTCCCAGACAGTCCAAAAGCAAATGGGACGCGCGGGCCAAAAGTACGCGAACCGGCCGGATCGGCCGAAATGGGAAATTTCAGCACTAAAACCAAATGGGACAAAGGGACGCGCGGGACGCGAAAAATCCGAAATGGCCGAAGGCAGAGGAGAAAAGTCAACATTTGACCCGTGGAACTTCAAACGGCCATAACTTTTGACTCCGAGCTCTGATTTTGATAAAATTTGACTTTCTGGAATGAGCACGACGTCCTCTACGCCACAAGAAACATATTCGGCTCTAGTCAGTCAATGCTCATTCCCGTCAAATGACAGAAAACGCCTGCCAGGCCCAAAACAGCTGCCCACACTCAGAAGGCCATAACTTTTGCATTTCTCAACGAAATTGCACAAAATTGGTACCGTTGGAATCGTGGTTCTGAGCCTGATGCACAAAAATCAAGAAATTCCAGATTTGATAAAAAATTGATTGATTTTTTTAAGAAAACGTGGCCGGGTTCAGAACAGTGTTTTATTTGGTAGCTGGGAGTGCAATTAAGAGGCATGGTCATCATTCCTTCTCTGCTGCAGCACATGGGACAGTATGGGGAGCCTTTTCCAAGTAATGTATGCCCATTCCACTCAATTTAATGCCTCTTACAGGTGGTTGAAGGATAGATTTCAGGATTTCCATTTTCCCTTCTCTTTTCCTTCTCATTTTTCTATAAAATGAAGTGTTGGGCTCATTGTAATGGGGGAGAGTTTTTGGGTAACAAAGCTCTATCAAAATTGCTTTGTGAAGCCAGTGTGTTGTAGGCCCTTGTAGTGGACTCCTTGCATGGTGATCTAGGCCCTTATCTTGTAATAGATTGAACTGTGCATATCATGAAGCAATAAAATATCAGTTTGTGGATATATCTTCCCCTGTTGTGTTTCCTTGCATTCTTCTTGCCCCTTTGATCCTTCTACAAGTATATTGTGTCTATTTATTATGTTCTTGCAGGAATTCATTATTATTGTGTGTGCTTGGAATATTGCTGTGAATGCATTTTGCTGGATTATGGTGAACTGTCATCACCTCTTCTAGTGTGCATTTTGCCTCTGTATTTCACACATTTGGAGATTACTCTCACACCCTCTTTTTCTGGTGTATCACCGCTTTAGTGTAGGCTTTCATTTTATGCATTCTCTCTCTCTGGTCCCTTGGAATTTTAGGTTAGAATAGCTAGTTTCTCCTGCATTAGAGTAGATTGTGGCAGGTAGTTTAGGAGCAAGAACCAGCTTTCTCTGGAGGTCTATCTCAAGTAGCAAGTCCCACAACTTGGAGATAGTACCCATGTTATCCAATCACACTGGATGCTTAGAGTGATCAAACTAGAAATCTGATCAACATCCAGGGGTGCTGTGATTCGGTGATAACAATTGGTAACCATGCAACTGATTTGGCATTGAACATGGCTGGTTGGATGAATGGAAAATCAACAAGAAGCTGGTCTTCCACCCAAATCATTAAGGTATCAGGTGAAGGAAAATTCAATACCTCTTTTAGTTGTTCTAGATTTGGATTGGAGAGGTATGACAGTTGATCCTTGGTTCTTTATAGCTCATCCTCATGCTTAAGAGCAAGCATGACTAGTTGTGACTTCTCCTTTGGTTCCAATGAAGCCAAATACCTGATTGGGCAAGGTATGGTCCTTTGAGTATGCCCATTTCCCTGATTTTCAACTCCAAAAATGGAGTCTTCTTGTAGACCTTCTTGAATGGATAGTGTGGAAGCAATGGTAGAATCTTTGTGCCCTTTCTCTTCCTCTAATGAAGAGCATGAAGGATTAAAATCTTCCAATCTTGGTTCCAAAGAGCTGGTATAAGATGCAGGCTGCTGCAAATGAATGCTCTCCTTCATGACAGCAGGCTCAAGTATTTGGGACGTGGAAGATGAAAAAGAGAATGGTGGAAACTCAACTGGTTCCTCTTTATCAAAACAGTCCTCCAAATCTGACAGATACACTACCTCATGGTTTTCCTGCTGCAAATGCTCCACTTCCTCCATGGTGTCTTCTTGATCTGTAACTTGACCACCATGGTTTATTTCACCCTCCAACATTGAGTTTGAGAGATCAAACTCCTCTTCAGTACTAGAACTTGAGAGAGGTGAAGTAGAAAGAAGAACTGAAGGTTCTCCTGTAGCCTACTTTGTGCTCAAAGCCCTTGGATCTGCAATTTTCTCCTCCACAACTAGAATGTGCTCCTCTTATTTTGGATTTGGAGGCAGCTTCTTCCTCCTCTACTACTTGAAGGAAACTCTTGCTCTTGATAGAACTCTTCTTCTAGCATGAAGTTTGTCAAGTCAAACTCTTCAATCTGCTGCTCTAGAGGACAAGTTGGGACTGTAAGATCTTCTTCTGAGCTTTCTTCCTCTATGGTTGATTGTGCAACTTGAATTGAATCAGCATTCCCTTCAAATATAGTGCCAACATGGACACTACTTTCTGAGAAAATTGACTGTTGATCTGCTTCCTCTTTTTGGTCCTCCTTCTGCAACAAAATCAGTCTTAACCACCACCTGTTCTCCAACTCCAACCTCTTCTAAAGGCTTAACCATTAAGTGGATCTTTGTCATCCCAAATTTGGCAGCCCAAACCCTCAAGTTGTCTGTCATTTCTTTTCTGTTGGGCTCCTCTTCTTGCTGTCCTTCATGGCCGATTTTTGCAATTTCTTCTTCCCCACATGGAATTGGGAATGCAAGAGGAGGGATGGGTTGTAACTCAATTGATTTGGAAATTTTTTGTGGGTGGTAGAGGAGGTGAAACCTCTGTTTCTTTGAGGTGAGAGTGTATTTCTTTTTAGCTCTTGTGGAGGGGATGACTGTTTGGATAGGAAAAAGGAAAGAAGAATTGATGGTGTGGTGGAAGACTGAGAGGTGGAGACATGGAATCAACATTTGGGACAGCAGTTGGGAAGTTTAAGAATTTATAATTCCAATGAGATGATGTTGCTTGAGTAATGGGAAGATAAAACCAGATGATGGTGTATAACTTACCCATTGACAAGGGTTGTTCAACAACAAGTGTATAGGCCTCTATTTCTGTTGTCCATTGTGCAAGTTGGGGCAGCATCTTCATCATGAAGTCCAGCTTCTCTTGAGGGTTGAAGTGTCTTGGAAAAGGGACTCCCCATGGACAAGGAGTCCTGCAACCAATTCTGAAAGCTCTCATTTGAGTTGATTCTCTGGACTGCACCATCTTTACCTCCATCATTTGGATTTTCTCCAACAGACCAGCATCTTGCATCTAATTATCTTCATTATATGCATACTCTTGCTCTTGGAAAGCTCCATAGCCAAAATGATTTTGGAATATCTGCTCATATGGGTATGCATGCTGATTTTGAATTTGTTCAAAATGCTGATTTGGAGGATTTAAAAAACATGTTGGAGGTGGGAAACATTGCTGTTGTTGTTGAAAATGTGAATTCCATGATGGAAATGAAGTCATGATTGCACAACTTCATGGAATGGAAAAGAATGAAAGAGATGGAAAGAAATATGGATGGAAATGGACGAAAAATGGGTCTGTAACTTCATAAATGGGTTCCTGATCAGATGGAGTCGCCAGATGTGTTTGCAAGTGCCTCCAAAGGTTGAAATCTTCACAAGAACACACCAACCTGCAAAAGATGAAGTGGAAGACCTCTAATGTCCCACCGGGCATGCCAAAACTGTTAGTGCAGATTCACAGTACCCCTTGATGTTGATCAAATTTCTAATTTGATCATACTAGAATCCAGTGTGATTGCACAACATGGAATCCTTTCTCCAAGTGTGGGACTTGTAAAAATGAGAAATGAATCTCTAGAGAAGGTTGGTTCCTATTCCTAAACTACCTGCCACAAGCTATTCCAGTGCGGCAAGCTAATCTAGTCCTAATCTAACCATGCCAAGGAGACAGAGAGAGAGAGGAGAGAGAGAGAAAAGGGGCAAAAACAAAAATGCCTACACTAAAACGATGATCACACCAAAGAAGGAAATGTTGAACATCTATCAAAACTGCCATGGAACAAGGAGAGGTGCGCAATGGAAAGGATTGGATAGATTGCATCACAGGCCCAAGGATAGATTTCACACAAAAAATGTCCCAAAAACTCCATGAACACAGCTCCAAACTGTGTAATGAGTATTAAAACATGCACAAATACTTTCAATGCAGCAGAGGCAAGAGAAGAAAGGACAAGCAAAGAACGAGCAAGGATGGATAGATGCATCACGAAACATGTTTTTGTTTTGCTCAGAAGTTTGCACCACAAAACATCATTTTAATGGTAAAAGGAAAACTGCCATTACAGAGAAGGGGAGGAGGTTTCGAAACTCCATTTTTCACCCTGGGAGGAAGATAAAGAGGGAGGGCAGAGCTAAAAAGAGTGAACAACTTTTTTAGAAAGAAGCCCCTCCTACAATTTATAGGAAGAATGAGAGAGGGAAGAGAGAGGAAAACCAAATCTACCCCAACCACTTCTAGGTTGCATTTAATCTCTCATTCGTTTACTCCTCTCTATACTACAAACAAACATATGCGAAACCCCTGCTTACCTACCCCATAACACTCACCCCATCCCAAACCCTTTCCTATCACCTTTTCTTTCTTGTCTCTATCCACTTACCTTCTCTCATCCTATTCATAAAACACGCAAGAATTAAATTACAACCAAATAGTTTACCTCTTGGGATGCAACAGCTTGAGGTGAAACCTGTCTTCCCTCTCGTCTCTGCCCACTGGATGTTTCTCCTTGTTCAGCCATGTTCACCACCCTCTTCAATATAACTTGCCTTTCTGCCTTCTTAATCTCAGCCCACAATCACTTTACCTATCTTTTCTTCCTTATCACTCAATTCTCCCATGCAATTACCTGTATCAGTCTTCAAACAACGTCGCATTCTCGTATTTAACTTATTGCATGCCTCTAAAAATAATAACTCAAGTTGTATCCCAAGCTTTTCTATTTTTAGAAAAGATCATTTTAGCATAACCGATATCGGTTACCTAATCGGTATCGGTCATATATCTACCAGCATCGGTTAGCTAACCGATATCGGTCATATGTCTCCTTTTGCTTGAACCTAGGCCTTTTCTTCATTTTTTGAAAATTTTTGGTGGCACCCACCTCTTTTTCCTGCATAACAACATCATTATCAATATTTTTCATCAGAATCCCATCAACACATATACATATACTCACAATTTCATCAACATCATCTATCTACATTAAATTTCAAAAAACCATCGACAAAATACATGCGACATTTTAATATATACATCAAACCCATCATTATACACACCATGTGGATCAAACTCATCATCTATATACATTAAATTTCAAAAACCATCGACAAAACAAATAAGACAATTTTATACACACCATGTGGATCAAAATCATCATCTATATATATATCAATGTTTCAAATATACAACTTGCCCTGAATAGGGGGCCTCTGTGATCTCAAAATAATACAAAGCCGGCACGCAGGCCACTATCACTGTCAAAATCTCAACTCGGCATGCAGGACAGTCTCTCATGTCAAAAATATACTCTGCTCGCAGGCCGGTATATACAAAAAGAATGAATAAAAGAATCATATGTGGGCACGCAGGCCTCTATATACATAACCGGTTCACAGACCGGTGTCTCTATCCAATATCCAAAAAAAAAACCTATCTCCTCTGCAGGGATACCTCAGCTCTCTCCACCGCCCTCGGCCTGTCTCCCTACTGGTCCCTGTGCTGCCTCTCACCTCCTCCCTGTAATGAACCCACCGGTTGTGGCTGCTCCCCACTGGCATCTCTGGCTCCGTGAGGTCTCGGCTCTGTGTGCCGCATATGGCTGATAGTCAGCCTTGGTACCATCAAGGACATCCTGATAATACCAGGCCTCCGCTCTCACCTCCATATAGCGGGCCCATGCCACCATGGCTGCTGGGGCTGGTCCCCCGACTCCTAATAACAATGGCCCCTACCCTGCCGGTGCACCCTGTGCCTATAGAGGTACCTATACCTGTGCCTGCGATGGTGCTGCTACCTGTGGTGGTGCCTGTGGCTGTGCCTAAGCCTGAGCCTGTGCCTGGGCTAACTGCCCCTGTAATACCCCGATCTATGCCTATGCAGCAGCAAGCTGCCCCTGTAATAACTACACCTGTCCAAGGAGCCGGTCCCTCTCTGCTGTAACATCCGCCAAATCTGGTTGTGCAGGCTGTGCTATCCTAGCTGCTCTCTGACCTACCCACCAAACCAAAAAAGCACCTATCACTCCAGCATCATCCACTGTCTCGTCCGCTGGCCTCTCTACTACCAAATCTAGGTCCACGGGCTGTGGTGCAGGAAGTGGGGCCTCTACATCATCCCTCCGATACTGAGGAAAGGGAGGTGGCTCATCCTGTTGCAGTCCCAACTGCCGTCGTACCCTCTCTAAGGGTATCCACTCATGCTCTCCCGGCCTCCGTCCTGCTATCCAGAAAGTATACTGGATCCAGCGCATCTGTGCTCGGGCTCCTCCTCAGGGCTGATGGCCTCTGTAAGGCCTCCATACAATATCCAATGCGGTCAAGCCCTCTAGCATATGACGGTAGTAAGCTACATCCCATCCTGCGAGCACCACTCGTGGCTGGCCCACGACCCCCAACCACCTCTGAAAGCCATACCTGTATATAACCTGTGGCCCTGGCTGCTAGGGCAGCCCTACTGGTCGTATACACATGATGTGCTCATATGCCCAGCAGTGTAAAAAAAAATGTGGAGAAAATCCCAAATCACCTCATCCGGCGATAACCCCACAGCTCTCTGTATAGCTACACCAGGTATGCTAGTGCCCAGGCATAGCACGTATGCTCCTCCACCATCTCATGTAGCACCCCCATCAAACCCGTGGGAAGCGGCCTCCCTCTGAGTCTGGGAGGGCGAAGCATGTGATGCCCATCATCATCAACACGGCAAGCCGTGTCTCATGTCTGTGGGCACGATACATATCGCCATAGGCAATACTCACACTGTGGTAGGTCAATAGTGTGGCTGCATCCCCAAATACATGTAGAATGCTATCCATAGCCGTCTTTGCATCTACCTAGAATACTACCTCCCCTATGATCGACAGTCTCAGGATGTGATATACATCCTCCAGGGTAATAGTCATCTCTCCGGTAGGGAGATGGAAAACATTGGTCGCCGGATCCCATCTCTCGATGAGGGCAACCATAAAGCTGTGGTCCCTATCCACAGCCCTATACCGCTGGACTCTTCCGAGTCCCACCTCGTGCATAATGGCCCAATGCGATGCGGACACATGTGGCCACATCCGTCTCAATAGCGGGGGCATCCGATCCCGCATCGTAAGCTGCTGACGTGCCTGCAAAAACAACCCACTTCATTAGACCTAGCCTTTACAAAAAAAACAACTACCTTAACCCTCTATACCCCCTTTTTACCCAACCCAACCACACCCCGACTCTATAACACACATCTACACCCACCTCTCTTACCCTAAAAATATCTACTATATCCCCTTTCCTTATCTCACACCCTACCAATCACCCCGATCTACTCTCGCCATCTAACTATACCCCTACCAATTTAACACCTCCTCATTCATACCCAACACCTAATCTATCCTAACCGAACCAACCACACAACCGCCCCATTTCCCACCCCCACCCCACCAATCACCTTTCCTATCAACTCTACCCCCTCCCTCTTCACCCCCAAAACAAAAAACAACAAACAAACAAAACACAATAAACAAAACACAACACCCAACAATAAACAAAACACAAAACCTAAACACACAACAACAAACAACAAACACACAACACCCAACAATAAACAAAACACAAAACACAAATAACAACAAAACAAAACAAAACAAAACCTGCCTACTGACCGGTACTGGTCACCCTCGACCGCCACCGGTCCCCTCCCCAGCATTTCGCCACCGGCGCCGGTCGACATACGACCGACACCGGTCAACCAAAAATTCAATTTGTGAGAAACATTTTGTGACCGATGTCGGTCGCCTAGTGGCCGACATCGGTCACTGTACAAACCCGGAGCCAAACCCGACACGGCCCCCCAAACAAGTTTTTTCCTATTTTTACCTCTTTTACCACTGGAAAACCCTAGAAACCTACCCACCCTACCGCTTTAGCCTAATTAACCTACCTACCCACCCCATTTTACAAATTACTTCAATTTATTCATTATTTCATTAAAATTAGGATTCCTACCCAAACCACACATCTAATTTAAAATCATTAAATTCACAAAGGTTATAGGTTTAGAGCCTACCGGTACGACTACACGTCGTCGTGGTGGGATAGGTGGCGGTGGTCCAGCTGGTCCAGTACCTCCTGCTCCTCCTGGCTATGCCATGGCTCCAAATCACATCAGCTGGGTCCTCCACCAATCAAATTATGCCTCCTACTCGATGGGGTCTACCAACCACTCACTTCTCCACTCCAATAATGCCACCTCAGCCGACAAACTCAACAATATTACTAAAACACCTCAGAAAGCTAAATTTGGTTTTCAAATTAACAATGTGACAATGACAGGCCGTATTTTTCTTTTTATAGGTTTTTGACCTATAACCGATATCGGTTATATTGTGCCCTAAAATACCGATATCGGTCATCTAGTTGATACCGGTCATAGCTAACCGATATTGGTTTAATGCCTATTTTACCAAATTTTCTACCCTTATTCACCAATCTCCTTTTTTTCCCCCATCACCTACCCCTGGCTTTGCTAAATAGCCTTTTTTGACTTCATTGGCCCAATTCACGGCCGCAACCAACCATTTGGCCCGACCCAAGGCTGCAACCAACCACTCCGCCCCGACCCAAGGCCACAACCCACCACTCCGGCCCAACCCAAGGCCGCAACCAATCATTTGGCCCACCCAAGGCAACCAACCACTCCGGCCCGACCCAAGGCTGCAACCCAAACCAATCAGGCCTAACCCAAGGCCGCAACCAACCAATCAGGCCCGCCCACGGCCCTCACTAATCAATTGGCCCGACCCAAGGCTGCACCAATTAAATACCTCAACCAAAACCCTGAAAATTACAATTTTATCCACCCATCATGTAGCTTTTTGTCAACTGAGCTCACTTGTTCGTGTTTTAGCATGGTTAGGGTACTTGACTTGATCATCTGACCAACTTTGCCTAAACAGAGACGGTGACATTTATCTCAACCAAACCAACCCTTTGGTACTGTCGAACATGCCTAAATGTTCCTGTACCTTACCCGTTATATCCCCTGGAGCTACTTCCTATGCCTTGGATACCAGGATTATATCACCCTTGTTTGGATAAACTATCAACCTTTTCTTATGAATTGCTTGTTTGCTCTTCAAATCATGTACCCTGCTCGCACTACTACTGCATTTCAACGTGTGTCTGCTTCCTTGAACTTACCCCACCATATTACCATCATCCCAACACCATTCACCCTTTATCAACCCTATCGCTAATTTCACATCATCTCAATCAGTGATAGATTTGAGGGGGATTACCTATACCCTTAACAGGAGTAACCACTTCTTATTATTATCAGTGAAGCTTTACAAGACAAGCTACATGACAACAAGGGGCTAATGTAGACACCAAATTTGTGTCTTACGACACCCTGTGCCCCACATCTCATTTCATAACCTAGTCTCACCACCTAAACCTTGCACAATTATTTATTAATTACCTTATAATTAATAAATCCACATTTCGAAACCCGCCATCTCATTTTGCCACCTCATCGTGACCTATTCCTAACCCTAAAATAACCTAATAAAGACCTATAACTTGGTCTACATCCACACCCATGACTAATTACTCCTCACCCCACACCAAAATAAACCTAATAATGACTTAACCAAGCCCACAACTAATTCCTCAGGAAAAACAAGGGAAAGTTGGCTATTTTACTAAAAATAACCCACTTTGACTTAACCATATCGGTTCCTACTCGACCGTCGTCGGTTACGTAACCGCCATCTGTTCCCTGTATATGACCTCCCCCAACCAAAAAAAGGATCTGGAAAGTCATTTGAAAGATCCGCAATTCACTTGACAAAGCAGAGAGACAAGTGAAGAAAAGAGAAGAGTTTGCAGAGAAGGACATCAAGCCCAAGAATACAACTGAGTAACTAGAGCCTGGTGACACTCATCCAAGCATTGGGAGAGAAGATAGCTCGTCTTTGATTGTCAGATCATCCTACCTAAGTCCTACCTTTCATCACAGTCCTCGGGTCTGTATCTTCATCAGGAACTAGTAAGTAGTATCTTGTATGTCCTTTCAATAACATTCTTGAACTTCTGAATCACAGCCATTATAAGTCTATTCCTAGATCTACTACCCGGTAACACACTACATCTAACTATCATTCCTCTACCCGTACATTGTCCCAAGGAAAGCCCTCATACTCTCTGAGTCTTCTCCATCACCCCATTACCTATCCCCAATCATTTACCAGCCTTATAAACACCATGGACACCTTATATCCAACCTTCACTAAAAGCCCCTAAACCACTGCCCCCACCGATATCGGTTATCAGCAACCGGTATCGGTGATTCAAAACCAAAACCAGCCTTTCCTCTATTGTTTTAACGAGGTAATTTAATTGTAATTTTGCAATAATTTGTGTTAATTCATATTAGCAGGGGAACTGACCACTTTCGAAAGGAAGTTTTATATTTCCTGGGCCCAAGGCAGTTCCCTCATTTATTGTCTAACTATAATCTAGTGGTCTTGCATTCTTATTCACAGGTAGTCCTTCCCAGACAAAAAGGAGTTCTTCACAATCGATCTGATCTCTCTCTACTACGGTACGTGCACACTCTCCCAGCATTCAACAGGTATTCCTCCTAGCCCTAGCCCTAAACCCTTATCTGTTTCTCAGGAGAATGAAAGGATAGAAGCAACTCTATTCCAAGAACGGAAACATTCTGTGTGAAACAGGTAGATGAAAGGCAACGCTCTCCACCCAACAAGGACATCCAATGAAGAGGAGAAGACACCCTTCTTCATTGGCCCCTGACCCCCAACCACAATGCAATAGAAGGTGTGATTCAGTTCATCGTAACAACAGGTTTTCACAAACACACATTAAGATTTTAAGATTTTAAACATAGTTCAAAATATAAATGTAGGTTAGAACTACAAATAAAATATACAAACAAGACTAAGGCTTCATCAAGAAAGCCAAAGGAGCAAGGAACTATGGGTGAAGCTTCTTATTCCTCCCAATGGGAAATAGGTAACCAACTGTAACAACCAGCCAATATATGTCATCTCACATATCCTTATGGCCCCCACAATCCCTTGTTATGCGCCCCCACAAATTTCATTATATGCCCCCCCACAAAGTAAGAAATTAAAGCTATTTCTTTTCCAAATTGAAAACCCAATTCCAACTCCCTCCACAATAATTTTTATGCCACAAGTATTACCTTATTCTGCCCCACATAGATTCCCCATAGCCTTCTCCTACACCATTCCCAGGTAGTCTACCAAACTATCCAACAAACACACAAAAAAACATTCACCATTTCATACACGCATACAAAAGAAAGAAGCATTTTTAAAGATTCAATATCCTGCCTCTCCATGATGGAGTTTGTTCCAAGAAAAACAAGCTTTTCAATTCCAAAATATAGTCCAATATCAACAACCAACAAGCATGCAATGGTCTCCAATATACTCCAAAATCAAGAGCTCTAAAAAAGAAAAAGAATTCCCCAAAAAGAAATAAAAAAAAATTCAACCCAAAACAAAGCAAGGAGTTTTAAATTTATAGAAGAGGGAAGAGAAGAGGATGAGGTGGATCCATATAGGATTCCACATCACACATCCTCAACTCCAACACAAAAGTCAAATTCATTCTCCAATACACAATAAAGACATGGGTGAATAATATGATATAAACTTACACACTCAAAAAAGCCCACACCCCATAAGGACTGAATTTAATAAAAAGTAAGAAGATTGCAGTTAAAACATACAATTTATCTTCCCAAAATGCATTATAAAAGTCTAAATTTACCCCTCTAACCATAGGCAAGGTTGGTATGTAAATTTAAGAGTTATGGGACAAGTTTAACTTGTCCCATAAGCCTCCAAAAATAGCCCCCAATGACAAATTCGAATTTCCAAGAAGGTGGAGTGTTTCGTACTCCAATATATTAGTTACACAACTATTACACATACTTACACATCACTTACTACATTTATACAAGATCCAACCACTTCTTTAATTACTTTCTTATATCCCAAGTTTTATTAATTACTTATTTTAACAAATATGATTACTCACATTAATTCTCCACAATTAAAAGAATAATGAAAGGGGTAAATGCATCACAAAATAAACACATGCAAACAATAATAAAAAGGAACCACATTAATTAAATACACATAACCCCTTGGTCACATTCAAAGGTAATACCCCCATGGGAATCCCTAGCAAAATACAACACACACAAAAAATATAGTTGTCATGGTGAGCTTGTTGAATTCATCTAGAATTCCAATTTGGTTGGTCTCCAATCCTCTGATGTTTGTTGTCATATTTTAACCTGCAAAACAAAAATACTTCTTTCGGCCTCATGGCCATATCAGAACATCCAACATGATATAAATTTAATCAAAAAATAATCTATACATATGAATAACAACAACAACAAGGCAATCAGTAATATCACTTACAATTTACATCAACAACTATATCATCATCATACAATGTCCATTTTCTAGGTCTACTCACAATATAAAAAAATCATATGTCCAAACAACATTCATAATATATCCATGTCAAATAGTATATCATCATCCACATATGAAGTGTCTCTAATAATCAACATGCATCATAACTAAATCAAGATTAACAATAATCCATGGTCCAACATCTAACATCATACTAAATCAAAACCATAATAATGTCCATAATGTAATCAACAGTATCAAGATCAATATCAAAAGGTGTCAAAGGGAAGTGTGCACTACACAATGACCTAACCCCAAAAAGGAACCCAAGGATTGGATAACCCACAACACATCATTACCATGATTTCATTTTAGTTACAATTAACATTTAGAAAAAAAACATTATTATGGAAGGATATTTTTTCTCCTTTTTACACCTACAGATTCTTAAATTCATTTCACATTCAACTTACAGTTCAAAAATTTAAGTTGGCTCTTATTCCCTTACGAAAAATCACCATAAATTACATAATTATTTGTCATATTTAAAAATATATACAAAGTTCCTAATTCTATCATTATTATGTTAGGATTATGCTTCCCAAATGTTTATTCAAAGTTTAAAATTTTACCCTTACTACACAAGTGAATATGATGTGATGACAAGAAATCAATATTAGGATTAAGGAAGGTTTAGGTTAAAGATACATTTTTCCCATAAGAATTATTTGATCACAATACCTTTATTTACCTACCATTGTTAATATAACTCAGTAACTTGTTGAATCCATTTAACATTTCCGAATCAAGAAAAATTATTTAGATTAACATAAATAATTTGTTTTCATGAAGTTTGATCTTAGCAAGGGAAATTCATTTTATTTTTAACACAAATAAATTTGTCATTGAGTTATAAGGACTTCGAGAGTGACATTATTCATAACCTCAAATCTCATTTTACGCTTATATGCTTTACTCTAACATTACACTATGGTCTCATTATTGGCATCACTTTAGAATGAAAGAGTTACGAAACTGGTTGTTTAACATCATGAAGAAGTACATGATTGGAAGAATTATAAATTACTTATGAACCACAAGTGATTTTTGTTCAAGGTAAGATCTTGTGATTCAAAATTTCATGATTCCACATGTGAAATTTATTTTATTCTTAATGTCATAACAAGGGATTATGGAACCAAGTTTCCGGTTTACAAGGTTTTCTAAAGTCAACATTGTTGGTGCTCAGAATTCTCTCGCCCTAATTTTCCTCTGAAAATTTATTCATTTACAGCCTCTATCATTTTCCCCTTCCCCGTGTTGTGCCTGGTTAATCTTTATGGCCATTTTAATTGGTTCCTAGGCTGTAAAATTGCTTAAAGGTCTGTATTTTGGGTCTCTCGCTCTCTATTCATCTAAAAACTCAGGTTCCCCCATGTTTTGTGTTCTCCATGGTTGACATTTGTCATCCTTTTTGTTTATTCCCTAATTACTTGAAGAAAATGAATGGATGTCTCCCTGAAGAACGTATTTGAGCCCTGTAACACTTCTAAACTTTTTATCCTTGAAGAATATTTCATTCCCAGGCTTAAATTTTTCTATTTTTTACATTTTGACGGGTGTTTCTCTTGGTCAAATTTGCATTCTTGTATCTACAGGGAGACGTGGCACCTTTTGGTTGGATGCGGCTTAGCTGGGTACTTAGAAAAATTTGTAAAAAGCCTCAGCTCAAAATGTGTCCACGTGGAGGCATGACACTCATTTGAAGATCTACTTTTGGGTTTCTCCTTGGAGTAGCGTCGGGAGGACACATGGAGCTTCCTTTGGTTGGCTCAGACTTAGAAAATTTTTGATGCAGTTGGAGTATTTTGGTGGAAAAGGACACATGATGAGCTCACGCTCATTCATAGTCCTCACCTTGGGCACCATCTTGAAGTTGTGCCAGGGAGACACATGGAGGAACCGTGCATGTTCGGGGACTGGCCCTTGAGTTTTATTCTAAAGAAACATTGGGATGACACATGGAGGCCTCCGCTCACTTTGCATTTTACTTAGAATTTTGAACAACCAAAAGGAGACTACCTCGGAGCATGACACGTCATACCTTCTATTAAGCTTCAAGCATTCAAATAGACCTTTCCAGAATAGGACACGTGATGAGCCCACGCTCGTTCAAGGTATCAAATTTTTTGGACCGCCACAAGGTGTGCCAACGTGACATGTGGTAGTTTTAAAAGTCAAAAAGGCAGGGAGGTGGTCCATTAGAGGAAAATTGAATTTTTTGCCTCCTTAAGGATTAAAATTTAAAAATGGCCTGGAAGCCTGATGAGGGAAATAGTCAATGTTTTGCCCCGATCAACGACGGAGGTGTAGGATCTCAGGGGAAATTTGAAAAAACTTCCTTTTGAGAAAAAAGAGTCAAAAGTAAAAAGGAAGTGTGGCACCGCTCCAACCACATTTGGACATGTGTCAGGCTCGTTCAAGAGGATGGAGCTATGGGGAAAATTTGCAAAATTTCACTTTTTCGAAAAGGAGAGTAAAATGGTAGAATTTGGTCATGGTATCACTCCAATCATATTTGGACACGTGTCAGGATAGTTTCCCGATGACGAACGTGCAATGAAAAATGTGAAATTTTTCCATTTTTTCAAAAATTTGTAAAATGTCAAGGGAAGCCCCCGGGTCTTTTCTAAAGCATGAATCTTCCATGTGGACGACCCAAATTCAAAGTAAAGATCAACGGAAGTTATGAATCTAAATTTTATTTTCCCCCATTTTTCTCTTAAACACATTTAGAAGTGCGAGTCTCCATGATTTCTTTGTCTTTTCTACACGCCAAGTAGAGAAGTAAGTTAATGTTTATATCTGAAGTTTGGTGGGAAAATCTAGAGGATGTCTTTCGCCATTAAAATGGTCTGACTTTCGTGCTCGATCGGATTTTCCATTTTTCCTCTTTCGAGCATGCAAGGGGCCAGATTTGACATATTAGGGGTGGAAGTTGTTGGAAAATTTAAGGAAGAGTGATATACCAGATAAAGGAGTTGAATGTGAGAGGAATTCGATGAAATATACCCCCACGAGCACCTAGAAACTTTTACAGATTTGATTCTGTGAATCACAAAAGAATCATGGCGAGCACTGGTGTATTAAATATTTTTGTCTTTTAGGGAGAGGAGGCTCTGTTGTAAATTCTATAAATAGCATGAATTTTTTGTGCAAATGGTTGGGAGTTGTTGGAGTGTGAGGGGTTTGGACTGATTTTTCTTATCAAAAGCTTGATAGAGCCCACCGATTTTGACAAACCATTCAAGAAGCTTGTATATCTCTTTTGTATTAAAATATGATCATATCAAGGTGGTTACAAGTGTATAGTGAATGACAAGCTTTGAGATTGTTCTATAAACATTCCCCTACTGATAGATTCAATCAAATTTGAGTTTTTTTTGTGTTGTCTTAAGTAAAATGTGTTGATTTTACTTTTGAATGTATGCAAATAGTTTTTCTTGGTTGTGTTGCAATCTTGTGTTAAATCTGATTCAATCACATAGGCCTCAATCCTTGTGACAGTTTAGTGGCATATGCAATTCCATTTCTCAGAAGATCTTTCATTTTGGTTGGAATAAATGATTTAAAATCACTTTTCTCTCATTTGTTGACAGAGATTTTCTGTAAGCCTTTGGGTGTACCTTAGGCATGATTTGGCTTAGACCTTGATGCTTTGTTGGGTTTTCTAACTCGAGCCTTCGTGATAGAATCTCAAAGATTTTGTGAAATAGTGCTAATTTGGGCCTCCATTGAAGCACACATTCTAGTTAAAGAAACATTTTAGCTACTCTGTGGCATTTTATTGGACTGAATTTCAATTTTGTAAGGTTCTTCAAGGATCCGGTGAATCTAGTTTCACCCTGCCCCACCTCCCACCAAAAATTCATTCAAAAAAAACTAATCTTACCCATTCTACCAATGTTTGTCATGTGTGTATGCCAATGCAAAATCCTCATCACCTAAACATACAGAAGCAAGTAGGGTGTCAAATGTCTTTAGTAACCTTTGCCTTGTTGTGAAATATCTCCATGATCAGGAAGTTAAAACTCGTGAGAGTCAGATCTGGTGTGTTGATCATAATTTCTCAACATCTTCTCTATATATTTTATGAAAAATAAGGATTTATCAATGTTCTTGAATAACAGAGGTTACAAAATAGGTTCTCTTACCTTGGTTGAAAGGAAAAACCTAAAATGGTGAGGATAGATCGAATCTTCTTGAAGGTGCTATCCATCTCTCCATAAATCCAAGTAACAAAGGGATAGTTATATTTCTCCCCAGTTACAAAATGACATATATTTTTTGATCTATCTACCACTAAGCCCCATATTGAATCGGTATTACTACTTGTCTTGAAAAGGAGAAAAAAATTGGATACCAACAAACATAATTCAAATTGATTTCGATAGCAAAGAGTTACAATTTTCCACCTACAAGCTAACCTCCTAATCAATTGAGGTTTAGTTTGATTCCAATTTTCACACAGGGCTTTATACCCTATTATAAATTGGATTAAGGTGTGTAAAAATATTTACCCTATAAAATCTCCTTAAAATATCAAGGTGCTATATTTTCACTAGCCAAAATAACAAATTTCGCTATGAGGAACTGAAGATATCATGAACAAGAGTTTAAGTCATAGAAAAACTATTTCACTAGGGCCATTTACGTCACTTGGATACCACAAGGAATTCATTCAAAGATGAAGTTAAATTCTAGTTCTAAATTTGTAAGACTTGGTAGATGACTAAGATACTAAGGAGGTGTTAGTTTTACTTACTCTAGAAAATTTTATCTAGGCTACTCCTAATTGTCAGGTTCTCGATGGGATTGCTAAACATTCTGACCATGATGATAACACAAACCAGGGGTCTTATTTACATAAGCTAGGAGGTTCCATTGAGCATAAAATTTTAAGTTCATTTTACGGTTTTTATTTCTTTTGCGCTAAGAAATATCATGTGAGATAGAAGACATCGAGTGTAGGGATTGAAGTTTATCATGAGTTTTTAGTATTCCCTACTAAGAGGATTCATGCATGAAAGGTAGTTATACATGAGTCCTATACTACAGTTGAGTGTTTTGTTTAGTTATCTTTATTACAATTTCAAGGTAAGAATACAACATGCTAATTAAATAATCATATATTGAACACTAGAAATGCACTACAAATATTAAAATCAAATTCATTTAACATATATATATATATATATATATATATCCAATCCCATTTTCTTTCTCTTTTTTTTAACATACTAAAATCTGAAACAAAATGAAACCTATTATTAAATGCACATTTCTCAAGGCATTCCTAAAACTAGCATCTCATTCATATTACCAAATTTAAAATCTAAAATTTTTTGTTGCATTGCAACTACATTAGACGTATATACATTTTCCAATAAGAATATAAATTACAATAATAAGTAATGAATTATGTCATGCCCATTTTTCCATTTTACTTCCATCCTACGAAACCATGTGAGCATGATATCAGTGAAAAATTGTTGGCATGGCATCTACTAGAAATACTATAATTGTGTGAAGATGAGAAAACATTTCCTTGCTCAGGGTTCAAACAATGAACCAAAATGAAAAACAACTTTTCAATTGTAGTAGCTCCCTAAAAGTGCAAAACAGAGTAACATGGCTCCTAGAGGAGTGACGAAGAGAGCACAAAAGGTCAAACAAGCTCGCGTGAATGCTTGATGTGCCTCTTTACATAACAAGGCACACATGTGACATTTGACATCTCTTTTTTGGGGCTCAACGTGTTGTTTTAAAAAACTCTGGATATTGTTTTTTTTCTCACTTTGTAAGCTAAACAACAATGGTTATTTTATTTAACTCATCTATCTCTCACCAAAACCAGTAGACACGAGCACCAAGTTTAGATATTATGGGTTTAGTAATGCATGAAATTGTGTTCACTACATGGTTTAGGGTCAAATTGTAAGTCGGTCGAAAAATCACGAGGTCTTGTATTATCGATTGCACTAGCTGTCTAATTAAAATATTCAATTGCTTGAGAAACTAATAGTGTAATTTTTATTTTTTTATTGCAAATGAATAACCAAAATATATGAAAATTATAAAATATAAAGGTAAGGAGACCATTCCTATAAATACTAGCATTCGTAGGGCAAGTGGTGCTCTAAGTGGGTTCATCTGCATTCTATAAAGTTCCAACTCTCTCTTAACATTCTGCCAAATAGTTTACATGCATGAAAAAACCTTATCATTTGTACCATTCAATACAATGTCTAGAGCCATATATTTCACGTTGTAACTCCAAAACATTATCTCCCACCAACGTAGCGTTTTCCACAATCAAAACCAATAAAATTTGCCGATAAAACAAGGCCAACGTGGTCACAACCACTTAACAATATATTATTTTCCAACCAACACTTAAGTAGTGTCAAGATGATAGAGCGGCCAAAACAAACACCAAGTCATATGGAAATGTAATCGATGACCCAATCTTAATCTCCCACTCGTATAAATGTTGTTATGGCACCAACAAAAAAAATCCATGAATCTCCCTCATAGATTTAATGACTATGACATTATTTTTCATATATGTCTATCCTGGAAGTTGCAATTATCCTGTCTGAAAATATATGTTTTATGAAATTCCCAAATGAATGTCTAACCTATTTTCACATTCCCATTTGGCACAAGCTAGGAAGATGCTGGAAAAGGTTGTGGAATTTGGATTTGCACCTTTCAATCACGTGCTCGAAAGTTTCTAAGCCTTTTCAAAAAACCCATTTTGTGTATATCCTATAGTCAAAACATTCCATGAAACTACGTTTTTTTTTAAAATACATTCTATCAAACAGTTCATGTGCCTATCTCTAGTTCCGCATTTTACATACATGTCTACCAGGGCCATTACAACTACAACATTTGACCATATTCCTCTACCACCATAGTGAGAATTTCGAAATTGTATTTGAATTATTAAATCATGCCCCTATGACAATTTTTGGGAGATATCGAGGACCTCCATGTATATTTCGGTTGCCACACTACAACCAAGTTTATCTACAAGATTATTGTAAGAAAAAAATTGTTGTGGGAGAAAAAAATTAGTTCCATTAATTCAAAAACAAAAGCTAATGTTGTTATATAGATATTATTGATAATGCCATGTAAAAAAAATGTGAATATAGCTTGGAACTACAATGGAGTGCACCATGTCAGACCAACAAAAAGCAATTACTCGTACATAGGATCTAGATGTAACTTGTGTTTCAAACTAGGCTAAGCAACAATATTCTCTTATAATATATATTTTTTAATGCTCCATTTCAAAAAACATGTTGCACTCTTGAGAGATTTTTTCAAGTAGATCACATACCTTTAATATGCTCCCACATTTTCATACGTAGCTACAAGTGTAACTGTAAGTACAACATCTTGACAAAATACCTTTATCTTTTATGTTTGATAGACGTTCATACCCTGTTCATGAGCTTGCACTTTAGTATAGACCAGGAGATGCTAAAAGTGGTGGATTTTCAATAGGTCCATTCTATACATACCTACAACCGTGACAACCTATCAGAAGGCATTAGCGGAGGTGTTTATTTGAGGAACCCAAAACCCCTTCAAGTGCACCAGTTTGTGAACAAACTACAAATCGATGTATTCCATGAAGAAAACCACGCATTTTGAGGTATCTTTTTTAAAAAAGGAGTTTCACGCAGAGGAAGAGTGAAAGAGACAAATCTTGGAGAGTCATAAGTGGGATAGTAGGGAGGGACACTTCCAACCACACTTCACATGTCATGTATGTCACCACCTGCAGCTGCAAGACTTGACACTTTTTCCCTTATTAAACACGTGTCCACTTTCCTTCATTCTAGCTCCACCAAATCCTAATTAATCATCCCCAACATTTCTCTCTCTCTCTTTATCAACTAACTTTATTTAATAGTTGGCACTACAGTCACTATAAGTTGACTATCAACATGCACATTACACCATACTAGTGTAATTTCTATTACTATAAATGAAATCCTTATAAATAGACACTATAGGATGAGGGATTTCTAGATCCTCATAAAATAAGGACAAAATTCAGCATAATTTGTACCACAATTAATAATTTGACCAAACACTTCATAAAATGTGAAAAAAAATGGTCTATAAGAATATTCTAAAAAAGAGATATTTATGACAAAATGTAATGTAACAATTCCAATTGAATACCTACGGTTCAAAAATTGTTATATTTTACATCTCTTTATTGTATGCAATAGTAAAACATTGGGCGGAGCTATAATATAACATGATTCAATATCCCTTAATAGTGTACTTTAGAGATAAAATTGAGGATTTGGCTCAAAATAAATGCATATGGGCCGCCACCATCTCTCATGTTTGTATGTTGAGTTATTTAAGTTAAAATGTAAATGAATATTTCATTTTTATTTCCAATTTGTGCTAGCTAATAATGTGTAGTGTCCACTCCTCTTCGACATTTATCTTACTAGGATTTTTGCTTACTTTAATGTCGAATGTGCGAGCTAATAATGTGGAATTTGTTATCATATTTGATCAGTAGACATGAATAGATATACATTATTATATTTGATTAGTATTTTGTTAGACATTATAGCTATTTTGATTATGGAAATGTGGTGACTCATAGTGTGAATTATATGCATGCATTAACATTTCAGTATTTGACGATGGTGTAGAGTTACTACAATATATATGTACTAACACATTGGATTTTGATACATAGATTTTGTTAGACGATCTAGTTATTCTTGTGATCTTATTGGTAATTGATTAAATGATAGAATTGAAATATTTTGAAATTGTGAGTAATTGGTCAAATTGCCTACTTTTAGTTATTATTTAGTTATGTTATTTGATGATGTGAATTGATATGTATATGTACATTTTATTTTTTTGATGTCATTGATATCATCATGACGCCAGAGAGGTGTTGTTTTGATTTTGCAAGAATTTTAAACACAACAAACAAAAGTGGATAAGAGATCAACACTGAAGGAATTTTGGGTACTGGCAACAGGTCACCTTGGTGACTTGTATTTAGTGTATGTTGTTATGTTGTTGATAAATTGTTAGGAAGTTCCCATTGGGGAGTGGCCTCAAATGTGATCTTGGGTAAATGTGTTATTTTCCTTTTTCACTTTAATTATTTTTTGAGTATGTGATTTGTTATTGTAATGTGATTCACTTTATTATTGTTAGTGAATGTTCTCTATTTAAGCTAAGTAATCTTATAGACTTATTAATTGAAGTAATTTGGGATGTGACCAAGGGTATTTAATTTTTCAATATTTTCCTTGATTTTCTTATGGATTTGAAATTATTGTATTGGTTTTAGTGTTGTTTATTCAACCTTGCATGTCAAACTCGGATTTTGGCTTTATGGCTATTTTTGGAGGCTTGTGGGACAAGTTAAGATTGTCCCAAAGTTATTAAATTCACCTAACAAATATACCTATGGGGTAAGGGGTTAAAATTAGGCCCCATTATGTGTTTTAGAAGATAAAAAGGTTATATTATTGTACCTTCTTACCTGAGCTTTTAATTTTGTCCTTTGGGGTATAGGTTTTGGTTTGTGTATGTAAGGAGAATTGGTAATTTCTCACCCACTAAATTATATAGCTTTGGGTTTGGGGTTTGACCATGTGATGTGGACTTGAGGAGAAGTGATGTCACAACCTACATGGAACCACCTCACCCTCCTCTCCTCTTTTTATATTTATTCAATTTTTTTTATGGTTTTGCGATTTCATGTTTTATTTTCACTCTTTCATTTTGGAGGAGCTTGCTTTTAAATCCTTTTTTGGAAGCTTAAAAGATTGGTTTGTGTTTTTTTTGGACTTGGAAAAGATTATAGCTTTTGCTTGTGGATTGAATAATCTTGCAATGGAAAGGAAGGGACTTCACCTATGTATTTTATTTATATTTTTTGTGGAAATGGTTGTAAATGGATTATTGTTATATGTTTTGGTTTTGGGGATAGAATGGCCTTCAGGTTGTGTAGGAGAAAGAGAATGGGATATATATAGAGGGAGGGATAAGATTTTATGTTATTATTTTGAAGGGAGTTTGGGTTGGGTGTCCGACCTTGTGGTAATAAGAATTTTTTGTATTTATGTTTATATATTTTGAGGGAGAGATAAGATTTTGTGTGATAATAAGAGAAATTGAGGTACAAATAAAAGTTTGGTTATGGTTGTATGAATGAAGTTTTGTAGGCACTTAAGGTGGGCACTTAACCCATTGGGAGGCATAAGTGAATCCCCATGTTTCTTCTTGATAGCAGGAGATAAAATAGATTTATCAATGTTTATTCAATGTGTATATAAAAGATTGGACAAGAAGAATATAAAACAACGGAACGGTTACACAAGGCAGGGATGGTTGAGGAGTAACCATATGCAGCGTAGGATGTATTAAATTAAGCTAACATTCCCCTCCTTAAGACATTGTTCCTACATATGTACCCCATAAACAAATCAAACTTCACCTTACCGAGAGGCTTGGTGAGAATATCTGGAACCTGAAAATCAATATAGCAGTACTGGAGCTGAATTTGGTGGTTCAAGACTTGTAAATGAATGTAGTGACATTTGACCTCAATATGCTTTGTTCATTCATGAAAAACAAGATTCTTTACAAGCTTCAACATACCTTTATTGTCGCAGTGAATGATGGGAGGTTTCTATTCAGGAGTCCCTATATCTACAAGAATGCGACGCAACCAAATCGCTTCGCACACAGCTCCTCGTGTGGTGTGGTATTCAGCCTCTATGGATGAGAGAGAAACAACAGTTTGCTTCTTGCTAATCCATGAGATAGGTCTAGATCTGAGATGAAAAACATACCCTGAAGTGGATTTCCTGTCATCAACGGATCCTGCATAGTCTGATTCTATATATCCCTGTAAGAAGAACTGAGTGTTCTTCTAATACTCCAGACCAAAGTCAACTGTACCTTGGACATATCTCAACACATGTTTTGCTACTATCTAATGACATTTCTTCGGCTCCTACATAAATCTGGTGAGATAGCTGAGTGCAAAGCAAATATCTGGCCTGGTATAAGTCAAGTAAATGAGACTCCCCACAAGTTTCTTGTAGTGAGTGCCATCTACCTACGGTGAATCCTGTAATCTAGATAATTGCAAACCTTTTTCCATAGGCATGGACATTGGTTTACTATCTGACATTCCATACTTCTCTAGGAGTTTCTTGGCATATTTCATCTGGGAGACGAAGATATGATTCTTCTTCTTCTATATCTCTAAGCCAAGACAGTAGTGAAGTAGCCCCAAATCGGTCATGTCGAAGGATTTCTTTAGATCATTCTTAACATCATCCACAAGATTGTCAGAACTTCCTGTTATAACAAGATCATCTACGTACAAAACCAGAATAACAATCTTTGTTCCTACCTTCTTGATATACAAATTTGTATCTGAGGGGCTACGAGTGAATCCATGCTGTAAAAGGTGATCATCAATTTTTATATACCATGCCCTAGGTGCTTGTTTGAGTCCATAAAGTGACTTTATTAAAAGACATACCTTGTGTGGTTGATGCTCATCTACAAACCCTTCATGTTCGGCCATGTATACTTCTTCTTTGAGATCACTGTTTAGAAAATCACTCTTGACATCCATCTATTGAAGTTTCCCTCCATTTTGTGCTGCCAGTGCATAGACAACTCTGATGGTTTTGATCTTCGCTGTGGGTGCAAATGTCTCGTCATATTCAATTCCTTCTTGCTAAGCATAACCCTTTGCAATAAGTCATGCTTTGTGTTTTTTGATTGAACCATCTACCTTATATTTTGTTTTGAAAATCCATTTGTAGCCAATGGATTTCTTACATGGAGGTAGATCGACAAGTTCCCACATCTGATTCTGATGTAGGGAATCATATTAAACATTCATAGCCTATTTCCATTGCGGTTTTTCTAATGCCTCACTAACAGTGTCACGTTTGGTGCTATCAACAACTGAACTCATGAGTGCAAAATTTACCTCATTTTTGGCTTGACTTCATGTTTTGACTCCCGTAGAAGTGCTCGTAAGTGAGTTGAGGTGTGCATCCCCAATAGTATTCTAGACCCATTTCAGATGTTGGTGTTGTTGTTGCTGATGTGAAGATGTGTTTTCTAGTGTGCCTAGATCAATGAATAAGTCTCCACTTAGCTCTTCTTCTCTCTGAGAAGAATCATCTTGCCCATCATCTAGATGTGTGAGAAAACTATGTGATGAGGTCGGTATTAGATCTCCATTGTGTGGCAGAGAGTCAAAGGATGACTCATCACACACCACATATCGACTCTCGTAGATTTTCTTCATCTCAGGATCCATGAGACGATATACCTTTAAGGTAGTACTATACCCCAAGAAAAGACATGGCAGTGTCTTTGCATCAATCTTCTTCCTTTTCTCATCTGGAACATGCATATATGCAGTACAACCAAAAACTCTCAAATGATAGATAGAAGGTTTACGACCAGTCCATACCTCTTCCAGTGTCTTGTTCTACAAGATCTTTGTGGGTGCCCGTTGAGTAGATACACTGATGTCTAGACTGCTTCTTCCCAAAAATGATCCTCCAAATTGGCGGTGGAGAGCATACAACGAGCCATCTCCATGACATTCCTATTGTGTCACTCAGAAATCCCATTCTATTGGGGTGTGTAGGGTGCAGTCAGATGTTGTTGAATGCCATGCTACTTCAGGTATGCTAAGAACTTCTTTGATACAAATTCCCCCCCACGATCTGAGTGGAGGAGAAGGAGAGGCTTCCCAGACTACCTGGTGGCTTGTTGGTAAAAGGTTTGGAAATTTTCAAATGCCTCATTCTTCTTCCGTAGGAATTATACCCACATTTTCTGTGAGTAATCATCAATGATGAGCTGGAAGTATTCAAAACCTTGGAAGCTAGCTGGCAGGGGTCTACACAGATCGATGTGTATAACCTGAAGATGCTCCATAGAATGATAAGAGCTCTATTTGAACGGACCTCTGTGTTGTTTTCCCGCAAGAAATCCTGACCAAATAGGTAAGGAATGGGAGAGTGGAGGAAGCCCTCTTACCATTTCCTTGGCATTGAGCTGATGCAGAGCCCCAACAGAAAGATTACCATATCAAAAGTGCCATAGTGTAGTGGAATTCACCGTTGAAGCAGAGGGAGCAATGTTAGATGAAGTGACCACATCCAGTGCAAAAATATGGCCCTTCATAAATGCTTGAGCAATAACTTTGTCTCCCTGGGAAATGATGTAGGACTTGACCCCTTTCTGAACAAAGAATTCGACCCGCATTCGATGATTAAGAAGATAACTCATAGATAAGAGATTTGAGGTCAAACCTGGAACATATAGCACCTTCGTGAGTGTACATATTCATGTCCCAAGAGGAATGATGACATCACCAATCCCCGTCACAATATACTCCTGATTATCTATGATGGTGATCTGATCTCTAGTGGGACGGTCACTCAGGGTATCGAACAACTTCTTATTGTCAGTCATGTGTTTGTTAGCACCCGAATCAATCAACTAGACACTTTTTGACTACTGCGAACTCTGCGAGACTAGGACAATGTCTAGATGAGTTTTGTCTAGAACCTCTTCATCAGAGGAGGCATCCTGCTGAGCAGCAATATGACCCTTCTTCCTCTAATTACGAGCACACCATTGGGATTTCTTGGAATATCCTTGTACATAAGTGCTCTCTTAACCAGATTTCCCATGCGTTCGACCATTGTAATAACAGTTCGCAGTCATGTGCATATTCATGGAGAAAATGTGGCACCATCAATCCACCTTGTTGTTCTACTGCTTCTAGGGTGGCCGTTGTGGTGGCCGCTGAGAATGTTACTGCTGTGGATGTTGCTTCTGATTCTAGTGGGCTGACTGCCCTTTCCGAGGCTTGTTGCTATGCTTTTGCCTCATGATGAGAGCCTTGTCTTCGAAGGATTCTCGACCACATGCCACAAGAAGTATTCGACTGATTGGCCATCATGCATACTCATCGTGTGAAGCTTTGTATGAATATGTAGCATCGTCATCAGATTCTTGGCTTCATAGATGGTACACAATGTGGCCCATACCATAGAGGAAGTGGTTACTTCCCGAATGTGAGGTTGAACCTCATCAGAAAGGCTCATAGTGATAAGCATTAATGCTTTTGCATCTGCCTTTTCATACTTAACCAACATATCAACATCTATGGGAGGGGCGTTCATGCCAAAAATGATCCCCCAAAGATCTTCAAACTGAAGAATCATTCGCATCTTTGTTTTCCATGCGGTGAAATTTAGCCCTTTTAGCAACTAGGCATTTGACAACAAAATGTGAGGTGCAAACATTTATAAAAAAATTATAATTGTATTTTATTTATTGATTGTTCAAAAATAGTTACAAATGCATACTGAAGGAACCTCTCACAAATATGGGCTCTATAAGTTTGTGCAGTGATACATGGACACTATTGTTTGCATTCTACTGTGAGCTCATCATCTACATCATAGCCACACTCCAAGTTTTCACGGTTTCGAAATTCTTGACAACACACATCGAACGAGAAATAGTCAAACAATACTTAACACACCAATTCATCAAATAATAAGTTACCAGTATTCAGCAACTGATCATTGAGCAAGGAAAAATATATGCAGGTGGTGTCCTGTTGGGCTCTCAGAGGTGACTCAGTGGAACGATTTCTCACAACAATCTCCGCATCGAAAATGTGCAACATGTACATGGCGAGGTAATCTGGATTAGCCTCCACAAGCCATATTTACCCTCTCTTGCCAAGCTCTTCACGCTGTAGGTTTTGATGATGCTAGGCTCCTCACGCGGGGCAGACTGAGCAGACATTTCCACGCTTAGGAAGACAAGATAAAACTTGGTTGGGTGTGTTTTTATTTTCTCCAGGCAGGGTTGCAGGTCTCAGACGGTCTCCAGCCTCCTCATTTCTTCCACGCTTCTCCTTTTGTTTTGATGCCATTGTTGGTTTCCCAGGCTATGGTCGCACTTGCTGCGTAACAGGTGTGTAGGCTTGGTATTGGTGGATTACCAACCCAAAATTACATGCATGCTTGGTGTTGGCTACTCCTTCCTTGGTGGTGCTTTCTCATGGCTCACCAACACTCCATGCCAAGCTTCTACCCACACGGCTCACACAAACCTCCACCCACAACACAAGACCTTTACGGGATTTGATACCAATGATAGCAGGAGATAAAATAGATTTATTCAATGTGTATACAAAACAACAGAAAAGAAGAATATTAAACAACAAAACAGTTACACAAGGCAGGGATGGTTAAGGAGTAACCATACACAACATAGGATGTATTAAATTAAGCTAACACTTCTCTCCCTCTCTTGGCTTAGATATTGATTCTTTGTGTTTATGAAAAGTGTAGATTTGTTGTGATTATTGTATTTAAAGTTTCCTTGGTTGCTTTATACCTCCTATTGCTTATTTTTTGGGGCTCAAGGGCCAATGAGGAGGATGGATTCTCCTCCTCGTTGGATTATAGGTTGGGTGGAGAGTGTTTCCTACTCCCCTTATTTTTTGTTGTGATTAAATTTTGGATAAATGGAGGAGTTCAAATTGCCAACTTGGAAAGAGTTGTTTTTTGGAAGATCAAAAGAAAAATAAATAGTTATTTTTGTAAAATTTAGCCATGTTGTTTAAAATAAAGTGGAAGGACTGTCTACTCTTGCATTTTAAAAGAGATTCATGTAAATTGTATTATTAAATTATGTCATGAAACAGATTGAAGAAATACTCTTAAAAGTTGTAATTGTTGAATATGTATTACTTGAAATCTGAATTGTATCAAAGTTTCTTGTGATTTCATCTTGAAAAATATTGGTGTATGTAATTTTAAAATGTATGGAAATATATTATTTCTCTTGATATAGATATCATTTTTATTCTGAAGAGGAAATGAACTTGCATTCAGAAAATGCTTAAATTCCTTCTCTCTATGAAGGTCAATTTTATCTCGGTGAAAAGATACACCTCATTTTATTGTAAAAGCTAGTATGTTGGGATGTTGAAATCATAGTCAAATATTAAACAATGTGATAAGTAGAGGATATATATATTTAATGTTTTTAAACAATGTACATATCCTCCTTATTAATTGATTTGGGTTGGATAAGAAAATATATTAGTTTCCTACCATCCCACATAGATGAATAGAAAGAATATTGTAACTACTCATCTTATATTTTACTATATAAATTCAATAAAATTAACAACATTTGTTTTTCTTTCTAAAAAGATGATATTTCTTAATATGAATTGCGTAACAATAGATTCACTTTGTTAGGAAAATTATTGTTGCTCAAATTTCTCAATTAACTTCCTTTACTTCCTCGCATTGCTAACTAAATGTGTTACTATACGTTGCCTATCGACGTGCACATTGCACCCCAATGGTGAAATTTCTATTATTTTAAATGATATTGTTATGTGATGCACACATTATCACAACCAAATACAACATACATAACAACAGGATAATTATTTTTTTGGGCTAACATTGCTTTATACATAACATCACATAGGATCACTTAGGATAATGTATAGCACATGAGATGTTTGTGTAACCATGGACCCACATACAAAACATGCCGCAAGAAGTATTCGACTGATTGGCCTGTTATCACCGAATCACAGCACCCCTTTACATATACAAGTGCGTATACTTGAACTCACGGTGTGATTGAATAACATGGGTACTATCTCCAAGTTGTGGGACTTGCTACTTGAGATAGACCTCCAAAGCAAGCTGGTTCTTTCTCCTAAACTACCTGCCACAATCTACTCTAATGCAGGATAAGCTAACTGTTCTAATCTAAATTTCTAAGGGACCAGGGAAAGAGAATACATAAAATGAAAGCTTACACTAAAGCGGTGATACACCAGAAAAGGAGGATGGGAGAGTAGTCTCCAAATGTGTGAAATACAGAGGCAAAGTGCACACTAGAAGAGGTGATGACAGTTCTCCATAATCTAGCAAAATGCATTCACAGTAATATTTCAAGCACACACAATGATAATGAATTCCTGCAAGAACATAATAATAGACACAATATTCTTGTAGAGAGATAAAAGGGGCAAGAAGAATGCAGAAAACACAGCAGGGGAAGATACATCCACAAACTTGTATTTTATTGCTTCCTGGTATGCACAGTTCAGTCTATTACAAGATAAGGGCCTGGATCACCATGCAAGGAGTCCAATACAAGGGCCTGCAACACACTGGCTTCACAAAGCTATTTTGGTAGAGCTTTGCTACCCAAAAACTCTCTGCTTTACAATGAGCCCAACACTCCAATTTATAGAAAAATTGAGAAGAGAGAGAGAGGGGAAAATGGAAATCCCGAAATCTGTCCCTCAACCACCTGTAAGAGGCATTAAATTGAGTGAAATGATTATAAATTACTTGAAAAAGGCTCCCCATACTGTCCCATGTGCTGCAGCAGAGAAAGAATGATGACCATGCCTCTTAAATGCACTCCCAGCTACCAAATAAAACACTGTTCTGAACCCGATCACGTTTTCTTAAAAAAATCAATCAATATCTCATCAAATCCTAAATTTATTGAATTTTTTGCGTTGGTCTCGGAGCCACGATTCCAACGGTACCAATTTTGTGCGATTTCGTTGAGAAATGCAAAAGTTATGCCCTTCTGAGTGCCGGCAGCTATTTTGGGTCTGGCAGGCGTTTTCTGTCATTTTACGGCAATGAGCACTAACTGACTGGAGCCAAATATATTTCTCTTATTTAAATATATCTACCCTCATTAAAAATAAATTCCAATTTTGTGAAAATCGGAGCTCGGAGTCAAAAGTTATGGCCGTTTGAAGTTCCATGGGCCAAACGTTGACTTTTCTTCTCTGTCTTCGGCTGCTTCGGCTTTTCGCATCCCACGTGTCCCTTTGTCCCAAATGTCCCAGTGCTACGCGGAAAAAATTCTCCCGAACCACCCGAAATGGGCTTCCATGTCCCTTTTATGCCTGTGACACGTGGCGTGATCTTATTGGCTTTCGGCTCCTTCGGCTATCCGCGTCCCGTGTGTCCCTTTGTCCCACTTGTCCTGGACTGAAGTTCCCTGTTTCGGCTGAACCAGCCGATTCACGTCCACCGCGTACTCTTGTCCCGCTTGTCCCAAACTGTTTGGGACAAATTTTTCTGATTCGCCTGGTTCGGCCGGTTCGCGTACTTTTGTCCCAACTGTCTCGGTTCCTTAAGTTCTCATTTCGGCCGATCCGGCCGGTTCGCGTACTAATCGCCCAAATGTCCCAGATTGCCTGTTTCAACAGTTAGTTAAAATTTTTCACTTTTCGGCCAGTTCGGATTTCCACGTCCCGCGCGTACCTTTGTCCCAAATGTCCCAAATGTTGCGCAGACCGCCTGGCGGCCTTTCGGTCAGTTCGCGCCCAGATGTCCCTCATGTCCCGACTATTGCGAGGACAAGGACTTAGCCATTTTTCATGATTTTTCCTGGCCCGAACTTGTTTGTGCAATTTTTTCACATTTTTTAAAAAATTTGGGTTTTCCTCTTGGACAGAAGAGTTAGAAAGAACCCGAGGGGACCCCAGAAACATGATTTTTCCCTTGAATCAATATAATTGCTTGGGACTAAAGAATTTGATGCATGTTATCAAAATTACCTTTAGGGGTGAATTTTGGATAACATGGCCATCATGCATACTCATCGTGTGAAGCTTTGTATGAATATGTAGCATCACCATCAGATTCTTGGCTTCATAGATGGTACACAATGCGGCCCATACCATAGAGGAAGTGGTTACTTCCCGAATGTGAGGTTGAACCTCATCAGAAAGGCTCATAGTGATAAGCATTAATGCTTTTGCATCTACCTTTTCATACTTAACCAACATATCAACATCTATGGGAGGGGCACTCCTGCCAAAAATGATCCCCCTAAGATCTTCAAACTGAAGAAGCATTCGCATCTTGGTTTTCCATACGGTGAAATTTATCCCTTTTAGCAACTGGGCATTTGACAACAAAATGTGAGGTGCAAACATTTATAAAAAACTCATAATTGTATTTTATTTATTGATTGTTCAAAATTAGTTACAAACACATACTGAAGGAACCTCTCACAAATATGGGCTCTATAAGTTTGTGCAGTGATACGTGGACACCGTTGTATGCATTCTACTGTGAGCTCATCATCTACATCATAGCCACACTCCAATTCTTCACGGTTTTGACATGCTTGACAACACACATCGAACGAGAAATAGTCAAACAATACTTAACGCACCAATTCGTCAAATAATAAGTTACCAGTATTCAGCAACTCATTGAGCAAGGAAAACTATATGCAGGTGGTGTCCTGTTGGGCTCTCAGAGGTGACTCAGTGGAACAATTGCTCGCAACAATCTCTGTATCGAAAATGTGCAACATGTACGTGGCGAGGTAATCTAGATTAGCCTCCACACGCCATACTTAGCCTCTCTTGCCAAGCTCTTCACGCTGTAGGTTTTGATGATGCCAGGCTCCTCACGCAGGGCAGACTGAGTGGACACTTCCATGCTCAGGAAGACAAGATAAAACTTGGTTGGGTGTGTTTTTATTTTCTCCACGCAGGGCTGCAGGTCTCAGATGGTCTCCAGCCTCCTCGTTTCTTCCATGCTTCTCCTTTTGTTTTGATGCCATTGTTGGTTTTACAGGCTATGGTCGCCCTTGATGCGTAACAGGTGTGCAGGTTTTATATTGGTGGCTTACCAACCCAAAACTACATCCATGCCTGGTGTTGCCTACTCCTTCCTTGGCGGTGCTTTCTCATGGCTCACCAACACTCCATGCTAGGCTTCTACCCACATGGCTCACACAAACCTCCACGCACAACACAAGACCTTTACGGGATCTGATACCAATGATAGCAGGAGATAAAATAGATTTATTCAATGTGTATACAAAACAACAGAAAAGAAGAATATTAAACAACAAAACAGTTATACAAGGCAGGGATGGTTAAGGAGTAACCATACGCAACATAGGATGTATTAAATTAAGCTAACACTTCTCTCCCTCTCTTGGCTTAGATATTGATTCTTTGTGTTTATGAAAAGTGTAGATTTGTTGTGATTTTTGTATTGTGATTATTGTATTTAAAGTTTCCTTGGTTGCTTTATACCTCCTATTGCTTATATTTTGAGGCTCAGGGGCCAATGAGGAGGATGGATTCTCCTCCTCACTGGATTATAGGTTGGGTGGAGAGTGTTTCCTACTCCCCTTATTTTTTTTTGTGATTGAATTTTGGATAAATGGAGGAGTTCAAATTGGCAACTTGGAAAGAGTTTTTTTTTGGAAGATCAAAAGAAAAATAAATAGTTATTTTTGTAAAATTTAGCCATGTTGTTTAAAATAAAGTGGAAGGATTGTCTACTCTTGCATTTTAAAAGAGATTCATGTAAATTGTATTATTAAATTATGTCATGAAACAGATTGAAGAAATACTCTTAAAAGTTGTAATTGTTGAATATGTATTACTTGAAATCTGAAATGTATCAAAGTTTCTTGTGATTTCATCTTGAAAAATATTGGTGTTTGTATTGGAAAAATGTATGGAAATATATTATTTCTCTTGATATAGATTTCATTTTTATTCTGAAGAGGAAATGAAATTGCATTCAGAAAATGGTTAAATTCCTTCTCTCTATGAAGGTCAATTTTATCTCAGTGAAAAGATACACCTCATTTTATTGTAAAAGCTAGTATGTTGGGATGTTGAAATCATAGTCAAATATTAAACAATGTGATAAGTAGAGGATATATATATTTAATGTTTTTAAACAATGTACATATCCTCCTTATTAATTGATTTGGGTTGGATAAGAAAATATATTAGTTTCCTACCATCCCACATAGATGAATAGATAGAAAATTGTAACTACTCGTCTTATATTTTACTATATAAATTCAATAAAATTAACATCATTTGTTTTTCTTTCTAAAAAGATGATATTTCTTAGTATGAATTGCATAACAATAGATTCACTTTCTTAGGCAAATTATTATTGCTCAAATTTCTCAATTAACTTCCTTTACTTCCTCGCATTGCTAACTAAATGTGTTACTATACATTGCCTATCAACGAGCACATTGCACCCCAATGGTGAAATTTCTATTATTATAAATGATATTGTTATGTGATGCACACATTTTCACACCAAAATACAACATACATAACAACAGGATAATTATTTTTTTGGGCTAACATTGCTTTATACATAACATCACATAGGATCACTTAGGATAATGTAAAACACATGAGATGTTTGTGTAACCATGGACCCACATACAAAACATGAAACAAATGATGCACATAAAATCCACATGTTGAAAAATGAAAAGTTACAATAATGACCCATGACAAGATACACTTACTCACAGGAACTTCCCACAACACATCCTTATTCATTTCTGAAATATTTATTTCAATCCTATTTTTATTAATTTATTATAATTGTCTAAAGAACACATAACATGGGACCCTACGTTCCTTTACAACGAGGTTAGATGTTTTTGGTTAACATTTCACCTATAGTGGTTTCTTTAGAATTCTCTCATTTCTCTTGTGAAAATAAAATTATATAGCATGATTGTGATTAGGAACATAGATACACACAAGCACCTTCTTATATTTGACTTAAGGACTTTTTTGAAACAGTCTAGTTTACTTGGTTTGTAAAAATAATCTCATTACAAGGAGGATAAATCACTAAGAAAAAGGAAGGTTACTATTTCAATAGAACACCAATCCCGAGTTCATTTCATATCGTTGTTTGATATTGAAAATAAACTCTTTTCAACTTCAAGTTATTACAACTGTTAGTGTAGATTCACAGCACCCCTGGATGTTGATCAGATTTCTAGGTTGATCATACTAGCATCCAGTGTGATTGCACAACATGGAATGCTTTCTCTAAGTGTGGGACTTGCATAAATGAGAAAGGAATCTCCAGAGAAGGCTGGTTCCTTTTCCTAAACTACCTGCCACAAGCTATTCCAGTGTAGGCAAGCTAATCCTAATCCTAAATCTAACCATGCCAAGGAGCAGAGAGAGAAAAAAGGGAAAAACAAAGCTCACTAAAACGTGATCACTAAGAAGGCAATTTGACATCTATCAAAACTGCCATGGAACAAGGAGAGTGAGCAATTGGAAAATGATGTACAGATCATCAATCCAGGGCCCCCTATATATTTCACGAAAATATAGATTCCTCACAGGAAAAGTCCTTTAACTAGCCAGCTCTCCCCCTGCCCCGTCGACGCCAATTGCCTCGTTCGACGCTACAGCGAGGCTACCCCGAATGCAGGCCTGGGTCAAGCAGCGCTGGTACGGGCTTGTCCCTTGCAGTCGGCCCCGAAGCGCCCAGGCGGCCTGCCTTGACGGGCGATGGCCGGGGGGGCGTGGGGCGGGAGGGGGCGGTGGACGGGGAGGAGTAGGGGGCGGGGGGGAGCGGTGAGCAATGGCAAGATGGAAGATTGCATTACAGGCCCAAGGATAGATTTCACATAGAAAAGCCAAAACTCATGCACACAGCTCCAAACCTGTTGTATGAGTATTGAAACTGCACAACCATACGTTCCTGAAGAGAGGGCAAGAAGAAAGACAAGAAAAGAACGAAGCAAGGATGGAAAAGATGCATCACGAAACATGTTTTTGTTGCTTCAGAGTGTGCACAAAACATCATTTAGGGTAAAGTTACAATAATGACCATGACAGATATTACACTTACTCACTAGGAACTTCCCACAACACATCCTATTCATTTCTGAAATATTTATTTCAATCCTATTTTTATTAATTTATTATAATTGTCTAAAGAACACATAACATGGGACCCTTCATTCCTTTACAACGAGGTTAAATGTTTTTGGTTTAACATTTCACCTATAGAGGTTTCTTTAGAATTCTCTCATTTCTCTTGTGAAATAAAATATATAGCATGATTGTGATTAGGAACATAGATACACACAAGCACCTTCTATATTTGACTTCTAAGGACTTTTTGAAAGATTCTAGTTTACTTGGTTTGTAAAATAATCTCATTACAAGGAGGATAAATCACTAAGAAAAAGGAAGGTTACTATTTCAATAGAACACCAATCCCGAGTTCATTTCATATCGTTGTTTGATACTTGAAAATACACTCTTTTCAACTTCAAGTTATTACAACTGTTAAGTGCAGATTCACAGCACCCCTGGATGTTGATCAGATTTCTAGGTTGATCATACTAGCATCCAGTGTGATTGCACAACATGGAATGCTTTCTCCAAGTGTGGGACTTCCATAAATGATAAAGGAATCTCCAGAGAAGCCTGGCTCCTATTCCTAAACTACCTGCCACAAGTTATTCCAGTGCAGGAAAGATAATCTTATCCTAATCTAACCATGCCAAGGAGACAGAGAGAGAGAAAAGGGAAAAACAGAGCCTACACTAAAACGGTGATACACCACAGAAGGAAAATGTTGAACATCTATCAAAACTGCCATGGAACAAGGAGAGGTGAGCAATGGGAAGGATGGACAGATGCATCACAGGCCCAAGGATAGATTTCACACAGAAAATGTCCCAAAAATCCATGAACACAGCTCCAAACCTGTAATGGTATTGAAACATGCACAATACTTTCAATGAAGAGAGGCAAGAAGAAAGACAAGCAAAGAACGAGCAAGGATCGACAGATGCATAACGAAACACAATTTTGTTGCTTCAGAAGTTTGCATAAAAACATCATTTTAATGGTAAAAGGAAAAAATGCCATTATAGAGAAGGGGAGGAGGTTCGAACTCCATTTTCAACCCTAGAGAAGAAAAGAAGGGAGGGCAGAGCTGAAAAGATGAACAACTTTTTTAGAAAGAAGCCCCTCCTTACAATTTATAGGAAGAATGAGAGAGGAAAGAGAGAGGAAAACCAAATCTACCCCAACCACTTCTAGGTTGCATTTAATTTATCTCATTATGGCGGTGGGTGAGAACCCTAGCAAAATTGGCAAACTGTATTTTGCATTAAATTTGGTTGTTCAAACATCAGTTCTGGCCATTACCACGCGCCAAAGACATTTCTTGATTTTCTCTTTCCAAACTGAACCAAAATGCAAGATTGACCCCGAAATCGTGTAGAGAATTTCATCATCTTTCCATTGATATAAAGAATGTGAAAATCCAAGCTCTGGATCGAAAGTTATGGCGATCTGAAGATTTAGGGAAAAAAAAAACAGGCCAAAACGGATCGGCTGGAAAATATTTGAACTTTTTCTGCGCACTGCCACTTGGATGATATGTGTCGGGCTCTAATTCGTTAGCGGGTTCATCCTCTGAAAATTCCTTTCGGGCTCTTAAACTTGGACACGTGGCACTATTTTATTGGTTCGGGCCTGAGGGGCGCATTTTTACCTCGCGCGAAACACTTAGCAACTTTTCAACCTTCTGACATGTGGCGCATTCTGATTCATCTGCAGGCCTCCTTGTCTCTTTTCAGCCACTTCACCTTTTCGCGTCCTACGCATCCCTCTTGTACTTTTGGCTCAGATGTCCCAAACGAAAATATCCTACTTCGGCCGATTCGGACTTCCTTGTTCCTGTTTGAGGTGAAGACACGTGGCGAGATTCCATTTATTGGCGGCTCCTTCAACTTTTCGCGTCCCTCGTGTACTTTTGGCCCAACTGTCCCGGATGAAAGTCCCCTGTTTCGACAGAATCGGTCGGTTCGTATCCTCCACGTACTTTTGGCCCAGATGTCCCAGACCATCTGGGACAAATATCTCCGAACCGCCCGAAATGGATCGACTTGCACCAAACCAGCCAATCCGCATCTCGCGCGTACTTTTGGCCCGGATGCCCTAGACCACGCAAAACAAGACTTAGGCAATTTTTTCCCTCTTTCGACCGATTCGGATTTTTCGCGTCCCACGCATCCCGATGTCCCAACTGTCCAGCAGACCGCCTGGACTAGGACTTAGCTGATTTTCTTCATTTTTTCGGCCCCCAAGCTTGGTACAACGAACCTCAGTACGACCTGAACCCTTCAAACCCGAAATGCCTCAAAACAGTCCTGCAACCATATTTTTGCATTTTTTTCATTTTTTCTAACTCATTGGGATTTCTTCTTGGATGGGAGAGTTAGAAAAAAGCCGAGGGGACCTCGGAAAACATGATTTTGGGCCTTGAATCAGTCTACTTTCTTGGGACTGAATAAGCTGATGCATGTTATCAAAATTACCCTAGGGGGTGAATTTTGGATAACAATTTGGTGACTCAGTGGGGTCATCTACCTGCTGGATGAAGTTACCAATTGCCTGAAGCATCCATTGGGCATGGAGTCATGAGTTATAACCTGGAAACTGATCTAAATTTTGAAAACCTCCTCTCTGAGCCACTTGGAAACCCACTGAAATGGAGTCCGTTCTCACCAAAATGCCACTGAAATGGACTATGCAAGAGCAAAACCAGCACCACAAAAACTATGTACAGAACTAAAAATCATACATGCTCCAAATGAAACATGCAGAGTGTGCACAAGCACTTCTTCTGCTAAAAGAAAACCTATCTACTCTACTCTAACTGGAAGCAAAGGCAAGCTAAACAAACCCTGCAACTGGTTGTGTCAAAATAGCTTCGTTTCTTCAAAATTGGTAACCATGCAACTGATTTGGCATTGAACATGGCTGGTTGGATGAATGGAAAATCAACAAGAAGCTGGTCTTCCACCCAAATCATCAAGGTATCAGGTGAAGGAAAATTCAATACCTCTTTTAGTTGTTCTGCATTTGGATTGGAGAGGTATGACAGTTGATCCTTGGTTCTTTGTAGCTCATCCTCATGCTTAGGAGCAAGCATGACTAGTTGTGACTTCTCCTTTGGTTCCAATGAAGCCAAATACCTGATTGGGCAAGGTATGGTCCTTTGAGTATGCCCATTTCCCTGATTTTCAACTCCAAAAATGGAGTCTTCTTGTAGACCTTCTTGAATGGATAGTGTGGAAGCAATGGTAGAATCTTTGTGCCCTTTCTCTTCCTCTAATGAAGAGCATGAAAGATTAAAATCTTCCAATCTTGGTTCCAAAGAGCTGGTATAAGATGCAGGCTGCTGCAAATGAATGCTCTCCTTCATGACAGCAGGCTCAAGTATTTGGGACGTGGAAGATGAAAAAGAGAATGGTGGAAACTCAACTGGTTCCTCTTTATCAAAACAGTCCTCCAAATCTGACAGATACACTACCTCATGGTTGTCCTGCTGCAAATGCTCCACTTCCTCCATGGTGTCTTCTTGATCTGTAACTTGACCACCATGGTTTCTTTCACCCTCCAACATTGAGTTTGAGAGATCAAACTCCTCTTCAGTACTAGAACTTGAGAGAGGTGAAGTAGAAAGAAGAACTGAAGGTTCTCCTGTAGCCTACTTTGTGCTCAAAGCCCTTGGATCTGCAATTTTCTCCTCCACAACTAGAATGTGCTCCTCTTATTTTGGATTTGGAGCAGCTTCTTCCTCCTCTACTACTTGAAGGAAATCTTGCTCTTGATAGAACTCTTCTTCTAGCATGAAGTTTGTCAAGTCAAACTCTTCAATCTGCTGCTCTAGAGGACAAGTTGGGACTGTAAGATCTTCTTCTGAGCTTTCTTCCTCTATGGCTGATTGTGCAACTTGAATTGAATCAGCATTCCCTTCAAATATAGTGCCAACATGGACACTACTTTCTGAGCAAATTGACTGTTGATCTAGCTTCCTCTTTTTGCTCTCTCCTGCTGCAACAAAATCAGTCTTAACCACCACCTGTTCTCCAACTCCAACCTCTTCTAAGGCTTAACCATTAAGGGGATCTTTGTCATCCCAAATTTGGCAGCCCAAACCCTCAAGTTGTCTGTCATTTCTTTTCTGTTGGGCTCCTCTTCTTGCTGTCCTTCATGGCCGATTTTGCAATTTCTTCTTCCCCACATGGAATTGGGAATGCAAGAGGAGGGATGGGTTGTAACTCAATTGATTTGGCAATTTTTTGTGGTGGTAGAGGAGGTGAAACCTCTTGTTTCTTTGAGGGAGAGTGTATTTCTTTTAGCTCTTGTGGAGGGGATGACTGTTTGGAAGGAAAAAGGAAAGAAGAATTGAGGTGTGGTGGAAGACTGAGAGGTGGAGACATGGAATCAACATTTGGGACAGCAGATGGGGAGTTTAGAATTTGTAATTCCAAATGAGATGATGCTGCTTGAGTAATGGGAAGAGAAAAACTAGATGATGGTGTATAAATTACCCATTGACAAGGTTGTTCAACAACAAGTGTATAGGCCTCTATTTCTGCTTGTCCATTGTGCAAGTTGGGGCAGCATCTTCATCATGAAGTCCAGCTTCTCCTGAGGGCTGAAGTGTCTTGGAAAAGGGACTCCCCATGGACAAGGAGTCCTGCAACCAATTCTGAAAGCTCTCATTTGAGTTGTTCTCTGGACTACACCATCTTTACCTCCATCTTTTGGATTTTTTCCAACAGACCAGCATCTTGCATCTAATTGTCTTCATTATATGCATACTCTTGCTCTTGGAAAGCTCCATAGCCAAAATGATTTTGGAATTGCTGCTCATATGGGTATGCATGCTGATTTTGAATTTGTTCAAAATGCTGATTTGGAGGATTTAAAAAACATGTTGGAGGTGGGAAACATTGCTGCTGTTGTTGAAAATGTGAATTCCATGATGGAAATGAAGTCATGATTGCACAACTTCATGGAATGGAAAAGAATGAAAGAGATGGAAAGAAATATGGATGGAAATGGATGGAAAATGGGTCTGTAACTTCAGAAATGGGTTGCTGATCAGATGGAGTCGCCAGATGTGTTTGCAAGTGCCTCCAAAGGTTGAAATATTCACTGGAACACACCAACTTGCAAAAGATGAAGTGGAAGACCTCTAATGTCCCACCGGGCATGCCAAAACTATTAGTGCAGATTCACAGCACCCATGGATGTTCATCAAATTTCTAATTTGATCATACTAGCATCCAGTGTGATTGCACAACATGGAATCCTTTCTCCAAGTGTGGGACTTGCAAAAATGAGAAAGGAATCTCCAGAGAAGGCTGGTTCCTATTCCTAAACTACCTGCCACAAGCTATTCCAGTGCGGCAAGCTAATCTAGTCCTAATCTAACCATGCCAAGGAGACAGAGAGAGAGAGAGAGAAAAGGGAAAAACAAAGCCTACACTAAAACGATGATACACCAAAGAAGGAAAATGTTGAACATCTATCAAAACTGCCATGGAACAAGGAGAGGTGAGCAATGGAAAGGATGGATAGATGCATCACAGGCCCAAGGATAGATTTCACACAAAAAATGTCCCAAAACTCCATGAACACAGCTCCAAACTTGTAATGAGTATTAAAACATGCACAAATACTTTCAATGAAGAGAGGCAAGAAGAAAGACAAGCAAAGAACGAGCAAGGATGGATAGATGCATCACGAAACATGTTTTTGTTGCTTCAGAAGTTTGCACAAAACATCATTTTAATGGTAAAAGGAAAAAATGCCATTACAGAGAAGGGGAGGAGGTTCGAACTCCATTTTCAACCCTGGAGAAGAAAAGAAGGGAGGGCAGAGCTAAAAAGATGAACAACTTTTTTAGAAAGAAGCCCCTCCTTACAATTTATAGGAAGAATGAGAGAGGGAAGAGAGAGGAAAACCAAATCTACCCCAACCACTTCTAGGTTGCATTTAATTCATCTCATTATGGTGGTGGGTGAGAATCATAACAAAAGCGGCGAACTCTATTTTACATTAAAGCTGGTTGTTGAAACATTAGTTCTGGCCATTACCACGTGCCAGAGACGTTTCTTGATTTTCTCTCTCCAAACTGAACCAAAATGCAAGATTGAACCCATGAATCTTGTAGAGAATTTCATTAGCTTTCCATTGATATAAAGAACGTGAAAATCCGAGCTCTGGATCGAAAGTTATGGCGATCTAAGATTTAGGGAAAGAAAAAACAGGCCAAAAAGGATCGGCGGGAAAATATTTGAATTTTTTCCTGCGCACAGCCACTTGGATGACACGTGTTAGGGCTCTAATTCATCTGCGGGTTCATCCTCTAAAATTCCCTTTGGGTCCTTAAACTTGGACACATGGAACTATTTTATTGGTTCGGGCCTGAGGGGCACATTTTTACCTCGCGCCAAACACTTAGCAACTTTTCAACCTTCTGACACGTGGCATGTTTTGATTAGTCCGTGGGCCTCCTCTTCTCTTTTCGGCCACTTCACCTTTTCGCGTCCTACGCAGTCCCTCGCGTACTTTTGGCCCGGATGTCCCAAACGAAAATCTCGTGCTTCGGCCTATTCGGGCATCCTTGTTCCTGTTTGAGGTGAAGACACGTGGCGAGATTTCATTCGTTGGCGGCTCCTTTGGATTTTCACGTCCCTCTCTTACTTTTGGCCCAACTGTCTTGGACGGAAGTCCCCTGTTTCGACTGAATCGGCTGGTTCGCGTGCTCCGCATACTTTTGGCCCAGATGTCCCATACCGTCTGGGACAAATATCTCCGAACTGCCTGAAATGGACCGACTTGCGCCAAACCGGCCGATCCGCGTCCCGCACATACTTTTGGTCTGGATGGCCCAGACTGCGTGAAACAAGACTTAGGTAATTTTTTCCCTCTTTTGGCCGATTCGGATTTTTCACGTCCCACGCGTCCCGACGTCCCAACTGTCCTGCAGACCGCCTGGACTAGGACTTAGCTGATTTTCTTCATTTTTTCGGCCCCCAAGCTTGGTACAACGAACCTCAGTATGACCCAAACCCTTCAGATCTGAAATGCCTCAAAATAGTCCTACAACCATATTTTTGCATTTTTTCCATTTTTTCTAACTCGTTGGGATTTCTTCTTGGATGGGAGTGTTAGAAAAAAGCCAAGGGGACCTCGGACAACATGATTTTGGGCCTTGAATCAATCTACTTGCTCGAGACTTAATAATCTGATGCATGTTATCAAAATTACCCTGGGAGGTGAATTTTGGATAATAACAACCATGTAGGTTAACTAATTAAGTTATACCTTTCTTGATTCATGATCCATTGTTCCAATTAGGAATTCATATTTTCACAATCATATTGCGCATGGAAGGGTAAATTACACTTGTGTTCCCGTTAAATATATTTTTATTTTAATTTAAGTGATGAATTTCATATTTCAAACTACTATTTCATCATCTTAAGGATTTACTCTTAATAGCAACGAGTGAATTATATGTTGTGACCATAAATTCTACTTCCTCAGTGATCCTAGTTTTCATATATTCCTATCTACGCCAAGGGTTATACTAGCTTTTACAAGTCCAACTTGAGTGCAATTCCCTTAACTCTCAAGACATTGGCTATAATCAATGGTATCTCATTCTTAAGGCTAAATTTTATTATTTCTTTAGCATTTTTGTTTAATCCAAGTTTATGCAAAAAAAGAATGTGATCGTGCATCATATTTGGTTTTCAAATTTATTAGGTTGTTGTGTTATTCATGGAGCTCATCTTTATCACATTAATTTTATGATGACATTGGATATTTTAGTTGGTTTTGACATCTCTTGATGGTGTACCAATTTTGTAGTGGTCATTCCTTAGTTTAATCTTATTTAACCTTTTTACTAACTACATTTACATGGTTACCTTGGTTCTGTATTATCATCATTTTGGAACAAATGTAATTCCTATAACACTTATGTAACACTTAGGGATTTAAGATAAAATGAGTATGACCTCACATAAGACAACTCATTTCAATGCTCTTAGACATGGAAGTAAAAGTATATATTGAAAGAGAACTATCCAAAATAATCTTAAGCATTAAAAAATCTGCTTAAGGACCTATTTTGATTGTTTGGTAAATACACAAGTATGTCAACACATAGTCTCCACTCACATAATTTAGATCTCAGAAGAGATGAATAGAATGTACATCCACCAACTATCTTGTAAGGTTTTGGCCACCCACTAGAGTACTAAGGGAAATCACACACAATAGGGTTAAACTTATTCAAGATATGGTCATACTTGGAACACCTAGGTATGATCACTTCACTCATGCCAATATGGTAGGTTTCATAACATTTATGCACCACCTCATAAAATATCAAGGAAATTGTCCTTAATAAGACATCTTAGGTGTGAAACAAGGAGATGATTAATGAGGCCAAGGTATTTTATTAACATGATCAATATTTTATATCCTAGAAAAGTACTCAAATTGGGGAAGGAATGACAATAGGCATTATAATTCGTTCTTTTAATTTTGTTAGTTTTGATGAGAGGATATTCTACCTCAAATTTTGGGTTTTAAGGAAATAAACCAATAATTAACATTGCAAAAGATTATTTTAACATGTTTATAACATAGGTACAACCTTGAGTAAAAATTCACTTCCAATCCGACACTATAAAATATAATTACATTGGTATTCCCATTTCAAAATATACAAAGAAAAATTCTTTGAGCAACAATACATATCATTAGTCTATGGTTATACATATATATTGCATGATGAATATAACTTTGCAATGAAAAATCATTAATTACAACATATCACATCTAGAAAATTTCTCTTGTCTAGAGTACCTGCAACCAACGTTGTGTAAGTCCTAGGATAGAGTATGGACATCCCCTACACTTAAGCATAAATTACATGCATCCATCATTTCACACAATCAGAACAAACAATAAAGAGAGATAGTGATAGGGAGAGAAAGACAAAAGAGTAAGGGAAGGAGGTAAAAAATATAGTATTCATTTTCTTTTCAAATCAACATAACATCCCATATCCGATTTTCATTTGATTTCAACTCATATACATTTTGACCCATTTGTATTTTCAAAACCCAATGAATATTTTCAAAATTATCTATAGAGAGAGAAAGGGGAAGAGAGAGAAAGTATGGATTTCAGTTTCCTTTCTATTAATCATATCATAATCACCTACATTATCAAAGTTTCATTTCATTTCCAACCCATGAACATTTATAACTCATTTACATCTTTAGAACTAGTCAAAATATAAGAGTTACTTCTAGAAGGAAAAAAAAGAAGAGAGAGAAACATCATAATTTCCAAAAAACATTCATACAATAATTTAATCAACTCATACTCTAAAATGTGTGGAAACGATATGTACAAGGTTACCTGGTTAGTTAGGAGTCAAAAAAACCCTTAGAAGTTGTGTATAGCTAAAGTTTCAATTTCATGCAAGTGGGTCGAAACATCTAAAGTGCTCACAAATTGGGCCTTGAAAACAATTGTTTTAATTTTGATCACGAATTTTGACGATTCCTACTTAATCTCCCATATTTAATAATTCCTCATGTTTGAGGGAGGTTGATTACAACATGCAAAATCAAGTTGCAAACGAGACTCCGAGGTCAGTTATCGTAATTATGTTAGCAAATCTTGTTGGACAACGACCAGTGGGCCCCAAAACACACTTGCAAGACTAGTTTCTAAAGGTATTTTCAATGAAATGAAAGTGGGTTATGATTCTCTTATCAGTAGTCTAGAGGTAGGTGGTAGGGGTTTTCAATTTGGCTCAAACTTGGAAGCAACCGTAAGATGAAACTGATCACGTTTTATTAAAACACACACGTCGCACAAGTAACTGTTAAGCTAAGTGGCTTCGAAATGTGACTTTCAAGGATGATAAATAAATTCAAACGACTTGGCTAAGTAACCCCATGGTGTCCCACGTTACCAGGGGTCATGCTAGGAGTTTCATGTTTGCAGTATACTTGGGTGTGGCACTCCATGCATATGAATTTCAAGGTTTTTTAAAAAAAATGTTATAAGAGATCACATCAAGGTAATTTTTTTTTTCAATTGTTGGGATTACAATCCCTATCATTCAACATTTAATTACAAACAAATGGAAATTATGAATTGAAAATTTGGTGCAAGGAAAAAGGAAAAATCATACATGTTAATGGGTGAAGCGGTGTAAGTGAAGAGATCCATGGGTCCATTTGTTGCTTCTTTGTGCCATACAGAACACTGAGCTCTCAAAAAGAACAAGTTGGCTGAGTTTTTTAACAAGTCGGGATTGGTCAAACAATTAACAAAGCACATATCTGAGCAGAATCCTCACACAAGGAAAACTCCTTACAATCGAACTATGTAAAGTTATTAGCACAATGAGCTAGTACAAGCACTTCATTGAGCTAGCCCGACATCTCATAGCAATTGAGTTAAGTGAGTTCAAGGTTAATGTAAAGAATCATTTAGAGCCCACTAAAACAACCCATACCAAGTTATCCAAGAAGATATTGAATTGTGAATGGATGAATAATTGCACCAAGCCACAACAAAGATTGACCCACTCGGTTAGTTGTAGACAACATAAAAATAAAGAAATAAACTAAGATGGGTAAGCCATAGTTTAATGATGCAATAAAAACCCTTTAGATCACATCCATGCTTAAACCCATATCTAAAACAACAATAGTTTGAGCTCCATGTCATTTGTGTGTAGGAGTAAAGTGTGCAGCGCCTCCAATGGACCCTCTCTACTGAGCTGGAAATGGAAACTAGAGGGTTTCACTCAGAGAGAGTGCAAGAGAAAAATATGTAGAGACGCATCGGATAACAGGAAAATCTCACAAAGGAGAGCATCTGAATCTGCATACCCACCTAAAACTTGAGTTTTGTCCCAATTTTTGTGCAAGAGATATGCTAGGAGTGTTGTAGAGGCCGAGTATAGTAGGAAATTTTATGCCATGTAGGTTGTGATTCATCCAAATCAACAATAATGCATCATTATGAAGGACATTTCTTCCACAATCTCCAAACATAAACAATACATCCATCCATTGCTTGCCTCCCTAACCTCAATCGCATTCTCTTTTTTTCATACAACAAACAAAATGAAGACAGGAAAAAATTTCGTTTCCCTCCATAAACAATTGAACCCACTTCAGATAAAGATACAGATCCAAATCAATCAATTTACATGATAAAATGAGGGGATATCAAGGATCCAGATTTATCTCCAGGCGCAGGGTTAGTTTAACCCACGATGGGACTTAATGAGAATGGATATTCATAGATCTGTGTTTAGCACAGTCCCTTGTGATGTTCTGTATGTTGCAATTGTTTAATTATTGCTAAATTCAAATGTTAACTTAGGTTTCTTCATGGTTAGGGCCTCGAGATCCCAATAAAGTGCTTGAATTATTCAAGGAGAATGGCAGGTCTGCAGGCCACCTCCATGCTGGAGGGGGAAAAAAAAAATACAGTAAAACAGAAAAAAAGATTGTATTAAATCTGCCAAATGGAGAGTATTATAATTCCTAGATCCATAGCAAGCAAGAACAACAACAAGAATTTGAAAGTTATAACTACTGTGCACTTGTTATCATGCCTTTTCCGGAAAAACAGAGCTGCTATGTATATTCCTGCCCTTTTTTTCATACAAAAACAAAGTAACATAAACTATTTTTACATATAATAGATGACAGGAGAAGCCTCCAGATATCTGCCAAAAATAGAAGTTTCTGGATGAAAAAGAAAAGAATAAGGAGAATTAAATGTGGTGGTTGGAGTAGATGGGGTGATGTGACAGAGAAGATTAGTTGGAGATCCATGTCTGCCAACACTCCCCCTTAATCTTCACTGCCATATATGTCTGCTATTCCAATTCCTTCTCGGAGATGCTCAAAGACATGCTTTGCAAGTGATTTTGTGAAGATGTTTGCTAGTTACTCCTTGGACCTGCAAAACTCAAGATGAATGTCAGCATTGTTCACCAATTCTCGAATAAAATGATATCTTGTGTCAATATGCTTTCTGCGTTTATGGAAGACATGATTTTTAGATAAAGCAATTGCAGAATTATTATCACAATAAATTTCTGTAGGTTCTTCCTGTGGATGCTTCAAATCTGAAAGTACTCTTCTCATCCATACTGCTTGGCAAGCTGCTGATGTGGCTGCAACATATTCCACTTAAGTTGATGAGAGTGTCACAATTGGTTGTTTCTTTGATGCCCAAGAGATAGCACCTGATCCAAGATGGAAAATGTAACCGGAAGTACTCTTCCTATCATCCAAGCTACCTCCCCAATCACTATCCATATATCCAATCAGCTTGTAGTCATCTGAAGCTCTATACAAAATCCCAAAGTTCTTTGTTCCAGCTATATACCTTAAAATTCTTTTTCCATCCTTCCAATGCGATTCCTTAGGTTTGTCCATGAATCTAGAAATAATACTAACCCCATGCATGATATCCGGTCTTGTGGCGGTTAGATATATAAGGCTGCCAACTAATCTTTTAAATAAAGTTGCATCAACACTAGGACTTTTGTCGTCCTTACTAAGTTTTAAACCTAGTGCAACTGGTGTAGGGGCTGCATTGACATTTGTCATCCTGAATCCTTTCAACAAGTCACTATCATATTTTCTTTGACATATAAAAATTCCTTGATCACTTTGACTTACCTCTATTGCAAGAAAGTATCTCATGATCCCCAAATCAATCATATCAAATTCACTTTCCATGGCTGCCTTGAATGATTTAATTGACATGTTACCTGTGAATATCAAATCATCTACATACAAGCAAACTATCAAGATTTTTCATTCATCATTCACTTTGACATATAAAGCTAGTTCGTTGCCACTCTTGCTAAACCCATTGTTTACAAAGTAAGAGTCTATCCTGCAGTACCAAGCTATATGAGCTTGCTTCAAACCATATAGTGCCTTTTTCAGTTTTTATACCTTATGTTCTTCTCCCAAAACTTGATAACCAGGTGGCTGTTTTATATACACTTCTTCTTCTAAAATGCCATTCAAGAATGTTGATTTGACATCCATTTGGTAAACCTTTCAATTATTTTGAGCTGCTATGGATAAAACCATCCTAATGGTATCCAATCTTGCCACTGGTGCAAATGTTTCATTGTAGTCTATGCCAGGTAGTTGTGTGAAGCCTTTAGCTACTAGTCTTGCCTTGTGTTTCTCTACTTTTCCATCAGCATTATACTTTGTCTTGTAAACCCACTTAACTCCAATCACATCCTTGCCTTTAGGAAGCTCTACTAGATCCCAAGTTTTATTTTTTTCAATTGATTGAATTTCTTCATTCATCGCTACAATCCAATCGTCATCTTTAATGGCATCCTCAAAATAAATTGGATCAGCTTGTGATAAGAATGCAAAATTAGAGCATAAATCATCATTTTCAGCCTCTTGTAATTCATCATAAATCTCTCTTAGACTACGTGACTTCTTTGAAGTGTTTACAGACCTTGATCTTAGTGATGCAAGTGTTAGATTAGAAGATTCACTGCTGTTATTACTTGCTGGAGTAGTTGGATTTGGAGTGGTGGGTGCCTTAGAAGGTGTTGAAGGAACATTTGCTTGAGTAGTAGGAGTCACAACTTGAGTTTCATTCTCCTCATTCTCTTGTGGAACACTAGCTGCAATTGTAGTTGTTTTGTCTATACTACCATCCCACGCTTCTTCTTTAACAAAATTAACATCACGGCTTATTATGACCTTCTTTGTGATAGGATTATATAACTTATACGCCTTCGATTGTTCACTATATCCCACAAATATGCACTTCTCTCCTTTATCATCTAGTTTCTTTCTCAACTCTTGAGGTATCAAGGAGTATGCCACACATCCAAAGACTCTCAAATGTGCTATATTATGCTTCCTTTTGCTCCAAGCTTCTTCTACTGTTTTATTTATCATTGCTTTTGTTGGACATCTATTTAATATGTATACCAAACATGCAACTGCTTCAGCCCAATACTCATTTGGTATGTGTTTTTCTTTTATCATACTTCGTGCCATTTCCATAATTGATCTACTTTTTCTCTCAGCTACTCCATTTTGTTGAGGAATATATCTTGTTGTAAGTTGTTTCTTTATGCCATTTTCTTTACAAAAATTCTGAAAATCATTTGATATATATTCACCACCTCTATCGGTTCTCAATACTTTGATATAATGTCCACTTTCCTTTTCAAGTTTTTCCTTGAACTCTTTAAAAACAGAAAATGCATCTGATTTTTCTTTTAAGAAATAAACCCAAACTTTCCTACTGAAGTCATCAATAAATGTCAAGAAATAAAGACTTCCACTTATGGATGGTGTTTGCATCAATCCACAAAGATCTGAATGCACTATCTCAAGTGGATGTTTTGCCCTATAAGATTCCCCAACTGGAAATTTATGTGTATGTTGCTTTGCCAATATGCAACTCTCACATGTTGTTTTAAGTGGTTCTATTGGTGGCGACCCATATACCATTCTTTTCTTATATAATAGCTATAATCCTTTGAAATTTAAATGCCCAAATCTTAAATGCCATAGCCAAGATTCATTTTTGTAAGAAGCTTTGAAGGCTAATTCAGCAACCTTTTGCAATTTGTGTGGCTCTACGAATAGTTCACTTTGGATTCTAAGTGGAAACATCCTATTTTTTGTCATTTTAAATTTTGCAATCAGCCTATTGCTTGGTTTCTTGTCTAGAATCACACATTCACCATTTTCAAAGTATATTCTATATCCTTTTTGCACTATTTGCCCAATGCTTATGAGATTTTGTTGCAATCCAGGAACATAGTATACATCAAGGATATGCTTCTTCTCACCTTGCTTGGTTCTTATATTAATTGATCCTTTTCCCATGATTGATACTCGGTGATCATTCCCCAATTTTACCTCTGATTTTACCAATTCATCAATTGTTGCAAACATCTCCTTACTCCCACTCATGTGATTGCTACATCTGCTATCTAGGAACCATACCTCTTTGGAACTCTCTTGTGCTACATTGCATGTTATAAACATGGTGTTTTGCTCACTAGTGTTGGGTTGGTCCTCATCTGTGAAATGTGCCTTTTGCTTATTCATGTCATATTGTCTTTTTCTACATTCAGATGCAAAATGCCCAAATCTATTACAATAATGACATTGAATGTTGGATTTATCATACCTTTCTCCTTGATGATGGCTATGAGAGTGGTTGCTGCCTCTTCCTCTTGTTGGTGTAGAATGGGTATGTGGGCTTGATACTAGTCTTCTACTTTCAAGTTGTGTATTTTCTCTTCCTCCTCTTGGTGTAAAACGTCCTCTGCCTATGCTGTAATTTGATCTCCCTCTTGTTCTGCCAAATGGAAGTTGAGCTTTGAATGCATTCTCCAATGATGATGCCCCTGACCGATTTAATCTTTGCTCATGTGCTAAGAGTGATCCCATTAATTCATCTACTGATAGTTGTGTAAGATCCTTGGATTCCTCAATGGCTACTACAACTGAATCAAATTTTATAGGCAAGCTTCTAAGTATTTTCTCTACAATTTTTTTATCTTCAAGAGTTTCTCCATAAGATCTAATTTGATTAACTATTGTCATTGCATGAGTGAAGAATGAATCTATTGAATCTGAATCCTTCATTTGCAGATTTTCGAAATCCCATCTAAGCATTTGTAATTTCGCTATTTTTACCTTGCTTGTGCCTTGGTATGTTGTTTGCAGACTATCCCATGCTTGTTTTGATCTTGTGGCAGTTGCTACTCTTGGAAAGATTGATTCCTCCATTGCTTGTTGAATGAAGAATAATGCCTTTGCATCTTTCTTTTTGTTTTCCTTCAATAAGTCCTTCTCTGCTTGTGAAAGAGCTTGATATGCTTGTTGGTCAGTTGGTTCATTAAATCCATTCTCAACCAAGTCCCAAACATCTTGGGAGCAAAACAGAGTTTTCATTTTTATGCTCCAAAAATCATAATTTTTGCCATTGAATGTTGGTATTTGAGGTTGTGCAATATTTCCATTTGTGCTTCCCATTCCTCCAAAGCTTTTTCTCTGCTAACTGCTGTTCTAGTACTTCTTGCTCTGATACCAATTTGTTGGAGGGGGAAAAGAAAAATACAGTAAAACAGAAAAAAAGACTGTATTAAATCTGCCAAATGGAGAGTATTATAATTCCTAGATCCACAGCAAGCAAGAACAACAACAAGAATTTGACAGTTATAGCTGCTGTGCACTTGTTATCATGTCTTTTCTAGAAAAACAGAGCTGCTGTGTATATTCCTGCCCTTTTTTTTTCATACAAAAACAGAGTAACATAAACTTTTTTTACATATAATAGATGACAAGAGAAGCCTCCAGATATCCGCCAAAAATAGAAGTTTCTGGATGAAAAAGAAAAGAAGAAGGAGAATTAAATGTGGTGGTTGGAGTAGATGGGGTGATGTGGCAGAGCTGTAAAAGCCAACTCTGACAAGGAGTGGAACTACACCTTATAAATAGGCACTATAGGACGAGGGCTTTCCAGATCCTCTTAAACTACGGACCAAATTCTGCAGAATTCGTACCACAATTAACAGTTTGACCAAACACTTCACATAATGCGAAAGAAAATTTATTTGCATAAGAATATTCTAAAAAAGAGATATTTATGACAAAATGTAATGTAACAATTCCAATTGAATACTTACGGTTTACAAATTGTGTTATTTTACATCTTCTTTATTGTACGCAATAGCGAAAACCTTGGTCGGAGCTATAATCTAACATGATTCAGTATCCATTAATAGCGTACTTTAGAGATAAAATTGAGCAGTTGGCTCAAAAAAAATGCATCTGGGCCGCCACCGTCTCTCAGGTTTGTATGCTGAGTTATTTGAGTTAAAATGCAAATGAATCTTTCATTGGTATTTGCAATTGGTGGTGGCTAGAAAAAAAAAATTCGATATATTTTTAATGGTATAGCTAATTTTGAAGAAATTCAAACAAGAATTGCATCATCTTTACTATACATGTAACATGGTGCACTTTGATATATTTTTTTTATTCATAGATTTTTTTTTTCAAAATTTAGACATATATTCGAGTAGAATGACAGAACTTGTAATAATTATAATATGCTAGAAATTGAAATCTATCCCATATTTTATATACAATCTTTATCATATACACAATAATTTTATGAACTGAAAGTGTAATCATAATTATTTTCTTCAAACACATTTATTTTATTTGCGAGTCCGCCAAATAGAAACACTATATATTTTTAATTACTCGTTCAAATAATAGCTATTAATTATTCAAAAGCGAACAAGTGACATAAGTCTTAAGAAGACAATAATTCTTATTTTATAAACGAGAATGAATAAATAAAACAGAAACAAACATTTTAGAGAGATCAGGAAATGTCTGCACCCAATTATTCCAAATTGATAATGATATTAGAGCATTGAATTGTTCGGTACACAGCTTTATCGATTAAAGAACAACTTGCAGACTTAACATTCTATCATTTTGACTTTAATTATACTTCAACGGATGACAAGCATTTTCATCCGTAAAATAAAACCTTATGCGCCGCTATGCTCTTTGTCATCTGTAGATCAAAAGGCAGAGGCATCCTTCGTGTTGACAGCGACCATCTTATTTCCTATACAACTAATATTACTAAAATAAAACTATCCATCCTGCAGGAACCAATCACTCGTAATCCAATGTTTATTTTTATTATTATCATTTTTCTCTTTCCGTTCATGTTCATAATGACACTATATTATAGTTAACAGAAGTGAATAGAATCGCAACGGCTAATTTTACAGTACTATACGGAATAATTTGTCCATGTGTTTTGTACACTTCAGATTAAGGCCTTCCTCCAGGATGGTTGCCATGGCCGATTCCAGGACTATGTCCGAATGGCTCGGTGGTATTATTTCCACTTTCAGTATCTTCCATCTGTTTGCTAATGACTTCATCTTGCTTTGCATTAGAAGGTAAAGCTATGGATTTCTTTACATGGTGAAGACTCACAACACTTGTAGGAGCAAGACTGATTGGAATTTTAGGCTTTGCAGATGTAATACGTATCGACGACTCCTCTGTCAGAAGAGTTCCAGCGGCTTTATTTTAGAATTCCACAACTTTCTTCGGAGAACTTGGCTCACTTCTCACAGTCATATGACCGTCCTTGCTCGTGACAGAATACAGTGTCCGAAACGATTCACCAATAGAAAATGAAATAAAAAACATTAGAATAATTGAAACGTATATCTTCATAATGAAAAGATTGTAATCAGTTTTTGAGTTTTGAAAAGAAAGTTTATGCTATTAACAAAAATAGCCACCCTCTAAAACCTAAAATAAATACTAAGTTCTGAAGTGATCTTCTTTAACACTGAAAATGCTACAAAATAACAGACGAGACAATGAGATAGAAATTCCTCAAACCAAAACCGAAGGCGAGGAGGAGATCTACTTGAGAAAAAGATTGCTCCTAGAAAGGTTATTTAAGGAAAAGTTGTAGTCTACAGTAATAACTGTCACTAAATTTTTTAATGTTATTCGATGGCTTCGAGGCCATCCAGTCCCACCAAAGAAGAAGTTAGGCCGATACAATAATTCTGTCCGCCACGAAACTTTGATTGTATTAATTAAATTTTCTTATTCTTGGCTATGATTCATTTTCATCAGAGTTCGAAGCACAGAAAAAATTGACTATATTCCATATGACCAAAGTCAAAGGAAATATTCTATGAACCTTTCGAAGGTATATTCTGTATGGCCCTCTAATCATGAAGCCGTGCTACATTCACGAGATTCAAATTTACCAAATCAAATTTTGAGTGGTTATAAACACGCTGCCAAAGTCCTCCACTCACACTATGTACGATTTATCTCACGTTTTACAATTCTTTATTTTCTACGGGGTGTGGAGGCTTATTTATCTTGCGGTTGTCAACAACATTAAAATCATATTTAGAGTCTATAATTTGTTTTCGTTGTTATCTTAATGAAACGAAGTCATCCACCCCGACTTCTCTGACTTCGAAAGACTCCTAGATATACAAAACTGTCACGTTTCAAATAGATAACAGTTGTTCGAGAAAATAGCTAATTTCGTTTCTATCTCTTCCAGTAAACAGTATTTTGCTCTCACACATGCTTTTAACTTTTTAGTTGTTTTAGTTTTGCTTTTAATTTTATGAAAAACAGAAAAAACTCGCATGCTATGTTATTTTTGACAGAATGATCCTTTTATGTGAAAGACCTCTACATATGTTTCGCAATTTTAATACAATACTGCTAAGTTTTATTTTGTGTTTTGTTTATGTAGTTTTATCTTCTAATATTTTACAAATTGGTATCAGGAAAGGTTTTTTAATTTGATAGTCATCAACGATTTCTACATCTGCAACATCTTTATCAAGTGTGCAGACTCCTCAATTCACAAGTAAAAGTTATGAGTAGTGGTATCTAATAATGAAGGGTTTGTTCCAATCCTATAGTGTTGGATAAATCATTGAAAAAATATACACATAACAAACAAATATAGGAGAAGACAATGCACTCTCATAGCCAGAGAAGGATATCTTGAAGGAGCAGAGAAAGAAAGATGAAAATGTCTTCTTCTACATGCATCAAGTTATGTGTGAAAGTATTCCTCCAAAAGTAGAAATAACCAATCAAGCAATAGAAATATGAGATGCATTTAAAGGTAAGGAGAAAGTTGAACTGCCAAATTACAGTTAGTTTAAAGAAGATATTTTTTGAATATGTCTATAAAAGACCCAAACTCTGTAGAGTAAGTGTTTACACATGTAGCTGGACTAGTATATCACATTAAATCTCATGAAGAAACATTGGACAATGGACGAATTATTGAAAAGATACTTATGAGTCTAACTTCACAATTTGCTCCTTTAGTTGTAGCCATAGAAAAAATAAAGGATTTGAGTTAGATTTCAATTAATGAGTGTAATGCCCATAAATTTTAGTCTCAAAAGAAATTTAAAGCAAGCATGTAAAACCCGTAAACAGTAAAAGATTTTTTTTCTTTTCTTTTCTAATCAAGGGAAAAGGTCGAAGTCACTTGTTTAATTGTTTAAAGAAGGATTCATATTCGTTTCTTCCTACACAAAACAAAAACAAGGAAACATAACATCGACCCCGTGGAAAGTTGATTGTAAGTCACTCCATCCTATATAAGAAATATTCCAAGGGTATTTTCCAAATTGATCAAGAAAACTGTAACGCCCACAATTTTGAAGTTACAAAACCACATTAATCCTTAAACAATTGTCTGGGAGGTTGTGGTATTTTTTTTTTTTAAGTTACAAGAGTGTCAAACCGTAATATATGTTTAATTAATGCCAATCAATAATGTTACGTTTCATAGGATAGATCCGGTCTAGATTAGTAATTAAATATTCTTAATCCAGATCTAATGTCTATTTAATTATCATCACTAGCTGAGTGTCCATTAATTTCTCTTACTAGGTTAATTATTTCCCATCTTGGAAATTAACAAATCCACATTTAATAAATCTTTATCCTTAGTTACCTTAGTTGTCTTAAGTTATTTTCTTTAATGACCATAAAATCATTTAATAAAGTACACTAAAAGAGTTACATAGTTAACTTAACATATAAGGATATTAAGTGGCCCCTTTCACTCATTTAGACATACCTTTAAATTATTAAAAAATCCATAATAGTCCTTCTTACCTAACAATTGTAGGGTTGATTCTCAACCCTTTGATCAAATCAATTGTGGCCACTAGATCTTAGGGTTCCATACTAACCCTAACTATCCTTATGAAATATTATTAAACATTTTTCTTTCTCTAGCCTCCTCTTTTGGTCTCTTTTCTTTTGTTTAATTTTCAAGTTGAAAAAATGGAAGCCATGAAAGCAAAGAAAGAAGAAGCCAAATAGAATTTCACTAGAATCAAGATTATCTTAGTTTAGATTGTGGATTTATTATTGTAATATCTTTCATTTGAAGATTGAAGGGGTTTCCACTCCAAATATGGAGTTGTGATTTAGTTAATTCCATTTTTTTCTTTTATTTGGGCAAGAACCTACTTTATTTTTAATCCATGAGATTGAATACTTTTAAATACCCATTTGAAGATTTACAAGTTTAGAACAATGAATTTATGCCCTCATAGCTTGCTGGTGATTTCTTTTTCAATTATGCAACATTAAATTTTTAATTACACCAAGTTAAAATTTTCAAAGACACAAATTTGTATTTTTCCTCCATTAGTGATGAAATCACCACCCAAAGCAGGCCAGTTGTCATGGGACCGCCACTCTACTTGGGCGACAATTCACGAACCACCACCTTGCTTGAGTGGTGGTTCCGAGACCATCGCTCCACATAGGGTGGTGGTCCTGTTTGTAGTGCCAACTTCCCTTCGACACCTTTTTATTTGATTTTGTTACTGTCAACTACACTTATAGACATTGTCATAGCCTTTTTTATTTAGCATGACACTAGATGTTAGAGATATTGGATTGTTGTTGATTTCGATTCATATATGATGCATGTGGATTATTAGAGAAATTTGATATTGATGTTGATATGTTGTGGACATGGTTATTTATATATATTTTATACATGCGATATACTTTCGTCACCATTTGTAGACTTTGATAATTCAATTAATGTTGTGATCATTTTTGACATGGATGAAACGTTTGATACAAATGTTTCTATAAAATTGTAAATGATTCGTAATTGCCTAGATGATATTAGCTTTTATATAGATGATTTTAGATTTATATTGCATATTTTGGCATGGATCTTTTAATGTGGGCACGAGGCCGAAGGATATATTCTATATTTTGTAGGTATATTATATTCACAATAACATCGTGGGATTGGAGACCAACCACATTAGAATTCTTGATGAATTCAACTAGGGTCACCATGGCAACATGTAATTGTTTATGTGTTAGAGTTATATTGTTAGGGGGAGATATTGACCAAGGGGTCATGTGTTGTTTTGTTTTAATTTCCCTTTTATTAATGTTAGTATGTGTTCCTTTGAGTGATGTAATTTATTTGTTTTTAATTATTTAGTTTTGATGTATGTGTTTCCCCCTTTATCTTAGTGGGTCTAAGTGTCTTATTAAAGTAATTAAATTTTTTCCTAAATTAATAAAAGATTTGACCAAAAGGAGATCATTTATTAGACTTGATTTACTCTTGGATTTTGTGTTTTGTGTTGTCTTCTTGAGATTTTGAGTGTTTTACACTCTATGTAACGCCCGCAAAAATAACGTTCTAGGTTCTTACTTCAACATAACACTTAACCATAAAATGTGACTAATTTTTTTTTGTTTACGTTAAAAAGGAAGATTACGATACAAGGATGCAACAAGGGTACATTAATTTAATTACACTACTTAGCTCAGTTTTACGATTGAAGAAACAGGTCAAGTTGAAAGTTACGTGTTAACACCATTATCTCTAGGGTACAATAATCGATAGTTCAATAGGAAAAAAGTGAGGTTTAAATTCACTTAATTAGATATTTTCTTCTTTCAAATTATGTTCAATCCTAACAAATTTAATCTTATGCTAAACTATTAAATCCATTACTATAATAGCTTAAAGGATCCTTTAATAAGTTTCTACACATACTAAGTTTTAAAAGGAACATCACACCCCTAGGAAATTAAATGGCCCCACTCACCCATCTACACATACCCTTGGAATCTTACATTAAACATTTAAGATATGTTTCTTCTTAAAGAAAGGTAGGGTCAATTCCCCACCCTTGGACCCAATCCATCTTAGCCACTAGATCCTAGAGTTCTCAACATAGCCCTAGCAATTCTTATGAAATTCTATTAAAACCTTTTCTCATTCTATTCTTCTCATTTGATTTTTTTTTTTTAAATATATAGGTGGGAGAGGAGGAAACCATTAGAGAAAAAAGGAAGAAGTCATGAAGGTTTCTAAAAGAGGATTTAGTCTAGGGTTAGCTTAGTTTTGTCTTTTATTTATGTAGTCTATTTCCTTCAAGGATTGGGAGGAGTTTCCTCCTCCATCCATTTTTTTTTAATTGCAAGATTTTAGTGTATTGGGTTCAACTTTTGGGACAAACCCTACCCCCTTTGATATAAATGAAAGAAAGCTTTCAGATTCACCATTTGTGTGTTTTTTAATTCCAATCCATAACATTCAAATTTATTTACTTGCTGGTAGCAATAGGTTAAATTTAAAAATTAGGAAATAGAGAAATCTAGAAAAATTTCACACATACGCACGTGTCCGCGGAATTCTTTCATAAGTGACAGGACTGCCACACAGAGAAGACTGGTGGTTCTGGGACCGCCGCCTTGCCAAGGTGACAAACAGTGGACCGTCGCCTTCCAAAGTGGTGATTGAGAAACCGCTGCCTTACCTGGGTGACAAACATAGGTCGAACACCTTTTTGGGTGGTAGTTTTGAGACTGGAACCTTAGTCTGAGCCGTGGTTACGGGACTGCCTCTCTGCACATGGTGGTGGTTATGTTTCTAAAAACCAAAACTATAATGCCCAGAATTTTTCAAAAACTAAAAGTTGTTAAAGGATGTAAATGTTAGCTTAATACATCTATGGTTACACGTACATGCATACGGTTAAGGAGTAACCATCCCTACCCTATAACGTCCCTGACCTGTAACTGTTCACGTAGCCTATAAATATTGGCTTGTTGTTTTGTATTGATAGAGCATTGAATAGAACATTATTCATTCACCTGATATCATTGGTATCAGAGTTGTCTGTCCTCTTCCTGCGTGGAAGATTGGAAAATAGTTTGTGGCATTTCATTTGGTGTTGGAGGCATTTGTTTGTAGATTGGAGACTAGTCCCATCGCGTCGAGAATTTGCTGAGCCTTCTGAGTGTGTGCCTGCGCTGGAGGAGGTTTGATGTTCTTGGCTGGAGCGACTTGCTGCATGGAAGACCAAGAGTGATCTATTCTTGGCTGGAGTGACCTGCGTGGATAGTGACCAAGGAAGAAGCATTGAACAAAAGATTTCATTTGCTACTATCTTGGCTTATTCAAACCTAGAACATACGTTTTGACCTACTTTGCTGAGAAAATGTGTGTAATCTGAAAAACATGGAGACTACAAGGAGCGTGGCATAAGAAAGAAGAATCCATACCTATGAAGCGTGCCAAGGAAACATAAGGCCTACGTGGACCTCCAACTATGGTTCTCAAAGCATTCCCACCTGTGCAGTGAAGAAGAGCACCTAGGAGCCAAGGAGAAGCCAACACTACATAATGTTGAAGTTGTGGCCAACATCAACAAAGCCAACACCAACAAAGTGATCTCGAAACGAGGCCAGCCCATGTATGTCACAAATTTTAGATGTAAAAAGCACCGCAAGTAATGCACCAAATGTTTTGGCATTGAGCGATAATGAAGACACCACTGGGTTGTTCTTTGCCTTGGTCAATGAGCTCCGCAACATTGGAAATATTCTTTTTGATGAGATTGTGCGTCGAGGACTATTCGAGAATTTTTTGTTTGACGTTTGATCTCAAGCACTGTGGATTCATGCAGAACTTGAACGTGGCTATGATGTAGATGATGAACACAAAGTAGAATGCCCATAGTAGCGTTCACGTCTCACTGCATGAGCCTATGGAGTCCATCTTCAGGACAGATTCCTTTAGTAAGCATTGTATCCATTTTTGAAAAATAAATAAATAAAATACAATTTTGAGGTTTTGAAAATGTTTGCTCAAGAAATATTGCTATTCAATTCCTAAGTGTTGAAAGGGCCAAATTTCACCACATGGAAAACCAAGATGCGGATAATTCTTCAGTTTGAAGAACTTTGGGGGATTGTTTCTGTCAAAGATGCCCCTCCCACAGACATTAATCTATTGGCTAAAGATGAAAAGGCCGATGTAAAAGCACTAATGCTTATCACCCTAAGCCTTTTTGATGAGGTTCAACCTTACATTCGGGAAGGAATCACTTCCTCTCAGGCATGGACTTCGTTGTGTACCATCTATGACCCCAAGAATCTGACGACGAAGTTGAATCTTTAGAATAAGCTTCACACAATGAGTATGCATGATGGCGAATTAGTAGAAGCCTTCTTGCGGCATGTGGCCGAGTTACATGCAGAACTATGTGCTCTCAGTGAATTGGTGGATGATAAGTTGCTAGTCTCACTCACCTTGCTAGCTCTTCCTTCCTAGTTTTGGACACTGATCACCACCTTGACCATCACTCAACAGGAGGTGAGTTTACCCTGAGTGACCATCCCACTAGAGATTGGATCACCATTGCAGATAATCAGGAGTATATTGCGGCGGGGATTGGTGATGTCATCATTCCTCTTGGGACACGAAGATGTACACTCACAAAGGTACTAAATGTTCCAGGTTTGAAGTCAAATCTTTTGTCTGGGAGTAAACTTCTTAACCATCGAATGCAGGTTGAATTCTTTTTTGAAAAATGGGTCCAGTCTTGCATCATTTCCCAGGGAAACTCAGTAATTGCTTGAGCATTTGTGAAGGGCCATTTATTTGCACTGGATGTGGTCAATTCATAAAACATTGCTCTCTCTACTTCAACGGCGGAGTCTACTCCACTATGGAACTTTTGATATGGTCATCTTTCTGTCGGGGATCTGCATCACCTCAGTGCTAAGGAAATGGTAAGAGGGCTTCCTCCAATCTCCCATTCCTTACCTGTTTGCACGGGATGTCTTGTAGGTAAACAACATACAGGTCTGTTTAAACAGAGCTCTTATCATTTGACAGAGCATCTTCAGGTTGTACACACTGATATGTGCGGACCCCTTCCAGCTAGCTTCCAAGGTTTTAAATACTTCCAGCTCATCATTGATGATTACTCACGGAAAATGTGGGTATATTTCCTCCGGAAGAAGAGTGAGGCATTTGACAATTTTCAATTCTTTTACCAGTAAGCCACCAGGCAGTCTGGGGAGCCTCTCCTTCTCCTCCACTCAGATTGAGAGGTAGAACTTGTGTCAAAAAAGTTCTTAGCATACTTGAACAAGCATGACATTCAATAACATCTGACTACACTATACACGCCCCAACAGAATGGGATTTATGAGTAACACAACAGGACGGTCATGGAGATGGCTCGTTGCATGCTCTCCCCCACAAAGTTGGAGGATCAATTTTGGGAAGAAGCAGTCAAGACAATAGTGTATCTACTCAACCAGGCACTCATGAAGATCTTTCAGAACAAGACACCGGAAGAGGTATGAACTAGTTGTAAACCTTCTATCCATCATTTGAGATTTTTTAGGTGTATTGCATTTATGCATGTTCTAGATAAGAAGAGGAAGAAGATAGATCCAAAGAAGCTACCATCTATTTTCTTGGGGTATAGTACTACCTCAAAGGCATACCGTCTCATGGATCCTAAGACGAAGAAGATCTATGAGAGTCGAGATGGTGTGTGTGATGAGTCATCGTTTGACTCCCTGCCACACAATGGAGATCCAGTACCGACCTCGTCACATAGATTGCTCACACATCCAGATGATGGGTAAGATGATTCTTCTCAGATAGAAGAAGAGCTGAGTGGAGACTTGTTCATTGATCTAGGCACACTAGACAACACATCTTCACATCAGTAGCAACAGCACCAACGTATGTAATGGGAAAAGAAAACTATTGGCAACGCACACCTAAACTCACTTCTAAGCACTTCTACGGGAGTTAGAACATGAAGTCAAGCCAAACATGAGGTAAATTTTGCACTCATGAGTTCAGTTGTTGATAGCACTGAACCTGACACTTTTCGTGAGGCATTAGACCAACCATAGTTGAAACATGCTATGGATGCCAAATATGATTCCCTAATTCAGAATCAGACATGGGAACTGGTCGATCTACCTCCAAGTAAGAAATCCATTAGATGCAAATGGATTTTCAAAACAGAATATAAGGCAGATGGTTCAATCGACAAACAACAAAGCATGACTTGTTGCAAAGGGTTATGCTCAACAAGAAGGAATTGACTATGATGAGACCTTTGCACCCATAGCGAAGATCAAAACCATCAGAGTTGTCTGTGCACTGGCAGCACAAAATGGATGGAAAATTCAACAGATGGATGTCAAAAGTGCTTTTCTGAATGGTGATCTCAAAGAACAAGTAAACATGACCCAACCTAAAGGGTTTTTGGATAAGCATCAAGCACACAAGTTATGTTGTCTGATAAAGTCACTTTATGGACTCAAATAGGCACCTAGGGCATGGTATATAAAAATTGATAATCACCTATTGTAGCATGGACTCACTCGTAGCCCCTCAGATACAAATTTGTATATCAAGAAGGTAGGAAAAGAGATTGTTATCCTAGTTTTATACGTATATGATCTTATGATCACAAGAAGTTCTGAGAATCTTGTGGATGATGTAAAGAATGATATGAAGAAATCCTTCGACATGAACGATTTGGGGCTACTTCACTACTATCTTTTCTTAGAGATATGGAAGAAGAAGAATCATATCTTCATATCCTAGAGAAGTATGGAATGTCAAATTGTAAACCAATGTCCACACCAATGGAAAAAGGTTTACAATTATCTAGATTCTAGGATTTACCATAGGTAGATGGCACTCACTATAGGTAGTTTATGGGGAGTCTCATTTACTTGACTTTTACTAGACCAGATCTTTTCTTTGCAGTGAGCTATCTCGTCAGATTTATGAAGGAGAAGAAGAAATGTCATTGGATAGTAGAAAATCATGTGTTGAGATATGTCTGAGGTATAATTGACTTTGGTCTGGAGTATCAAAAGAACACTCAGTTCTTCTTACAGAGATATACAGACTCAGACTATGCAAGATCCGTTGATGAAAGGAATTCCAGTTAGGGATATGTTTTTCATCTCAGATCTGGACCTATCTTGTGGATTAGCAAGAATAAAATTTTTGTTTCTCTCTCATCCATTGAGGCTGAATACCGTGCCGCATGAGGAGATGTGTGCAAAGTGATTTGGTTACATTGCATTCTTGCAGACATTGGGATTCCTAAAGAGAAACCTCCCATCATTCACTGTGACAATCAATGTGTGTTGAAGCTTGTGAAGAATATTGTTTTCCATGAACGAACAAAACATATTGAGGTCAAATTTCACTACATTCATGAACAGGTCTTAAACCACCAAATCCAACTCCAGTACTTCCCTACTAATTTTCAGGTTGCAGATATTCTCACCAAGCCTCCCGGTAAAGTGAAGTTTGATTTGTTTAGTGGGTACATATGTAGGAACAATGTATTAAGGGGGGAATGTTAGATTAATACATCTATGGTTACACATAAATGCAATGGTTAAGGAGTAACCGTCCCTTCCCTATAATGTCCCTGACCTGTAACTGTTCACACAGCCTATAAATATTGGCTTGCTATTTTGTATTAATAGAGAATTGAATAGAACATTATTCATTCACCTGCTATCAGTAAAAATGCATTTTAAGTTGTCTTTGTTCATTCCAAAGCTCCAGAATTGAGGTTTTTTGTTCATTTACCCATTTCTTAGTTAAGTCTAGTCATTTTAAAGTGTCTCCATTTCTAATAAAATTCATCTACTTAAAGGAATAATTTCTATTTGTTTAACTAGATTCTTTCTTCCATTACAAGAGCAAGAAAGGGAAAAATAAATATATCTCATTACTTTGTCATTTCTTCATATAAAATAAAATTTCCAAATGCAATATAATATAAATTATTTTCCCTCTTTCATTTTACTACAATGTTCATTCATTTAAAAATAACCATACTAACTTTATTTTCCATACAATGATATTTTGTATCCAATTTTTTTTATTAGATTAGGTAAAAAATAGATTTTGAAGGGATCAGGAACCCTGTACAAATGAAAGATAAGCAACAAGACCTAGAAGAGAGACAAAAAACAAACAAGGCCCAAGGCCAAAGAAGAAACAAAACAAACAACCCAAACTCAGAGAGGGGGAGCACCAAAAGATAGGCTAGTCAAGACCACTTGACTCAAAAATACCCTAGTCCTTCCCTTTACAAGATCTTAGGCTCATCTTGAGGGGAAAAATGCCCTCTTTTACTTTCTTTTTGTAATTCACCATCTTCCAACCTTCCTCCTTATTAGGATCAACATTCTCATCCAAGAGAAGAGGAAGACTAATTTCAATATTTTGACAAGGAGAAACCAAAGAACCAGGGGGGATGAAGGAGCCATCACCAAAGCCCCAACAACTTTAGTATTATAATCGGGAGGAGGAATCTCCCCACCCACCTTCTGCTTATTTTAAGCAATTGTCTTATCCTGCTCCACAACCAGAGACTTTGAATGATTGTCAGAGACTTTCGGATCAGCCTTGTCCTCATTAGCATAAACAGTCAAATTATCTGGATTGAAATCCTTCCACCATGAAATCCTCTCTTTAAACTAGTTCTTGACAATATGGCAATCTAATGCAAGATGCCCAAGGGAAAAACAGGTTTGGCAATGGAAAGGAATTCCTTTATAATCTAGATTCTAAATCTAGATTAGGTCTCTGACTTAGAGTTCCATGGTGGCTGGGAAATCAATCGTCATATCCATGTCCACCGGAATATGGGCATATGTGGTATGATCATAAGATTCAGTCGTAGGATCTACCCCAAGAAATTTACCCAGAGCATTTCCCATAGAACTAAAGCACTCATCACCCCAAAAGCATAAGGGTAAATAACGCATCCTAACCCAAATAGGTCTGAAAGTAAAGGTTTCAGAAACTAGGTTATAGTTGGGAAACCAGGGCTTCAAAAGGAGATGGTGAGACTGAAAAATCCCATAATTTTCCAAAAATCAAATCCTTATCAGATGGGCTATCAAAAACAACAATAAAAATCCCACGGGATGAGGGATAGATGTTAACTTTACCCTCTAAAACAGGCCTCCATTGCTCAGATATCCATTTGTGCAGGGCTGGAAGAACAAGACAAAAATTGAAAAATCTATAGATCAGGCCACGATTTTGGTAAAAATTGACTGATTCAGATACTTCCTCCCATAAGGAGACCACGGGAGTTGATTTGAAATAGGCCATAGGTCTAGAGGCCACACTACCACCAAATCTCACAGCATCAAGGAAAGAGACCTTTCCCCTGCCCTGGCTCTGTACCCTGGCCTTCTTTAGATGCCCCTTATCTTCAAAAACCTTGAGACCCCTGGCAGGTTGAAGGATGGGGGTAGAAAATGATTCTCCAAAGCCCGAAACACCATGAGGAATAGGCCGTGATTCACAGGGAGGGGAAGCCACGTTTCTAAGGGGGAAATCCCCCAATATATTACCAGGGAGCTTAGACTGACCATCCCCATAAGCTTGGCCAATCAGGGCCAGTCCTTCGCCCCTGTTTGGAGCCTTTACCATTCCACCGCTTCCGCCAAGAGTAGTTGAAGAGCCACAGCCCAAAATAAAAAACCCACCCCCGAGTTCCAAACCATGGCTGACCCCTATAGCGTGGACAAGGTTCAAAACGGAAGCCCGCACACTACTCCATCTAGACCCGCCGCCTCTATGCAGGCAGAGGATATTAGAGTTTTGGGAAGAGATGGCTCCAATCGCTCCATTCACTTCAGTCATCGCTGAATATATTTAATACAAGTCTACTAATATTTTTTATACAAATTCAACTTCTAACAATCTCTACATTTTCTTCTTTCTCACATTTACAATACAATAAATACACAAAGAAAATATACTTTCTTTTCCATTGTAAAATAGATTAATCTTTCAATACAAACACTATTTTACTCACAATACATTCAAGATTTCAACAAGAAGAAAATACTTTCTGTTCTCATTTGTTTATCTCCACATGCAATACAATAACAACACTTGGATTGCAACTTTCTTGTACAAAGTCATTACAATGTTCTCCACTTAAAGTGGGAAATCATACAAAATATGAATACAAGAATCAATACATTATTACAATTTCTTCCACTCTAGGTGGGTAAAAATACAAGGAATTTCACATGGTTATGAACAAGGCTCCAATGCTCCAAACACCAACAAGGTAGCTCCTCCAAGAATTTTCTCAATTGACAAAAAATAGGGGAAGAGGCAATGCTTTCCACCCAACCAAAATATCCAAAGGAGAAGAGAAGCCATCATCTCATTTGGCCCCCGAGCCCCAACCACATTACAATGGTAGAGGATCCCAACTCATGGCAACTACTAGCTTCCACAATACTTAAAAAGTAACTTCACAATCATTCCATTTTCATACAAACACAATAACAACTCAACAAAAAGAAAAAAATTTATAAAACAATATAACAAGGCTTATCAAGAAAGAAAAAAAGAGTAAGACTTATGGGGAGGCCACATATGACTCCCAATGGGAATGGGTGCCCACCCAAAAGCCTCCAATTCAAATCAAAATTCCCCCTTACAACTCTTATGCATCCCTCAAGTACCCCTTATATCTCCATGACTCTTATGCCTCCCTACAAAACTTTTATGGCTCCCTCATAATAAGAACAAGAAGAAATGCAACCATTTCTCATACTAGATGGGGCACCCAACCCAAACTCCCTCCATAATAAAGTGATCTCTTATGCCTCCCTACAAGAAAAACTCCCCATTGTCTCCTCCCACTCCTAGCTTAGGCATTCTACCCACACCCAACAAACATTTCAAAGAGACCACAACATTCAACACAACATATACACACATAAATAAAACAAATAGCATAATTTAAACTAAGGTGAAGCTCTTACCTCTCCTTGGTAGAGTTTGTTCCCAGTATCAAGTTCCAAGCTCCTCTAAAGATCAAGTAGACATCCAAAAGTTTCAAAAATCCAAAAAATCTCTCCAAGTCATCTCACTCTCCAAAAATTCAAGAGAATAAAAATGATTATACAACCACAAAACAAGCAACAAGAATTCAATAAATAGAGAAAGGAGAGGGAGAGATGATGTGGCTCCAATAAGGATGCCACCTCATTTCCTCTCCACTCCACATCAGTTGGTCAACCTCATATTCCAAAGAAAAATTAATAAGTGGTTGGAGGGATGACAAGAACCTTACACACTCCATCCAATCCCACTCCCCCAAAGGACAAAATTAAATATTTGAAAGAAAGTGCAATTAACATTTTACCTTTTTATTCCCCACAAACACCTAAAAGAGCCTAAATTTGACCCCCCAACCCATAGGTATGGTTGGCATGGGAATTTAAGAGGTGTGGGACAAGTTTTTCTTGTCCCACAAGCTTCCAAATTTGGCCTCTAAGAACAAATTCGAGTTTCCCATGAAGGTTAGAGTGTGCTACACTTAAAAATCAAACACACTTCACTCAGCACAAAAACCAAGAGTAAATTAATTCTAAAAAAAGAACTCCTTTTAGTCACGTCTTTAATTAGTTTAGAAAAAATTCAAATTAGATTTATTAAGGCACTACAACCCATGACTAATAAAAGGGTAAACACAAATCACAAAAATCTAAATAATAAAACAAGTAAAATTTCACTACTAAAAGAAAACACATTCTAACATACTAAAAGGGGAAACTTAAAACAAAACAACACATGACCCCTAGAGCACAATTTTCTCCTAACCAATAATTCTAACACACACAATTACACATTGTCATGGTGACCGTAGTTTAATTATTCTCAAATTCTAATGTGGTTGGTCTCCACTCCCTCGATGTTGTGAATATAATATACCTACAAAATAGAGAATACCTCCTTCGGCCTCATGGCCGCATTAAAAACATTCATGCCAAAATATGTGATATAAATCTCAAATCAACTATATATGAGTTAATATCATCTATGCAAATATGATATCACTTACAATTTCTAGCACATTTCTATTCCACATTTCATTTATATCAAAACGATCATCACATTAATCCAATTATCAAAATCTACTCAATATGACTAAATTATCACATGTCAGAATTACATATAAATAACCATGTCAAAAGTATATCAATATCAACATCAAATGTCTCCAGTAGTCCATATGCCTCATATAAGAATCAAAACAATAAGAGTTTAGTATCTCTGATATCTACTAGCATGCTAAATCAAAGAAGCTATAGTATATCCATAAGTGATGTCGATAGTAACAGAAAAACAATAATAAAAAAGGTATCGAATGGAAGTGGGCACTACATCCCCCTCCCCTTAGACTCATCTTCCTCCTGGAAGTCAATGGAACAGGTGTGGAAACTGCATTCGTAGCAAAGTAGCATCCTCCCAAGTAGCTATAGTCTCATCATATTTGTCCCATTGGACCCGAAACTGATCAATCTCTCTGCCACAAAGGCCGAGGGTCCTATGCTCTATAATACATATGGGATCCACCATCACCTACCCCTGATCCTACACCTGCAATGCGGTCCAATCTAGCACATGAGAAGGATCAAAAATATATCTCCTAAGCATAGAAACGTGAAACACATCATGGACATGAGACAAGCTAGGTAGTAATGCTAGACGATAGGCCAAAGGACCAAGGTGCTCCAAGATCTTAAAGTGACCCACAAACCTAGGAGCAAGAATAGTACCTTTTCCGTAACAGATAGGGCTCTTATGTGGTCTGACACAAAGAAACACCTTCGTACCCACTTCAAAACTACAATATGTCCTATGCTGGTTTGCATACTTCTTATGTCTATCCTGCGCCTCCTATAATCTCTGTCTGATCAAGGTATCCTACTGCTCCTTATCCTGTAATATCGCTGGTGCAAGGGAAACCATGTCCTCAATCCTGTCCTAACTAAGAGGTGTCCTGCACTCTTTGCCATATAATGCCTGGAAAGGACCCATGCCTATCGAACTCTGAAAAATATTATCATAGGTAAAATCCATCAAATACAGATACTCCTCCCATCTCAACTGGTGATCCATAACGTACATCCTAAGCATGTCCTTCAGGATCTGATTCACCCACTCAGTCTGTCAATCTGTCTCATGGTGATATGTTGTGCTAAAATTGATCCTCATCTCAAGAGCATACTGCATGGTCATCTAGAAATGAGAAGTGTACAAAGGATCATGGTCGCAAATGATCTTCTATGGGATCCCATGTAATCTGACAATCCCATCAAGATATAATCGTGCCACTGCACTGGATGTATAGGTGGTCTTCACTGCAGAACAATGAGCTTATTTCGTCAATTTATCCACCGCGACCATGATGGTGTCGTGGTGGTCTCTCAACATACGCAACCCAATGATGAAGTGCATAGAAATGGTGTCCCACTTCCAGTCCAGTATGGCATGAGGATAGAGAAGGCCAGTGGGATGTTGATGCTCGGCCTTCACCCTCTGCCACTCTAAGTATCATGACACAAACGAGGCCACGTCTCTCTAAATTCCTCTCTAGAAATACAATTGTCTCGAGGTGGCATGCACCTTCTTCACCCCAGGATGGGATGAATAAGGTGCACGATGAGCCTCTGAAAAAATGTCTTGTCATAAGCCTCCATCTCTAGGAACATATATCTAACCTCTGTGTCTGATATGACCATCTACCTCTAATGAAAATCCATCAAATATCCCCTCAAGAGGTCTTTGTGACTCAATCTCTACTCTGGCTGCAAGGTAGAAATTGTCCTGAGGAAGCTGCTGCAAAATCCTGCTCCGTAAATCTACGCCCACTGAGGTGGCCATAGCCATATGTCTTCGTGTACTCAAGGCATCTACAACCAAATTCTCCTTCCCATTCACATGCTCTATCTCCATGTCATACTCACAAATTAACTCCATCCAATGCCGGTGACGAGCATTGAGACTGGGTTGTGTGAAGAGGTGGTAAAGACTCAAGTGATTAGTCTTGAGTGTGAATCTCTGACAAAGAAGAAAATGTCTCCATCGTACTAAGGCATGCACCACTGTTGTAAGCTCAAGATCATGAGTCGGATAATTGAGCTCATAATCTTTGAGTTTGTGAGACATTTGTGAAAATGTAGAACTCACCTAGAGGATCTGGTACTGCAAGAATAGGTGCTGTCATGAGGCATTCCTTTAGTGTACTAAAATCCCACTCACATCTATCTGACCATACAAACTTCATCCCTTTCCGCTGAAGGGAAGTGATGGGGTGTGTAATCCGAGAAAATTCCTAAACCAATCTTCTGTAATATCTTGCTAAATCCATGAAGCTTCACACCTCAGTCACACTAGTGGGTGCTAGCCAATCCATGATGGCTCAAATCTTGGAAGGATTGACTATGATACATTCCCTAGAAATAATGTGGCTCAAATATTGTACCTCTATCTAAAACAACACACACTTCTCCAAGTTCCTGTAAAGGTGCTACTCGCGAAGACACTGAAGAACCTGGTGAAGGTGCTCCTCATTCTACTCATGCGTACATAAGTAAATCAGAATGTCATCAAGGAAGATGAGCACAAAGTGATTTAGAAAAGTCTTGAATACCCCATTCATAAAACTCATAAACACTGCGGGGACATTCAAAAAACCAAAAGGTACCACTGTGAACTCATAGTGGCCATATCTTGTACAGAACGCAGTCTTATGAATATCCACCTCCGTAATCCATTGCTGATGGCACCTCGACTCAAGATCTATCGTGGAGAAAACTATAGCCCCCTTTATCTGATCAAACAAAACATCAATACATGGAAGGGGGTAATGATTCTTGATCATTACTTTGTTCAACTGACTGTAATCAATACACAACCGTAGAGATCCTTCCTTCTTCTTGATGATGATCACTGGTGCACCCCAAGTGGATACACTAGGATGGATTAGGTCCTTCTCCAGAAGGACCTCAAGCTACAACTTGATCTCACATAGCTCAGGAGTACTCATCTGATAAGGTGCTTGTGAGATAGGCTCTACACCCAGAACCATATCTATGTGTAAATCTACGTCAAATGTGGGAGGTAACCCTGTAGATCTCTTGGAAACACATTAGTGAACTCTCGCTCTAAACATCTTTTTAAAACTTCAAATATTTACCTGCTTCCCTGATTTACATAACCAACTTACTCCTTGACCATCAACCGAGATTGCTCCCACAACCTCACACGTTGTTAATCCAGGGTGTCATAATTGGGCACTCATGTCTGCTAGTATTGTTGAGGATTAGTTGATGTTAGAAAACAAAAAATCCATTTCTGTCTACCTCTCTAAGTTAGAAAAATGTGATTTTCAAAGAATCACAATATAACCTTCTGAACCCCAGAAAAGAGATGTCAACTTCCACCTGTGTTCCATGTTGTGTGGGGAGTTTTACTAAACCTTAGATCAACCCCAAACGATTGTCTGTGCTCTCTTCACATCCCTTATAAATTCCTGATTTTCATATTTAACACCTTTAGCAAGTTGTTAAAACTTAAAAATTGGGTTTCGTATTAGCTCAACGTTCAGACCGTGAGTGATGAAACACTTGTGCACCTTCACAAACCTCTAGTATTTCTACTAGGTATTTTTGTGGAACCGTTAGTTTTGGGAAAAAAACTCTTCTTAATAGTTTTGGAAAGGCATTTTTTAGGCCTCGGGTCACTGTTTAACTAGGTCAAATTGTCTCAACTATAACTGGTGGATGTGGAAAAATCGTCACCATTTGCAATCCATTTTTTAGTTCTCACTTCTGTCAACTTCCGTGATTTGTCCATCTATATTAGAGAATGTAGGAAATTTTTTGTTTCACATTGATCTATCGAAGGTGAGTTTTTGATGAGTTTTTCTTATCCCTCGAGCTAAAATTGGTGGTTGTTGCACAATTATGACTCTTGGGCATTAAAAACTAGCCACCCATTTTTAAACCATTCTCTAGTTTTGAATTCCTTCAGTTCCTGTAATCTGTTGGCATATAGGAGGTAACATAGAAATTTACCCATTATGCATTGTCTAACAAAAGGAAGATTTTGAACGTGGTTTCTTAGCCTCCGAGGCTAGATTGGGTTTTTTTGTAACTAATAGGAAAAATGTAAAAATATGGTTGTAGGGCCCCAATCAAGTCAGAAAAGAATCGTTACAATAAAGTGTATTGCTGATATTTCTTAATATGTATGAGATGATAGTTTTAGCAGTGCTTTGGGAAAATGTCCATTAAACTATATGTGTTCTTTTAATTAAGAATTATATATGGTATAAAGGTTCTTGGATATATATGTAAATGTAGCTGCAGAGGATAAGTCAACATTTTGCAAAGTATTAAAAGGTTTATTATTGAAGTTTTGTATTAATTTTAAGATGCTAGTAAACATGGTTGTTAGCTTTCTTCCCAAATCTTACATTGTAAAATTTGGATAAATATGTTAAATGAAATTGAATTTGACATCTTGAAATTGTAATAATGCATTCTTGTTGTGACATTTCTGATGAAATCTCTTGAGTTTATTTTTATTTAACTAGAAAATTTAGAAAAAAAACCTAAATATAATAGCAAAACTTTAGTTTAAAACTTGTGCATATCTACCCTTCTCACATGATATTTCTTAGCATAGAATAAACTAAAAACTCATAAAAAACTTAAATATTTATGCTTGATAACACCTTCTAGCTTAAAAAAATAAGATCCTAAGCTCGAGTTTATCTTTATAGCTTGTATTGTTTAGCGACATCATCATGAGCCCGATGGTTAGGAACAACATTATAAAACTTTGTCTCCAGTATGTGGTTCCCTCTTAGGTTTGGTAATTGTGTGTGTAGTATAAAGAACGTGTTCTTCTAAGGTACTAATCCATAGGAAATCAACATCAAACATAGTGTAATATCCTCTTGGAATGATGCACGTGTTAGGTGGAAAATATCACCAACCTTGAAATTCATGTTTAAGAGTTGAGATCATAAATGAGCTCAATACCCAATCTCAAATGTCATTTGGGTTATATGGTGCAATACTAAGAGTTAATTGCGAAACTTAACAACATTTTTAGTGTATGATTATTTTGTCAAAATGTAACCATAAGATGATGTCGTCAAAGAAAGGTGAAATTTAGGTTGTTCTAATTTTTTTTTTTAAACCATCTTTGGTAAGAAACAAGACCCACGTTATGTAAACTCTAACGTGAACCTCAACCCTTTCTGATGATGAACACCCCCATCTTTCTCACTCAATAGTTTTATCAGGTGTTGGATGTCTAATGTGAAACTAAGTGATCATGTTCTTAGATATAAAACCCTTAAGATAGGGACTAGTAGTCTCATGAGGATACAAATTACCCTATTGAAAAAAAGGCTACAAAATTCATAAGAAAGGATATATGGACCTAGTTAGGGAAAAATTAAACCTCTTAAGTAAGATTTAAAATGATACTCAGGAAAATTAATCTAGAAAAAAGAAAATAAGGAAGTAGGCTACCATGTTTACATCCTTCAAATCCTTAAGTAATTGTTGGAGCATAACTATAGTAAAATATTTAGTCATGCTTGAGCTTGGGAAGTGTAATTGTGGGATGTTATTCCATAGGAAAGTGAAACATGATCTTACTTGTAACATGGTAAAACCCTCTTACTGTGGCTAAAGAACCTATTTTGTGTATAATCCTTAGTGAATAATAGAAACGCGACCTTAAATCCTTAAACAAAAAAAATGAACTTCACATCCTTTGGTTTAAAACTTGTTCCTTTGTGTAACAGAGGTATGATATAAGATCAAGATGCATGCCTTTAGGAGTGAATCCTAGGGATAATACCTAATAGACTAGTGGGTAAATAAATACCCTATTCATAAAAGAATGAATTAAAAAAGTAATTGAAATAATGTAGATGATTCTTATTCAATGAGTTACATCCTAACTTAAATGTTAAAATGTATAAAGGAAATTTGGAAAAAAGGAAAGGAAAGCTATAATTCACACATTATGAGCCTTTCTAGCTCTTAAGTTAAAGATTGAAAGATGATTGTAATAAATGTGTAATCCTAAAAATATCATTTCATGGGAAGACTCTATCTATAAGTTTATATTATAGATGAAGCATTATGTTTGTGCCATGACATTTGATAAAAAGTGGTTTTTATGTGCATCACGTGTTTTCATGTTATCTTTGTGGGTTAATGTTGTGCAAACATATCATGTTTTTTCTATTTTCGTAGGTGATCTCCTGTAGTTTCATGTGTACTACAATGTAAGTCACAAAAATTTTTTAATATTTTTACTGTTGAATTTTTGTGTATAAAATGTGGGTGTAATAATGGACATCCAAGAACCATGGAGCTACGAAGCAGAGAAAGGTAATCATTTCATGTTTTCATTCCTATAGTATATATATGAGTGTAAGTATTTTTGTGGTGGTATAGAGCTAACACTGTGAGTTATTGAAGATCAAATGTGTATAAGGAATGGAGTGTGTGATGAGATCCTTAAGCAAGGGATGATGGAAAGCACCATGAATGACAATGCTCATGTGTTGAGAAAAGTCATGCATGCTTGAGGTAAGTATGTTCTATGCAACATAAAGTAAAACAAGGAGTCCCTTGCACCCATTACCATTGAAATATTTTCCATTCACTCCCCCTACCTTCTACAATGAGGATTTAACAATCTTGGAGGGTGATCCGCTTTCTTGAGCATTTGCAGACATAGGTTTAGGTTTAGGGTTCATCGTAGCCAAATTATTTTATTTGTTTCTCTATTTGTTTTACTATAAAAGTTAATCATTTTAAATCTTTAGAGAGAATAAAGTCATCAGTTTTTTTGACACTGAGTATGTTTCTCTCTTAAAGTTATATCTAATTTTTAAAAAATGTCTAGAGTTCAAATATTTTATTCAAATATCAGTAAATATATGTTTTATGATCCGTAATCTATTATATTGATTAACATGACATAGAATAAATTTTCACAGTCTAAATTCTAAAAACAAAAAAACTCCATTAATTATGTTTATATGTAAAAATAATGTTTTTGAAACAAAATGAAAATCATAGCATGTAAGACTCAAATATATAGATATATTAAATATGTATAAAAGTAAATACAATAATTTATTACTTGGTAAAATTTGGTTCACTATTTAATGTGTGAAAGAATTATTTTCTCAATTTTTCTCATTTTAGAACTAGTTGTTTATTACAATAATATTTATAATTCTTTCTTATTTCTGAAAAATAGTTTTAGTGAGAAGATTCACATAATTGCCAAGTTATTTTATGTTATTAGAGATCAATTATTATGAATGTTGATGATAAATAAGGTAACGATAAACTGCACTTTTAAGAGAAATTTAATAACAAATAAAACTTGATTTTATTAATATATTTATCACTGCAATCCTTAATATTGTTGTTACAAATCTTTATGAAAAAGTTCATACAATATTATCAAGGAAGAGACTAGAGTAGTTAATTCAATATGAGAATAGCCATCATAATCTTATGGAAAAATACAACTTTATTTCTAAATAAAATATATAATCAATTTTAATAAACATTTTTAAAATATATATTTATTCAACCATTTAGTTGATGATTTCTTTTCATTTTTATCTCTATCGATGCTATCATATTTGAGGTTACCAGAATCTCTTTATCAACTACTCATAATCCTCATGACTCAAACATAAGACCTTACAATAACGTACGATGGATAACTAATTTTATGAAAATTTATGGCAAAAATATAATATTATAATTTAACAAGCACAATGTTACAAACATTTATAAATTATTATGAAAAATATATTACAAATATTAATTATAGATGTGATGTTAAGGCTTCTAACAATTGTGGATTAGGATAGTTGCTTACATCTGATGTAGTTTGGCGACACTATTATCCATATTTGAGGAAGAAGGACCGTTTTCATAAATTAATTTTTTCCCTATTTGATGAAGTGGGATTGTTTTCATGAATTAATAATGATGAGCACTATTGTATATCACATTCAAATACCTAATCTAAGAAAACAGCAACAATATCATTGAAGAGAAACAAATTATGTCGTATAAATCATCAATGTAGAAGATAATGGGAGTAGGCGCACTAATAGATATGATTCGTTCGAAAGATCATTACCCACATAAATCATGTGTTAATCTAAAGCAGCCGACCAAAACTCGCATCATGTGGAAAAAAATTGAATCATGAATAAATATATTTAATTTCAACCCATCTAATGGTATACAACATCCCCAACTACAATCACATCAGAATCCACGTGTACCATGAATAGATGGATGCTGAATATGAGAAACGGACTGTAGGACAAAGAAATACCCAGTTTTGAGCATTAAAAAACAATGTTTTATAGTTTGTATGCGAATACCATACAAGATCAATTGGAGAATAAGACAGTCATCCATCGATACTTCACGGGCCAAAACTATTTGACATCAAATAAACACTCTGTCAATTCAGTGAGAGAAATTTGGCTCCAATTAATTTTGTTATTTCCATGCGCTTAAAATATCTTCAAAATCCTTCTGACGGAATTTTTTTTCTTCTAACCATAAGTCCGCAACTGACTCGAGATTTCTCCTCGTTTGATAGGAAAGAAAATGTTCATATAATTGTGACATTAAAACATAACAGATAGCATGAGGCTTTTCTTGTTTATCTTGAAGATCATTTGAGTCAGATATCACTGCAATCTGAAGTGGGACACCTACCCTCCCTTTTATTTTCTTTATGGCCATTTATTTGGCATGCTTGGCGTGGGATTGTGGGAGGCATTAGTTTATTTTTGGGGCCTTTTTTGTGGATGTTGAAGTGCTGTTTTACGTTTTCCATGTTGGTAGCATACATTTAGATGGTTGTCTCCTTATTATTCTAACTTGCTTCTGATTGTAGCCTGCAAACGTCTCTCCTGGTACTTTTTGTGTGTATTATGGCAATGGCGAACTGAGGAGGTTGGACACCTGCTCGTTACTTATTGTAATGCCCACTTCCCTACGACGCTTAGTGATTATCATTTTGAGTTATGCAGACTTTGGATATGGACATGACTTATACTTATGTTGATTAGCATGATGTTTTGTGATTAGATGCATTTGGATTATGATTGGATTTTGTTTTCAGTATGATCTATATTGACTCATGCACAGACTATTGGATACCGATATTATTTTTATATGGATATATTGCATGTGTTCTAACATTGGATTTCTTCGCCATAATGAGTAGAATGTAGTTGTTGAATTTACATTACTATAATTTTGGATAATGATGAAATGCATAATTAAGTTGTGATGTAGACCTAGAAATAATGATTGATTGAATTACGTATAGATGTTAATAAATTTCATGCATATGGTTATTTTGGATATTTTGACATGGCCGCAAGGCCGAAGGAGGTATTTTGTATTTTGCAGGAAACACAGCATGATCACAACCATGAGGGGGATTGGGAACCAAACACAATAGGATGTCGGGTGGTTACAACATTTGGTTGTCAAGGCAACTAGTAAATTGTATTGTGTTACCTTTATTCTTTTATGTGTTAAGAAAAATTTCCATGAGGGGGAAATTTTCTAATGTTACCAAGGGGGGTAAGAATTTTAATTACTTGTTTTTACTTACTTTAGTAGGTGATTTTATTTGTGATATCTTTTTTTTTTAATTTCTTTTGCTAAGTGTGTTTAGATTAAATTAACATCTTGTTTTAATTTTTAAGTTTTGGAGGGAAGTCTAGTGGGTGAAATTAATTTTTATGGTTGGCTCCTTGAGCCTTGAGTTTCCTCATGTATAGAATGCTTGGTTTTGAGTGTTGACCACTCCAAATCCTTTGAATCTCGAATTTGAGATTTAGGGCAATTTTGGGGGACTTGTGGGACAAGTTGAACTCGTCCCACACTTCCCAAAACCCCTTACCAACTATATATATGGGTTGGGAATACAAAAAAGGGATTATTTATTGTTTTGGGAAGGGAAATGTGACTTTGAAGTGCACTTGTCTTCCTTTTGCATTTATTTGTGCCTTAAGACACATGGGAAGGGATGGATGTGGAAAAGAGATGTCATTCAACCCAATCACCCATTTATGGTGTTTTGGGATTTGAGTTGACTAAAGGGAGGTGGTCTTGAGGATGTGTGATGTGGCATCCTACAAGGAGCCACATCAGCCTCACTCTTTCTTTTTGTCTATTTATTGAAACTTCCTCTCTTGTTGAGGGGGTTGGAGGTTTTTGTTGAGGAGTTCTTTTCTTTTATTTCTTTTGGGAGAGGAAAGAATTGGGAGAAAGAGAAAAGAAGAAGCTTGGAATTGCATGCTTGGATTGTTTTGGAGGGAGCGTGGAAAAAGCTTCTTGGTTTAGGCTTCTCCAATGGAGAGGTAGGAAACCTTCTCTTTTTTGTTGCTTTCCTATTGTTGTTGCTTCTATGCTAAATTTGTGGATAATGTATGTTTACTTTGTGTATTGTGAAAAATGGATAGAATGCTTAATGTGTATTGTAGGAGAGGTCTATGGGAAAACTCATGAGGTAGGCATAAGAGTAGAATAGGAAATTGTGGACGGAGTTTGAGAGGGATGCCCATCTTGGGTAAGAATGTTCATATTCTTACCTTGTCCTTGAGGGAGCCATAAGAGGAGGGAGACATAAGAGTATGGGAGGAAAAAGGGGTACTTGATGGAGGCATAAGAGTCATAGGGGCTTGAGTTTTATTGTGGAGGGTTTGGATGGGCATCTCATCTCAATTGGGAGGCATAAGGAAAACTTTCCCATAGTTCCTTCTCTTGTTGGCTTGGATGAAAGCCTTGTTGTGAAATGTTTGGTGTTATTTGTGTGTCTCTTTGCTTCTTCTATTTTAGATTTGAATGTTGTGAAGAAATTGTATTGTGGAAGCAAGTGTTGTTGCCTTGAGTTGGAGACCACCCTTCATTGTGTTGTGTTTGGCGCTCGGGGGTCAATGGAGGAGATTACTTCTCTTCTCCATTGAGTTTTGGTTGGGAGGAGAGTGTTGCCTCTCCCCCTATCTTGGTTGTGATTTGAAATACTTAGAACTTGGAGCATGGATGAAGGACACCTTGGAGCTTGTGAAGACTTCTTCCTTTTCCTTTATATGTATTATTTGGTTGTAAAATTTGTATGGAAGAGAAAGTTGTATCATCTTGTTTTCATTTTAAAAAAAAGGGATATATATATATATATATATATATATATATATATATATATATATATATATATATATATATATATATATATATATATATCTGTGTGTGTATTTAACCTCATTTTGTTACTCAAAGGAGATGAATTACAAAGTTGGAATACTAGAACATTACCATTCTTGTTTCGTTGATAAAAGACTTAAGTCTTTTAATAGTTTTAAATGTGTCAATAAAGAAAGCTATGCTCTAGTTCTACTATGCTTTGCTTCATTTCATAATTTATTGTAAATCTTATTGCAAAATAAAGAGAAAATAAAAAATAAAAAAAAATCAAACCTATTCAAAATCTCATGCAATGTTTATTAAATGGCGTAGAAATAAATTCTATTGCAAAGACCTTAAACTTACTAAGTGCACTATCCAATACCCCATGATGCCTAATGGAGGTATTAATAGTTTGATTAATATTCATATTTAAGTAACATTAGAACTAAGGAACTTATTAATATTAAACTTAATAATATCAATGTACTTTTAATTACCTTTCATATATGTTAATAAAAGTGTACGATTACTAATATATATAAATATTTTAAACATTTTTTTTTACAGATTAGGACACTGCGAGTGGTCTTAGCTTCACAAATATCAAGCTACATGGCAGGCCTCGCAACTGCCCAAACAAATGTAAAGTTAGTCTCAAAATCAAGACCAGTCAATCACCCTTAAATCGTGTCTAAGAGAATAACTGCTAATATAAAAAGAAAAAATGATGATACGTTTCAGTAGATATGCCTGATAGACAACTTGATACACAAAGCGCTGACTGTCACAGTGAATATTTAAATTGTTGCAATGCTTACAAAGATTTTGAACGTTTTTTTTACAGATTAGGACGTTGCTAGTGGTCTTAGCTTCACAAATATCAAGCTGCATGGCAGGCCTTGCAACTGCCCAAAAAAATGTGAAGTTAGTCTCAAAATCAAGACCAGTCAATCACCCTTAAATCGTGTCTAAGAGAATAACTGCTAATATAAAAAAAAAATGATGATACGTTTCAGCAGATATGCCTGATAGACAACTTGATACACAAAGCGCTGACTGTCACAGCGAATATTTAAATTTTTGCAATGCTTGCAAAAGCGAGTTTTGTGGTTGTCTATTTAAGAGTGTTGCAATAGACAAGCAATAGTTGTTGGTATAAGAGATCCATAGTTGGACAGCCTGTTCTTTTTTACGTTCTCACAACCTGTTCTCCCCGCTCTCACCTTGCGGCACTCAATGAAAGTGGAAGCAACTCTTCTCCTCACGCGTTGAGCTCCATGCTGCACACCCCTTCTGTCCGTTACGTTGGTGACTGTATTTTTCTATCTCCTTGTAGCACGCGCAGCCAGCGGCAGTTGAAAACAGGTAAAACACCTGCCTCACGCGACATTAACTCCATTTTCGACCACCATGCGGTCTCCTACACGGACAGGGCTATTTGAAAGAGGTAACATGCCTACTATTTCAGCTGTAGTTACATCCTTATCCTCCACGACTTCCTTTCATGCGGCTCAGAACAGTCCATGCACAGCAGGTCGACTTTGTGGTAAAAAGATTTGCAAATCTAGTGAAATTATTTGGGATGAGCGGCGGCCAGGTTATATTCGGCGGGCAGGAGAGAGGGAGCCTTAATTTTTGTCAGTTTGTAGTTGAGTGACCTCCCAACCAATAAGATTAAAGCACAGTTTGAAATGTTTTTCCCCCCATTTGACTCTTATTCCTACCAAATTTCAAATTGTAAATGTAGGTATAGGTGTATAGACTTATTTGAATATGAATTTTGATAATATATCTATATATTTATATCACTTAAATTAAAAGTATCTTATCTCTTTAGAGAGATATCTACGATCATATATTAAAAGATTTCTAAAAGCCATCAAGATAGTAATATATGTGTTATCCATGCAACATATCTCCGCAGATATATATTAAAATATATGAAAAAAAAAAATCAAGAAAATCATAATACATACATTTACCCTGGACACCTATACCCTCTTATAAAATGGATCATAAAGTGAAGACAGGGAAGTGGTCAAATACCCTTATGAATTCTTGTATCACCATGCTGAAACTTGAAATTATCCACTAAGGAGGAGTCGAATACGACAAATATGGAAGTAGATCTCGAGTGTGCGGAATTGTGAAAATCATGCAGTTCTTGTGTTGCATTTGGAATACACAGTAAAAGATTGAAGTTTTTTTTTATTATCCAGGTCACAAAGCTTGCAGATAAAATAAACCAAACAAGACCACTACCTTGCTTAATTTTTCAAAAAAAAAAATTGTCGCATTTTCGGGTTACTTGGTTGTGGCGCGGCGTCATCGTCTTCATAGCGCCGTCGCCTTTTCACGGTGTTACATTTTGGTATCAGAGCTAGGGGTTCGAAGCTGGGACCCTTGGGCACACACTGAAAACATGAAACAGGAACACTTAACTTAGTGCAGAACATTATTGCTTTAAAATATAAAGCCATAATGTTGATAATTATAGTAAATAGCAAATTTAGAAAACTGACACAAGACCTAGAACAGTGAACTAACTCTCGCCTTGATCTATGCAGGAGGCGCAGATTGGGCAAGGGGTCTCTTCACATAGACCTAGACATACCACCGCCAGAGCAAACCGTAGCAGCCCTTCTGCCTCAGATCTTGCAGACACTCCAGGATGTCAGTGCCGCTATACACGGAGAGCCCTTGGGAGGACAACTTGCTAGACATAGTTTGGAGCCATCAGTAGATGCCCAGGCATCCCCTCCACACAGCGAGGAGCACAGAGCAGAGAATTTCCGTGAAGAGTCAGCTAAGGCAGAGTCACCACAGAGAGGACATGGGGATAGGATCTCAGGAGATAGGGATAGGTCTCGGAGCCCTAGACAGAGGGAGGAGCATACAGAGAGATCTATGATTCGTCATACGTCAGCTGCAGACCATATCAGGGAGATACTAAAGCTACGACCATCTCACTATTCAGGCGATACAGGTGGTTTTCAGGCAGAGGCCTGGTTGGTGAGCTTGAACAGATGCTTCAAGCTCTGCCCTTGCACTAGCAACATGAAAGATCGTGTTGCAATCCATCTTCTGAAGGATGGAGCAGGAGTCTGGTGGAGGACCGAGGAGCAGAAGCTCCATGTCGACTCAGAGATGATTACCTGGGAGCTGTTTGAGGAGCGTTTCAGGAGAAGGTATTTACCTAGGAGATTTATTCAGCATCGCATAGATGAGTTTCATGACCTCCGTCAGGCGTCGATGACAGTAGCTGAGTATGAGAGTCAATTTCTGGACCTACTCCAGTACGTCGACTATATGCAAGATGAGCAGGTACGGATTCACAGGTTCATCCGAGGCCTGAATTTGGATTTAGGAGGCGTAGTGCACATTAACTACCCACAGACGTTAGCAGAATCCGTGGAGAAGGCCTATATTGTAGAGGAGACATGGGGGAAGACACAGTAGGCTAGAGATAGAGTTCGGAGCCGTATGCAACAGATGCAGGATAATGGGTTGAAGGGGTCAGTTCCTCCTCCACGGGGTGGACATAGTTCAGGGCAAACTTCATTCCGACCACCACCACAGCAGCAGCAGCAGCAACAAACCCACCCACCTTACCGACCTCCTCAAAGATTCTATGCACAGAGAGGACGTAGTATGGGGCCTCCTCCTAGGGGTCCCATCAGGACACAGGGTACACTGAGAGCTCATTCAGTAGGAGCTCGTCAGCAGAGACCTCAGAAGTCCATAGCTAGATCGTCAGGATCTATATCTCAGTCATCTAGCGTACCAGCTGGAGCTGCTTCCCACTGGAGAGGACCAGGCAGCTGTTATGGTTGCGGTGTTGTTAGACATCTTTGGAGGGATTGCCCACATAACCCTACCAAGGGTAAGACACAGAGCTCAGAGCCTACTATTGGAGATATGGCACAGAGTCATCGGATTCTACGTAGCGGTCAAGAACCGCCAGGATGAGCATCAAAGTACTGTGATTGAGACAATAGGTAGTATTGGTGGTATTTCCACCTCTATATTATTTGATTCTGGCTCTTCTGATTCATTCATTGCACCATCCTTAGTAGAGCGTTGTAGGCTGGTGGCAGTCAGGCAGGGCTGTAGTTAGGATGTTGAGATGGCTTCTAGGAGACAAGATTTCTGTAGACTCCTTAGTTAAGGAGTGTGTGGTGAATTTGGGGACCCTTCACCACTACTTCTGATCTTAGGATCCTTCCATTAGGATCTTATGGCGTCATTTTAGGCATGGATTGGTTGTTCGCTCACAGAGCTAGAGTGGATTATTACCATAAGACTATTTCTTGCATAGATGATCATAGAGTAGAGTCAATGATATCAGGAGTTAGGAGGGCCGTATCCATTCGCACCATCTCTTCTATACAGCTTAAGCGGTGTGCGTGACAGGGTTGTCAGTTATTTACTATTACGGTCAGTGACAGATTAGAGGAAGAGTCCAGAGGACCTTCCCTCAATGACCATCCCATCTTATCAGAGTTTTCTGATGTGTTCCCAAGGGAGCTACCGAGATTACCTCCCCCACGTGAGATCGAATTTCATATAGATCTAGTTTCCAGGCGCAGAGCCTATCTCACAAGCACCTTATCGGATGACCACTCCGAAGTTATGTGAGCTCAAGTTACAGCTAGAGGGCCTTCTGGAGAAAGGCCTAATTCGTCCTAGTGTATCCCCATGGGGTGCACCAGTTATCTTCGTGAAGAAGAAAGATGGATCTCTTCGGTTGTGCATTGACTACCATCAGCTGAATAAGGTAACGATCAAGAATTGTTACCCCCCTTCCACGCATTGACGATTTGTTTGATCAGATGAATGGGGCTACAGTTTTCTATAAGATAGATCTTAAGTCAGGGTACCCATCAACTCAAGATTGCGGAGACAGATATTCACAAGACATCTTTCCGCACGAGATATGGCCACTACGAGTTTACAGTGGTACCTTTCGGTTTGACGAATGCCCCCCGCAGTGTTCATGAGTTTGATGACTGGGGTATTCAAGACCTTCCTCGATCACTTCATGCTCATCTTCCTTGATGACATTCTAGTTTACTCACGAACACGCGAGGAGCACGAAGAGCAACTTTGCCAGGTTCTTCAGTGTCTTCGTGATCATTTCACCTTTATGGAAACTTGGAGAAGTGTGCGTTCTTTCAGCCCGAGGTGCAATATTTGGGCCACGTTATTTTCTGGGGAAGGTATCGTAGTCGATCCTTCCAAGATTTGAGCCATCATGGATTGGCCAGCACCCACTAGTGTGACCGAGGTGCGAAGTTTCTTGGGTCTAGCATGATATTATAGGAGGTTTTGTTCAGGATTTCTCTCTGGATTGCGCACCCTATCACTTCTCTTCAGCGGAAAGGGATGAAGTTTTTTATGGTCAGATAGATGTGATTAGGCCTTCAGTACAATAAAGTAGTGCCTTATGAGAGCACCTATTCTTGCAGTGCCAGATCCTCAGGGTGAGTTCTACGTTTGCACAGATGCTTCCTTGGCAGGACTTGGAGGTGTGCTAATGCAGGAGGGTAGAGTAGTTTCCTTTGAGTTTCAAAAACTCAAGTATTATGAGCTCAATTATCCAACCCATGACGTTGAGCTTGCAGCAGTAGTACATGCCTTAGTGTGGTGGAGACATTTTCTTCTTGGCCGGAAATTTACACTCAAGACTGATCACTTGAGCCTTCGCCACATCTTCACACAGCCCAATCTCAACGTTCGTCAGCGGCGTTGGATGGAGTTAATTTGTGAGTATGACATGGAGATAGAGCATGTGAAGGGAAAGGAGAACGTGGTGGCAAATGCCTTGAGTAGACGAAGACATGTGGCTATGGCAACCTCAGTGGGCACAGATTTACGGAGTAGGATCTTGGAGCAGCTTCCTCATGATAGTTTCTACCTCGCAGCCAGAATAGAGATTAATTCTCAGAGACCTCTTGAGGGGAGGTTTGATGGATTTTCACTAGAGGCAGATGGTCTTCTCAGACACAGAGGTCGAATTTATGTACCTATAGATGGAGGCTTGAGACATGGACATTTTGATAGAGGCTCATCGTGCACCATATTCAGCCCATCCCGGGGTGAAGAACATGCACGCCACCTTGAGACAATTGTATTTTTTGGAGAGGACTTCGAAGAGACATAGCCTCTTTTGTATCCCGCTGTTAAGAGTGTCAGAGGGTGAAGGTTGAGCATCAGCATCCAGCTGGCCTCCTCTATTCTCACGCCATACCCAGTGTGAAACTGGGGACACCATTTCTATGGATTTCATTGTTGGGTTGCCGACGTCGAGGTACTACCATGACGCCATCATTGTCCACGGTGGATAAATTGATGAAAGGTAGCTCATTTTTCCCCGGTAAAGACTACCTACACAGCTAGTGCGGTGGCACGAGTATACCTTGATGAGATTGTCAGATTACATGGGATTCTGCAGAAGATCATTTATGACCGCGACCCTTTGTACACTTCCCATTTCTCAACCACCATGCAGTATACCGTAAGGACAAGGATTAATTTCAGCATAGCTTATCACCCTGAGACAGATAGATAGACAGAGAGGGTGAATAAAATTTTGGAGGACATGCTCAGGATGTACGTGATGGATCATCATTCGAGATGGGAGGAGTATCTGTATTTGGTAGAGTTTTCACTTATAATAATAGTTTCCATAGTTCTATAGGCATGGCTCCTTTTCAGGCATTATATGGCAGAGAGTGCAGGAACACCTCTTAGTTGGGACAGGATTGAGGACAGGGTTTCCCTTGGGCCAGCATTATTACAGGACATGGAGCAGCAGGTAACCTTGATCAGACAGAGATTGCAGGAGGTGCAGGATAGACAGAAGAAGTATGCAGACCAGCGTAGGACAGATCACAGTTTTGAGGTAGGCACGAAGGTGTTTCTTCATGTCAGACTGCATAAGATCCCTATACGTTATGGGAAATGTTCTAAGCTTGCTCCTAGGTTTGTAGGTCCCTTTGATATCTTGTAGTGCCTCGGTCCCTTATCCTATCGTCTAGCATTGCCACCGAGCTTATCACACGTCCATTATGTATTTCACGTTTCTATGCTTAGGAGATATGTTTCTGATCCTTCTCATGTGCTAGATTGGACTGCATTGTAGGTGCAGGATTAGGGGCAGGTGATGGTGGATCCCGTGCGCATTTTAGATCACAGGACCCTGGGCCTTCGCGGCAAAGAGATTGATCAGGTTTGGGTCCAATGGGACACGTATGATGAGATTGCTGCTACTTGGGAGGATGCCACATCATTGCGAGCTCAGTTTCCACACTTATTTCAGTGACTTCCAGGAGAAAGTCTAGTCTAAGGGGAGGGGGATGTAATGCCCACTTCCCTACGACACTTAGTTGATCATCATTTTGAGCTATGCAGACTTTGGATATGGACATGACTTATACTTATGTTGATTAGCATGATGTTTTGTGACTAGATGCATTTGGATTATGATTGGATTTTGTTTTCAGTATGATCTACACTGACTCATGGACAGACTATTGGATACCGATATTATTTTTATATGGATATATTGCATGTGTTCTAACATTGGATTTCTTCGCCATGATGAGTAGAATGTAGTTGTTGAATTTACATTACTATAATTTTGGATAATGATGAAATGCATAATTAAGTTGTGATTTAGACCTAGAAATAATGATTGATTGAATTACGTATAGATGTTAATAAATTTCATGCATATGGTTATTTTGGATATTTTGACATGGCCGCAAGGCCGAAGGAGGTATTTTGTATTTTGCAGGAAACACAACATGATCACAACCATGAGGGGGATTGGGAACCAAACACAACAGGATGTTGGGTGGTTACAACATTTGGTCGTCAAGGCAACTAGTGAATTGTATTGTGTTACCTTTGTTCTTTTATGTGTTAAGAAAAAAAATTCCATGAGGGGAAAATTTTCTAATGTGGACCAAGGGGGTAAGAATTTTATTTACTTTTTTTAACTTACTTTAGTAGGTGATTTTATTTGTGATATCTTTTTTTAAAATTTCTTTTGCTAAGTATGTTTAGATTAAATTAACATCTTGTTTTAATTTTTAAGTTTTGGAGGGAAGTCTAGTGGGTGTAATTAATTTTGATGGTTGGCTCCTTGAGCCTTGTGTTTGCCTCTTGTATTGAATGCTTGGTTTTGAGTGTTGACCACTCCAAATCCTTTGAAATCTCGAATTTGAGATTTAGGGCAATTTTGGGGGACTTGTGGGACAAGTTGAACTTGTCCCACACTTCCCAAAACCCCTTACCAACCATATCTATGGGTTGGGAAGCCAAAAATGGGATTATTTATTGTTTTGGGAAGGGAAATATGACTTTGGAGTGCACTTGTCTTCCTTTTGCATTTAATTGTGCCTTAAGACACATGGGAAGGGATGGATGTGGAAAAGAGATGTCATTCAACCCAACCACCCATTTATGGTGTTTTGGGATTTGAGTTGACTAAAGGGAGGTGGTCTTGAGGATGTGTGATGTGGCATCCTACAAGGAGCCACATCACCCTCACTCTTCCCTTTTGTCTATTTATGGAAACTTCCTCTCTTGTTGAGGGGGTTGGAGGTTTTTTTGTTGAGGAGTTCTTTTCTTTTATTTTCTTTTGGGAGAGGAAAGAATTGGGAGAAAGAGAAAAGAAGGAGCTTGGACTTGCATGCTTGGATTGTTTTGGAGGGAGCTTGGACAAAGCTTCTTGGTTTAGGCTTCTCCAATGGAGAGGTAGGAAACCTTCTCCCCTTTTTGCTTTCTTATTGTTATTGCTTCTATGCTAAAATTGTGAATAATGTATGTTTGCTTTTGTGTATTGTGAAAATGGATAGAATGCTTAATGTGTAGTGTAGGAGAGGTCTATGGGAAAACTCATGAGGGAGGCATAAGAGTAGAATAGGATATTATGGAGGGAGTTTGAGAGAGATGCCCATCTTGGGTAAGAATGTTCACATTCTTACCTTTTTCTTGAGGGAGCCATAAGAGGAGGGAGGCATAAGAGTATGGGAGGAAAAAGGGGTACTTGAGGGAGGGATAAGAGTCATAAGGGCTTGAGTTTTATTGTGGAGGGTTTGGATGGGCATCTCATCTCAATTGGGAGGCATAAGGAAAACTTTCCCATAGTTCCTTCTCTTGTTGGCTTGGATGAAAGCCTTGTTGTGAAATGTTTGGTGTTATTTGTGTTTCCTCTTTGTTTCTTCTATTTTAGCTTTGAATGTTGTGAAGAAATTGTATTGTGGAAGCAAGTGTTGTTGCCTTGAGTTGGAGACCACCCTTCATTGTGTTGTGTTTGGGGCTCGGGGGTCAATGGAGGAGATTGCTTCTCTTCTCCATTGAGTTTTGGTTGGGAGGAGAGTGTTGCCTCTCCCCCTATCTTGGTTGTGATTTGAGCTACTTGGAACTTGGAGCATGGATGAAGGACACCTTGGAGCTTGTGAAGACTTCTTCCTTTTTCCTTTATATGTATTATTTTGTTGTAAAATTTGTATGTGAAAGAAATTTGTATCATCTTGTTTTCATTCCAAAAAAAAAAAGACATGCTAATCTATATTTGCCCAAAAGTTCACATGGTTAAAATGTTGGTAGATCTTGTTTAAAACTTAATGAAAATATTGATGGAATCTTACGTGGAATGTTAGTATATTTACAAAAAATATATATATACATACTAGATTCCATTTTGTTGCAAAAAAAAGAGGTATTGATAAGTGATATTATTAGTGTATATATTCTTCTTGTAGTATGAATGGAAAGAGTTAAGTTTTATTGAATTTCCAATATTCCAATAGAGTAGATTACACCCTAACTCTATCATGCTCTCTCTTCATTTAAGAATTTCTTGTGAATCTTATTGCAAATCGTAAAAAGGGAAATGAAATCGATTCTTTTGGAAACCTCATGTTATGTTATTGAATTATGAAGAAGAAATCCTAATGCAAAGTTTCTAGCTTAATAAGTCACCACCACATTTCAATTAAAAGGAAACTAATATTTTAATTATTAATCCATGTTTAAGTATTATGAAGATTGTCTAGTCAACGTTGTCTATCCAATCTCCATAAGGAATATTTAAATTTTTCTTTTTACGAATATCAATTTCCCTTTATAGAGGTTATCAACCATCATACATATGATCTCCAGATTACACTGGTAACCTGTAATGCTACTCTCTGAATTAAAAAAGTATATGCCAACAAGAAGGAATTAAGGCATTTTTCACGGTTAGCATTTGATAAAATTTATATTCCATTGAAGTGACAAAAATGATTGCGCAAAGCATAATACCGTTGTTATATGATTTCCAAAATAATTATTGCCCATGGAAGAATGTAAATATTTTAATCCTTTCAACGTCTCAAAACCAATGATCTTCTCTATTTGCCAATCATCCATCAATGACGCCCCCTCTGTCTTCAATCATTTGTTAAGAATATATCAAAAAGACAGAACCTGTTATTGAAGGTGCAATCGATTCTGATCAGATAGACAACTTGATACACAAAGCACTGACTGTCACAGAGAATATTTAAATTGTTGCAATGTTTACAAATATTTTAAACGTTTTTATTTTACAGATTAGGACACTGCGAGTGGTCTTAAGATTCACAAATATCAAGCTGCATGGCAGGCCTCGCAACTGCCCAAACAAATGTAAAGTTAGACTCAAAATCGTGACCAGTCACACAATCACCCTTAAATCGTGTCTAAGAGAATAATATACTAATATATATAAATGTATGAAAGGATATATACGTTTCAGTATATATGCCTGTCATATGTCACAACTTGATACACAAAGTACTGAATGTCACAGAGGTTTAAACATTTAAATTGTTGCAATGCTTGCAAAGGCGAGTTTTGTGGTCGACTATTTAAGAGTGTTTTTGTGAATAGGCCTGTACAAGCAATGATAAAATCTGCCTGCGCCTTCACCTGTCCCTCCATTGTTTTTGATCAAATATTCTGAAGGCGAAACCGTTTTGAGGATGTATTCGATACTGAAACAGATAACAACATAGTGGGACAACCTGCCTAGGGTAATTTCGCCTGCTCCTTTAGCCTGTAACTCTGTTTTTTCTTTACCATACCTGATTCTTCCTTACGCGGACAGGGCCATATGAAAGAGGTAACATGACTATCATTGTAGCTGTAGGTACATCCTTACCCTCCACGACTTCCTTTCACGCGGCTCAGGACAGTCCTTGCTCAGCAGGTCAAATTTGTGATAAATAGATTTGGAAAATCTAGTGAAGGATTAATTGGGTTGAGCGGCGGCCAGGTTATATTCTTGCAGGCAAGGAGAGAGGGAGCCTTAAATTTTGTCAGTGGTCGTAATTGAGCAACCTACCAACCAAAATATTAAAGCACAGTTTGAAATGTTTTTCCCCCGATTTGACTCTTATTCCTACCAAATTTCAAATTGTAAAATGTAGGTATAGGCGTATAGACTTATTTGAATATGAATTTTGATAATATATCTATATCTATATATATATATATATATATCACTTAAATTATAAGTATCTTATCTCTTTAGAGAGATATCTATGATCATATATTAAAAGATTTCTAAAAGCCATCAAGATAGTAATATATGTGTATATCCATGCAACATATCTCTGCAGATATATATATTAAAATATATCAAAAACAAAAAAAATCAATAAAATCATAATACATACATTTACCCTGGACACCTATACCCTCTTAGTAAGTAATGGATCATAAATTGAAGACGGGGCAGTGGTCAAATACCCTTATGAAGTCTGGTATCACCATGCTGAAACTCGAAATTATCTGCTAAGGAGGAGTCGAATATGACAAATATGGAAGTAGATCTCGAGTGTGCGGAATTGTGAAAATCATAAATAACAGTCCTTGTGTTGTGTTTGGAATACGACAGTAAAAGATTGAAGTTTTTTTTATTATCCAGGTCACAAAGACTTGCAGATAAAATAAACCTCGTAACAAAACCACTACCTTGCTTGATTTTTAAAAAAAAAAAATTGTCGCATTTTCGGGTTACTTGGTTGTGGCGCGGCGTTACACGTTTTTTGGTATCAGAGCCAGGGGTTCGAAGCTGGGACCCTTGGGCACACGCAGAGAAAATGCAAAACATGAACACTTAACTTAGTGCAGAACATTATACTTTTAAAATATAAAACCATAATGTTGATAATTATAGTAAACAACAAATTTTGAAAACTAGCACAAGACCTAGAACGATGAACTAACTCTCGCCTTGATCTGTGCACGGAGGCGCAGATTGGGTGAGGGGTCTCTTTACATAGACCTAGACATACCACTGCCAGAGCAGGCCGTTGCAGCCCTTCTGCCTCAGATCTTGCAGACACTCCAGGATGTCAATGCCGCAATACGCGGAGAGCCCTTAGGAGGATGACTTGCTAGGCATAGTTTGGAGCCATCAGTAGATGCCTAGGCATTCCCTCGACACAGCGAGGAGCACAGAGCAGAGAATTTATGTGCAGAGTTGGCTAGGGCAGAGTCACCACAGAGAGGACATGGGGACAGGATCTCAGGACATAGGGACAGGTCTCGGAGCCCTAGACAAAGGGAGGAGCATACAGATAGACCTAGGATTCGTCATACGTCAGCTGCAAACCATATCAGGGAGATCCTGAAGCTACGACCATCTCACTATTCAGGTGATACAGGTGGTTTTCAGGCAGAGGCCTAGTTGGTGAGCTTGAGCGGATGCTTCAAGCTCTGCCCTTGTAGTAGCAACACGAAAGCTCGTGTTGCAATCCATCTTCTGAAGGATGGAGTAGGAGTCTGGTGGAGGACCGAGGAGCAGAAGCTCCATGTCGACTCAGAGATGATTACCTGGGAGCTGTTTGAGGAGTGTTTTAGGAGCAGGTATTTACCCAGGAGATTTATTCAGCAGCGGATAGACGAGTTTCATGACCTCCATCAGGCATCGATGACAGTAGCTGAGTATGAGAGTCGATTTCTGGACCTACTCCAGTACATCGAATATATGCAGGATGAGTAGGTACGGATTCACAGGTTCATCCGGGGCCTGAACTTGGATTTTGGTGGCGCAGTGCACATTCACTACCCACAGACTTTAGCATAGGCCGTGGAGAAGCACTATTTTGTAGAGGAGACACAGGGGAAGACACAACAAGCGAGAGATAGAGTTCGGAGCCGTATCCAACAGATGCAGGATAGTAGGTCGAAGGGGTCAGTTCCTCCTCCACGAGGTGGACAGAATTCAGGGCAAGCTTCATTTAGGCCACCACAGCAGCAGCAACAGCAGCAGACCCGCCCACCTTACCGACCTCCTCAGAGATTTGATGCATAGAGAGGACGTAGTATGGGGCCTCCTCCTAGGGGTCCCATCAAGACACAGGGTGCACCGAGAGCTCAGTCAGTAGGAGCTCGTTAGCAGAGACCTCAGCAGTCCGTAGCCAGATCGTCAGGATCTATATCTCAGTCATCTAGAATACTAGCTGGAGCTGCTTCCCACTAGAGAGGACCAGACAGCTGTTATGGTTGCAGTGTTGTTGGACATCTTTGGAGAGATTGGCCACATAACCCTACCAAGGGTAAGACACAGAGCTCAGAACCTACTGTTAGAGATATGGCACGGAGTCATCGGATCTACGCAGCGGTCAAGAACCGCCAGGCTGAGCATCAGAGTACAGTGATTGAGACAACAGGTAGTATTGGTGGTATTTCCACCTCTATATTATTTGATTCTGGTTCTTCTGATTCTTTTATTGCACCATCCTTAGTAGAGCGTTGTAGGATGGTGGCAGTTAGATAAGGCCGTAGTTGGGACGTTGAGATGGCTTCTGGAGCCAAGATTTCTGTAGACTCCTTAGTCAAGGAGTGTGTAGTGGATTTGGGACCCTTTGCCACTACTTCTGATCTTCGGATCCTTCCATTAGGATCTTATGGCATCATTTTAAACATGGACTGGTTGTCCGCTCACAAAGCTAGAGTGGATTGTTACCATAAGATTATTTCATGCATAGATGATCTTGGAGTAGATTCAGGTATATCAGGAGATAGGAGGGCCATATCCATTCGCACTATCTCCGATATGTAGCTTAAGCGGTGTGCGTGACAGGGTTGTCAGATGTTTGCTATTATGGTCAGTGATAGATCAGAGGATGAGTCGAGAGGACCTTCCCTCGATGATCATCCCATCTTATCAGAGTTTGCTGATGTGTTCCCAGGGGAGCTACCGGGATTACCTCCTCCATGTGAGATCGATTTCCATATAGATCTAGTTCTGGGCGCAGAGCCTATCTCACGAGCACCCTATTGGATGACTACCCCTAAGTTATGTGAGCTCAAGTTGTAGCTTGAGGACCTTCTGGAGAAAGGCTTAATCCATCCTAGCGTATCCCCTTGGGGTGCACCAGTTATCTTCATGAAGAAGAAGGATGGATCTCTTCGGTTATGTATTGACTACCGTCAGCTGAATAAAGTAACGATCAAGAATCGTTACCCCCTTCCATGCATTGATGATTTGTTTGATCAGATGAAGGGGGCTACAGTTTTCTCTAAGATAGATCTTAAGTCAGGATACCATCAGCTCAGGATTGCGGAGACAGATATTCACAAGACAGCTTTCCACACGAGATATGGCCACTACGAGTTCACAGTGGTATCGTTTGGTTTGACGAATGCCCCCACAGTGTTTATGAGTTTGATGAATGGGGTATTCAGGACCTTCCTTGATCGCTTCATGCTTATCTTCCTTGATGACATTCTGATTTAATCACACACACGTGAGGAGCACGAGGAGCACCTTCGCCAAGTTCTTCAGTGTCTTCGTGAGCAGCACCTTTACGGGAACTTGGAGAAGTGTGCGTTCTTTCAGCTTGAGGTGCAGTATTTGGGCCACATCATTTCTGGGGAAGGTATCGCAGTCGATCCTTCCAAGATTCGAACCATCATGGATTGGCCAATAGCCACTAGTGTGACCGAGGTGCGTAGTTTCATGGGTCTAGCAAGGTACTATAGGAGGTTTGTTCAGGATTTTTCCCGGATTGTGCACCCTATCACTTCCCTTCAGTGGAAAGGGAAGAAGTTTTTATAGTCAGATAGATGTGAGCAGGCCTTCAGTACACTGAAGGAATGCCTTACAAGAGCGCCTATTCTTGCAGTGCCAGATCCTCAGGGTGAGTTCTATGTTTGCACAGATGCCTCCTTGGCAGGAATTGGAGGTGTGTTAATGCAGGAGGGTAGAGTAGTTTCCTTTGAGTCTCGTAAACTCAAATATTATGAGCTCAATTATCCGACCCATGACCTTGAGCTTGCAGCAGTGGTACATGCCTTAGTGCGGTGGAGAAATTTTCTTCTTGGCCGGAGATTCACACTCAGGACTGATCACTTGAGTCTTCGCCACGTCTTCACGCAGCCCAATCTCAACGCTCGTCAGTGGTGTTGGATGGAGTTACTCTGTGAGTATGACATGGAGATCGAGCATGTGAAGGGAAAGGAGAATGTTGTGGCAGATGCCTTGAGTAGACGGAGACATGTGGCTATGGCCACCTCAGTGGGCACAGATTTGCGGAGTAGGATCTTGCAGCAGCTTCCTCAGGATAGTTTCTACCTTGCAACCAGAGCAAAGATTGAGTCTCAAAGACCCCTTGAAGGGAGATTTGTTGGATTTTCATTAGAGGTAGATGGTATTCTCAGACATAGATGTCGAATTTACGTTCCTAGAGATGGAGGCTTGAGACATGAAATTTTGGCAGAGGATCATCATGCACCGTATTCAACCCATCCCGGGGTGAAGAAGATGCACACCACCTTGAGACAGTTGTAATTTTGGAGAGGACTTCGGAGAGACATAGCTTCATTTGTATCCCGTTGTTTAGAGTGCCAGAGGGTAAAGGCCGAGCATCAGCATCCAGCTGGCCTTCTTTATCCTCACGCCATACCGGAGTGGAAGTGGGACACCATTTCCATGGACTTCATCGTTGGGTTACCTACATCGAGATACCATCACGATGCCATCATGGTCACAGTGGATAAATTGACGAAGGTAGCTCACTTTTCTCCAGTGAAGAATACCTACATGGCTAGTGCAGTAGCACGAGTATATCTTGATGAGATTGTCAGACTACATGGGATTCCGTAGAAGATCATTTGCGACCGCGACCCTTTGTACACCTCCCATTTTTGGACCACCATAGAGTATGCTCTTGGGACGAGGATTAATTTCAGCACAGCTTATCACCCAGAGACCGATGGACAGACAGAGAGGGTGAATCAGATTTTGGAGGACATGCTTAGGATGTACGTGATGGATCATTAGTCGAGATGGGAGGAGTATCTGTATTTGGTGGAGTTTTCCTACAATAATAGTTTTCAGAGTTCTATAGGCATGGCTCCTTTTCAAGCATTATATGGTAGAGAGTTTAGGACACCTCTTAGCTGGGATAGGATTGAGGACAGGGTTTCTCTTGGACCAGCATTATTACAAGACATGGAGCAGCAGTTTACCTTGATCAGACAGAGATTGCAGGAGGCACAGGATAGGCAGAAGAAGTATGTAGACCAACATAGGACAGATCACAGTTTTGAGGTAGGCACGAAGGTGTTTCTTCGTGTCAGACTGCATAAGAGCCCTATCCATTATGGAAAAGGTTCTAAGCTTGCTCCTAGACTTGTGGGTCCCTTTGAGATCTTGGAGCACCTCGGCCCCTTAGCCTATCGTCTAGCACTGCCACCTAGCTTATCGCGTGTCCATGATGTATTTCACGTTTCCGTGCTTAGGAGATCTGTTTCTGATCCCTCTCATGTGCTAGATTGGACTGCATTGCAGGTGCAGGATCAGGGGCAGGTGATGGTGGATCCCGTGCGCATTTTAGATCGCAGGACCCTGAGCCTTCGCGGCAGAGAGATTGATTAGGTTCGAGTCCAATGGGACAGGTACGATGAGACTGCTGCTACTTGGGAGGATGCTACATCATTGCGAGCTCAGTTTCCACACTTATTTCAATGACTTCCAAGAGGAAGTCTAGTCTAAGGGGAGGGGGATGTAATGCCCACATCCCTATGACACTTAGTAGATCATCATTTTGAGTTATGCAGACTTTGGATATGGACATGACTTATACTTATGTTGATTAGCATGATGTTTTGTGACTAGATGCATTTGGATTAGGATTGAATTTTGTTTTCAGTATGATCTACACTGACTCATGGACAGACTATTGGATACCGATATTATTTTTATATGGATATATTGCATGTGTTCTAACATTGGATTTCTTCACCATGATAAGTAGAATGTAGTTGTTGAATTTACATTACTATAATTTTGGATAATGATGAAATGCATAATTAAGTTGTGATTTAGACCTAGAAATAATGATTGATTGAATTACGTATAGATGTTAATAAATTTCATGCATATGGTTATTTTGGATATTTTGACATGGCCGCAAGGCCAAAGGAGGTATTTTGTATTTTGCAGGAAACACAGCATGATCACAACCATGAGGGGGATTGGGAACCAAACACAACAGGATGTCGGGTGGTTACAACATTTGGTCGTCAAGGTAACTAGTAAATTGTATTGTCTTACTTTTATTCTTGTATGTGTTAAGAAAAATTTCCATGAGGGGGAAATTTTCTAATGTGACCAAGGGGGGTAAGAATTTTATTTACTTGTTTTAACTTGCTTTAGTAGGTGATTTTATTTGTGATATCTTTTTAAAATATCTTTTGCTAGGTATGTTTAGAATTAATTTAACACCTTGTTTTAAATTTTAAGTTTTGGAGGGAAGTCTAGTGGATGTAATTAATTTTGATGGTTGGCTCCTTGAGCCTTGTGTTTGCCTCTTGTTTTGAATGCTTGGTTTTGAGTGTTGACCACTCCAAATCCTTTGAATCTCGAATTTGAGATTCAGGGCAATTTTGGGGGACTTGTGGGACAAGTTGAACTTGTCCCACACTTCCCAAAACCCCTTACCAACCATATCTATGGGTTGGGAAGCCAAAAAGGGGATTATTTATTGTTTTGGGAAGGGAAATGTGACTTTGGAGTGCACTTGTCTTCCTTTTGCATTTAATTGTGCCTTAGGAAACATGGGAAGGGATGGATGTGGAAAAGAGATGTCAATCAACCCAACCACCCATTTATGGTGTTTTGGGATTTGAGTTGACTTTGGGAGGTGGTTTGAGGATGTGTGATGTGGTATCCTACATGGAGCCACATCACCCTCACTCTTCCCTTTTGTCTATTTATGGAAACTTCCTCTCTTGTTGAGGGGGTTGGAGGTTTTTTGTTGAGGAGTTATTTTCTTTTTATTTTCTTTTGGGAGAGGAAAGAATTGGGAGAAATAAAAAATAAGGAGCTTGGACTTGCATGCTTGGATTGTTTTGGAGGGAGCTTGGACAAAGCTTCTTGGTTTAGGCTTCTCAAATGGAGAGGTAGGAAACCTTCTCCCTTTTTGCTTTCTTATTGTTATTGCTTCTATGCTAAAATTGTGAATAATGTATGTTTACTTTTTGTGTATTGTGAAAATGGATAGAATGCTTTATGTGTAGTGTAGGAGAGGTCTATGGGAAAACTCATGAGGGAGGCATAAGAGTAGAATAGGATATTGAGGAGGGAGTTTGAGAGGGATGCCCATCTTGGGTAAGAATGTTCACATTCTTACCTTGTCCTTGAGGGAGCCATAAGAGGAGGGAGGCATAAGAGTATGGGAGGAAAAAGGGGTACTTGAGGGAGGCATAGGAGTCATAGGGGTTTGAGTTTTATTGTGGAGGGTTTGGATGGGCATCTCATCTCAATTGGGAGGCATAAGGAAAACTTTCCCATAGTTCCTTCTCTTGTTGGCTTGGATGAAAGCCTTGTTGTGAAATGTTTGGTGTTATTTGTGTGTCTCTTTGCTTCTTCTATTTTAGCTTTGAATGTTGTGAAGAAATTTTATCGGAGAAGCAAGTGTTGTTGCCTTGAGTTGGAGACCACCCTTCATTGTGTTGTGTTTGGGGCTCGGGGGTCAATGGAGGAGATTACTTCTCTTCTCCATTGAGTTTTGGTTGGGAGGAGAGTGTTGCCTCTCCCCCTATCTTGGTTGTGATTGAAATACTTGGAATTTGGAGCATGGATGAAGAACACCTTGGAGCTTGTGAAGACTTCTTCCTTTTTCCTTTATATGTATTATTTTGTTGTAAAATTTGTATGTGAAAGAAAGTTGTATCATCTTGTTTTCAATCCAAAAAAAAAAAGGACATTGTAATCTATATTTGTCCAAAAGTTCACATGGTTAAAATGTTGGTAGATCTTGTTTAAAACTTAATGAAAATATTGACGGACTCTTACGTGGAATGTTAGTATATTTACAAAAAATATATATATACATACTAGATTCCATTTTGTTGCAAAAAAAAGAGGTATTGATAAGTGATATTATTAGTGTATATCTTCTTCTTGTAGTATGAATGGAAAGAGTTAAGTTTTATTGAATTTCCAATATGCCAATAGAGTAGATTACACCCTAACTCTATCATGCTCTCTCTTCATTTAAGAATTTCTTGTGAATCTTTTGCAAATCGTAAAAAGGGAAATGAAATTGATTCTTTTGGAAACCCATGTTATGTTATTGAATTGTGAAGAAAGAAATCCTAATGCAAAGTTTCTAGCTTAATAAGTCACCACCACATTTCAATTAAAAGGAAACTAATATTTTAATTATTATCCATGTTTAAGTATTATGAAGATTGTCTATCAACGTTGTCTATCCAGTCTCCACAAGGAATATTTAAATTTTTCTTTTTACGAATATCTTTCCCTTTATAGAGGTTATCAACCATCATACATATGATCTCCAGATTACACTGGTAACCTGTAATGCTACTCTCTGAATTGAAAAAGTATATGCCAAAAAGAAGGAATGAAGGAATTTTTCACGGTTAGCATTTGATAAAATTTATATTCCATTGAAATGACAAAAATGATTGCACAAAGCATAATACCGTTGTTATATAATTTCCAAAATAACTATTGCCCATGGAAGAATGTAAATATTTTAATCCTTTCAACTTCTCAAAACCAATGATCTTCTCTATTTGCCAACATCCATCAATGACGCCCCCTCTGTCTTCAATCATTTGTTAAGATTATATCAAAAAGACAGAACCTGTTATTGAAGGTGCAATCGATTCTGATCAGATAGACAACTTGATACACAAAGCACTGACTGTCACAGAGGATATTTAAATTGTTGCAAATGTTTACAAATATTTTAAACATGTTTTTTTTTTACAGATTAGGACATTGTGAGTGGTCTTAGCTTCACAAATATCAAGCTGCATGGCAGGCCTCGCAACTGCCTAAACAAATGTAAAGTTAGTTTCAAAATCGTGACCAGTCAACCACCCTTAAATCATGTCTAAGAGAATAACTGCTAATATAAAAAAAAAGGATGATACGTTTCAGTAGATATGCCTGATAGACAACTTGATACACAAAGTACTGACTGTCATAGAGGATATTTAAATTGTTGCAATGATTGCAAAGGCGAGTTTTGTGGTTGACTATTTAAGAGTGTTGCAATAGACAAGCAATGATAAAAACTGCTCGCGCCTTCTCCTGTCCCTCTGTCGTTATTGATCAAATATTCTGAAGGTGAAACCGTTTTGAGGATGTATTCGATACTTAACAGATAACAACATAGTGGGACAGCCTGCTAGGGTAATTCCGCCTCTCCTTTAGCCTGTAACTCTATTTTTTTTCTTTACCATACCTGATTCTTCATGCGGACAAGGCTGTTTGAAAGAGGTAACACGCCTATCATTGTAGCTGTAGCTACATCCTTACCCTCCATGACTTCCTTTCACGCGGCTCAGGACAGTCCTTGCTCAGCAGGTCGGCCTTGTGATAAATAGATTTGGAAATCTAGTGAAATTAATTGGGTTGAGTGGCGGCCAGGTTATATTCTTGCAGGCAGGAGAGAGGGAGCCTTAAATTTTATCAGTTTGTAGTTGAGCGACCTACCAACCAATAAGATTAAAGCACAGTTTGAAATGTTTTCCCCCCCATTTGACTCTTATTCCTACCAAATTTCAAATTGTAAATGTAGGTATAGGCGTATAGACTTATTTAAATATGAATTTTGATTATATATATATATATATATATATATATATCACTTAAATTAAAAGTATCTTATCTCTTTAGAGAGATATCTATGATCATATATTAAAAGATTTTAAAAAGCCATCAAGATAGTAATATATGTGTTATCCATGCAACATATCTCCGCAGATATATATTAAAATATATCAAAAACAAAAAAAATCAATAAAATCATAATACATACATTTACCCTGGACACCTATACCCTCTTATAAAATGGATCATAAAGTGAAGATGGGGCAGTGGTCAAATACCCTTATGAAGTCTGGTATCACCATGCTGAAACTCGAAATTATCCGCTAAGGAGGAGTCGAATATGACAAATATGGAAGTAGATCTCGAGTGTGCGGAATTGTGAAAATCATGCAGTTCTTGTGTTGCGTTTGGAATACAATGTAAAAGATTGAAGTTTTTTTTATTATCCGGTCACAAAGCTTGCAGATAAAATAAACCAAACAAGACCACTACCTTGCTTAATTTTTCAAAAAAAAAATTGCTGCATTTTCGGGTTACTTGGTTGTGGCGCGGCGTCGTCGTCTTCGTAGTGCCGTCACCTTTTTGCGGCGTTACATTTTGTCTCACAGAGTAATAAGTTATAAGGTAAGTATGAAGGTTTAATTTTCCAACATTACCTGAAATTCATTTAAATTGAAGACTCAATATATTAACAATTGTGTTTTATAGTACATTGTTTGATTTTTTAAAGATGGGAGTATAAACTTTTGAAGTTTCACATTTTTTTATTATTCATAAATAGAGTTATATTTCTTTTGAAAATTTGTTGTTATAATTATAGATGAAAAATGAGAAAATCACTTTGAGTTATCTTCTATCAATATATTTACTCACGCACATCTAGAGTATGGGATTTAAGTTATATTATTGTCAAAATTTGGTAAGGTTTTTTCTACTATATACTCTCACATTTGTGAGAGATAGAAAAGGATAACTATACATGGTGCTTGATATGTTTTATCATTTTACGGAATATAAGAGGTCTCAAAGAGTCTTAAAAAAATACATTATCCCCTCACTTTTTTATCATATATGAGATATATTTTCTCTATTTCTACGAGGTAAAGGAGTCATGTTTTTTCTCTAGAATTGTTTGACATCAATTTCTTCATATACAACACAATTTTCATATGGATATTTGGGGTAGTGTTAATATTTTAATTTTTCCATTTCAATCGACGAATATCTATGATGTTGAGTTATCTCGGTAATTACTTATGTTTGTGGCCAATCTTTATATTGTTTATGTTTAGGTCCTTGATGGTGTCTTTAAAATATTGAATTGTTATGGAATTAGTTAGCTTCTAATTTACTATTCATACTCACTTATTTGCATTGAATTTAGTATGATCAACGATCGAGAGGGCAAAGTGAGTGTTGCTCTAATTAAATGATGCATGTAAAAATGTATAGAATGATTTTTTTTCAAAATGATTTAGATTTTTCATATCCTCTATTCAAAAAATGTCTTTCCAAACTATGTATACTTTTTCCAAATCTTGGACCATATACAATCTAGGGTTGTAAAAGTACTCAAGTTTGTGAATATGTATTGAGAAACATGGATCACATTACCCATATTTAGTTGGTAAATTTTTATCTTCTATCAATTCATTTCTCCTTTTTATTGTACAAACACTACATTATAGTTAATGTGGGAATGTTCCCTCCTAAAAGGACCAATAAATGGCTTTTTTTAATAATGTCTCGTTTATACTAGAAGAGAGAATTTAAATCATTTCTAGGATGTGGTTGTAGTCTATGTTGAGTACATGGCTACTAATTAACTGTTGTAGTGATGTCAGTATGTGCACAAATTATTTCCAACACCACTTCTACAAAAATTTGGAAGGAGATAATCATGTTGCAAAAGCATGTAATGTTTTTTCCATCGGAACAAAAGGATTGTAAATATTTATTTCAAATCTCTATAAGCCAAAGAATCCATGTAAAACAATAAAGCTATTCAGAAAACACAGTCTTATCACTCTATTTTTGAAAATATCCTTATATTTTTTTGATTACGGGAAGTTAGTTTTCCAGTCCTAGTAAATGATTGAGAAAGAGAAAATCAAATATGAATGTCTCTCTATGGTTACTTGCAAGGTAAAATCTCAATTCAAGAAACAATGTGCAACCTCATTCACCTTATAAAATCTTTTAAAGCATTTTTGTACAAAGGTTCAACGTATGGATAATAACAACACATTATGCATGGATGGATTTCGATTATAGTCTTAAAAATAGAAGTCATTGCTTGGTAAAATTAAAGCATAATCCAAACTTATAGTTACTTAAGGGCCATCACCTTATCGAACATGTTATATAAGATAATAGCCAAGGATCATGCACTTCAAATTTTCTATACTATTCATGCAACTATGAATCTATCAATTTTTTTTTTTGAAACCTAGCAAGTCATAGACTGCCATATCCCATAGTTGAGATGGGTATACTTCTTCGGCTAAGTGTTCAAGGATTGAGGGATTTCCATTCTGCCAAATTCTCCCGGGTCATGATCTCGGCCTCATCCCTTATTATGGTATCTCCTTACATCAATTTCAAAGAGAATTGAACCATAGTGGGCTCTTTAAAATACAATCATATTTCACCATTGATTCAAACGTCAATCAATATGAATCTATCAATTTATAAAATACATGCTTTATAAAAGTTCTTAGATACTCAACAATACGAATTCTATTTGGGGAAGTATCGAGTGAGTTCATGTTTCTTGGTCACACACTATATTTTTCAATATAGAGTTATAAAAATCCTACTAATGCACTAAATTGTATTTCAATGTCTCAATTATGAAGGTTTTTGAATTTTGAGATTTATCGATTGTTAAAAACATCTTGTGATGTGCTTAAAATTTCTTATCCACTAATGCTTAGAAATGCAACAGTTATTTTTCAATTTATCCATCAGGTAGGGATTTGCACATTATCCAATAGGTTATGTTCTTAAAACAGATTATATTACTACATTATTGCTAATTGGGCCGAAATGTTGTTCATATGGTAATTATGATCCTTAATCAGATATTAGAAATGTTTATATTGTTAAGGAAAGTGTAGTGCCCACCTCTTCTTGCATCATTTTACTTGCTGAATCATTTTCTATTCTGGCACTATTTTGATACTATGAGGTTTCGTTGTGGTTCTTGTGATGACACTTGTCAAGATTGGGGTGTGTAGCACCATGTTAGAATTATGGACCATTACATCAGTTGTCTCATTGTATGGTTTTGATATCATTAGGTTGTGATATAGTTGGTTTTATTTCATATATGATGGATGGACATATGGTTTTTTTGTATAATTTGATATCATTGGTTAACTAAATGTTTTCATGTAGTTCTTAGATGGATATGATAGCTTGGGTTAATATGGATGTATGTGTTAAGTGCTTATCCATTTCATACTGACATTTATTATGTTATAGTGTGAGTGATTATCCATGATTGATTCATTGATAATAGTTAATTGTTATATTTTATTAAGAAGATATGATTAATTTTTAAATTGAGTGTGCAGATTACAAGGCACAAAGGAGAACGTGGGTTTCAGGGTGCTACCTCAAGTTACACAAGCGGATGACTGGGCTGAGTCCTTTACCCATCCATGATTGTGTGTAGCCTTGTGTGTTGGTGGCATGTTCATGTTTGGAACACCACGGGTGGATTCCTAATTGTAATTATGTTAATTACACTTTCCTTATTCTTGTGATAAGCTAATATTTGGACATAATGCTCCCAACATGCATTAGAGTTATTTTAGGTTATTTTATTTTGTTTTTAGTATATTGGGACCACGTAATTATCATTTGGGTGGGCCCCACCATGTCTTCCTTTGTGCCACTTTACCTAAAACTCGAATTTGGGCTAAATGTGGCAATTTTAGGGACCTCTTTTCACTTTAGGGGTCTCCCTTTCATGGAAATGGGCCCCTTGGACCCTACCTATGTGTAGGAGGGTCTCTTTTCATGGTAAAATGGTGTTTTCCCTCCCACATGACCCCTCTCATGTCACCATATTTTAAGCATGCTGGATTCTTGTGATTTCTTAAAAGATGAAGTGTATCAGATTTATTTACATTTTAGGGAATTTGAGAAATAACCTCCAAACTATGTTTTGTTTTATGCTCTATCTGATTTTGGGAATAATTTTTTAGGAGAAGAGAGGTGTGACTCATGTCACCCTCTCATTTGTGAGGATTGGTGAATTGTTCTTATTTTTATATTCCCTCATGGAGAGGGGTTGGGTATTTTTTGGCTTCTCATTTTTCATTTTGAAGATTTGGAAAACATGGAGCTTCAAGCTTGGGGGATATTGTTATTCTTGAAGTTGGATTTGCGAATTTGAGGTAGGATTCTTACTTCTTGTTGTTTTTATTCCTATATATTAATGTGGAGAGGAAAGTAGGATTGTTACAATGTTGTATGTTGCATGTTTTTGTGGGATTGTTTTGTGTTATTATTCCTTTATTTTTCTCCAATCCATCCTACTTTGGTGACGGATTTTTGGAATTGTATGGGATAGAGGGAGTACTGTTCCCTCTTACACAACATGGCTTGATGGATAAGCCATGATGGTATTAATTTTATTCCTCCCATCATATGGTTTGATGTCGAGAAGGATTTTTTATATGGTTTGAACCTCCTTCTCCATCCTTGGCATGAAAACCATGTATGGTTTGAAACTCCTTCCAAGGAGGAGGCCTTGTGTTTGAGAAGGAGAGATAATTATGGTATTTTTGAATTGAGAGATAACGAGGGCATGTTACATATTTTTATGTTGTTGCTATTATTGGTTCACATTTTGGTATCTTATGGGATTCTTTCTGGTCTTCCCCTAGGAGGTTAATAATGGAGTTTTCCCCTTGTTTATTATGTTTCATTTGGTTGTGATGTGTGTGTGATTGTCACCCTTGTCCTACTATTACTTGTGTATTCTTGAGGCTTTCTAATATCTCTCCCATGGGATTGGAGGAAGGCTAGAATATACTCCTTTTATTGGAGATGACATGTGATGATGGATTTTGGTTGGGAGGAAAATGGGACCCTATTATTTTATGCATTGAAGACTATTTTGGAGAGGAAAATGGGACCCTCCTCTGATCTATGTTCTGGGTGGTGTGGCTATGGCCACACCACCGTGCCCCTTATGCCTTCCCACAATCACCTCTATGAATTCAAATTTCTACCTTCCCCCTTGCATACCCCTTGTAACCACCGTCACATCCCTTCCCCATTAAAAACAACCATGTAGATATCCAAAATGACCATGTAGCCATTTTACCTTGTTTGGAGTAGAAAGAATATCCATTTGATTCCCTCTTATGTCTATTCAGATTTATGTTAGGTAATTGAGCATATTAGTAGGCATGATTAGTTAGATTTTGAATTGTATTCATGTTAGTTAATCATTAATTTAAGCTTCTATCTTAATATTACATTCCTATACTTAGAGCCTTGACAAGAGGTGGCAATTTTTGTTATCCTTGACAATTTATTTGGATTTAACTTATATGAAAGCAATGCCAAGGCTAGGTTCACTATACACTTTTGTGACGCAGCAAGTGTATGGTGGAGGAATGAGGATCAAATGTTCAATTTGACCATAGATACGGTTACTTGGGAGCACTTTGAGGAGCACATTAGATCCTGATACATGTCTGAGATATTTATTAAGAAGAGGATCGATGAGTTCCAAAATGTCTGATAGGGTTTAGGAATAGTTACACAATTTGAGAGCTAATTTTAGAATTTATTGGACTATGTAGATCATTTCCAGGATGATAAATTCCAAGTCAATAGTTTTAATCGGGGACTGAATGTAGATATAGCCAAGGCCGTCAAGATCTTATCTCCTCTGACACATGAGAAGGCCTTAGAGAAGGCCTACCTAGTTGAGGAGAACATGAGCAAGGCCCGATAGGATAGAGATATGAATAGGGGTATGTTTTAAGAGAACATGAAGTCATTTTAGGACAAGAGGTCATGAGGTATAACACCACCCCCTAGAGGAGGATTCAGGCCTCCACAGTCAATCTTGAGACCTCTACCTCACACCTAGCATCACTCATAACCACACAAACATTAGCAAAAGAGGACTAGACAGAAAAGAGTATGAATATGGTAAATTTTAATGAGGTTTTGGTGGGGGTAGAGATAGGAGATAGGGAACCCATCATGTACAACCATCCTGTATGCAGAAATTAGCTAGGGTTAGACCAAAAATGTTGGTACACCAGAGTACAAGAGGGACCCCTTATTTGAGGGTGTTAACAGGGTGTTTTATTTATGGTTCCCCTTATCACTATATGTCGATGTGTAAGAAAAAATGTGCCACCATTGATAGAAAAAGCTCCTAACTTTGAGAAGACAGTGGTAGATGTAGGACACACCCGTCATGTCTATTCAGTAGTAAATAACCAAAAGGAAGAGCATCAGACAATAGTTATCAAGAATACATGTATTATCAGATGTATTTTTGTCTTAGTTATTTTTTATTCAGGTGCATAAGATTGATTTATATCACCATCTATAGTATACCAGTGTAGGCTAGTTGTGGCTATGAATCCAAATATTTTACAGTCTAGATAGCCTCTGGGAAAAAACTCATAGTGGATACCTATGTGGAGATTTGTATACTTAATTTGGGAGTATTATCCACTACCTTGGACCTTCGATCGTAGCCTTTAGGATCCTATGAGGGTATTCTGGGCATGGATTAGCTTGAATCTCAATGGGATAAAGTAAAATATATAAGTAAGATCATTGAGTGTCAAGATGAGCATGGGAATTTAGTTGCTATTTTTAGGATGCAAATGGTTATTTCCTTACGTATGATCTTGACTAAGAAACTCAAAAGAAGCATGCACAAGGGATGTCATTTGTTTATGATTACGACTAATGATCAATCACAGAGTACTCCATATCACTCACCTCTTGATGAGTGTGCACTATTCAAGGAGCTAGCAGTTGTGTTTCTGAGCTAGCTTCCTCGATTAGTAGCCCATAGAGATGTGGATTTCTCCATAGACCTGGTACTAGGAGGAGTTCTAGTCTTTAGGGCACCTTATTGGCTGATGAATAAAAAGAGTTATGAGCTAAAGATTCATGTATAGGAGTTGTTACAGAAGGGCCTTATTTTCCATATTGTGTCTCCATAGGGGCCACCCTTTATTTTTGTGAATAATAAGGATGGTTCTCTCATCCTTTGTGTTGATTTCATAAATCTTAATAAGGTCATAATTAAGAATTGTTATCCACTTCCATGGATTGATTACTTATTGTTTCAGATGAGGAAATCTAGAGTGTTGTCCAAGATTGTTCTCAAGTCAGGATATCATCAGTTACAAATTACAGATAAAGATATTTAAAAAAAATTCCACTCATGATATGGGAGTTATTAGTACATTATAGGATGCACAATCTTAGGAAATTCTTATATAAACCTAAAGTAATACCCTGTTAATCCCATGAAATTTCTCACCTTTATCAGTGATGTGCGCACTGGACAATAAAGTATGGCTTGAATCCTAGAGGAATCTACCAAGATACCCTCACCTAAAATGATGTGACCCAAGTACTAAATCTCTGACTGAAAGAAACTACACTTCTCTAGGTTCCCAAAAAGCTTTTAATCCCTCAAAACCTATAGGTTATTTATTAATTTGTGGCCTCTTTCATTTTCCTCCTTCCATGTGCTGTGCTTGGTCAATCTTTACTACTATTTTTAGTCAGCCCCTGGGTCAAAGATCATGTATGGGTCCATGTGTGTCTCCTTGTTTCTTTATTCCTCTAGAAAGGTATATATTTTGAGTCTCCCATGCTCTGTTCTTTCATAAACTCACGTTTTCTCATTCTCCCTATTTCCCACACTCAAGATCTATTGCCCTTGACATTTCTATCCTAGATACTTGAAGGAGAATGAATTGATGTGTCCCTGAAGAACGTATTTGAGTCATGCAACATTTCTAAACTTTGTGTCCTTGAAGAAAATTTCATTCCCAGGCTCAAATGGTCATTTTCTGTATGTTATGGTTTGACGAGCATTTCTCCCGGTGAAATTTACATCCTTGCATCTACATGGGACATGGCATGTTTTTGGTTGGATGCGACTCGGCCAAATACTTGAAAAAATCATCTAAAATTCCTCAACTCAAAAATTTGACCACGTTGAGGTATGATGCTCATTTGAAGATCTATTTTTTTGTTTGGCCTTGGAATAGCACTGGGAGGACATGTGGAGGTTTCCATTGGGTCTTCCTATACTTTGTATTTTTAAAAGAGTTTTGGGAGGTCTAAGACACATGGAGGAACCATGCATGTTCAAGAACCGGCCCTTGAGTTTCATTTTAAAGAAGTGCCAATAGGACATGTGGAGACCTCTACTCACTTTACATTTTTCTTAGAATTTTCAATGGCCAAAGGAAACTCCCTTGGGGGATGACACATGGTGACTTCCACTGAGCTTCAAGTATTCAAACAAAATTTGTCGGGCCAGGACACGTGGTGGTTTGAAAAGTAAAAGGGGTGGGGAGGCGGACCATCGGAGGCAACTTGGATTTTTTTCCCCCTTAAGGATTAAAAACATCAAAATGGCTCATAGGCCTAATAACGGAAAGGTCAAAGCTTTCCTCTGGTCAATAGTAGAGGTGCAGAATCTCGAGGGAAATTTGAAAAAAAATCCTTTCGGGAGAAAATATTTAAAAGTTAAAGGGGAAACGTGGTTCCACTAAAACTACATTTTGGACACATGTTGGGCCCGATTTTCAAGGATGAAGCTACGGGGAAAACTTAGAAAATATTCCTTTTTCTCAAAAAAGTGTCAAATAGTAGAATTTATCTACGGTTCCTTTTGGGACCCACCTCAGAATACGTGTTAGGCTCATTTCCCAAGGACGAAGGTGCGGAGTAAAATGATTTTTTTCCATTTTTTCCAAAAATTGTAAAAATTCAAACGAAGCTCCCAAGTCTATTCTTAAGTTTGAATCTTCCATGTGGTTGACCCAAATTCAAAGTAAAAATCAACGGTAGCTGAGAGTCTGAATCTGATTTTCCCCCCCATTTTTCTAAAACATGTCTTGAAGAGCGAGTCTTCATTATTTCTTGGTATTTCCTACACGCCAAGAAAAGAAGGGATTTAATGTTTATATCTAAGTTTGGTGGGGGGATTTGGAAAGTGTCTTTCGGTATTAAGAGGGTCTTACTATTGGGCCTGATCTAGTTTCCTGTTTTCCTTCTCACAAGGCATGCAAGGAGCCAAATTTGATAGATTAGGGGCATAAGTGTTTGGCGAAATGAAGGAAGTGTGATTTTCCAGAGGATGGAGTTGAATGGGGAAGATATTCGAAGAGATATGCCCTCGAGCACACCTGGTGACTTTTCATAGATTGGATCCCAGAAATTACGATTATAATCATGGCAAGCACTGGTACACTGAATGTCTAGATTTTCGAGGGGAAACTCTATTGTAAAAGTTATAAATGGCACAAAAAATTTTGTGAAAATGGTTGGGATTTTTTTGAGAGATCAAGGACTAATTCTTCTAGGAAAAAACTCTTGACATAGCCCATCCTTTTTGCGAAGTCCTCCGAGAAACTTGTATATCTCTCTTTGTGTTAAATTTAATCGTGTCAAGGATGTTGCAAGTGTATAGCCATTGACAATCTTTGAGACTTTTTTGAAAACTTTCCCTTGCTGATAAATTTGATCAAACATGAGTTATTCTATGTTAATCTTGAGTAAAATGTATTTATTTCATCTTTAAATGCATGAGAATAGGTATTCTTGTTTCTTTTCGAATCTTGTACCAAAATATGGTCAAATTACACAGGTCTCAATCCTTGTGATAGTTTAGTGGTATCTGTAATATCAGTTCTAAAAATACCCTTTGTCTGGGAATGAGATAAATGGTTTAAAAATCACTTTTCTTTCATTTTTTGACAGAGATTATCTATAAGCCTCTGGGTGTAGCTCAGGCGTGATTTGGTTTGAATATTGGTGATTTAGTGGGTTCTATGGTTCGAGCTGTCATGATAGAATCCCATATGTTATATGAAAGAGTGCTAATCTAGGCCTTTATTTGAGCACATATTCTATTTGAAGAAACATCTCTAGATTTTATTACATTTTGTTGGTTGAATCTTTCCATTTTTCATAAGCTCTCAAGGATCAGGTGAGTTTAGTTCATCCTATCTCCCCTCCCACCAAATTATATATGAAAAACACCTAATCCTACCTATACGACCGCTTTTTTTTCTCTTTATACCCACACAAGACCAAAATCCATTTGCTAAAGTATGCAGAAAAGACCAAGATTCCAAATGTCTTTAATAACCCTAGCCTTGTGTTGAAAATATCTCCATAATCTGGAAGTGACAACTTGTGAGATTCAGATTTGGTGTGTTGATCATATTTTCCCCCAAGTTCTTCTCTGTAAAATTTATGAAAAATAAAGTTACTCGTATTTCCTTTCAAATAACAAAGGTTACAAAATAGGTTCTCTTACCTTGGTTGAAAGGCACAACCTAAAATAGTTAGGATAAGATCGTATCCTTTTAAGGGTTTATCCATCTCTCCACAAATCCAAGTAACAAAGGGACAGTCATATTCCCTGCGCAGCTACAAAAATGACATATATTTATGATTTGGCTGCCTCTAAGCTCTCTGTTAATTCTATGTTGATTCTTGGCTTGAAAAGGATAACAAATTTGAATACCAACAAATGACACCTATCTTAGAAATTCCATATTTGACTGAAGATTTTTTTGTTCATATTGATTCTTAATTAGAAGCTATATGAGAAGTTATTATGTAGGAGAATTGGATTATCTCTTTTAAGTCGTGCAAGCTCAATGATTATGAGATTAATTATCCTACCCATGAGTTGAAGCTTCCAGTAGTAGTACACCTTCTAGTGCCTTAGAATCATTTCCTTTTAAGTAATTATTTCATTTTAAAGGACCGATCATTGTAGCCTTTAGCATATTTCCTTAGAGACGAGCCTCAATGATCGTTATTGACGTTGGATGGAGTTCTTATGTGAGTATGACATGGATATTTAGTATATCAAAGGAAAGGATAATGTTGTTTTAGACGCCTTGAGTAGAAAAAAGACATGTGATTTCCACTATGACCATACAGTCAAAGCTTCGAGGAAGGATTCTTCAGCATCTTCTAGACGATAGATTTTATGAGGTTTTTAAGAATATATTTAAGTCACAGGGTTCCTTACAGGTCATGTATACATGGATTATTTTAAAAGCAGGATATCTACATCTATTTCAGAGGTGTATTTATGTGCCTACAAAAGGTGATCTTCAGAGCTTCATTATTTTAGAGGCTCATCAAGCCCCTTATACAACACATCTAGGAGTAAAAATATACACCTAGATCTGAGTGCTTTTGTATTATTATCCAGGTCTATGTCGGTATAAAAGTGGATTATGTATCCCATTTTCCTGAGTTTTTAGAGGGTTAATGTTAAGCATTCCCTTCCCGCAGGTATTTAATATGCTCGTAAACATTCCTGAGTGGAAATGGGATGTCATGTCCATGGATTTCATTATCTGTCTCCTTGTATTTTTATCATCATGATGCCATCATGTTTCACTATGGACAACTTAACCAAGGTTGTGTACTTTTTTTAAACAAACCTCACTTATAATGCAATATCCATTTCAAAAGTGTTAATGGACGATATTGTCAGATTACATGGGATTCTAAAGACTGTTATCGATGACAAGAACACCATCTACACTTTAGATTTTTAGAGTTCCTTTCAGGATGCTCTGGGGAACATCGATTAATTTCCATTTAGCATACCAGGAAGAGAGATATGCGTAGAAAGAGAGGGTTAATGAGGTACTTGAGGATATGTTGCATATATATGTGATGGATCAACAGAATAAGTGGGAATATTACTTGCACCTTTTTAATTTTACCTACAACAAGAGTTATCATAGTTCTATTGGTATGTCTCCCTATCATGCTTTGTATGGGTGAACTTGAGGGATGTTAGCATAGATAATGCATATTATTATATTAGGCTACTTGTTATTTATTCCATTATTCACTCATATAGTTTGTAAATACTGCACCTATTCTAGGGAGACTTGTTTATTCACGTACCTATAAATATTGTACATGGTTCCTTTTTTTAATAGTATGATTAATAGATATTCAATCTATAATTAATCTCCTTGATTTCCTTCACATAATCTTGTATCAAAGCGTGTGTTTGAAGGAGAAAATTAACTGAATATAGCAGGAGAAAGTTTTCTAGTTTCAGGTAGATTTTCTTTGATTTATTCTCTAGAATATACCTTTCAAAGACACCAGCAACCTGTAACTGGCTCACATGCAAATACTGGTATCCTGCTACGTGGTTATTCTATGAGCCTCTGTGGAAAGAAAGAATTCTCATTCGTGGAAGTTTTAAATTATTTGTTGTTACTTTTTACGCTAAAAGCTAAAGCTTCTCGATTCCTACATGAAATAGGATTGGAATCTTCTTGATTACGGTTTGATGGGCATTTCTCCTGGTTAAATTTGCATCCTTGCATCTACAAGGTACGTGGCACTTTTTGGTTTGATGCGGTTCATCTAAATACTTCAAAAATAATATAAAAAGCCTTAGCTCAAAAGTTTGTCCATGTGTAGGCACGACGTTCATTTGAAGATATATTTTTTGGTTTGGCCTTCGAGTAGCATCGGGAGGACGCGTGGAGGTTTCCGTCAGGTCTTCCCATGATTAGTTTTCTCAAAGAGTTTTGGGAGGTCTAGGACACGTGGAGGAACCACGCATGTTCAGGGACCGACCCTTGAGTTTCATTTTAAAGAAGCACCAGGAGGACACATGGAGGCCTCAGTCACTTTACATTTTACTTAGAATTTTCAATGGATAAAGGAAAACTTACCTCAGAACATGACACATGGTGCCTTCCACTGAGGTTAAAGCATTTAGGACAAAATTTTCCAAGCTAGGACATGTGGCGGCTTGAAAATTCAAAGGGGTGGGGAGGCGGACCATCGGAGGGAACTTGGATTTTTTTCCCCCTTAAGAATTAAAACATAAAAATGGCCCACATGCCTGATAAAGAATAGGCCAAAGATTTCTCTGGTCAATGGTAGAGGTGTGGACTCTCTGGGGAAAATTTGAAAAAAATCCTTTAGGGAGAAAAGAGGTTAAAAGTAAAAGGGCAAGCGTGGTTTCGTAGGAATGACATTGGGACACATGTCAGGCTCGCTTTTCAAGGGTGGAACTATGGGGAAAACTTGGAAAATTTTCCTTTTTTCCAAAAAGAGGGTCAAATGGTAGAATTTATCATCGGTTCCTTTGGGAGCCATCTTAAGACACGTGTCAGGCTCATTTCCCAAGGGCAGAGGTGTAGAGCAAAATGTAAACTTTTTCCATTTTTTCCAAAAAATATAAAAAGTCAAAGGAAAGCCCCTAGGTCTATTCTTAACTTCGAATCTTCCACATGGAAAACCCAAATTCAAAGTAAATATCAACGATAGTTGAGAATCTGAATATAATTTTCACCCCATTTTTCTGAAACTCTTATGAAAGTGTGAGTCTCCATGATTTCTTGGTATTTCCTAGATGCAAAGCAGGGAAGGGGAGTTAATGTTGATATCTGATTTTGGTGGGGAGTTCTGGAAGGTTTCTTTTGCTAATAAGAGCATCTGACTATCAGGCCCCGATTTGGTTTTCTATTTTCCTTCTCCTGAGCATGCAAGGAGCCAAATTTGATAAACTAGGGGCGGAAGTGGTTGGCAAATGGAAGGAAGTGTGGTTTTCCATAGGAAGGAGTTGAATGGGGGGAGATATCCCTTTGAGCACCTCCTAACTTTTTGCAGATCGGGTCCCAAAAATTACGATTGTGATCATGGCAAGCACTTGTGTGCTCAATGTCTTGATTTTTAGGGGGAAACTCTATTATAAATGTTGTAAATGGCACAAAATTTTCATGCAAATGGTTGGGACTTTTTTGAGAGATCAAGGACTGATTTTTTCTAGAAGAAAAATCTGGACAAAGCCTATCCTTTTTTAGAATTCATCTAAGAATCCTGTATATCTCTCTTTTTGTAAAATTTAATCATGTCAAGGTGGTTGCAAGTGTATAGCCATTGACAAGCTTTGAGATTATTATAGAAAATTTCCATTGCTAATAAATTGGATCAAACTTGAGTTATTCTATGTTAATATTGAGTAAAATGTATTTATTTCATCTCTAAAACCATGTGAATAGTTTTTCTTGTTTTTGTTGCAATCTTGTACCAAAATCTGGTCCAATCTCATAGGTCTCAATCCTTGTGATAGTATAGTGGCATCTGCAATCTCATTTCTTAGAAGTGCCTTCGTCTAGGAATGAGATAAACAGTTTATAATCACTTTTCTTTCAGTTTGTTGAAAAATATTATCTATAAGCCTCTGGGTGTACCTCAGGCATTTTTTGGTTTGAATCTTCATGCTTTAATGGGTTCTCTGATTCGAGACTTTGTGATAGATCCCCATAGGTTGTATGAAAAAGTGTTAATCAATGCCTCCATTTGAGCACATATTCTAGTTGAAGAAAACATGTCTAGCTTTTGTGGCATTTTGTTGGCTGAATATTTCCATTTTTCATAAGATCTCAAGGATCAGGTGAGTTGAGTTCATCCTGTCTCCCCTCCCACTAAAATCTATTTAAATACATATAATCCTATCCATACTACCCATTTTTTTTCTCTGTATACCCACACAAGACCAAAATCCATTTGCTAAAGTATGCAGAACAGATTAGGATTCCAAATTTCTTTAGTAACCTTAGCCTTGTGTTGAAAATATCTCCATAAGCTGGAAGTGTCAACTCATGAGAGTCAGATTTGGTGTGTTGATCATATTTTTCCCAAGGTATTCTCTATAAAATTTATGTAAAACAAAGGTACTTGTATGTCCTTTCAAATAAGAGGTTAAAACATAGGTTCTCTTACCTTGGTTAAAACGCACAACCTAAAATAGTTAGGATAAGATCATATCCTTTTAAGGTGCTATCCATATCTCCACAAATCCAAGTAACAAAGGGAAATTACATTTCCTCCCTAGCTACAAAATGACATATATTTATGATCTAGATGCCTCTAAGCTCTCCGTTAAATATGTGTTGTTTCTTGGCTTGAAAAGGAGAACAAATTTGGATACCAACACTAGTGGCTCCGTTGCTAGGGATGTTTTGATTGCAGTTCATTTTTAGACCCTGGTAAACATTTCTTATATGCTCTAAAGTGCCAGAAATTTATCTTAAATATTATCCTGTGTTCGGTCCTACATGAAGTTTGAAGTTACAAGTGTTATATGCAACTCTTCCAGTCTTTACAAGTTTTACGCTGGTATTCACTAATAATTCTTGGTAAAGGAAGGTCAGAGATTTCATCTTCGGTCTATAAGTGCTGACAGAGCATATTTTAGTGAATTTGCATAACTAAGGTGGAAATCCTTAGTGGCGACTCCCTGTTGATTTTAATTTGTTAGGGACCAATGTCTTAAATCTCTGTCAAGTAAGATTTTTTACTAATATTTACAATATAGAAGGAAGGAGAACTTTCTTTGCTAGGGATACTACCAAGACATTGTTTCCAGAGCTAGGAAAAGGAAAATCAGAAGGAAGAAAAGTGTGGAGGGATATTGGAGGTAAGAAGAAAAGAATAGGTATCTCCATTGATGAAAATTATCATCCCATCATTGAAGAATTCAATTCAAGTGAATCTGAATCAGGTAGCCTCTTTGTGGAATTGAATTCTCCAACTAGATAAGGGCCTTCATTTGATTTTGAAAGGTTTTCTTCACACTCTACACTTGTCTTTTATGAGTTTGATAGAGATTTCCAAGAGATAAGGCCTTTGGGGGATCTTCATTTTTAAAATTATACTCCTGTGTTTGAAGGACTCTCTTCCTCTCATCAATTTGTCACCCCTCCAAGGTCATCTCCTCAAAGGAACATGGCTTCATCTCCACCCAGACCCTCATTTGTTGTAAACACCTTTGGACCTATAAATTTTGTGGGAATGGTTGGATATCCAATTGTAGTGCCTCAAGATGTAAGTAACATGATGTCAAAATTCTAGGGAAACAATGTTATAACTAGCGACCAACATCTGAAGCTCTTTCTCAATATGATGGAATAATTTTAGATTAAGCATGAGGATGTATACATCAAATTGTTTGTCCACACTTTAGAGGAGGATGCAAGGGACTGATATAAAGCATTACCAGATAACTCTAGTGATTTTTGGGCTGAAATGAACAATGCATTTAGATTACAATATGGTGATATGACTGACCCTAGGTTTCTTCTATCAGAGTTTGAAAACTTTAATAAGAATCCCAATGATTCGGTACATGACTTCAATATAAGGTTTAATAAGACTTTGAGGAGATTTCCTATTAGGATAAGGCCATGTGATGAGTCATGTTTGATCAAATACACTGATGCATTTGATAAAAAGGATAGACATTACTTGAGAGATAAGAACCCCCAAAATTTGAGGCAGGCCTTCACCATGGCTCTACAAATAGAGAAAAACATCAAGGCAATTGGGAAGCCTCCGAAGAGGGAGGGTGTAAATTAGGTTAACCCAAAAAACCACAAACAAGCAAGGATGCTGATTTGGAAGAATTTGTGAAGACTTAGGCAGGGGTTGTCAAGGAGATCTCCTATAAGCTAGCTGGAGATGAGAAAGGAGTTGGCCAGAGTTCACAAGGAAAACACAAGCAACAATTCCAAGATAAATTTACAAATCATTAAAGAACTAATGACAGAGGAAAATGACCTGTTGGATTTGGAAATAGGCAGCCCCAAGGTAGATAAAATAGAATGGTGCATGATCCTTAGGATGCAAGAGTTGTTGTGGTAGAGGAAACAATGGTCATTGATTGGTGTGAAAAATGTTTCATGCCTCATGCTCCTTGTGAAGAAGATCAGCAAGAAGAAGAGGAAGTTTATGATGACAATGATGATGATGCCTGCATGATGTTGATCCCTGCAAGTTCAGCAAGGGAAGCCACTTCAACTGAGGTAATAAGTGCTAGAACTTTTGTTTCTTTTTGGAGTGCATCCACCGAGTAACTTTTCTTCCTCCCTCTCATACTTTAGAATTAGAAATTATACAAGCTTTTTAATTTCCCACTAATGATTTTGAATACTTGAGGGCATTTATGATTAAAAAGTATGATGGAGGAGTTCCATCAAAATAAGATAGGTAACTATTAATGAATGTTGTAGTTTCCCAAGAAAAGGAGAAAAATACAAGAAGTAAAGCTGCCAAGGGGCCACAAGCCAAGTCAAAACTTCCATTACTTACCAAAGAAACCCCAAAGAAAAATGCATCTGACAAAGAGTTTGTTTCCTCAAGTAAAACTTGTGTTCCTCACCATGCCCAAAATGAAAAGAATCCCATTCCGTCTAATGAATTTGCCAATCTTTCTCTTAGTGTTGCTTTCCTTAAATTTCCTCCATATGACATAGCCCAAGTTTTGAGCCAAATAAAAGTTCCTATCCCAATTTTGGAGTTGCTTAGGATCCCTGAGCACAAGAAGAGGGCTTTTGAATATTTAGGATTCAAAGGGGAATAGATCATACAAGGAAAAGATGTAAACAAGGTTGAGATTCACCTTACTGTTGTAGAGTTGGAAAATCCACAAGCATTGGAAGAGTCAGGGGAAACACTAGAGGTTTATTTAGGAAATTATTTTTTCAAATCCCAATTGAATGTGGATCCATTCTTCACTACCCTTGTTATTAAAGACAAGCTGCTACATTATTGTATGTTTGATTCTAGGGCATCGTGCAATGTCATGCCTTTGGAGGTCATGAATGAGCTAAACATCAAGGTGACAACAACATATGGGAAGTGCAGTGCCATGAACTCTAAAGAGATGCAAATGGTGGGATGTGTCAAAGATCTAGTTGTGCAACTTGCATCTTATCCTGGAAGGAACTTAAAGCTTGATGTAGTGATTGTTGACTGCCTTGCCAAGTGGGTGATGTTGTTGTCAAGAAAGTATGGAGCAAATGTTGGCGGTAGTGTGCAAATGGGCATGTATTATGCCAACATCCCCATTGAAGAAAACCTGGTGAAATTATATGGAGAGAAGAAGATGATGAACTTGATTAAAGACCCAAGAAATGCATCTTATGAGGTTTTGCAAGCAAATGCTGATCTTAACAACCTTGTGCATTTTGTGGATTTCAGGGAGTATGAAAGTGTTGAAAATAGAGATCCTAAGTATGTTGTTTTTTTTGGGAATTTAGTCTATGATTTATTTTTGAAAAATGTTATAGAATTTAACCTAAACATAATGGAGGAGATTCAGAGAAAATGGATGGTTTACAAACTGAACAGAGAATAAAAAGAGATATATTCCTAGTTGATGAAAGCATATCAGAGCCTCTTGGTATGGTCATACCAAGGATGGCAAGCAGTTGAAGATTTTCCATGATTATTTTCTTTGAATCAAGGTAGAATCTTGTGTATAGTTTATAATTTGTTGTTTGTTCCTTGTCTTTTGTGTTTTTATTCATTTTGGTCCTCGGTGACCTAGTTTTGCTGGGTTTCTCTGTTCGTTTTTGGAGATGGCTTTGTTTCTCTACCCTGCAAAGATGACTCCACTATCCAATGGATATTTTGGCACTTGGTCTACCTTTGTTCTTGTGGCACTCATAGGGAGTGCCCATCCCCTAGTTGAAGCCAATGTTGGTGCTCAAAATAGTTTCACCCCATTTGTGCCTTTGAAAATTTATTGATTTGCAGCCTCTGTCATTTTCTCCTTCCCTGTATTGTGCTTGGTCAGTCTTTGTTGCTATTTTTAGTCATCTGCTGGGTCACAGATCATGTATGGGTCCATGTTTTTCTCCTCATTTCTTTGTTCCTCTAGAAAGGTCTATATTTTGAGTCTCTTGTGCTCTGTTCTTTCAAAAACTCACGTTTTCCTGTTCTCGGTATTTCCCACAGTCAGGATCTATTGTCCTTGACATTTTTATCTTAATAATTTAAGGAGAATGAATTGATGTTTCCCTAAAGAATGTATTTGAGTCATGCAACATTTCTAAACTTTCTGTCCTTGAAAAAAATTTCATTCCTAGGCTCAAATGGTCATTTTTCTTTATTTTACATTTTGACGGGCATTTCTCCCTATCAAATTTGCATCCTTGCATTTACGTTGGACGTGGCTCGAATAAATACTTGAAAACTTATATAAAAATCCTCAACTCAAAAAATTTCCACGTGGAGGAACGACACTCATTTGAAGATCTATTGTTTGTTTTTACCTTGGACTAGCGCGGGGAGGACACGTGGAGGTTTCCACCGAGTCTACCCATACTTATTATTTTTCAAATAGTTTTGGGAGGTCTAGGAAACATGGAGGAACCACGCATGTCTAGGGACCGGCCCTTGAGTTTCATTTTAGAGAAGCGCCAGGAGGACACGTGGAGGCCTCTACTAACTTTGCATTTTGCTTAGAATTTTTAATGGCCAAAGGAAGTTGCCTTGGAGGATGACACATGGTGCCTTCCACTAAGCTTCAAGCATTCAGAAAAAAAATTTCCTAGCTCTGACACGTGGCAGTTTGAAAAGTCAAAGTAGCGGGGAGGCAAACCATCAAAGCCAACTTGCATTTTTTGATCCTTTAGGATGAAAACATCAAAATGATTCGTATGCCTGATAAAAGAAAGGTCTAAGATTTCTCTAGTCAATGGCTAAGGTGTGAAATCTCAGGGGAAATTTGAAAAAATGTCCTTTGGGATAAAAGATTTAAAAGTGAGGGGGGAAGCACGGTTCTGATGGAACCACATTGGGATACGTGTCAGGCCTGATTTTCAAGAGCGTAGCTGCAGGGAAAACTTGAAAAACTTTCCTTTTTCCAAAAATAGGTTCAAATGGTAGAATTTATCAATGATTCCTTTAGGACCCACCTCAAGATACGTGTCAAGCTCATTTCCTGAGGGTGGAGATGTGGAGCAAAATGATTTTTTTTTCCATTTTTCCAAAAATTTTAAGAAGTCAAAGGAAGCCCTCGGGTCTATTCTTAAGTTCAAATCTTCCCTGTGGACGGCCCAAATTCAAAGTAAAGATCAATGGCAGATGATAGTCAGAATCTGATTTTCTCCCATTTTTCTGAAACACATCTTGAAGTGCAAGTCTCGATGATTTCTTTGTATTTCCTACATGCCAAGCAGAGAAGGGAGTTAATGTTTATATCTAAGTTAGGTTGGGATATCTGGAAGGTTTCTTTCATCATTAATAGGGTCTGACTATCGAGCTCGATCTAGTTTTCTGTTTTCGTTCTCTCGAGCATGCAAGGAGCCAAATTTTATAGACTAGGGGTGGAAGTGGTTGGCGAATGGAAGGAAGCGTTATTTACCAGAGGAAGGAGTTGAATGTGGGAGATATTTGAAGAGATATGCCCTCGAGCACCTGGCGATGTTTTTTTAGATCGGATCATGGAAATTGCAATTGTGATGATGGCAAGCACTAGTACACTCAATGTCTGAATTTTTGAGGGGAAACTCTATTGTAAATGTTATAAATGGCATGAAATTTTTGGGCAAATGGTTGAGAGTTTTTTGAGAGGTCAAGGACTAATTTTTCTTGAAGAAAAATCTTGACAGAGCCCATCCTTTTTGAGAAGTCGTCTAAGAAACTTGTATATCTCTCTTTGTGTCAAATTTAATCGTGTCAAGAATCTTGCAAGTGTATAGCCATTGAGAAGCTATGAGATTGTTCTGGAAACTTTCCGTTGCTGATAAATTCGATCAAACTTGAGTTATTCTATGTTAATCTTGAGTAAAATGTATGTATTTCATCTATGAATGCATGAGAATAGTTTTTCTTATTTTTGTTGCAATATTGTACCAAAAATATGGTCCAATCACATAGGTATCATTCCTTGTGATAGTTTTAGTGGCATTTGAAATCTCATTTCCCAGAAGACCCTTCGTTTGGAAATGAGATAAATGGTTTAAAATCACTTTTATTTAATTTTTTTGACAAATATTATTTGTAAACCTTTGGGTGTAGCTCAGGCATGATTTGGTTCGAATCTTGGTGCTTTAGTGGGTTATCAGATTTGAGCCTGCGTGATAGAATCCCATACATTGTATGAAATAATGCTAATTTGGGCCTCCATTTGAGAACATATTCTAGTTGAAGAAACATATCTAGCTTTTGTGGCATTTTATTGGCTAAATCTTTCCATTTTTCATAATCTCTCAAGGATCGGGTGAGTCGAGTTCATCATGTCTCCCCTCCCATAAAAACATATAATCCTACCCATACTACCCATTTTTTTTCTCTGTATACCCAAACATGACCAAAATCAATTTACTAAAGTATGCAGAACATATAAGGATTCCAAATGTCTTTGGTTTAACCTTGGCCTTGTGTTGAAAATATCTCCATAATCTTAAAGTGACAACTCATGAGAGTCAGATTTGGTGTGTTGATCATATTTCCCTAAGGTCTTATCTATAAAATTTATGCAAAAGAAAGGTACCTCTATCTCCTTTCAAATAACAAAGGTTACAAAATAGGTTCTCTTACCTTGGTTGAAAGGCACAACCTAAAATAGTTAGGATAAGATAATATCCTTTTAAGGTGTTATCCATCTCTTCACAAATCCAAGTAACAAAGGGATAGTTTGATTTCCTCCTGACTACAAAATGACATATATTTATGATCTAGCTGCCTCTAAGCTCTCTGTTAAATCTGTGTTAATACTTGGCTTGAAAAGGAGAACCAATTTTGATACCCACACACGACACCTATCTTAGAAATTCCATATCTGACTGGAGAGTTTGTGGTTCATATTGATGCTTCATTAGAGGCTATATGAGAAGTTATCACATAGGAGGGCCAGGTTATCTCTTTTGAGTCGTGAAAGCTCAATGATTATGAGCTTAATTATCCTACCCACAACTTAAAGCTTGCAGTAGTAGTTCACGCTCTAGTGCCTTAGACTCATTTCCTTTTAAGTAATCCTTTCATTTTAAGGAACAATCATTGTAGACTTTAGCATATTTCCTCAGAGATTAAACCTCAATGCTTGTTAATGACATTGGATTATGTTCTTATGTGAGTATTCCATGGATGTTTAGTATATCAAAGGAAAGGATAATGTTGTTGTAGATACCTTGAGTACAAAATGACATGTGATTTCCACTATGACTGTACAGTCAAAGCTTCGAGGAAGGATTCTTTAGCATCTTCTAGAGGATAGATTTTATGAGGATTATAAGAATATGTTTCAGTCACAGGGTTCCTTAGAGGTCATGTATACATGGTGTATTTTAGAAGTAGGAGGTCTACATCTATTTTCGAGGTGTATTTATGTGCCTATGAAAGGTGATCTTCGTAGCTTCATTATTTCAAAGACTTGTCAAGCCCATTATACAACCCATTTAGGAGTAAAATGATACACGTATATCTGAGTGATTTTGTATTATTATACAGGTCTACATTGGTATATAGTAGATTATGTATCCCATTGTATTGTGTTTTAGAGGGTTAATGTTAAGCATTCCCTTCCCACAGCTATTTTATATACTCGTAACATTCCTGAGTGGAAATGGGATGTCATGTCCATGGATTTCATTATCAGTCTCCTTATTTATTTTTATCGTCATGATGCCATCATGGTCACTGTGGAAAATTTGACCGAGGTTGTGTACTTTTTTTAAACAAATCTCACCTATAATGCACTCGCCATTTCCAAAGTGTTAATGGATGATATTGTCAGATTGCGTGGGATTCTGAAGACTATTATCTATAACAAGGACACCATCTATACTTTAGAATTTTAGAGTTCCTTTCAGGATGCTCTCGGAACATTGATTAATTTCCGTTTAGCATCCTAGCCAGAGACATATGGGCAGAAAGAGAGGGTTAATGAGGTACTTGAGGATATGTTGCATATATATGTGATGAATCAACAGAATAAGTAGGAATATTACTTGCAACTTGTCGATTTTACCTAAAACAAAAGCTATCACAGTTCTATTGGTATGTCTCCCTATCATGATTTGTATGGGTGAACTTGCGGGATGTTAGCATAGATAATGCATATTTTTAATATAGGCTAGTTGTTACTATTTATTCCATTATTCGCTCCTATAGTTTGTAACTACTCCACCTATTCTGGGGACTCTTGTTTATTCACGTACCTATAAATATTATACGTGGTTCCATTTTTTAATAGTGTGATTAAGAGATATTCAATCTATAATTAATCTCCTCGATTTCCTCCTCATAATCTTGTATCAAAGTGTGTGTTTGAAGGAGAAAATTAACTGAATATAGCAGGAGAAAGTTATCTGGTTTGAGGTAGATTCTCCATGATTTATTCTCCAGAATATACCTTTCAAAGGCACCAATGACCTATAATTAGCTCATGTGTAGATACTGGTATCCTGCTACGTGGTCATTATATGAGCCTGCGTGGAAAGGAAAAACTCTCATGCATGGAAGTTTTAAGCTATTTTTTGTTACTTTCTACACTAAAAGCTAAAGCTTCTTGATTCCTGCATGAAAGAGGATTGCAATCTTCTACTGAGTGATTATTTTACAAGGTCCTACGTGGAGGAGAAACAAACCATAAGTTACACATTCTGTGTGGAAATTGTAACCTGTATTGCGTGGGACGAACTATGCCAGCAACATATAAGGAGAAGCATTTAGATGAAAACCAATCGATGAATGGAAGTTTGGTAGTATGTTGAGGAGTCTTTCTCAAGTTATTGGATGTGTTTTTCTTGCAAACTATGTGGAGAGGGAAGAAACTTCTGCATATGAATTTGATACCCACGTGAGATGTTTTACAATCTCTAATTAGGAAAAGATCAATTTGTGAGGAATTAAAGGCCACACATGTAGACATCTTCCAATTGCTCCATAGTGAAGGAAGTGCAAGGACCTGTGAGGATGTCCTTTGTATTCTGTGTGGAAATTCATTCGCCAAGCACAAGTGAAGGGCCTCCACATATATGATCACTTCATATAAACATGGGAATGTGAAGCCAGAAACCTGCTGCAAATAAATATAAATCTAAAATCTCAATTTTTGTGTGTTATTTGAAACCTACAATAACCCAAAGAAATGGCCGAAAAAAGTCATTTGCATTGGAAATTATGATTTATCGGGAATATTAAAAAAATAGAGATCCAATAAGGTATTGTATCTGATACTAGGAAGATCAAGCTCTTATTTCATTACTACACCATGTAGACATATTGAAGCACCTTTCATGGTTTTATGACCCTTTTCACAACCTATTTATGTATATCCCACAACCATGGCATTCCATGAGATGACATTTAATTGGATGCCTTTTTGTTGAATAATCCACCTTTTGTTTCAAGGCCTCCTCTTCAAAATTGAAGGTCCATCAGAGGGTGCCTGTGGAATGTATTTACATTCCCCCTTTGAACCAAAACACCAGTCATGATACACTGCAGGTCACCATCTTTATCAATTCTTCCTTCAGAAAGAGGATCAATTCTATTTGGGTAGTTATAATCAAAGAAACTCCATGTTTGTTCTTTCTTGTTCAAACACGTAATAATGTCAAGCCCCGAAACTGTGAACGTGTGAAGCACTCTCTTATCTAGATCATATTATGGGGTAGTAGGGTACCATTGCTCGAACCAATTGAACTTGTTTTCATCGTGCATTATGTCAACTTCAGTACTTGTATTCACTTGTAAAGAGCTTGTTAAGGCTTTTGTAATGGAAAGAGGGGTGAATTTATTTATTTAACAATTTCATCATCTTATAGAGAAATTATTTATTGATTTTAGGGATGTGGGTGTCCTTTTGTAGAGCCATAAATTGAACCCAAGTGAGTTATGATGTTTACTAGAATGGTAACATGATGGTCTGAGAAATTGCATAGCATACCCAAGAGCCATAATTTGTAGATAAAACCTTGAAAATGTGATTTGGAAAGAAGGGCTTTGGATTTGTACATGTCAATCTTTTTTTCTTGAAAGTTTTTAAGCCTTTTCAACAAACCATTTTGTGCATATCCTGTGGTTGAAGCTATTCACAAACGAATTTGTTTTTTGACATTCTATGCAATAGTTCATTTGCCTATCTGTGCTTACACATTTTTCACCCATGTCTACCACAGTGCTTGCAACTACAACACCTAAAAAAATCTTGTACCTTATTCATCATGCCCTTGTTTCATAGAATCATTGTAGTTCACGCCACATTTCTTTCACGCATTTAGTCAAAAGAGTTCATATGCAAATTTCATGGTTCCATGTTTGGATACATATCTCCCAGAGCACTTGCAACTACAACATCTGACAAAATTCCTATATCTTTATGTTTTACTAGACATCCATACCCTCTTAAAGTGGTGGTATTTTGGAATAGGATGGGAGAATGTATGGAATTTAACTGTTTAGGTTGGAGATCCATTTGTTACATAGGTGAAACAGGGGGGTAAGTGCAGCAAGTTGGTGGATAATTAAGTGGAAATAAAAACCATAAATTTAGGTACCATGATCGCATTTTCTAAATTGTGCTCACGTAATTTTTTTTTATAGGTTTGGTGGTTTCCAAACCTAAAACAACAATCGTGGTCCTCTAAGAATTAAAAAATAGACCCGTGACTCCTCATTTTCCCCAATTTTCTTTTGGAACCATGATTTCTCCTAGACCTTTCACACTCGCGCTTTGAATAACCCCAAAAAATTGCTATTCAGACTTTTGGATCACTATAGTTTCAATCATGATGCTAACACAGAGGTAAGCCCTTGATTTTGATCAAATTTTTTGCATTTTATCTTTTTTTTGTGATTTTCATGGTCTTTTCAATTTTTTGTTTATGTATACAATTATTGTTTTTGTCAGTTGCTCGGCAAGCTCGTAATCCTATAGATGCACCTCCTTTGGCTCCTTCTTTCCCCATGGAACCAATAGGAACACAAGCTGATATCATTGGAAGAATTCGACAAAATAAAATTGTCTTTGAAAACCTTATTCAAACTATAAGACAAAATCATGTTGTAAATCTGTTCCATATGACTTTAGTTAACACATTGCAAACATTGATTGATGATGTCAATTTTGTAACCAACCAAATAGACAGATGGAATACTTTTAGAGGTGATTGTAGGAGGTGGTATGTAAATAAATTATCCCATGCAACCATAAAAGACAAAAAAAAATGAAAAAGATTGCAGTTGTGCATTATTTACTGACATAAGAACCAATGCCCCCCGCAGCTACTTGGAAACAGTTCCCAATCCATTGGTGGCACAATGACCGAATGAAGAAATTTTTTTGAACCGATGGTGGATGGTTTTTTATTATACACCATGCAAAAACAATGAGGTTCCTCTCTAATTTTTGAAGATATTATATTGCGAGTTCGTGCTTAATGAGGTCCCAAATTATTTTGACTTTTATAAGTTTTATGGGTGAGGAAATGGCTCTACACAGAGTAGACCTAGTGCACACGTAGGTCAACCAAGGATCCCCCATGCCCCAAAACCCCCACTGCCTTCAATTATCCTTCATATAGTGAAGGAGGTTATGGATATTAACACACTACATGCATTGAGGGAGCTCACTAACACTTTGACCCATCATAGTGACCACATTACATCTAGTGATGTTGATGGAGGTGTCAGTTCTAGCGTACCACACCACTGTGGATCATGTGGTGCCATATGCACTGCGGGTGAGACATCATTTTCTAGATCTCTTGATATCTTTTCTCTAGATGAGATGATGGTGGATGTTTTTGGAACTAGTGCAAAGGATCTTGGTCTTTGACAGGTAAATCTCAAATAAATATTTAATATATATATATACAATATTTTAATTCATGTTTGATATTTTAATATATATGTATTTGATTGTACATCATGTATATACATGTAAAAACTAATTTTCTATTTTATTTTAAATAGAAAGAGCTAGTGAAGGAAACATCTGACATCGACATGCTAGTTACTGCATCTGGGCATGTTACAAACGTAAGTTTCAAGTTGTAATTTAATTTCAAATTTCATTTGATTGTACACTTCTACTATTATAATGTTTCACTTGTACATGTAAATATTAATATATGTTTGTCTTTTATACACAGGATCCTAGTGGGTTATCATCTACATTGGGAATTGAGGCTACTGGCATGCCTCACGTGACTTTTAAGAAAGTTAGTTTCTCTTTACACTTTTTTTTTCTAATTATGGAAATTAACGTGGATTATGCTTTTGGTTTGTTATGTGGCAGTCATGTAGATTAATTTTGATTTGTACATTTTTTCATATAGCTTATGACTGCGAAAGAGACTCCTCCATATATGCAGAATGTGGAGGCTACTGTAGATACTTCCATAGTATTTGCAGATCCACTAACTGAGGTAAAAATTTCTAAATTTGTTAAATTTTGGAGGAATTATTTCTTATTATTTAAATCTACAATGTCAAATATTGTACATGAAGTATTTAATTTGAAATTTAATTATTTCTATGTAGCTTACCCCTCTTGAGTCTATTGTTGTTCCTAAGATGCGTCAATCAAAAATTGATAGGGATCATGACATTGCCGTAAGATTTCACATGTATTTTAACTAAATTATAAGTTTCTAAATTTTGAATGTATTATAAAAATCTAGGTGTTAAAAAATTATTGTTTATGAACGTGCAGGCTAGGTTGAAAGCCTTATTAGAGATGCCTAGGACCACATGAATGAAATCTGTATTGGCATCTTCCTCCACTACATCCCCACATCATGGACATACTACTTGTAGCAGGGTGAAGAGGGGAAGATGTTTCATGATTAGATTCATAGGACCTGGATGTACATAGATATATATATGGGTCATCTGGTCCTAGTTCATGATTCTTCATATAGTCCATTGTATATATAGCCTTATGCGACTGCATGTGGTTCTATATGTATGACACACATAGTTCGAGATGTACACATGTTATGAACTTATATTTTCATATACATGCATCAAACACACTTCGTTTGAGATGTACACATGTTATGAACTTATATTTTTAGAGACGTGCATCTAACACACTTAGTTTGATACATGATATATCCATGTGTTGATTTTCATAACGATCTTACTTCTATGTTTGATCCAATTTCATTACACATGATATCGTTTTATGTATGCTCTATGTACATTAGTTTTGTATGTATGTTTGATTTAAAATTAAAAAACCATGTCCCGGAGTACTACATGGTTCAATTGTTAAAAAAACCTATTCTATTAAGAAAAACCTATGATAACCATGCTAGGTGAACTACAAAATGGCAATACGTAATTATTTTTTTCACAATAATTACGTAGGGTGTATGTGCAACTCTAATGATTTTCCCACCTCCTAAAAATTTGCACATCTTTGAAAGAATGGTTGTGAGGGAATTTCTATAACTAACATTTTTTGTTTTAAAGCTAACACTCATCTATTGCATATCAACTAATATGAGCATTGTTAGAAATAAGTGAGGTAGAGTTCATCTTTAACTATATGAATATAGCGTTACTATGGTGCAACATTGCATGGTAGAATTGTTAAGATATTAAGGGAAGCATTTATGTATTGTTTTAGAGATTATCCCATTAATAGGGCTTATCTCATTGATCAATAGATACACCTTAATATCTCTTTATAATATGGTGTTATGCCAATCAACTAAGAATTTACACATGACATGATTATCGTAAGTAGATTCACTTCCCTATTAAGTCCTATATGTTTTTGTATTTAAGCACACACTTTAAAAACCCCACTTTTTGTATACCCTACAATCCTTCTAGTCCAAAATACACATTTTTGTGAGAGGGTTTGTCAAATTATTCACATCCGTACCATTCCAAGGTATTTGAAAAAATTTAAAGGTTCTTCAATGAATTTTAAAACAATATATCACTTGGAATTTGTGAACATTCTTTACATATTTATTTAGGATGTTTTTTCATATGTTACGACATACCAATCTATATAAGAACACATAAATATGTATGTAATGTATATTGTCAAATAATTCACATCATGGTAGGCTCTACGGAGGCCCCGATTGGTGTAAGACCACCCAGTCCGGAGCCTTCCTAGCATTCCTTGAGCCTTTGTAGCATAGCTGCCTTTTCTAGGCCATCCTAGGAAATGGATGGAGGCGAGTAGTGAGAAGTCATGCCTCGAGATGTCCTGGAAAAAAAATGATTGTATTGAAACATCCTGCTAGCTAGGTGAATGCTAATGGAGGTTTGGTTTTGGTGCGCAACAATATCGTTGCTTCTGAGATACTTCATTCGAGGATAGTCCCTTAAGAGCCCTGAGATGAAAAAATTGTTCAACTTCGACGGGTGACTACACAGACTCCGTGGTAAATAAGCACGTCTCATAAAATCCTACACCTCAGTGTGGGGACCCTTTATAATATAATGTCTCAGTTTTTTCGTTATCCAATCAGTACTCTCAATGCCCTATTGTTTGCAAACACGTGAAATGGTTTAGTTTGAGAAAGTGTAAGGATGTCAAACACTATATTTTGCAAATGGTGGGTTGTGGCACCGAAACCACTATGCCAACATGTCTAAGTGGCCAGGTGAATGCTAAAGGAGGCTTTTTTTTGGTGAGTGAAAATGTTATTGCTTCCGGGATACTTCGTTTGGGCGTAGTCCCTTAAGATCTCTGAGACTAAAAAATTATTCAACTTTGACGGGTGACTACGCACACTCCATGGCACCTAGAGACATCTCGTTTGATCCTACACTTTTGTGTAGGGACCCTCTACAATATTTTATCTTAGTTTTTTCCTTCTCCAATCGGTACTCTCGCTGCTCTATTGTTTGCAAATGCATGAAATAGTGTAGTTTGAGACAACGTAAGGCTATCCAATGGTATATTTTACAAATAGTACATCATGGCACTGAACCAACTACACTCAAATGTCTGGGTGGCAAAGTGAAAAATAGAGGAGGATTTGTTTCAATGCACAACAACATCGTTGGTTGCAGGCTACCTCGTTCGGCCATAGTCCCTTAAGAGCCCTGAGACCAAAAAATAGTTCAACTTCAACGGGTGACTACACACACTCTGTGGCACCTAGAGACGTCTTGTCTAATCCTAAACCTCAACATAGGGATTTTGTAGAATATCTTGTCTCAGTTTTTTACTTCTCCAATTGGTGTTCTCGTTTCCGTATTGTTTGCAAATGCACAAAATAGTGTAGTTTGAGACATTATAAGGTTGTCAAATGCTATATTTTGCAAATAGTGGGTCATGGCACTGAACCGACTATGCCAAAACATTCAGGTGGCTAGGTGAACACTATAGCAGGTGTTATTTTGGTACGTAACAATGTCATTGCTTCTGGGATACCTCATTTGGGCATAGTCCCTTAAGATCCCTGAGACCAAAACAACGTTCAACTTTGACGGGTGATTACATGCACTCTATGGTAACTAGAGATGTCTCAGTTTTTTCCTTCTCTAATCGGTGCTCTCGCTGCCCTATTGTTTGCAAACGCACGAAATACTGCAGTTTGAGACAGTGTAAGGATGTCAAATAATATATTTTTCAAACGGTGGGTCATAGCACAGAACCGACTATGCTGACACATCCGGATGGATAGGTGAATACTGGAGGAGGTGTTGTTTCATTGTGTGAAAATGTCATTGCTTCTGGGAAACCTCGTTCGGTCGTAGTCCCTTAAGATCCCTGAAACCAAAACATCGGTCAACCTTAATGGGTGACTATGTGCACTCTGTGGCACCTAGAGATGTCTCATCTGATCCTACACCTTGGTGTAGGTTCCCTCTATAATATCTTGTCTCAGTTTTTTCCTTCTACAATTAGTGTTTTTACTACCCTATTGTTTGAAAACATACGAAATAGTTCAGTTTGATCCAGTGTAAGGTTTTCAAACTCTATATTTTGTAAACGTTGCATCGTGGCACCAAACCAACTGCGGTGACATGTCTTGGTGGCTAGATGAACACTAAAGGAGGTGTCATTTAGATGCATGAAAATGGAATTTCTTCCAGGATACCTCGTTTGGGCATAGTTCTTTAAGATCCTTCAGACCAAAACATCATTCAACTTTGATGGGTGACTACACGTACTCTATGGCACCTAAGACATCTTGTCTGATCCTATACCTTGGTGTAGGGACCATCTACAATAGCATCTCTCAGTTTTTTCCTTCTCTAATTGGTTCTCTTGCTACCCTATTATTTGCAAATGTGCCAAATAGTGTAGTTTGACACAATGTAAGGCTGTCAAATGCTATATTTTGTAAACACTGGATTGTGGCACCGATTGAACTGCACCAAAATGTCCAGGTGGCTAGGTGAACACTAGAGGATACTTCGTGTTAGTAGTCCCTTAAGAGCCCTAAGACCAAAACATCGTTCAAGTTTGATGGGTGACTACGCGCACTCTGTTGCACCTAGAGATGTCTCTTTCGATCTAAAACCTCTCTGTAGGGACCCTCTACAATATTCTATCTCGTTTTTTTCCTTCTCAAATCAGTTCTTTCACTGTCCTATTGTTTATAAATGCATGAAATAGTACAGTTTAAGTGAGTGTAAGGCTTTCAAACGCTATATTTTGCAAAAAGGTGGGTTGTGGCACCAAACCGAATGTGCACATGAGTAGGGAGGGTCTTATAAACACTTTGGGAGGAATTATTTTGGTTCTCTAAGCTCCAATTTCTTCTGGGCTACCTCCTCTGAAGCCAAGAACCCCTTCCATAGGTACATAAATCGTTGTTAATTGATTCTCTTTTCTTGTAAAACAATGAAATCTTCTCTTAGCTTCAATAATTTACAATTCTCTACTAATAATGCCAACCACATGAAGGTGGAAGCTTTTACTACACCACTAACTTGCATATAAAAGTGTTAGTCAAAGAAATTTAAGTTTCAAATCAACACCTTACTAGATATATACAAAATACATAAATTTAATAAAATATATGAACTTAAATTTATCTAACAAATTTATATATACCAAATAAAATATCAAAGAAATTATATAAAGTAGACATGAGCATTGTAAATTCATTCTAATTAACCATCAGGATCATATCTAATCTGAATAGCAGATAACATTGCTTCATGATCTGACTCTTGAACCTTCCAAATAATCTATTTAGTAGGTATTCCTTGATATTTATAGCACTGAATATTTGTCACTAGAACTAGATGTGAATATAAGTGTATTTTCCTATGTGTCTCAAAGTTTTCAAACACCCCAAAAAAGAAATTTTTAAATGGATACCGTCAAAGCCAAGTTCTAGTAACTACCACTCACCCTGTAGGGTACTCAATATCTTCACCATCTATAACAAGAGAAGTCAACTTCTTTCTTTCCTCGATGCAATGACATAAGAAATAGTCTATTCCTTTTTCATTGTCTTCTTTTGCAATAAATGTAAAAACATGTCCTACAAAAAAACAAAGGTTTCAACTCAAATATAAATTATACATATTAAAATTTTAATGGACATAACTCAAGAATTTTTTTTTAAATAACCATAAATACCTTGTCGCACCAAAATAAAAATTTCATCAAATTCCTTGGATGTTGTAACTTTATCTGTAGAAACAAGTCGTAATGCTTGTGGAGGTTGATAACTTGGAAGCGAAGTTAGAGGCCTACAAATCCAACCATCCACCCATTCTATTGAATCACACTTAGTAGTGAAAAATTGCATTCAAGATGCACAAAACATGTCAAATTTATTATCCATGTGGCCCATGAAGTAGCGTCTGAGCTACAAAATGAGTGCATATCACTAGACCCAGTGAGTGTCATACAATCCTCATAGTTAGAAATTTGTTTTTCTTCTATCAACAAAAAATATTTGCGAACAGTGACCATTTCTTGAGAACCTTAGGCCATGTTGTCAATACACCATTCTACTATGCTCTTTGAATCATTTAATTTACCACCATATTTGTACTTCAACTCTTCTCTTGCAAGAGCTCTTTTCACACATGCCCCTACATCGTCATGCTCTCCTTTTCTATGTCCAGCCTCACTGAAACTCTAAATATGTTGCACACCCATCTTGACGTGCATCCTTCTCATGAAATAAAACATTCATTTATTCTTAAACTGAGACGTGTAATTATCTGACCATATATAATATTGTTTGAAGTGGATGTCCCTATCAGAAAAATTTCCATAAAATAAATGGAAACACCATTACACAAATTCAGTAGAATGAGTACAATCATCGCTTATATAAAAGTGGTGCTCTCTTAAAAAATTTGATCATTCTCTGTACTTTCAGGAGAATGTATAAATGCTATATGCACAAAAATGGCTATTTGTACTGAGTTGTAATATTGTGATTGAACCTCCATTTGTGGTTGCAATGTGTAATTCTCCATAAAATCAACCACTGAAACAATAGTACTAATAGGAAATGTGTGCTTGCATATCTTGAACTGTTCATCCAACCATCAAGCTCTTTGTGTATTCCTATCATACTTATAAACAATTTCATCCTTCAATTTTCTCATAAATAAAAAAATACACATATGTTCTGTAACTAGCTCACACCATTTAGACTCTTTTCCATATTTGAACTAGTATGAAACTCATTTATATTTATCAAAATCAGCTAAATTATGTCCTATTGCACCTTTAATTTTCTCCTGGATGCAAATTTTCAATTTAGGTAATCTGTTGCGTGTACCACAACTTCCATCTAAACAATCCTGACTATAAAAAAATTGTCCAACTTCTTTTACACAAAATATCATAGGAATGAAATCCCTTGAGGATATTGGTGGAACTTGAACACCACATTCTGATAACATTGTTTCAGAATAAAAATTAGAACAAATACGTAAAAATGTAGTACAATGCATCGCAAATTCAACATTTTGCCTACAACAACAAGTGGTACGAGTGTGGTTGATTTTCACATAGAATGGTTTCAACATTTCAAAAAAACTTTGAATAATTTTAATTTCCAGATGCTCTTGTTTAAACTTACGAAAAAAATTAGTTTGAGTCATATCTAATAAATGCTTTAGATGTGGTTCACGATTAGTAGAACCAACTATCTGTTTTACAGCATATCTTGTATTAGGTGAAACTCTAGTGTTATATTTGTCCTTATGTAGTGTTATTAAGTGATTAAAGGATATTACATCTTTCAATTGCTTTCATTAGAGTTTTTTGATTAGCTTGTAACATTTGACTTGTTTGCATAATCAAACATTGTTTTTTATTGATTCACTTACAACACTAGTAGCAAGTACACGACACATAATATTACTATCCCTAGTGCATCTCTTGACACCAACAATGTGATATGCATCATGAAGGTTTTCAATAATTGTTCAGATTTGACCACGTATATTAGATGTTGTCAACCCTAAAGTGTTTAATGTAGGCCTAATTTTAATCAATTTCATCAAACTAACCAACAACTGAAATATTTGGTAATCATTTAAAATTTCAAAATAATTATCCCAAATTTCATTGGCTTTTCTTTTGATTTTCCATTTAGAAAGTTTTTCAGACATTGCTTTAAAAAAAAATTCATCAATTTCAATAAAATAATTAGGTTTCTTACAAAAAATCCTTGGAGGTGTTTTTGTCAAATTTGTCTTGTTTACAGTTTCAACTTGAATTTGCTACATCACAATTTTTTAATTTCCTTATTCACATTTTCATTGTCTCCTCCAATTTAAACATTTGCTACATCACGAGTTTTTAATTCTTCTTCAACATTGATAGTAAAAACATATTCATCATGAGTATTTAATTAAACTTCAACACTGACAGTAGAAACATTACTTGGTTCCTCATTTCATACAATAGTAGGGGTTGAACATGAACCTCTTCTTGATTCATGAAGTTTCCACATTCTCTTAGCATTTTGATATTTGTTTGCCTCTAATTAGTTTGGTGTTTTTTTACTTAATGAATTCCTTTTTTGACTTCATTTATTGTCTCCCATGATTTTTTGCTTTGGTGATAAGAAAAACGTGTAGAAAACTACAGAATTTTGTAGTAATTCGTATGGTAAATTAAAACAGTAAAAATCACATGGTAATTAGAACATTGGGATGTGTGTAAATATGATTTAAGAACCAATATCACGCTTTACAAACATCACTCACGGTTTATAAAGTGCGATCGTGGTTTATAAATCATGATTACAATTCTATATGTACCATAAAATCCAACCCTAAGGCTCAATAAATATTTATTTTTCCCAACCAAAGCTATGGAAGGTCATTATGAAGTGTAAAAGTTCAAAAAACATCAAATTTTCCCTTCCACAGACTTGAACCATGCTAAAAAATTGAGAACATTTCACAACAATGGTTCGATCGTGTAGGGGAGACTGTTAGCTTCATAGAAATGTTCATTTTAAAGTGAATAGAATAAGATAAATATCATTTTATAATTATTTTACTAACAATAAGTCTTTAAGACATATTTTCCTATGAATGTTCATGTCTACGTTTAAGATTGCAACTTTTGTTTTTCTTATCAAAATATGATAAAAATTATACCATCCCAAGCGTGGAGAAATTATATACATGTTAAAAAATATATATATAATTGATTTCGATAATAGTTATGGCGGGCAAATGGAAAGCACTCCGTTTTATGATTTTCTCTGTGAAAGTGGTCTGAAAATATTTAGAACTAAATCTTTTCAGACCACTTTTACAGAAAAAATCATTCAAAAAAATATTTCTCGAAAAAATACAAAATAAAATTCATCCCAATATAGACAACTACATCAAACTATTCACCAAATGAAAAAAAATAACAAGATTTGGTCATCTAAATCGCAGGAAAACGGAGTACAATCTTAAAGGTTTTTGGAAAAAAAAAAAAGTCATGTAATTTTAAGTGTTTAATATAGCTAAAATAGTTTTTTTTTTTTTAAATAGTAGTTTAGAAACTAGATTTTGGATGCCACGATTAATATTTGTATAAATTTTTCTTATTTTCAATTCGCATATTGCTAATAATCCCTAAAATTTGAGATTTCACTATTTTTTGCTATATGACGTCCACTTATGACCCATTTTTTGTCCACCAACTTGTTGCACTTACCCAAGGTGATTGTCTCATGAAGAACCTATGTCTCCTCCACACTGTCATTGCTACAATTAACTAAATACTTCTAAACTTGCAATGTGAAAAAGGGTTTCAATTTGGATAATGCATATGGATGTCAAATAAAGTTTTTGGTATGATTATGAAATGAAAATAACATGTTCTAATGGATGCATAGGATGTGACGTCACATCCAAGAGGATGTCACATCCTATGTTCTAATGGATGCATAGGATGTGACGTCCTCTTGGACCTTTTAAACTTACTCTACACACCTCCACCAACCCTATTAACATTCACTACCACCGGCATGCTCGCCACATGCTTTGATGGTTGGACATATCTACATCACTACATAATACATTTAAATGAAAAAATTATTTTAATATTTAGTTTTTTGTTGTGACTACATTTCCCTCCCCTTATAAGAGCAAGGAGGAAATAATCAATGACTCGTGTCACCAGCGAAAAGATACTTGTTACTAAAGTACAACCACAAGGAAGAAGGAAAATTTTGAAATTTCCTAATGTTATCTGATATTGGTAGTTCCAGTTTACATCAATACCCATTTTATATTTAATATTTTCCCTTAGTAATATTTATTAATCTCAAGCTCTTAATATTTCAAGTATTAGGATTTTAGGTTATATATTTTTGTTGGTTCTCATCTGATACTGACATCATGATGCGATACAAATACCAACAAAACACTAATAGTTCACAAAACATATAACTACATACTTTAATGACTATAACACATAACAATAACTCAATCGAATAATTGAAAGAACATTCATAGCCGTTACGACATAGTACTTATCATAGATGCACCCAACACAATAGTACTCATAATATAAGCTATCTATAACAACATGGAATTGCTAAAAATGCACATACAAATGTTTCAAAGATCTTGAAACAATAATTATAGCTATATAATGTCAAAAAGGGATCAAATCATACTCTAAATGAGAAGTGTCAATCCTCAACATCACAAAACATGACCAGACTCACATGAGTATACATAAATCATAACGCAAACTCGTAAAACATCACCAAACAACTACATACACCTCCCAAAACATAAAAAACAACTACATATACCTCCCAAGGCATCATAATACATTTTCATGTACCTCTAAATCATATATTGTTGCACACAAATATATTATCACTCACTCAAATCTCTTATCGCTCCCTCAAATATCTTCTCCCTCCCTCAAGTCTCTTATCACTCACTCAAATCTCTTATCACTCCTTCATGTAGAATATATAAAGATAAAGCAAGAAATTTCTCTTATCTGTCCCACTAAAAGGTTGGTCACCCTATGTCCCTAGGCGCATATTGTCTATACACCTCTAACCCAAGTGAAATAATAACTCATGGTTCAACAAACTACTAGTTATCTGTAACTCCTTTAGTCATACCCCCATGCAACAAAGCGGGTCCATAGGTTACACCACTCCATGGTGAATCCAATGATGTTATTCTAACACATTACGACATTAGAACCAAAATAACTATCCATTTCAAATGCCACATGGAAAAATTCCCAAGGCTTGGGCTAGGATTAAAAAAAATTAAACTTTAAAAGAAATTTTAAAACTAAGAAAAAAAGGCTAAATAGCCAAAAGTAGTGCAAAATACGCATGTTAGTTTAATAACAAAATAAGATACGCAAAATATTAGAGTACATCAATGAAGAAAATTGTTGGTTCTGACAAGAAAAATGATAATGTTCAATTTATGAATAAAATACGTCTAGAGAAATAGCACATTACAATCACTATGTGACATAATATGACCACCAAAGGGGTACTAATAGAGTTGCTGATGCTCGGATATCAAGCCTTAGATCACAAAAAAAAATGTCAAATAATACAACTATCATAATCTATGCATGAATCATCATTCCATACTCCCACAAGTCTCAACATAGTAAAAATCACATAGGATTGTTTGATGGACAACCCAATAGGAGAGAGAAAGGGACGCTAGTTTTATATAAGTTGAGCCTAAGGTGGTTTCAATCCAAAATTTACTGAGAATGCTCAATGTATATTAAATAGATAGAAGTGGGTTTTCAATCTATATAAGACTCCACTTCCTCACTTGTACTCAGCTCAAGATTATGAAAACTTTCTCCACACCTCCTCTCTCCACACATAAACGCTTAACGATTTCTTCCCTTAGTGTCATCTAGTGTGATGTTCACAACATAAATACATCACTAACACAATGGTGATTCATGCACATTGACCATAACATCTTACGCATGGTATATATACAGGGTACAACACAATCATTACTTTTATAGGTTACGATACATCATGTTTCCACATAATGCACCCAAGGTACAATTACTTCACAATAGGGGTTAGATGATCCCCATATGCCCCTAATTCAAGACATGAATCATCTCATATTCCACGAATTACATGCATGATTAACATAGTGAATAACATTACAACATAGAATCAATTGTAATATATTATGGTGACACCCAAAATTCATCGCAACATGGTGGTGACATCATGATACAATCCAGTTCAGTCTACACAAGTTTTGTCATGCAACACATCAACACACGTTTATATCACATAATAATTTATTTTCCAACATTCTGTAATCCAGAATAAAATTATTTTCACACACAACTAGGTGACATATCAGACATGGATTTAATGCCCCTATTGGTGTCGACCCATTGTTCTGTCTCTTTATCTTATTGCTAATCGTCAAATAGTTATTTAATTTTATTTTCTTTTAATCGATAAGTGGTTGCAACTTTCATTCGAAGTTATTTTGACTTGCTTCTTTCGATCGCACCTCATGGTGCCATCATTTCACTTATGCATTGTGAAGGATACCCCCATAGCCTTATTTTGTGAGCATCCTCATTTAGGACTAATTGGATTCTCGCTTATCAAGTTGCTTAATGACGTCTATTAAAATTTCTATGGAAATTTATAAAAGCTTTTCTAAGGTATGTGGGAGTTTTTATTTAATAAAAGGTACCTAAAGTCTTTTTCAACAAAAATTCTTTAACTATCCACCACCTCCACCTTTACCGACCAATCTCCACAAAGGCCTTGCTTTTAGAAAACTATATAATTATGAATTTAATTCATATAACCACCAACCTTGTAATCATCTTTATTATCATTAATAAAATTTATGTTGCCATATGTTTTGTGTGTTTTTTTGTGGTTTGGAAATTTTTTTTTATGGTCACCACGTTAGTATTGTTGGAAGAAGTGAGGACCCTATAATTTTTTTATTTTTCCTCCTTGTTTAGAAAATGTCCTTCGAATTTTCTTGTTGGGCTCAATGACAGAGGGGGAGTTTGCTTCCTGCTCTGTCAAATTATTTACCAATGAATTTATCCTATTTTTTTAGTGCCCTGTTTTCTCCCAAATTTTTCTGGCCACGTGAGATTTGGTGGGTTGAAAATCCCTTGTGGGAGATGGATGTCTTACTCTTGTAATTGGCCACATGGACTTACATGAGGAGGGGACCAGCCAGTACGTGGCTATGGGAAAAGACTTCAAAAAATTCAAGGCATGTTAAATACTACCATTTTAATTTTATGCTAACTTTAACCATATCATGGAATGGGTTTATTTTACTTACTGAGATTATAGTTGCTTGGATTTATTTTGTTTTTATGCAATTAACTTTTTTATCCTACAGGCTAGTCTTCTAGTTAGTTCCCCTGTTTTAGTTGTTTCTAAAAAAGATTATTTTTAATATATTGATCTGCATAAGGTTCTGCACATGATTTTTCTCTTATTTGTGCTTCTTGATACATACCAATGGTTGAATGTGAATTTTGGGTGTTAATTTAGAAGATATGGGATTTAAGATTTTTTTACTTACCCATACAAAATATGGATCTAGGTTTTAAAAGGAATTTCCTAAAAGGACTTAGAAGAGTCTGCAACTAATTAAATGCCATGCGGGTGTTTTCCTGTAAATGTGAACTCTCTGAGTACATTGTGACTTGTATGGAATACATAATCCTGTAAATAGAGTGTGCTGCGGTAAAGTCATGTTTATTTTTCTTTTATCAAATGTTTAGTTGATGAAAATAAATTTATTTTTATAATGGGTTTTCACTATGAAAATGAACCTCTGGGAACGATACATAGTACCTTGGATTAATTTTTTTTCCTTGGGTTGTTGTAATGGGTGGACACTTTTAGGTATGTGAAATTACCAGGACATACAGTTACATTATGTACTCTTATTATAAAAAATAATAATACCATAAACTAAGGGCTTCAAATTCTATATGCATTCACCTAGAATCGAAAGCTTAGATTCATGAAAGAGTATTCTAGGGGTTATTGAATTAAGTTATCATCGATGGGAGTAATACTCCTATGATTTTTTTTAATGGGTTACAAAGTTATTGTTTTTGTTATTTTGGTTTATTGGGTTTAGTTGGTACCTTGCTTGAAAAGGATGAAAACTTGTCTTCCTTAAGGGATAACTGTCTCTATTTTTGGTGGTCATTTGGTGTCTGCATACAAAGATAAGGATTCGTAGGTCAATCTGTAATCTTAAGGTACATAAATACAACCTTGTTTTATAATATTGTACTCTTTGTGACTTGGATCCTTCTGAAGGTGAATTTGTGACTTGAGCATCTTCTTTAGTGAGTTTTAGGTAAAGTTATTTTATCTTATTATATCTCTTGTCATGTCAATATCGAATTTCAATAAATTGTTATCCCTCATTGTAAGATGGTCAAAGATAGTGCTTGTCTCTTCATTAATTTTAGAAGGTAAAAAATTATTATTATTATTCAATAGCCTAGGTATGAATAAGAAGACATTTATTATCATTTTGGGGGATATATCCTGAGGTGGAAAGAAGCTTAGCAGAATATTTAAGTTAGGCTAGCTTGTTAGTAGGTATAGTCACTGTAATTATAAACAATAGTTCCCCTTACAAACATAAGGTGTTATGATACTTTCCTTTAGTGGAGTGATAAAATATTATTGGTTGATGGTTTGGAGTATAAGATTTCAATCATATAATCTATATGATTACATGATTCAAATCCCAATACACTCGACACTTTGAGCTGACATATTTGAAATTTTGTTAGCTTTCATTATTAATAGTTTAATGTGTGAAGTAACCTGTGAAATAAAACAAAAAAATTTATTGATGGTTTGGGTATTGATTTCAATCTTATAATCAATTTGATTACATGATTGAGATCCCTATACACTCTACAATTTGTCTCCGCCTTATAAGGCCATTGGACCCAACTTAAATTATGGTTTAAATTTTTTCATTTAGAGACATGGCTTATAACGGGTACAGCTGATTTCCTTCTTAGTTTGATATTGTGAAAAAAACATATCCTGATTAAAGGATTTAGTGTTTTAGATATTTCAACTATTTCTTTAAGTAGAAGGTTCTTTTTATGATATTTTTAAGGGTAGCATTCTATTCCAATGTGTAGTCTTTATCATGCTTAGTTCTCATGAACTTAATCAAGCTGATAAATGTGTAGGTGGCTTTTTCAAATAGAAAAAGGAGGGATTCATAGAAGTCGCATCAACTTTCTTATGAATTTACCTTATACGAATGCTTAATGTGTTGTAGATCTTGGATTGGTGTTATACAGAAGTTTGGAGGGTCATTTCCTTAGTTTTTTGTATTTGTGGAGTAAGGTTGTCACACCCAGTTGTATTAAAACTTGTAATATATTTGGTGAAGGGTATAGAATGATCTTTTCTTGTTATTATTATTTTATTATTATTGCATGTTAGCAATCTTGAAATAGGATAGCGTTGTTTGGAAAAAATTGTTTACCTTCTTTTTCTTTAGTCAAAGTTAAATACAATCTTTTACCACTTTTGATTTTTTTGTTGGGTCAGATAGAATTGATGTAACCTTGTTTAGTTTAAGTGGGAAATGATGAAATGTTACTTCGAGTGATAACTTTGGGTAGTAAACCCTTCTAGAGTAGGGCAGTAAATAAATGCTAGGCATAATCGGATGTGTTTACAATTCTTACAATGTTTTTAAAATATATACATATATTTATATTCATTTTTAAAAACTAGTTGATGAAGTAAATATTTCTTAAGTAGAATAAAGGAAACTATCATCTTGTGTCAATATATATATACCCTTTTACTCTCGATCCATGTTGGTGGTTTCACCTTCAGAGTTGTTGGGATGCAAATGATAGTAAGTTGTAAATTAATTGAAAGTAAATTTAAAAGTTAACAAAGTCATGCTTAATGAGGTAACGGGTAAACATCCCAATCTAACTTATGAAGTTATAAAATTTGAGTTGTAATCATTTTAAAATTTTATTTTATTCTTACGTTTAATTACACCTCCTACCTTAAAAAAATAAGGTCCCTGGTTTGTGTGGTTGGTATAACAAGTTTTCTTACTTTCATTGTCATAAAGCTATCTTCTAGAGATGGCATAGTTATACCTTCCCCTAACATATTTTGTTTCCCCTTAGATTTGGATGTTTGAGTGTGCACTAAGGATAATGTCATCTTTTAGGGTAGTGTCCTCTAAAAAACAATATCTTTCTTATTATAAAACTCTCTTGGACTGATCTCTTGTTGTTTTTCTTAGACCATCAACTAACCTTGAATGTCACCTTAAGATTTTGAATCAATTTTAAACTCGTTCCCTTTTGGTCACCAATTAGATTTAGGTATCATTATTATTGTTACTTGTGAACCATGTTCAACTTTAAGTGGTGGTAGGTTTTAGGATTGTAACCTCTTTCAGTGCACTAGGATAAGAGTGTGATAGGTTGTTCCTTGTAATGTTTGATATTTTTGGTAGTGATTAAAAGGATCCTTGTTGTGCTGCCTCTATCGAAAATTGTACAAGATCCTTATTGTATTATGTGTTAATGCTTCGGTTGTAGTCTTAGAGCCTAATTATTTCTTTATTTTACCTCTTCCATCCTAAAGCAATCTCTTAGAGAGCACATGAAGCAAGATCCGCTTATATATATGAGATTCACATCTTTAGACTTAACAATTTTTCTGTTGTGTAACAGAGGCAGTTATATGTTAGGATGTTAGCCTTAAGAGTGAATCCTAGAGATGATTGTGAAGTATCCTAGAGGGAATGTATTAGCCTTGTCGAAACCAAATACCCCTTTCCTTATTTAAATGAATTAAACAAATAATTGCCACATTAGAGATGATCGTAAGCTAATTAATTAATAGTATAAAAGAAAGGAAACCTAGCTCCATGAGAAGAATTCTTTGAATCATGCATAAATATTCTATAACATAAGTTAAGAATTTAAATATGTTTTAGTAAATAAGAAACCTTAAAATAATTCAACCCTGGGATGCCCCTAACCATAAGTGTGTTTTGTGGTTGGACTAGTATGCGGTGTCTAGTCGAAGTGGGAAGTGATCAGTTTCATGTCGGGTGTCGTAGATCCCCTTGTACCTTGGTGATCAATGTTGTGTCAAGCCTTGCAAGAGTTGGTGGTAGCCATTGTGACCTCTTGTGGTGTCGTTTGGACTTAAAAAAAATAACTGACCTTTCACATCTCTTCTGTGTGTGTGTTTTTATGGGTGTTACAGTTGAGTCCTCATTGAATCCAAGAAAAGGAGAGGAAATATCCTTATCACAAGAACATCGACATAATAACAAATATGCACTAAGTGACATGAAAAACATGTGCATTCATAATATCATAATTAAAATGCTAGTCACATCACAAAATCTATCACAATACTCTTTCAAATTCCACCACCACCATGCACAATCATCACAACTCCAATCCGCCCTAGAGGTTCAAGAACATGAAACTCCAATCTGATACCAAGTGTAACACCCACATTTTACACAAAAATACAACAGTAAAAATAACAGAATTATTATTATTATTATTATTTACATTGTAGCATACACGACACATAAGGAGATCACTCAGGATGACACACAACACACGATATGTTTGCAAACATAATAACGCACATAGGTAACATAAAACCACATCATGCACATCAGGGAAACTTTGTTTTACAGATGACAAGGCACAACATAATGATTCAACAATAGTATAATCCTTTATATAGCGTCATCCCACGACACGATAACTTTAGAGTTTCAAAATTATAAAAATGATGATTCAATCTTTAACTTAATTTCTGGAAAGGCTCATAATATGTGAATCATACATTCCTTTTATACTGTTAAACATTTGTCTTATGGTGGAACTCATTGAATAAGAATCATCTACATTATTTAAAATATTTGTTTGATTCTCTCGTCTCTAATAGGGTATTTAGTTACACGCAAGGCTACCATCCATAAGACCATAGTTTCTTGGTCTACAATTTATTACCTTAATCTTTTGTTATTGGCCTTAATTTTTGAAAATCACTGATTATGCGGTCACACCTTATTCTTTAAATTATACTATGTTGTCCTTACTTTACTTAACATTTCACTTGCATTTACTCCATCTACTTTTGCTTGTTTCCCTTATTGCAATAAAATGATGAGGCCTGGTTATTGATAGGGACATATATTCCCACATGATCCACTGAAATTTGTTCTAAGGGTTTTTATTTTAAGTTACATAATTGTTTAGTTTTGAAATTTATCTCATTGGGGAAAAGGAAGTTTCACATGAAACCAATGAGGTTTATTAGTTTAAGAGAGAATAGATTACACGTTCTTTTCATATTATAATCTAATTACTAAGGTTACTTGATTCACGTTTTAAGTAATTACAACTAACCATGTATCATATCTTCTTCATTTACATGCATAGTCATGAAGGACCCAAGGAGTATGTTTCCTGCTCAACCAGGTTTGGATTCTTGGGCAAGAAGTATTAGATATGAGTCACTAAAAGGAATTCAATCATAAGTTTTACACCCCTTACGAAGGCCACAATTAGGGTGATTGAACACCTTTATCACCAACGATCATCTTGCAACTCTATGTACAATTGATACTTCTTATCAAGATGACACTCTTGTTTGAGAGGGTTTAAAGGGATTCATACTCAATATTCTCATGTGGAGGTTTCTAAAACATAGGACCAACTCAAATAATCTACATTCATCTTAAATTTATTTCACTTAATTTGATTTAGTTATCATTTTGATGTTTGTTTAGTAACACATTTGTTAAAAGGGTTAAGGTTCACATTATATTTTACACGACGTGGTTCTCATTTTTCTTCACAAGATGGTTTAAACACGATAAGAGAGCGACCTAAATATCACCTTTCTCTAAGAACATCATAAGTGGATGTCATATTTTAAATAACAACAAAATCTTAACTTGTAGGGATTATTAGCAATGCGTGCTTTCAAAATGACAAAAACTTATATAAATATGAATTTTAGAATCCAGAATCTAGTTTCTAAACTAGAATGTTTTTTTTTAAAATGGACAAGTTTAGCTATAATAAATTCTCAAAATACAATGACTTCGTATTTTAATTTGAAAAATCCTATAAGATTGTACTCTATTTTCTCATGATTTGGATGGCCAAAAAAAAATTCCTTTAGTGAAAAGTTAGATGCCATTGTCCACCTTTGGATAGATTTTATTTTGTTTTTTTATCAATAAAGAACTTTTTTATGATAATTTCTGTGAAAGTTTTCAAAAAACATAAAGAAAACCAAGCACTTTCCATTTTCCCACCATATCTTCATAAAAATATCGAAATCAAATAATTTTTGTGAATGTGTATAGAATTTCACCATGATTGGGATGGTATAGCTTTTGTCACATTCTAAAAAGTGAAACAAAAGTTTCAGTCTTAAATGTAGACTTGAACATTCATGGGAAAAAGTGTCTTAAAGACCTACTATTAGTAAAATGTTCTAAAATGATATTTATCATACTCTATTCACTTTAAAATCAATATTTTTACAAAGATAACAGTCTCCCCTATGCGATGATACCATTTTTATGACATGTTTTATATTATTTGGAATGGTTCTAAGTTCGCAAAAGAGAAAATATGATGTTTTTTTGTTTTCAATATAAAATTAAGGATTTGATTTCCACTTTTTGGTTCCCCAACTTTCTACACTTACCCAGTTATGCATTCACAATTTAATCATACACTAAAATGTTGTTAAGTTTTAGAATTAAATATTTGTATTACATCATAGAACCCAAATGACAATCAAGATTGGGAGTGAGTTCATCTATGATCCCAAATCTTAAAGGTGACTTCCAAGGTTAGCTAGCGATCTTCGCCACTCAATATGTATGTCGGTCAAGGACTATTTACACCACGTTTATTGTTCGTTTCCCATGGGGCACTACCCTAGGAGAACACATTATCCTTAATACACATCGAAATAAAAATCCTATAAGGGACAACATACTCTAGAACAAAGTTAAACCATGTCATTCCTAATTGTCAGGTTCATGGCAATGTTGCTAAACATGCAGGCTAGGATGGAAATCTCAACTTGGGCTCTTATCTACTTAACTACAAGGTGTTATTGAGTGTAAATATTTTAGTTTATCCTAGGGTTTTAGTCTCCTATGATAATATCGAATCACACAAGAAGAATATTTATGCACGAATTTTATAGTAGGTTGAACGTTTCATTTAGATTTCTTTATTACATTTTCAAAGCAGGGAAGAAAACACAAGATTTAATTAAACATCAATTTCACACTGGAATTGCACTATAAGATACTAAATTAAATTTCATTTTACAGATATATCTAGTGCCAACTTTCCATATATAAATATGACTTAAAAGAACTCCTATAATCAAATTCACATTTCCCAAAGAACCCCTAAAACTAGTATCTCATTCATATTGCCAAATTATATTAATAAGCCTTTTAATAAATTAAAAAAAGTTGGTTCAACCTCTACAATTACATTATCTTAAATGTAAATTACAATGATACACATTTAATTACAATCATGTTGTTCCGTCATCTTAGTGGCATCCTGCAAAACAATGTGATTCTGAAATAAGCTATAAAATCATTGGCATGACATCCACCTGATTCTAGAATAGTTAACATTATTGGTTTTCCATTTACAAGATGATAAAATATACACACAAGAAGAGAGGGCTACATACATATAATCATTTCATTTCATTTCATTCCTTAACTATGGGATGAGAGAGAAAGAAATAGGGAAGAGAGAGAAGAAAGAGACACTATTTTGCTAAAAGTATAATTTCACACAAAAAGTCACAATATAGAGTTAAAAATAGTTATTTTCAAGTTTTAATAAGTTTTGACGATGGTTTTCTAACTTCACTAGGGTCTTACAACATTCTATTACATTTTCCTACTAGTTGCAAAAACACCCAAATTTGGCTTACAAGTTAAGAAAGTGTGTTCCAAAAAACATTCCGATACAAAAATTCATGACATGTGAATTCCTACGTGTCCATATATACATACAAAGCATCCACATAGACTGACATGATTAAGAACTAACAAACGATGCATAATTGGTGAATGGTTTTCCAAAGGTACCAGTCGTAATCGACCAAGTTTAACCTAGTCCAACAAAAACTGGAGGCCTATGAAACCCATGTGCCAAACTAACAAGGAATTTGTTTTTCCCTAAACCAAAGGTTACAGGAAATTGTATGAAAAAAATACTAGAGGGTTTTGAAGGCGGGTAAGCATTTTGTGCTCAGGGTCCAAATGGCGAGCCGAAGTGAAACCCAACTTTTCAGTTTTAGCAACTCCCTAAAAGTGTAAAATGGATTAACATGACTCCTAGAGGAGTGGAAAAGAGAGAGAAAATGGTTAAATGAGGTTGAGCTAATTCTTGATGTGGATATCTATATAGAAAGGAACACAAATGAAGCTTTGCATCTCTTTTACGGGGCATAAAGTGTTATTTTACAAGTCTCTAAATGTGGTGTTTTTCTAGGATTGCAAGCAAATGAAAGAAGTTTTTGTTTAGTTTACAAACAATCTGACCTCTACCGGTAACCAAGGACACAAAAACCTATTTATAAAACTCTGGGTTAACAACATATCAGATTGTGGTAGCGATCACAGTTGAAAATCAAATAGTAAATCGGTTACATAAACCACAAGGTGTAGTTCTATTGTTTTACACTATTTAAGTTTGGTTAAATCTCCAATTGTATAATTATCCAGTGGTTTAATATTGTATTAAAATGTAAATTAAGAACCAAAATATGAAAATTATATAAGATAAACTTAGGATACCTTGCTTGAGGGACAATACATCGGCCAAAGTGGGTCTGAACAAGCATAACTCACACAAGCTACCAAGGTCCAAAATTTTTGTCGAGATTGGAAGGTTAGACACATTATCGGAAAAGAAGTGGATCAAGGTATCATATCCAATACTAGGAGGATTTAGATCTTATTTCCTTACTACACCATGTAGACATATCTAAGGACATTGCATGGTGTTATGACCCTTTTCACAACCTATTTACGTAGATCACACAACCATGGCATTCCATGAGATGACATTTATTTGGACATGATTTTTATTGAATAATCCATCTGTTGTTCCAAGGCCTCCTGTTGGTACCCAAATTTGTTCTCCTTTTCAAGCCAGGCAGCAAAATAGATTCAACACGGAGCTTAGAGGTAGATAAATCAAAAATGTATGTCATTTTGTAGCCAGGGAGAAATCTAGTTTTCCCTTGGTTGCTTAGATTTATGGAGAGATGGATAGCACCTCAAAAGGATATGATCTTATCATAACTATTTTAGGTTGTTCCTTTCAACCAAGGTAAGAGAACCTATTGTGTAACCTCTGTCATTTGAAAGGAGATACACGGACCTTTCTTTTGCATAAATTTTGTAAAGAAGACCTTGGGGAAAATATGATCAACACACCAAATCTGACTCTCACAAGTTGTCACTTCCAGATCATGGAGATATTTTCACAACAAGGTAAAGGTTACTAAAGACATTTGAGACCCCGATTTGTTCTAAATACTTTAGTAAAAGGATTTTTGTCTTGGGTGGGTATACAGAGCAAAAACAGGGGTAGTATGGGTAGGATTAGTTGTTTGTTAAATGAATTTTGGTGGGACGGGAGACAAGATGGATTTGACTCACCAGATCCTTGAGAGCTTATGTAAAATGGAAAGATTCAATCAACAAAATGCTACAAAAAGTTAAATTGTTTCCTGAACTAGAATATGTGCTTCAATGGAGGCCCAGATCAGCACTCTTTCACACAACCTGTGGGATTCTGTCACGAAGGCTCAAGTCAAAGGACCCAATAAAGCACCAATATTTAAACCAAGTCACGCATGAGGTACACCCATAAGCTTAGAGATAATATCTATCAAAAAAATGAAAGAAAAGTGATTCCAAACCGTTTATCCCATTCCCAGATGAAGGCTCTTCTGAGAAATGAAATTATAGATTACATTGAACTATCACAAGGACTAAAACCTATGTGATTGGACAATATTTTGCTACAAGATTGGAATAGAAACAAGAAAAACTACATGTATGCATTCAAAAATGAAATAGATACACTTTACTCAAGATTAACACAGGATAACTCAAAGTTTGATCAAATTTATCAGCAAGCGAAAGTTTCTAGAACAATCTCAAAGATTGTCAATGTTTGTACACTTTCAACCATATTGACACGGTCAAATTTGAAACAAAGAGAGATATACAGGATTCTCTAGACGGCTTCTCAAAATGGATGGGCTCTATCAAGCTTTCTCTACTGGAGAAGATCAGTCCTAATCTTTCTGAAAAATCCCACCCATTTGCATGAAAAATTCATGTCATTTATAACAATTCAAATAGACCCCCTTCCTCTGAAAATACAAAAACTTTAAATGCATCAGTGCTTGCCATGATTCTTTCGTGATTCTCAGAATCATATCTACAAAAGTATCTAGGTGCTTGAGAGAAAAACTCTTCAATTTCTTCCTGCATTCAACTCCTTTCTTAGGAAAAACACACCTCCATCACTTCTCTAACAACTTCTGCCCCATAAAAAGAAAATTTGTCCCCTTGCATGCTCAGGAGAAAAAAATGGAAAACTAGATCAGGCTTGAGAGTCATACCGTTTTATTGCAAAAGTCATCTCCAGATCTCCCCCACCAAACTCTAGATATCAAAATTAAATTTCTCCTCTATTTGGCGTGTAGAAAATAGCAATAAATCATGAAGACTCACACTCCCAGGAGTTTTACAGAAAAAATGGGGGTACAATCAGATTTAGATGCTCAGTAGCCATTTATCTTTGATTTTGAATGTGGGTCGTCCATGTGGAAGATGCAAAAATAGGCTTGGGGGCTTCCTTTGACATTTTTTGACCCCTTTGAAAAAATGGAAAATTTTCCCATTTTTCTCTACACCTCCGCTTCTGAAAATGGGCTTGACACATGTACTGAGGTGGGCCTCAAAATAAATGAAGAGAAATTCTACCATTTGACTCTCTTTTGGAAAAAGGAAATTTTTTCAAGTTTTCCCCATAGCTCCGTCCTTGAGAAATAATTTTGACACGTGTCCCAATGTGGGTCCTAGCGGAACCCTGGGTCCTTTTATGCCTTTAATTCCATTTTCCTCAAAGGGAAATTTTTTCACTTTTCCTCCAAAAGCCCACACCTCCACTGTTGACCAAGGCAAAACATTGACTATTTCCCATCGGGCTTGCGGCCCATTTTTTTATATTTTAACCTTTATGTGGCAAAGAGGCAAAAAGTTTAAGTTTCCTTCATTGGTCTGCTTCCCTGCCCCTTATGACTTTTCAAATTTCCACGTGTCATAATGGCACACCTTGAGGGAGCCCAAAAAATTTGAAACCATCAACGATCGTGGGCTCACCACGTGTCCTGCTTTGGTAAAATTTGTTTGAACACTTGAATTTCTGCAAAGGGCACCACGTGTCAAGCTCTGAGGCTGTATTCCTTGGTCGTGGAAAATTCCAAGAAAATATACGAAGTGAGTAGGATGTCCCACATGTCCTCATGGCACTTATTCAAAATGGTGCCCAAGTTGAAGACCGTGAATGGGTGTGGGCTCGCCACGTGTCCCTATTCCACCAAACTCTTTCCATCTGCATAAAAAAATTTCTAAGTATGGGAAATCCCAAAAGTAGATCTTCAAATGAGTGACGTTCCTCCATGTGTCCTAGAATTCCCAAAAAAACCTTTTGAAATTTCTCTAAGTATGGGAAACCTAGCAGAAGACTCCACGTGTATCTTTCATGCCAACCCTCCATGTGTCCTCCCGGTGCTACTTCAAAGCCAAACCAAAAATTTGATTCTCAAACGAGCGTCGTTTCTCCACGTGGACACATTATAAAGTTGAGGCTTTTTATAGAATTTTTAAAGTGTCCGGCTGAGCTACATCTAACCCAAGGATGCCACGTTTCCCTGTTGATACAAGGATGCAAATTTGACTGGGAGAAACACTCAACAAATCGTAAAGCATAGAGAAATGACCATTTAATCCTGAAAGTGAGATTTTCTTCAAGGAAAGAGATTTTAGAAATGTTGCAAGGCTCAAATATGTTCCTCTAGGACACATCAATTCATTTCTCTTTGAGTATTTAGGGAAAAAATTATAGGGACAACAGATCTTGACTGTGGAAAATGGAGGAAATGGGAAAACAAAAGTTTTGAAAGAACAGAGCATGAGAGAATTAAAATACAGAGCTTTTCTATAGGAACAAAGGAACCATGAGACAAATACGGACACACACATGGTCTTCACCTAGGAGCAGATTAAAATGGAAACAAAGACTGGGCAAACACAATACAACGAAGGATAAAATGATAGAGGCCGTGAATTGATAAATATTCAGGGGCACAAATGGGGTGAGACAATTCTGAGCACAAACATTGGCTCCGAATAGGGGATGGGAACTCTCTGTGAGTGCCACAAGAACAATACTAGGCCAAGTTCCAAAATATCCATTGGGTGATAGAGTCAGCTTGTAGAGCATAGAAACGAAGCCATATCCAAAGACAAACAAAAAATTCAGCAAACACAGGTCACTACGGACCAAGACGAGCAAAAAAACACAAAAAAAGGACACAAACAACAAACTATACACTATACAAGAGGTGTTTACCTTGATTAAGAGGAATCAATCCAAGAAATGCTTTAGATGCCTGCCTTTAACAGGTAGTTTGAGAAATTCACCATCTAGATCCTTCAAGAAGAAGGTGTTTTCACCAATTCTGATGTCAATGGAGTAAGGGCCCATCCACAATGAGTAAAAATTGTCATGCTTGCCCTTATCCTCATGTCTTCTATCCCATATTAGCATAATATCTCTAATTTTGAAGGCTCTAGGAGTAACCTTCCTGTCAAATAGTTTCTTCAGCTTTTCCCTATACTTTATTTGCCTCTGGTGAGATTCCCTCCTCTCTTCATCAAGCTCAAAAATATGGTTAATGCGGGCATCGTAAGGACCTACCTCTTGATCTTCCAGTTGTTGAATGAACTGATATGAAGATAATTACATATGCAGGGGTAGTAGGGCCCGAGTCCCATATACAAACTCAAATGGACTCTTTCCAGTGGCTATTTTGATAGTGATCCTATCATCCCAGATAACAAACTTTAGTTGTTCACCCTATTTTTTCTTGTTCAACTCCAAGGTCCTTCTAATAATATTTAGAAAATTCTTGTTCCTGGACTCAGCTTGTCCATTTCCTTAGGGATTATAATTAGATGCATATGTCAAATTGATCCCATATCCTTTACACATTGCCACCAGAGATCTATCCTTGAAACTCATGGCATTATCAGCTATGATTTTGACTGGTACTCCAAACCTACAAACAATATTGTTGAGCACAAAATCCATTACAACTTCATGTGTATCCTTCTTGGTGGGGATTTCTTCCACCCACTTTGTAAAGTAATCAGTGGCTACAAGAATCCAATTATGGCCAACACTTGAAGGGACTGAAATATCACCAATGAATTCTATTCTCCATTGCTTAAATGGGGCTTCAATTGATACACACTGTAAAGGTAGAGAGCCTGAAGCCTTCAGCCTTCCAGAGAAACGCTGACAACTCTCACATCTTCTAACCAACATGGTTGCATCCTTGAAAAGAGTAGGAAACTAGTAACTAGTCCTTACGATCTTATGTGTTGTGACTCTTGTAGAAAAATTCCCCCCACAAATTCCTCCATGGAGATCAGCAATTATTTTGGGGGCTTCATCTTCAGTGATGCATCTTAAGAGGACTCCCTCTAGGTTCTTCCATGCCAACCCAAAATTAGTAATGACATATTTCTTGGAAGCCAACTTAAAATCTCTTTTCTGGTTCTTATTCAAATGCTCAGGGCAGTATAAGTGTCTAAGATAGCATATCACATCCTTGTACCACTCAAAACTCATCAATCTTTCAAAAACAACTGCCCTTTCTTCCTCAATCTCATTTACCTCAATAGTCTGCAAGTTGCTCTCATCCATGAGCTGAGCTAACCCTAAAAATTTAAGCAAATTTGTAGTTTGGATATCCATAGCATACTCTTGCAATTTTTTCACCCATCTACATCTTTTAGTAGAGACTTCCATCTCTGATAAGATGTCTTTTACCATGGTATGGGGAAAAAAATCAATAACTTTTGAACTTAAAATATAAGGCCTGAAAACCTTTGTTGCTTTGACCAAGGAAAATGCCTACTTTTCCATAATGGTGTATTTCAGTTCTGATCCTTACAAAGCCTTACTAAAAAAGGAAATGGGCCTCTCAGCCCCTTCATCATCCTTTTGTACCAGGACAAAAGCAATAGTGTTTTTTGAAGCGAAAGAAACCAGCTAGAAAGGTTTCTTGTAATCTGGGAATGCTAAAATAGGGGCATTCTTCAATGCCTATTTGATTCCATTGAAAGCTTGGATGACAACCTATTCCCTTTTGATGATCTGATCCTTCTTTAACATGGAAGTGATTGGGATCGTCAACTCATAAAAGTCTTTATAAACCTTCTAATGAATTTTTCTGCCCAAAGAAGGACTGAATTCCTTTTTTGGTTCTTGGAATTGGAACTTTTCTAATAGCCTCCACTCACTCTTTTTGGATCAATCATCACTCCTTCTTGTGACAAAATGTGACTGAGAAATTTTTCCTTATGCACTCGAAAATGGCATTTCTTTGGATTGAGTTAGATGCCATATTCCATACGTCTGATCAGCATTTTCTCTATGTGTCACAAATGGTCACTTCTCCTTCTTGAAAACATTGGTACATCATTTTGGTAAACAACGATAAAGTTATTGATGTCACTAGTAAAAGAAACATCCATTGTTCTCTAAAAAGTGGCTCCGACATTCATCAAACCAAAGGGCATCCTAACATATAAATACATTCCCCATGGAGTAGTGAAGGTTGTCTTGATCCTATTTGATTCTTTCACCATGACTTGATTATAACCAGAGAAGCCATCTAAAGTAGAAATCAACTCAGAACAAGTCACCAACTGCAACATGTGCTCTATGTTAGGTAAATGATAATTATCCTTCATTGAGGCCTTGTTTAGACTCCTGAAGTCCACACACAACCTGATCTCACCATTTCTCTTTCTTACTGGCACTAGGTTGGCAACCCAAGAGGAATACCTTGTGGGCTAGATAATCCCTCCATCTCTTAGCTTCTTCAGTTATTCTTGCATTTTAAGGGATAAGAATGGATTGATGGGCCTCTGTTTCTACCTGAATGGCTTTGCATTAGCCTCTAAGGGAATCTCATGTTGAAATAGGTCCTCTCTGTATGCTTTGAGCTCAGAATAGGTCCAAGCCATACAATCTTTGTATTTGTTTAACAAATGGATGTATGACTTCTTTTCATCTTTGTTGAGACTGTTGCCCAACCAAATATTCCTTGGTTTCTCCTTCATGCCAAGGTCATGCTCCTCAACATCCCTCAGGGCTGCCATATGCCTATTAATAATGCAAACATCATTATCAAAATTCGATTCAAGAACAACCAGACCTCTAGGAATAGTGTTGGTCTCTAGTTCGATGATGAATTTTCTAAATAAGGTTTCCTTCCCCTCTATTGTATAGACCATTGGCTCCCAATCAATGTTTTGATCAGCAAACTCTCCATCATTTTGCAAGAACCTTCTGACCTGATTCTCGTCATCAAAAACTGGCCAATGTTTTATATTGTCAGGGATAGAGGGTCTTGTCACTACCTCCACCTCATATTTGCAATAAGGGGATGTTGTAGAACTATCAATCCAAGACCTCAACACTTCAAGATTTTCTGCCAAGTCATTGAATCTCCTTTCATGATGCATAATTTTGAAGGAGTCAAAAATCTCAATGAATTCCCGAACTGCATGCTTGTACTTTTTCAGTCACTAATTCTTTTTGGTATATAGTTTTTTGACTTACTTAACAACTAGCTCTGAGTCTCCTTTGATGATGATGTCCCTTACACCATACTTCCAAGCAATTCTTAAATCTAAAAGCAATTCCTCATACTCAGCAATGTTGTTAGTACACTCAAAGTTAAGCTTAAAGGAAAAAACAAACCTTTCCTAGCTTGGAGAAATTAGGACAGCACCGACACCATTTCCAAATTTGGAGCAAGCTCCATAAAACAATAAATTCCTAGAGGAGATTCTGCCTACTCAAGACACTTAAACTCCTCATTCTTGTGCTCTTTTCCATCAGCAAATCCCACAAAGTTGTCAGCATCAACATTTGTATACAATACTTCATGGTATGCATTTTTGGTATCCTCAATAAGGTGCGACATTTTCTTCTCCCCATATAACCTGAGAAGGCTTCCCTCAAATGGGATGGTGGCATAAGACCTGTCCATTTGGACACTACCAATAACACTTGTAGCCCATTTTCTTGACAATAACATACCCCACTTGGCTGGGCAATCAACTATGACAACATCAAACTTTAAATTTTTTCCTAGGTAGGTTGCAAGTTACACCACCAAACCCTTCACACATCCCACTACCGACACCTCTCTGGAGTCCATGGCAGTGCATTTCCCATATGTTGTTGTTACCTTAATATTCATCTCATTCATGATCTCCAAAGGAATGACATTGCATGATGCCTATGAGTCAAACATACAGCTATGGAGCAAACTATCCTTGATGATCAAAGTAGTGAAGAATGGATCCACAATCAGCTGAGAGTCTACCAAAGTTGTCCCCAAATAAACCTTAGGTTATTCATCTATCTCTTCTGATGCTGATGGCATCTCAAACTATTAAATGGCTAGAGGGTTCTCCATAATGTTTATGTTTCTACCTAGGGTAGTCTTCTCTTATTTCAACCCCAAGTATTCAAATGCTCTTTTTTTGTGCTTAGGGATCCTAAGCACCTCAACAATTGGGATAGAGACTTTGATTTGACTTAAAGCTTGGGCAATGTCATACGGGACATTCTTGGGTAAGGCAATATTCGAAGAAAAGATGATACATTCATAACATGGCACAGGATTCTTGACAGCTTGAGCATAAGGAGGGGTGTGATTTTTGCTTGGAAATGTAGGTATTTTGGCAGATGGATCTTTCCTAGGAGCTCTATAGAAATATTAGAAAGAAAGGGAGATTTGGGCTTGGCCTGAGGCCCTGCCCCTTTGACAACCTTACTTCTTGTGTTATATTCCTTCTCTTGAGCCACAACAACATTCATTAATAATTACATGTCATCCTTAGATGGGATTCCTCCATCATACTTTTTTATCATTAAAGCCCTTAAATATTCAAATTCATTATTGGGAAATTCAAAATCTTGTACATTATCTACTTCTAAAGTATGAGAGGGAGGGAGAATGTGTGCTCTATGAATGCAGTCCCAAAAATTGGCAGCAGTTCTAGCACTTATCAACTCAGTTGAGGTTGCACTTTGTTATGAGATTGTGGAGCATCCCATCATGCAAACTTCATCATCACTCTTATCATCATCTAAATTTTCTTCTTGTTGATATTATTCACAAGGAGCATGGGGAATGAAACATCTATCACATCAATCAGTGACTTCTTTCTCTTCCACCATAGCAACATTGGCAGCCAAAGGATCGGGTACCATTCTACTTTCTCTACCTTGAGGCTACCTATTCCCAAATCAAATAGCTCCCTTGCCTTTGTCATAAACTCTTTGATGATTTGTAAATATCTGTTGGCCTTGATTCTTTTGTTGTCCTTATGAGCCCTACCGAACTCCTTTCTCAGCTTGGGCTAATTTGTAGGAGATCTCCTTCATATCCCCTGCCAAATTTTTCACAACCTCTTCCAAATCAAAACCCTTGCTTGTTTGCGGATTTTCTGGGTCAACAAGTTTTACACCTTCTCTCTTTGAAGGCTTTCCAATTGCCTTAATGTTGTTATCTATTTCCAAATCCATGGTGATGGCCTGATTCAAATTTTTGGGGTTCTTGTCTCTTAAGTAATAAGCAACATTTTTATAAAATGTATTATTATATTTGATCAAAAAGGACTCATCAAATGACCTTATCCTAACAAGAAATCTCCTCAAGGTCTTATTGAACCTTGTGTTGAAATCATGTACTGAATCATTGGGATTCTTCTTGATGTTTTCAAACTACGATAGAAAAAACCTAGGGTCAATCCTATCACCATATTGCAATTTGAATGCATTATTCATCTCATCCCAAGAATCAACAGAATTATATGGTAACGCTTTGTACCAGTCCCTTGCATCCTCCTCTAAAGTGTGGACAAACAACTTGATGTACAAATCTTCATGTTCAATCTCAAAGTCTTCCATCATATTTAGGAAGAGCTTTAGATGTTGGTCACTAATTATGGCATTGTTTCATTAGAACTTAGGAAGTTTGTTCCTTGCATCTTGAGGTACTATGTTTGGATAACCAACTATTCCCACAAAAATTATAGGTCCAAAATTTGTTACAACAAAACGGGGCCTGGGTTGAGCCATATTGATTCGAGTAGGTGATCCTTGAGGGGTGAAAAAATTATGAGGGGCTGAGGGTTCCTAGAACACAGGAGTGTAGTTTTCAAAATGGAGATCCCCTAAAGGCCTTGCTTCTTGAAAATCCCTATCTACTTCAGAACACATAGGTGCAAAATGTGAAGCAAATATTTAAAAATTAAATGAAGGCCCTTCTCCAGCTGGAGAATTCTGTTCCAAAAAGATGCTACCTAATTCAGAGTCACTTGAATGGCATTCTTCAATGATGTGCTAATCACATTCATCAATGGAGATCCCTTTTCTTGTTTGCTAATCTCCGAAAACTCTCTCGGATTTTCTTTCTTCTGACTTTGCTTTTCCTAACTCAAGAAGCAATTTCCTAGTAGGATCCCTAACAAATAAATATCTTCTTCCTTCCAGTTTTGTAAATATTAGTAACTAATCTTACTTGACAGAGGTTTAAGACATTGGTCCTTATCAGAATCAAATCAATAGGGAGGCGCCACTAAGGATTTTCACCTTAGTTTTGCAAATGCACTAAATTTTTTATGTCAAGTTTCTGTCAGCACTTGAAACTAGAAATGAAAAAAAAAGACCTTTCTATGCCAAAATTTATCAATAAAAACCCATGTAAAACTTGTAGAGACTTGAAGAGTTGCATACAATTCTTGGAGCATACAAGAAATGCTTTATCAGGGTTTGAATGTGAACTGTAAAATTAATGGACAAATCAGTTCCCAACAACTTTCAAAATATCCCTGACAGCAGTGCCACAAGTGTTGGTGTTGTTGACAGGTCAAATAGATATGGCTTCAAATATGTAGGAACGTGGATTAAATTAAACTAAGTTCTTGGAAACGTAAATCAGATCTATAGCAGCGGCACCACAAGTGTTGGTGCCCAAAGTTTTTCTCCTTTTCAAGCCAAGTAGCAACACATATTCAACAGGGGGCTTAGAGGTAGATAGATCATAAATGTATGTCATTTTGTATCCAAGGAGAAATCCAGCTCTTGTTTTGCTACTTGGATTTATGGAGAGATGGATAGCACCTCAAAAGTATATGATCTTATCATAACTATTTTAGGTTGTGCCTTTCAACCAAGGTAAGAGAACCTACTGTGTAACCTCTGTGATTTGAAAGGAGATACAAGCACATTTCTTTTGCATAAATTTTGTAAAGAAGACCTTGGGAAAATACGATCAACACACCAAATTTGAATCTCATGAGTTGTCACTTCCATATCATGGAGATGTCTTCACAACAAGGCAAATGTTACTAAAGACATTTGAGACCTTGATCTGTTTTGCATACTTTAGTAAAAATATTTTTGTCTTGGGTGGGTATACAGAGCAAACATAGGGGTAGTATGGGTAGGATTAGTTATTTTTTAAATGAATTTTGGTGGGAGGGTAGACAAGATTGATTTGACTCACCAGATCCTTGAGAGCTTATGCAAAATGGAAAGATTCAATCAACAAAATGCTACAAAAACTTAAATTGTTTCCTCAACTAGAATATGTGCTTCAATGGAGGCCCAGATCAACACTCTTTCACACAACCTATGGGATTCTATCATGAAGGATCAAGTCAGAGGATCCAATAAAGCACCAAGACTTAAACCAAGTCATGCATAAGGTACACCCATAGGCTTATAGATAATCTCGATCAACAAAAGGAAAGAAAAGTGATTTTAAACCATTTATCTCATTTCCAAATGAAGGCTCTTCTGAGAAATGAAATAGCAGGTGACATTGAACTATCACAAGGACTAAAACCTATGTGATTGGACTATATTTTGGTACAAGATTGTAATAAAAACAAGAAAAACTATCTGTATGCAATCAGAAATGAAATAAATACACTTTACTTAAGATTGACACATGATAATCAAAAGTTTGATCAAATTTATCAGCAAGGGAAAGTTTCCAGAACAATCTCAAAGCTTGTCAATGGTTGTACACTTGTAACAACCTTTACACGATCAAATTTGACACAAAGAGAGATTTCCAGGATTCTCTAGATGGCTTCTCAAAATGGACAGGCTCTGTCAAGATTTTTCTGCTAGAGAAGATCGGTCATGATCTTTCCAAAAAATCCCAACCATTTACACAGAAAATTCATTCCATTTATAACATTTCCAATAGAACCCCTTCCTTCAAAAAGACGAAAAATTTAAATGCACCAGTTCTTGCCATGATTCTTTTGTGATTTGTAGAATCGGATCTACAAAATTCTCTAGGTGCTCGAAGGAAAATATCTTCGATTTCTTCCTGCATTCAACTTGTTTCTCGGGAAAACAAAGCCTCCATCCATTCGCCAACTGCTTCTGCCCCATATTAATAAAATCTGACCACTTGCATGCTTAAGAGAAGAAAAATGGAAAACCAGATCGGGCTTGAGAGTCATACTGTTTTAATGGTGAAATTTATCTCCAGATATCCCCCACCAAGCTCTAGATATTAAAATTAACTGGCTCCTCTGTTAGGTGTGTAGAAAATAGCAAGAAATGATGAAGACTCGCACTCCTAGGAGTTTTATAGAAAAAGGGGGGGGGAAATCAGATTTAGACACTCAACAGCCGTTGATCTTTGATTTTGAATGTGGGCCGTCCAAGTGGAAGATGCAAAAATAGGCTCGGGGGATTCGTTTGAAATTTTTTTACTCTTTTGAAAAAATGGAAAAATTTTCCATTTTGTTTCGCACCTCCACTTCTGAAAATGGATCTGACACGTGTCTTGAGGTGGGCCTCAAAAGAAACATGGAGAAATTATGCCATTTGACTCTCTTTTGGAAAATGGAAAATTTTCCAAGTTTTCCCCGTAGCTTCGCCCTTGAGAAATACTTTTGAAACGTGTTCCAATGTGGGTCCCAGTGGAATCCCAGGTCCTTTTATGCCTTTAACTCCATTTCCCTCAAAGGGAAAATTTTTCACTTTTCCTCCCAAAGCCCATACCTTCGTCATTGACCGGGGCAAAACATTGACTATTTCCCATCGGGCTTCTGGGCCATTTTTGATATTTTAACCTTTATGAGGCAAAGAGGAAAAATTTTTAAGTTACCGCCATTGGTCCACTTCCCTACCCCTTATGACTTTTCAAAATGTCGTGTTTCACAATGCCGCACCTTGAGGTGGCCCAAAAAAATTGATACCTTGAACGAGCGCGTGCTCGCCACTTGTCCTGCACAAGCAAAATTTATTTGAAGGCTTGAATCTCTGCGGATGGCACCACGTGTCAAGCTCTGAGGTAGTTTTCCTTGGTCATTGAAAAGTCCAAGAAATAATGAAAATTGAGTGGAATGCCCCACGTGTCCTCATGGTGCTTATACAAAATGGTGCCCAAGTTAAAGACGCTGAACAAGCGCGGGCTCGCCATGTGTCACTATTTTACCAAACTTTTTCCATTTGCATAAAAAATTGTGTAAGTATAGGAAAGCAGTGGAATCCTCCACGTGTCCTCTCAGTGCTACTCCAAGGAAAATCCCTAAAGCAAATATTCAAATGAGCGGCGTTCCTCCACATATCCTGGACTTCCCAAAAACCTTTTGAAATTTGTCTAAGTATGAGAAACCTAGTGGAAGCCTCCATGTGTCTCATTCCTACCAACCCTCCACATGTCCTCTCGGTGCTAATTCAAATCCAAACCAAAAAGTTGATTCTCAAATGAGTGTTGTTTCTCCACATGGACACATTTTAAAGTTGAGGATTTTTATAGAATTTTTGAAGTGTCCGGATGAGGTGCATCTAACCAAAGGATGCCACATTTCCCTATTGATAAAGGATGCAAATTTGACCGGGCGAAATTCCCGTCAAACCGTAAAGCATAGAGAAACGACCATTTGAGCCTAAAAGTGAAATTTTCTTCAGGGATAGAGATTTTAGAAATGTTGCAAGACTCAAATACGTTTCTCGAGGACACATCAATTCATTTATCTTTGAGTATTTAGGTTAAAAATGGCAGGGACAATAGATATTGACTGTGGAAAATGTAGGAAATGGGAAAACACGATTTTTGAAATAAAAGATCATCAAAGACTCAAAACATAGAGCTTTTCCAGAGGAACAAAGGAACCATGTGACAAATATGGACACACACATGATCTTCGACCCAGTAGTAGAATAAAATGGAAATGAAGATTGGCTGAACACAATATAGGGAAGGATAAAATGAAAGAGGTCGTGAATCAATAAATCTTCAAGGGAAAAAATGGGGTGAGAAAATTCTGAGCACCAACACCTCCTCTTCCAAAATATTAGGTCCATAAAAGGGTGCCTATGGAATGTATTAACATTCCCATTTGGATCCAAAAAATGAGTCATTATAAATACATTGTTGGTTGCCATCTTCATCAATTATTCTTTCAGAAAGAGGATCCCTTCTATTTGGGAAGCTATAATCAAAGACACTATGTGTTTGTTCTTTCTCATTCAACCACACAAAAATGTCAAACCCCAACATTGTAAATGTGTGAAGCACTCTCTTATCCAGATGAAATTTAGGTGCAATAGAGTACCATTTCTCGAAACATTTGAGCTTGTTTTCATATTCGATCATGTCAACTTTAGTACTTGTATTCACTTGTGAAAATCTTTTTATGGCTTGTGCAATGGAAAGTGTGGTGAATGTCACTATTTTACAATTCCATCTTATTCTGATGAAATTATTTAATGATTTTAGGGATGTCGGTGTCCTTTTGCAAAGCCATAAATTTGACCCAAGTGGAATCTAAGGTCTATTGGAATGGTAAGATGATGGTCTGAGAAATTGCATAGCATACCCGAGAGCCATTATTTGTAGATAAAATATTGGAAATGTGATTTAAAAGAAGCATCTTTGGATTTATACATACCAATCGTAATTGCCTTAAAGTTTCTAAGCCTTTTCAACAAAATATTTTGTGCATATCCTATTGTCAAAAATATTTATTATCTCAATTTTTCCCCACGAAAAAATTGATCAAACACGACCCTGTGCTAAAGAAAATCCAAGGGAAAGTTCCATCATTCAAACCCACGTTTCAAAGAGACAACGGAAGCTACCAAGTGTCTCAATGGTGCACATTCAAAGGTGCAACCCAAAAGGAAGACTCAAATTAATGCCATCCCTCCACGTGGTCAAGGTCTAATAGAAGTCAAATAGCAGTGGACCCAGATCATTTAAGTATAAAAAATTGGTGGAAGGTGGCACATGTCAGCCCGACGCATCTTTAAAGGTAAATTCCAAAGTGCAGACTCAGACGAGCGCAGGCTTTCCACATGTCCCAGGTAAAAAAAGGGCCAGAGTGGTCGTTGAAAATTCAAAAAAGAGGAAAACAACTGGAAGGAGCCAAGTGTCAGCACGATGTTACTTCAAAAGTAAAATTCGGAGCGGGTTTCAAAACAAGGGAAAAACCTCCATGTGTCCTGGGTCAGATGTATGGCCCCCACCAAATAAAAGGGACTTAGCCAAAATACAAAGGAACAAAGAATGCTACAGAAGTCACCATGTGCCCTTCGGTGCATCTTCAAAAGCAAAATATAGAAGCAGTCCCTAACCAATGCTAGCTCTACATGTGGCCATGTTCCAATTCAAAGTGAGAAGGTGGGTCATCAGATGCAGTTTGAAATTTTATCCCGAGAAGGTGTAAAGTGTAAAAATGAACCACACCTCTGCTGAAGCCCAATGAGCCACGTGTTAGGCCTAAATTACATGCAGGCCGGCATGCTTGGGGAGGACTTTTTGCCCAAATGGAAAATGTGGATCAATGGGCCCGATGATGGTTTTTTGAAAAAATGAATTACAGGGTTGCGGGGCATTTTTTGCATTATGTATTTTTGGTGCCAAAAAGCACAAAGTGAATTTCGGGCCCACAGGCCCATTATGCTAACTAGTTTTCACCATTTTTGTATGAACATGACTCAAACATTCAAATGGACATATCATTTGATCCAATGTCTGAAATAGAACAAAATTGGCACCATTGGAAAGGTCTCGACCTCGTCTATGCCATGGAAACCCCGTCAAACCGTAAAGCATAGAGAAACGACCATTTGAGCCTAAAAGTGAAATTTTCTTCAGGGATAGAGATTTTAGAAATGTTGCAAGACTCAAATACGTTTCTCGAGGACACATCAATTCATTTATCTTTGAGTATTTAGGTTAAAAATGGCAGGGACAATAGATATTGACTGTGGAAAATGTAGGAAATGGGAAAACACGATTTTTGAAATAAAAGATCATCAAAGACTCAAAACATAGAGCTTTTCCAGAGGAACAAAGGAACCATGTGACAAATATGGACACACACATGATCTTCGACCCAGTAGTAGAATAAAATGGAAATGAAGATTGGCTGAACACAATATAGGGAAGGATAAAATGAAAGAGGTCGTGAATCAATAAATCTTCAAGGGAAAAAATGGGGTGAGAAAATTCTGAGCACCAACACCTCCTCTTCCAAAATCTTAGATCCATAAAAGGGTGCCTATGGAATGTATTAACATTCCCATTTGGATCCAAAAAATGAGTCATTATAAATACATTGTTGGTTGCCAACTTCATCAATTATTCTTTCAGAAAGAGGATCCCTTCTATTTGGGAAGCTATAATCAAAGACACTATGTGTTTGTTCTTTCTCATTCAACCACACAAAAATGTCAAACCCCAACATTGTAAATGTGTGAAGCACTCTCTTATCCAGATGAAATTTAGGTGCAATAGAGTACCATTTCTCGAAACATTTGAGCTTGTTTTCATATTCGATCATGTCAACTTTAGTACTTGTATTCACTTGTGAAAATCTTTTTATGGCTTGTGCAATGGAAAGTGTGGTGAATGTCACTATTTTACAATTCCATCTTATTCTGATGAAATTATTTAATGATTTTAGGGATGTCGGTGTCCTTTTGCAAAGCCATAAATTTGACCCAAGTGGAATCTAAGGTCTATTGGAATGGTAAGATGATGGTCTGAGAAATTGCATAGCATACCCGAGAGCCATTATTTGTAGATAAAATATTGGAAATGTGATTTAAAAGAAGCATCTTTGGATTTATACATACCAATCGTAATTGCCTTAAAGTTTCTAAGCCTTTTCAACAAAATATTTTGTGCATATCCTATTGTTAAAAATATTTATTATCTCAATTTTTCCCCACGAAAAAATTGATCAAACACGACCCTGTGCTAAAGAAAATCCAAGGGAAAGTTCCATCATTCAAACCCACGTTTCAAAGAGACAACGGAAGCTACCAAGTGTCTCAATGGTGCACATTCAAAGGTGCAACCCAAAAGGAAGACTCAAATTAATGCCATCCCTCCACGTGGTCAAGGTCTAATAGAAGTCAAATAGCAGTGGACCCAGATCATTTAAGTATAAAAAATTGGCGGAAGGTGGCACATGTCAGCCCGACGCATCTTTAAAGGTAGATTCCAAAGTGCAGACTCAGACGAGCGCAGGCTTTCCACATGTCCCAGGTAAAAAAAGGGCCAGAGTGGTCGTTGAAAATTCAAAAAAGAGGAAAACAACTGGAAGGAGCCAAGTGTCAGCACGATGCTACTTCAAAAGTAAAATTCGGAGCGGGTTTCAAAACAAGGGCAAAACCTCCATGTGTCCTGGGTCAGATGTATGGCCCCCACCAAATAAAAGGGACTTAGCCAAAATACAAAGGAACAAAGAATGCTACAGAAGTCACCATGTGCCTCTTCGGTGCATCTTCAAAAGCAAAATATAGAAGCAGTCCCTAACCAATGCTAGCTCTACATGTGGCCATGTTCCAATTCAAAGTGAGAAGGTGGGTCATCAGAGGCAGTTTGAAATTTTAGCCCGAGAAGGTGTAAAGTGTAAAAATGAACCACACCTCCGCTGAAGCCCAATGAGCCACGTGTCAGGCCTAAATTACATGCAGGCCGGCATGCTTGGGGAGGACTTTTTGCCCAAATGGAAAATGTGGATCAATGGGCCCGATGATGGTTTTTTGAAAAAATGAATTACAGGGTTGCGGGGCATTTTTTGCATTATGTATTTTTGGTGCCAAAAAGCACAAAGTGAATTTCGGGCCCACAGGCCCATTATGCTAACTAGTTTTCACCATTTTTGTATGAACATGACTCAAACATTCAAATGGACATATCATTTGATCCAATGTCTGAAATAGAACAAAATTGGCACCATTGGAAAGGTCTCGACCTCGTCTATGCCATGGAAACCCCGTCAAACCGTAAAGCATAGAGAAACGACCATTTGAGCCTAAAAGTGAAATTTTCTTCAGGGATAGAGATTTTAGAAATGTTGCAAGACTCAAATACGTTTCTCGAGGACACATCAATTCATTTATCTTTGAGTATTTAGGTTAAAAATGGCAGGGACAATAGATATTGACTGTGGAAAATGTAGGAAATGGGAAAACACGATTTTTGAAAGAAAAGATCATCAAAGACTCAAAACATAGAGCTTTTCCAGAGGAACAAAGGAACCATGTGACAAATATGGACACACACATGATCTTCGACCCAGTAGTAGAATAAAATGGAAATGAAGATTGGCTGAACACAATATAGGGAAGGATAAAATGAAAGAGGTCGTGAATCAATAAATCTTCAAGGGAAAAAATGGGGTGAGAAAATTCTGAGCACCAACACCTCCTCTTCCAAAATCTTAGATCCATAAAAGGGTGCCTATGGAATGTATTAACATTCCCATTTGGATCCAAAAAATGATTCATTATAAATACATTGTTGGTTGCCATCTTCATCAATTATTCTTTCAGAAAGAGGATCCCTTCTATTTGGGAAGCTATAATCAAAGACACTATGTGTTTGTTCTTTCTCATTCAACCACACAAAAATGTCAAACCCCAACATTGTAAATGTCTGAAGCACTCTCTTATCCAGATGAAATTTAGGTGCAATAGAGTACCATTTCTCGAAACATTTGAGCTTGTTTTCATATTCGATCATGTCAACTTTAGTACTTGTATTCACTTGTGAAAATCTTTTTATGGCTTGTGCAATGGAAAGTGTGGTGAATGTCACTATTTTACAATTCCATCTTATTCTGATGAAATTATTTAATGATTTTAGGGATGTCGGTGTCCTTTTGCAAAGCCATAAATTTGACCCAAGTGGAATCTAAGGTCTATTGGAATGGTAAGATGATGGTCTGAGAAATTGCATAGCATACCCGAGAGCCATTATTTGTAGATAAAATATTGGAAATGTGATTTAAAAGAAGCATCTTTGGATTTATACATACCAATCGTAATTGCCTTAAAGTTTCTAAGCCTTTTCAACAAAATATTTTGTGCATATCCTATTGTCAAAAATATTTATTATCTCAATTTTTCCCCACGAAAAAATTGATCAAACACGACCCTGTGCTAAAGAAAATCCAAGGGAAAGTTCCATCATTCAAACCCACGTTTCAAAGAGACAACGGAAGCTACCAAGTGTCTCAATGGTGCACATTCAAAGGTGCAACCCAAAAGGAAGACTCAAATTAATGCCATCCCTCCACGTGGTCAAGGTCTAATAGAAGTCAAATAGCAGTGGACCCAGATCATTTAAGTATAAAAAATTGGCGGAAGGTGGCACATGTCAGCCCGACGCATCTTTAAAAGTAAATTCCAAAGTGCAGACTCAGACGAGCGCAGGCTTTCCACATGTCCCAGGTAAAAAAAGGGCCAGAGTGGTCGTTGAAAATTCAAAAAAGAGGAAAACAACTGGAAGGAGCCAAGTGTCAGCACGATGCTACTTCAAAAGTAAAATTCGGAGCGGGTTTCAAAACAAGGGCAAAACCTCCATGTGTCCTGGGTCAGATGTATGGCCCCCACCAAATAAAAGGGACTTAACCAAAATACAAAGGAACAAAGAATGCTACAGAAGTCACCATGTGCCTCTTCGGTGCATCTTCAAAAGCAAAATATAGAAGCAGTCCCTAACCAATGCTAGCTCTACATGTGGCCATGTTCCAATTCAAAGTGAGAAGGTGGGTCATCAGAGGCAGTTTGAAATTTTATCCCGAGAAGGTGTAAAGTGTAAAAATGAACCACACCTCTGCTGAAGCCCAATGAGCCACGTGTTAGGTCTAAATTACATGCAGGCCGGCATGCTTGGGGAGGACTTTTTGCCCAAATGGAAAATGTGGATCAATGGGCCCGATGATGGTTTTTTGAAAAAATGAATTACAGGGTTGCGGGGCATTTTTTGCATTATGTATTTTTGGTGCCAAAAAGCACAAAGTGAATTTCGGGCCCACAGGCCCATTATGCTAACTAGTTTTCACCATTTTTGTATGAACATGACTCGAACATTCAAATGGACATATCATTTGATCCAATGTCTGAAATAGAACAAAATTGGCACCATTGGAAAGGTCTCGACCTCGTCTATGCCATTGAAACCTGAAACTTTAATTCTAACAAGGTTAGGTGGGTGAAAATTAGAAAACATCTTTCAGGCCATTAATGCACAATCCGATTGCTTCAGCTACTAGATTAGATTTGATTTGATCCACTGTTATTCCATCTTCAACAAGCCGAACAGAAATAGAGCGGTAGACTCGATAGATTGTAGGCGGGTCCACAGCGGGCATTGATGGTTAGTGTTTGAGCTTTAAGAGTAGAGTCTAGTTTATTTTCTTTCCCTCTGGTTTTCATTGTCTATATATTGTAACACTTCTCAATTGAGAAGGGGGAGACATTATGGGATGTGGGAAAACTCTGCCAAAGCTTTTTCTCGACTCCATTTGAGTTGTAAGCCCTCTCCTCTACCTAAAGAATGTATTTGTGCCTCTAAGCACCCATGTAATAGTTTGTGCATCTTATAGAGAAATAAAATCTTGTTTTATGGCGTCTTTCAACCCTTGGCATTTTTTTGTTGTTTCTCATTGCCTCTTGATCTCGTGTTTTCTCCCTGTGTATGTATTTCACATTTGCACGTGTAAGATGTCATGCTTCATGGAGTTTCAATGGTTGATTTAGATCTAGTTCTGTGTCACTTCTGTCTGACCTCCCTCAGTCCCTTTTCCCTATTTAATTCTCCCTCAACAAAGTATCTCGCCACTTCCTTTCTAGTGTATCACCGCTTAGTGTAGGCTCTCTTTCACCCTCTCTCTCTGTGTGTTCCCTTGGAATGGTTAGATTAGGATTAGAATAGATTCTGCCTGCACTCGAGTAGCTTATAGCAGGTAGATTAGGAAGCAGGAACAATCCTTCTCTGGAGGTCCATATCAAGTTTTGTGAGTCCAATAGCTTGAAATATGGTCCAATGTTGTACAGTCACACTGAATGCCCCATCTCAGATACAAGGCCATTCTGGGGTGCTATGATTCTGCACTAACACTATACATAACCCACATTTTTTTAACATTTTGCAGCCATGTCTACCAAAGCGCTTGCAACTACAACATCTGATAAAATCCTATCCCTTCTTCATTATGCCTTGGTTTCCTAGAATCATTATAGTTCATGCCACATTTCTTTAAAGAATTTAGTTGAAACATTTCATATGCCAAGTCCATATACCATACTTTGCATACATATCTCCCAGAGCACTTGCAAGTACAACATCTAAAAAATTTCCTCTATCTTTAGGTTTTTCTGGGCATCCATTCCCTATTACAATGCTGATATTTTAGCACAAGCCGGGAGAATACAGGGAATGTAACTTATCAGGTCAGAGATTTGTTTGTTACACAGGTGAAATAATGTGCTTGACTCTTGAGGTACCAATATCTCCTTCACGATTTCATTGCTTCAACTAACTAAATACTACTAAACTTGCAACGTGAAAAATGGTTTAAGCTTGGTTAATGCATCCGGATCTCAAATAAATATTTTGGTATTATCACGCAATGAAAATGATAGGTTTGAATGGATGGATAGGATGTGACGTCCTCAAGGACCTGCTAAACTTACTATACATGTCTCCACCAACCCCCTTAACACTCATTACCACCTCCATGCCCACCTACGTTCTTTGATGACTGCCCATATCAGCGTCACTTCACAATACATATAAAAATAATTATTATTATTTTAAATATAATTTTTTGTGGGCACTACATGGATATACAAAGGTAAATAGATTAGATAAACAAAGATATTATATATCTAAGGACAAGTTGTAGTGAAGAGATAGTGAAGAAGATTCGAGTCAATAAGAAGAAACACATAATGACCAATGAGAAGAGAAACCATAATCTATTGAAGAAAGGCTGATCAAAGAACTTAAAGGGAGGAATGATGGAGTTAAGTCAGATATTTCTGAAAATTATGGGATTTTAAAACTAGAGGTGTTGATAGACTTTTTAAATATCATCAAAAATGTCTTTGAATCGAATGTTTAGAAAGAAAATAATAAAGCCATGTTTGCATGAAAAAAATCAATTATTCATCGTAAACCTCATTAACAACGTCATCTGTAGGAACAATACATTTTATTCTATTCTTTATTACAAACATATGCTTCATAGTAGGACAAGACATATTTTATAATCTTGTGGTTGCGGTGATGTTAACAACCAAATAATCCATGACTTTTTCTATAGTGGTGAAAACCTTAATTTATTTACATGACTCTAACAGGTTTCAAATATAAAACCTCAGTCATTGTAAGTTCATGGGCTTGGTCTCTAATGTCAAAATTTTAGACCATATTTTTGGACTTTATAGAGCTACAACAAGTCTTACCAAACTGTGTATTGTACTTAGTTTACAAAAAGAATATTTGCATCGATCATATTAACATCTAGTATTTGCTAATGTTTCTAAGTATTAAAAATGTATTTTATCTAATAATTTTTTTTTTTTTGTTTATTTACAAAACCAAAAGTCTTTATGAATGACATTTATACATTATTTGTTGTTATTTTCTCTGAAGAAGTTTGTTTATTAAAGATTTTGATAGTTTTTTTGGATCCATTTTAAAGCTGTATTTATTCATGCGGTGAGAAGCATTGGTTTTCTTATCAATTTGGTTGTCTCCTAAATCAAGTATCTTTAAGAGGAAAATCCATTTTCTTGGGTATCAAAGAAAATAAAAACCAACTTATAACCAGTCAACCAAAAACTAAATGTCAAAAGTTGCATATGAGAATATTTTTGACTTCCATTTACAGACAATTTCAAAAATATGGAAAGTATTTATCACATTTTTTATCTTTTCACATTAGGAAATAAAATGCAAAATGAGTTACTAGTTTGAGAACCAAAATTTTGAAAAATGTGAATTACGAGTCTGCAAGTTAGTATAAGGGTTTAGTATGCAATTTAACTTACTTTTCTATATCAACAAGTCAATATGAGAAATTTAGTGGAATTATGTTCATATGTAAACTTGATTCATCTAAAGATTTCAATTCTTAAAATAGATAAAACAGAGGTCAAATTTCAACGGAACTAAGACATTTTCCCTTAGTATTATTGCTTATTATAAGATCATTATAGAATTATCTCGTTTGCATGTAACTAATGTTAAAAGAAAATATAACAACTATTAAAACCTTCTACACATCAAGTTTTATATAACACAAAACTCTCATATAAAACTTTCTATACATCTTCAAATATTGCACAAATATTTTTCTAAGAAAATTATGTTAGCGTACACTAAGAAGATGTTTGAAAAGGTTGCAGATATTGTATATACACTTACAAAATGTATTTGTTTACAAGTTTCTAAGGCATTTACAATAACACCATATTTTAAATATCATAAAATCTTTTCATTCTACTATATGACATATTTCTTAAGGATGTTTTCACATAGTTAACATTCCTTATATATACCTCCACATTTTTCTTATATATTAACCTGATAACTTACAACTACAACTTCCTTAAAAACAAACTTCCTATTATGATCAAAAGGCTATCCATCTCCCTTTTATTATGAGGTTATATTTTTTATTTTTTCTTCCACCAAAAAAAATTGAACAGTGTATTTTTAGTTCTAACTCAAAGGTGGTTTGCTCAATTTTAAAGTTAATATCAATTTAGAATAAAAATTTTGTTCTTACGACCTTTTGTGGGAACTTTAAACTATCAATTTATAATGTTTATTCCTCACGGGTAAATTAAGATGGAAACTTTTTATATTGCTTTGGATTTCTCTTTTTCGATTATATTTTTAGAGCTATATATACATGCATATTTGACTCCAAAATTACGTAATTTGAAAATAATGTAAAAATTTAAAATAAAATGTATATAATAATTCTATAAATCAATCTTATTTGGTATATAAAAAATGAAGAAAAAGTAAATAATATTTTTTACATTGATTTCATTCTACTATTCATTCTTAGCCATCACAACTTTATTATTTTACTAAGATGAAAATATACAACTAAATAAGATCTTGGTCAGAGAAAATGTGAAGAATACTTGTACCTTCTTATTTTGTGGTTAGAGCATGAAAAAAGGAAATGATTTTTCAGATTTGAGTATTATGTTTCATAATTTTGAGAATTGGGATTCAATGAGTATGAGCAACATGTTGCGTTATTGCCAAAAAATGCTATATTAAACTATAAAGAAGCTAATTTTCCTTGTACCTATCTAATTTACTCAAGATTAAAATAATGGAATAAGGCCATTTATTAATGGCCTTCATGAAATGGCCTTTAGATGCAACCAAATCTCACTTATGAAGATAGTATATCATTGGATAATTTAATGTGTTTTAGCTTGTATGATGTTCTGTTGAATCAATGGGATGGTTAGAAAAAGGTGATATCTGTAACACCCAGATTTTACACATAGAAAAATAACAGTAAAATACTAGGATATATTTTTTTTACTTACATTTCTCACTACACAACACCACAAGGGCTCCAAATATAAAAACTCAACAACGCATACTACACTTACATAAGTCATCCACTCACATAGACACATGACAACACCATATAAATGTCGATGCCACGCTTTCCCCAATGAACGAATGCTAGTAATGACCCAACAACAAAAAAAGGAACCCAATGATTGACAAGCCCACACACATCATTACCATGATTACCTCTTAATACGATTAACATTCCAGGTATATTATTATGCAAGGATAATTTTTTCCATTTTCCACATACAGATTCTTCAATTCATTTGACATTTAACTTATTATTTGACAATTTAATTTTTGTCTTTATCCCTTAAGACAATCTCCATAACTTACATAAGTAAATTCCATTTTTCCAATTACATACAAAGTTCCTAATTCAACACCCTTAATTTCATGGTGTGTGTCATTTATAAATAAATCCACTTTTTTTTAGAAAACTTGGTTGCATATAATAGTCTTACTAAATAAGCACAGGGCTGCGATTAATCTTCCATTCGAAAAAATATTGTCTTCTTTTAAAATGAAATTGAATAAAATAATCATACAAAATAATTGTGTCATGATTTTATTTCATGTTACAAAATTATGTAGGGGAAAGGAAAAAAATACCCTAACTATAGGGGTGTGGACTAAAAAATCTTTGTTGTAACATATTGTTAAATTGAAATGCCACATTAGATATTTTATTATGATTATACAAGAATAATTTCACATTTCCAAGCCATGCCACATGGTAGGTGAAAACATCAAATGCACCTATCTATAATTTTATAAGAGTAACTTATGATTACCAAATTCCCCCTCAGAATAACTCCTATGTGTTCACACATGGCACATGGAACAATTAATAGTTTATAACAAACTACTAACATGACAAAATAGAAGGATCATTATTTCAAACCTAAAGATAGCTAGAAGGAAACCTATCCACAGTATGGAACCCAAAGCTAGTTATGTACCAAAAAAAACCCAAAATCAACTAGAAGTCAGCATGAAAACAACCCGAAAGTAGCAAAGATGAGATACCATGCCGAACTACTTCAAGATCTTCTAATTTTTTGAAAATGACAGATGTTCAGGATCTTCCTCGTGCATATGCTCTTACCATTCTAGTGCCTTTGTTACTCTAGTCTTTTCATAGAAGGTGAAATGTGAGAGGTGGAAGGTGTTTGTGAGTGGAAATCTAGTGTTACTGCAATGTGCAGGGTTAAGAAAGTCACAATCGTATTTTTCATGCTTTGATTCCCTCCACTCTCCTTTTCCATCTTAATCACCAAGTCGGGTCAGTCAAGCATTACATTCAAAAAATATTTAGGGGATTTTTTTATCTTTTGATACTATGGTTTTCATGTTGAACATATTCAATTAGAAAATACATTGGAGGCATTACAAAAGATAAAAATAGAGTGTATGCAACTTGAGTAATTTCATTGTAACATGTTAGATATGGTAACTGTTATAAATTGAAAAGGAAATATCTTACACTAAATATTGATGTAATCAATTTATTAAGAAAGGGAGATAAGGTGTTTTCAGAGCATGCATGATTCCAACTTGATTACAGATACATAACCACCCATGGTCCATTGATATATGAATGATACAATGTTAAATCCTGTGAATATAAATTATGGGACCATACATCATTTTCAATAGGCTAGGCATGGGTGTGATTTCTGTAAATAATGTCTAAATATTTGTTGAACATATAAAAATGTTAACTTTCATTACATGTAGGATTTAATATTGAAAATTTAGGACTAGTACATGTTGTTATCCAGACTGATATACCCCTGGATTTGTCTATGTTTCACATGACTCATGAAGTTTGGGACTACCCACGTAACTTCTTTTTTCCATCAATTTTATATGTCTAAAAATGTGATTGTCTCATGAAATTTGTAGAATCTTGATGTGTGGAAAAATTCATCTGTATCTAATAGACTTTTCTAGAATCCATGGAATAAAATTAAGTATCTGATGTTCATGGAACACTTCCATTTTTTGTCTACAGCAGTTTCTGCCAAAAGTGTAAAAGCAGGTTTCGGAGGTCATAAAGAGTTGACATTCGGAAAAGGCTATATTACAAAGGTATTTCTCCTTGTTCATGTTAAGTTTTTACACATGCCAATTTCCCTTTGGGTGCTTCCATGATATGAAATGTAGAAAAAATTCACGGGGAAGAAAATTGCAAAATACATGATGCATGATGAAAGTTTGTACTTTGACTTCGCAAGGTATTCGCATAAAATTTAGGTTGATTTTCCATGTTAAGTCTGAAAAACTAGACAAAAAATGATCCCAGTGTTCTATCATGTTTTCTCTACCATAGTTGACTACATGGATCTATAAGTACGCATATATGTTTGATACCATCTCCATGGTATATTACATATAGATACCAAATCAACATAATAGACACTATAGATTGCAATGACCAAAGAGGGACGAAAGCCTCACAAATATTATTGATCATGAAATCACTATTAACATTACAATGCACCTTCTAGAGCTGTAATATTTGTTCTAAAATATTAGACAACCTTGAGCCACCTATGGATAGAAATTTGGATGAATTTCTAGTAGATATCATGGGGTGTTATTTTGGACTACGACTCTAGATAAGACCCATCTCACATGCAAACAATGTAATCTACCATACTTATACCCAATAGTTGATGTGATCCAACATAATTAGGGTTTTGATATGCAAGTCACTAGACTAAGAGTGCTCCAATATGTTGCACACTATTATAATAAAAGACAATGCAGATAGATCTGCAATAAATATGCCTATGTCGTAAATATAACACCTAGAAATTCACCAAAATATCAATAAATTGATCCCAATATGCAAGTCCAATGACATAGCCAGTTTGAGCGAGAGAAATCTCCAAACCAGTACAATGAGATTAAAATACTCCAAATGATGATTAAATGACTCCTAGTGACCTCCTATACATACCCTGCCTATCTTGTATCAGCTGATGGAACAGATAGTGAAGTCAAAGTATGAATAAACATTCAAGACATATTCGCGTATTATATTATGCCTTTACTTCAATATGCTTGGTTCTATCATGCAATACTGGATTGCGAACAAGCTTTAGAACTACCTCCATTATCAACATATACTGAAAAAAATATATTTCTATTGTAATAGACCAATTCCTGTAAAGTATTCGGCGTAGCCATACTTGCTTCACAAACAGCTTCACCTGCAGCTCTAATAATCTGCTTCTGTAGAAGATTGAGAGGTAACAAAGAGTCTGAGTTTCTTGCATTTCCCATTTGGAAATCGGTAAAGATCACCATAAAGAAGACGAAGCCTAGAAAATTGACTTCCTATCCCCCATGTTAGGGGCAGGTTTTGAATCTGAATTTCCTAGTCAAAAGAAGAAATTGAAGGTAACTTCTTGTACACCATAGACCAAGAAGGTACATTGTACCCTTTAGATATCTTAGTATTAAAATAATGCTACACCTCCAGTGACATATTTATCGATAATCTTGCATGAAGCGTGACTAAATAGCATACTGCAAGAGCTGAAACAACTGGTCTAGTATATGCAAAATAGAACCAAGACACACGATCAGATATAATGATAGAGAGTTGCATTCACCGGTGGTGATGGTTCGGAACGAGACAATTGAAGTCCACGCCATATCCAAATAGGTGTTAGCAATAGGAGTATGGGGATTCCCTATCCTCCGTCTTTAACTTCTCGAGCGTTGTCTCTCTTGTCTCTTCCTCCTGTGACACTTAGATATGATTGTAATATTTTCCAAGGATTTTAAATACTCAAGATAATACTGCATTTATATTTAGATTACTGTACATGTTAAAAATGTGTTTGAATTTAAATCCTTATTTGTTTCATCGATCATTTCTTCACTTTTGAGACTAGCCTGTAATGATCCTTTAGATTCTTTCGACATAAACAAGAACAATGACAATGTCAACCCCTTGCTTTTTGAGGTAGACATTCCAATCATTTAAGCAGAACATCCAATCGAATCCATGACTTATTTAGATCAACATCCATTTTGCACCTATTTGACCATGCCCAGGGTACCTGTCTCTTAGGCCATATATATTTTTTATTCAGTCTTGCATACCATCATCTCAACTATTTCCTGGTCCTTACACAACCTTTTCACAAGCGTCGTGACCCATATAGAGATTCATCTTGCAATTCTTACCCTCAATAAGAAGGCACTTTGTACATCCACTAGGGTAAAGTTGTAATGAGTTCCAACCAAGGAGTTATGAAAGCTAGAGCATAAGATCATCCCAACTCTATTTGATCTTGGCTGTGAGGGAAAATGTCTCATTTTGGATTAATGAAGTTCTCTTTGTGCACTAAGAATTTGCCTACCGGCCTTGCTTTATACTTGTCAACTAGTCCCCATGAGACATATACAAAGTCTTGAATATCCATCTGCATACAATGGGTTTCTTCCCTGGTGGAAGCATCGATCAAAATAATTACCATGAGTTGTTCTTCATCAGTGCACTGATACTCTGAAACCATCGCATCTTTCCAAGGTTTTGATTGTAAGGCATTCCTGAACTGTAGATGGTTCAACATGTAGGAACACCTCTAGCTCAGCAGGGCATAGTTTGACCTCTGCAAGAGCTAGGACTAAAAATTCTAGGAAAAAGGAATTGGATTGACGTGCTAGGTGCTTCAATCGAAAAAGATAAAAATCTTACAAAATCATGGATAATCATACACATGATTAAGAATACTTCTTAAATTAGTTCCATTGAGGAGGTAGATATATTAATAGAATAAGTAGTAAAATCCATTTCATAACTGTCATCATGATAAATATGGAACTTCCAGATTTAAAGTCTGGCACAAGAGGTGTAGAACCTGCATGCTTTGTTGAATCGTATTTACAGGAGCATGTGCTTGTTTCTTCTCAAAGCACTACAAGCATCCCTAAAGGAGTATATCTTTCTTTGCTTTTGGAACCCATGTAATATGTACCCAAGGATGCTTCTTCACTATATCCTATGAATATCAGTGTGTGTGTCAGTAGTTTCATATCCAACATGTGATCAATATGTTCTTCTTAAGTGTGTGCATGCTAGAATTACACCCAAATACTCTTAGCAAGTGCCAAAATTGATGTTTGAGTCTGATGTATGAGTCATGCTTCTTGCACATGTCATATCCTTCAATGGAAGCTACTGTGATGAGCACTATCATGTTGTAATACATCATGAGTAGACCGTAAGTATAAATATAGCTTTTTGTTGATGAATAATTATCTCTTCACATGTTAAACTTGTAGTCGTCATGTTATTATATAGGATTTATTTGTATGTTATGTACGATTCCATGGTCTCAACTATACCAGTCTATTGTGGTGTGTAGTAGTAGGAGGCATTTGTCTAGGTATCCTAGTAGAGCTTCCATAAGTGCTTTGAACTGAGAACTTAGGTGAATGTACCCCCCTCGATCTGAGCGGAGAGTGTTTGATCTGTACCTGACCAACATTCACACTAAATCAAGAATGCGATGTGATAATTTGGTTGATGTCTCTTGGACCTTAGGCTTCACTCTTGACTCTCTTAGAAAAATATATCCACATGGTGTTTCTTGAGTAGTCCTTGGACAACATTTAATGCATGAGGTACACAACATCCAGAATGACTTGAGTTGCATGGGCACGCAAAGATCGGTAAAACACCATAATTGAGCTTTAATCTATGCAAATGGGTCTATATGTGAACCTATATGAAGGGTAGCTTTATGAGACATTATTTAGCTAGCTAGGTAATTGTGACACTTGTATGAATGTTGTGCTTGAAATATAGGCAATCCTTTCACCATGTTTCCCCTTTTGAAGTAGGATGGAGATATGCCAAAATTGATGTAGAGTCATAGTAGGTGTGAAACACTGGCTAGTTCTGGATGTGATGTGTGATGTCTTTGGCCATTAGTAGATTGATCATCCTTGTGGACAAAATCAAGTTGGAACATGAATTACACTTTGGAGGCTCTTGCTGACATCTACTTATTGGAACCTATTGGACTTAGCTCTTATCAAGCACACTTTTTCTCCATTATTACTGTCAAGGACCATACTTCAAGCACACTTCCAATCACTATCAAAATGAATAACTGATAGCAAGATTCTTGGTCAACCCAGGTACATACAATACATTTGTGATTTTGCAGTCATGCTTTCCAAGAGGTAGTGAAATGTTTCCAATCCCCTTGACACTGTATGATGATTCATCACCTAATGACACATGGTTCTTGTTAGGTGAGTCACGTAGTGTGTAGAACCAATCCTTACGTCCAGTCATGTGTCGAGTTACACCCGAGTCAACATACCAGATATCTTACGTGGACTTGGTTTCTTCATCAAATTGAGCAGAATACATGTGGTGTCTTTCATCTGAATCATCCTCATGTTCGGCGATGTACCCTTGTTGTTTGGCTTTTCTTTACCAATTACCCATTTTTCTTTCCCTTGATTGTTGTTATTGTTGGACTTCCCTTTATTTGAATTATTGTTACCCTGTTGGTTATTGGGTTTTGAATTACTTGATGAACCCTTTTTGTAGGAATTGTACCAACAATCTTTGATTTCATGTCCCCCTCTATTGCAAATGGGACACTTCTTGGTGTTGTCTCGTTGATACTGATTTTGATTTTGGGATTTTTGATAGGAATTAAGTTTTCTTTTACCTTTTCCTTTCTGTTTTTGATGTGAAGACAATGCTTTCTCCTCTTCATCATCTTTATTGTGCATTTCTTCCTCTTGTTGCAGTAAGTTTACCAGTTTTTCAAAACCAACTATCATATGTGACATGTTTAGTGTTGTGACAAAAATGGGGTAAGAAGAGGGGAGTGCTCTCAGAACAATGGGAACAAGAGAATCATCTGTGACCGGTTCTCCCAGGGCTAGCAGTGAAGCCCTCAATTCTGTGACTCTTCTTAAGAAAGCTTCAATTTTCTCATTCTGCTTGAACTTCAGTGTATGTAACCAACTCTTCAAATTCATTATAACATTCTTGTTCTTGGCCTCGTATACTATGTTGAATTTATCCCACTCTTCTTTCGTTGTTTTGGCATCTCCAGTGTGGGTTTGCACATCATTAGACACTCCAAACAAGATGATGAGTTTGGCCTTCTGATCTACATTATAAAACTACCACTATTGTGTTGTATCAGTTGCTGATCTGGTCAGAGTACCATTCACAGCAGGCCAGATTTCTTCAAACTCAAGCTGTGTCTTGATTTTAGTCTTCCATGTAGCATAGTTGTTTCCTATGAGAAATTGTGAATCCGAAAGAAAAAATTTGGGGGCATTGGTGCCCATTTTACAGAGATCACTGACAGGGTTTGGATCTTATCACTCTAGGTCTTAGGTCTCCCAATCTATATACCATCATTCTGATATACCAAACCTTTCTATATACGTGCCCTTCCGATATACCTGACAGTACATGGAAGAAGCTTGCCCTTTCTATATACCCGATGATATGTGAAATAGGCGTTAACGTACGTGAATGAATTCAATATGTGGTACTAAGACAGTAATGATGGGGTTTGTGTAATTATTGACACTGGCTCAAAGAAATATCCACATACACGTGCATAACTTTGTTGTATACTTGGATAATTTCTCAGTCCAGATTTATGTCATGCAATCATTGACAGACGGATGGGATGGTTCATAGTGTGTGGACTGTGACCTTATTACTCCCCGTCAATTTAAAGGGTCAATGCCCAGATGATGTTGTTGTAGCTATATTAGGCGTTAAGTGTAGTAGTAGTCATGATGGATTTACCAGTAAGTGATTTCAAGAGGCACCATATAAACTGAACGCTGCGAATGAGATCTAGGATCTCGTGAGTGTTATAGAACAAAATTTATACTATTTTGGATTACAATTCTACCAGTTTCAGAGAAGTTACAAAGTTTACAGTTGATTATGACAACCTACATATTAGTAAAATATAATGCAGTATACAAATTACATTCAAAAATATAGAAAATTTGAATGGTAGGCAATTTTTTTTCTGTTTTATAGGCCTTGGTTGCCTCTGGAGCCCAATACGACCCAAAATGTAAAGAATTGCAAAAAACAAGCTGAAAATGCATTTTTTAGGTATCCGCCTTTTGGAGAAAGTTTCCCAGATTGAAAAAATAGGCTGAATGGGAGAAAAAAAAAACCCTAAATTAGGGATTTCTTCACTAAATTTAGTTAGTTATAACTAAATTTAAATTTCCCACTAAATTTAGTGGTTCCACCAAAAATACCGCCAAATTCCAACAAATAATTACGGGGTGGGATTTAAACACCAAATCTCCCACTTCTAAGTCTTTCCCTCTATCCAACTAGGCTCTTTATGAGCGCTTGATATAGAAATGAAGGAATAAAGATTTATTCTACACTAGAAAACACTAACCTTTGAAAAATGTGACTTGAATGAAGCTCGACGTGGCTGCATGTGCGGATTAGGGATTTTCTTGCATTTTCCTTTTTTTCTGGATCTGAACGCCATTTATTTAGCTTTGTGCCACTTTGTTTTGCTTTCCATCACTTTTATTTGTTTTTCTTACTTTGCATGGCCGCCGTTTTTTTTTTATTGATTGTTGTTTTTGTAATGTGCAGGTGCAGGTCGATCAGAAATCAACGTGGGGCATGTTCCATACATGTTTTTGGCATATATTTTGTTCAGAGTGGAGTCCTACCGCCTGTGTATTGATTATCCACTATTTTTTTTTCATTGTCTTTATTTGCAGGTTTTGTTTACACAGGTCGCAGAGATGCTGCAGGGGTGGTTCGTGGAACAACCACTTCTCTTGATTTCCAGAGGTATTTTTTTATTGTTTTGTTTTTCTTAGACTTGTCTGCAGGTTGAACAGTGGTCGTAGAGATATGCTCAGCTTTAGCTGCTTGAAAATATAATATTTTATATTTTTTATTTCTCCTGCGAACGAAACAGAGCTTGGCACATGTCCAATATTCCTCCAACCAAAGTAGAGACCCTCTAACCTTGACAAAGTCACCTTCAATTACAGTAATGACTAAATATACCTCTAAATGTAGAGGGAAAACTCCTGCTAGTGTAATATATATTTTAAAATTGCATCCAGGGAGCAAATTTTTCCTTGCGCATGACACACCAAGGTAAAAAAAAATTGCTTTACATTTACCTAGAATTCACATAAGAGGTTGTGGGATTGTAGGGTGATGTGGGAAGCTACTGGAGGCAATACTGGCTCTCCGACGAAGCATATTTATTCTCCACGAATTCTTCTTCCTCTGCAACCTTTTGCGACCTTGCGAGGAGCTTCAATTCACTCTGGTACCAAATGTAAACAGGGATAGAAGCCTGTAGATTGTATTAATTAGAATCAACCAGTTTACATTAGCAAGACCAAAATACTTATAGGTATTGTACAGTTTTGTGCAAATAAAAGAAAATGTTGCACATGTACAACCATAATTACAACATCTTCCATAAAACATCCGAGAAGCACACAAAAATACAACCAACAAATTATATTGTTAAAACAATATAACATCATCCGTGAAAGACAAATATGGTTTAAAAACCATATAACAATACACAACAAAAATATGGTTTATATTATAACCATTATTATTTAATTAATAAAATTAATTAAATAAATATACTATTCATAATTAACCTAACAATATCAAACCCTTTTACCATACGCAACTATGAATCAAATTGAACATGTGATTAAATGCACATTTCCTAAGATATTCCTAAAATAGAATCTCATACAAATTAGCAAATTTCAAATATAAATTTTTTGTAAAAAAAGACTACATTATACATATATTCATTTTACAATGACCTATATAATTTTCAATAATAAATAATGAATTACACATCGCCTTTTTACCATATTTCTTACATCCTGCAGAACCATGTGAGCATGAAATCAATGATAAATCACCGACATGGAATCCACCCTAATATAGCATAATTAATGTCTTTAGTTTCCCATTTACATGTAATATGAATTAAAATTTGAATTCAAAAGAAAAGGTTAAGAAACATATATTCAGTTCATATCATTTCACTTAACTTCGTAACCAAGGAAAGAGAAAGAGAAAGGAAGAGAGAGAAACACCATTTTTACCAAATTTCTATTTCACACAACAATTTACACTATAGAGTTTTCGAACAGTTATTTACATGTGTCAAAAGTTTCCATGGTGGTTTGGCAACCCGACAAGGTTACTACAAATTTATTTTTATATTTTCTTGCTAGCTACCAAAACATTCAAAACAATCTCGGAGGCTAAGAATCCACTTTCAAATGATGTCTTTTGATGAGAAAACACACCATGGTTAAATTTATATGTGTCCACTTATATACCAAGAGTTCATAGGAACTGATAGAATAAGGAACTAGTGAATGGTTTGGGATCGACAGATAGTTTCCTATGCCCATCGATCGTAATTGGCCTAGTTATAAATGATTAAAAGTTAGATCAAGGGCTCATTAAAGTCCTACATGTTCCCAAGATAAAATTCTGACAAGTTCCCCCATATATGGATAGTTTATCAGAGTCAATGGAAACTCAGAACTAGAATATTGTTTTCAAAAGGCAACATGTTTTTGGAGCGAAAAGTCGTAATTGGTCCAGTTTGACCTCGTCAAACTATGACCATAGGCCAACAAAATGGCTTTTCCAAACTATATACAAAATTATTTTTCCCTAAACAGAAGGTTCCATGTAATTGTCCAGTAAAAATACTAGAGGTTTGTCAAGATGAATAATAATTTCTCTATTTATGTTTCAAAAGGTGGTTCAAAAAGAAACCCAAGTTTTTAGTTTTAGCATCTTCCTACCACTACAAAACTATGTAACAAGGCTCCTATAAGGGCATCAAAAAGGTCACAAATGTTCATTCGAGGTTGAACCAAAGATTGAATTCACAACTCACATAAAAAGGTACATGAAGGAAGCTTAACCTCCCATTTCTGGAGTTATGAAGGTTACTTTTCGAGTCTCCAGAAGTCGCAATTTATCTATTCAAACTAGGACATGGTCAACATAATTACCGGGAAGGCAACTTTAACTTATTGATAAAACAATACTGTAGTGATCTAGTTTTGTTAGGGAGTTTTCTAAATCACCTCAAAATGAGGGTTCAATTTCATGGTTTACTACAAAATGGTTATTTCAATTGTGTGAGTAACGATACAACATTCTATTGTTTTGCAACAAGTTAATATAAAACAATTAAATCTATAATTATCTCAAGATTTTAAAATTTATTTCATTGCAAAAGAAAACTAAAGTATGAAAATTAAGAAAGATCAGGAGAGATGAACCATGCTTGACAATATTAGTGTCTGTAGTACACGAGGTTCTCCACGAGGGTTCACCTATATTTCACATGGCTACATTGCTCTTCAAGGAAATCCATCAAACAAATCACGAGCACTCACAAATCCCATAAACCCATCTTTTGAATCTCATCTTTATTCATTAAAGATCAGATAAACAAACCTTCTAATAAATATTCGAGGGCACACCAAAAACTACAGTTGCATTACTAAAAGAATGATTGGGAAAATACAGATCCTAGTCAGTTTCTATTGATAAAAGAATGTTGGTTCTCATTATCCTAGGTATCCTTTACTTGATGGGTGAGCCAATTGTAAGAGAACAATGGCCAGATCTCTTGTTGAACATTTCACAAGTTTTTCATCTAAGGTTACCCACACATTTACAACTACACATCTGAAAATAACCCAAATTTGGCGTATGTTCGGAGGAAGCAGAAAATAAAAAATGGATTTCCATTATGCTTTGATGGATGTCCATACTCTTTTCCAGAGCCCATATTTTGGGCACATGAAGGGAGACATTCGCAAAGGTAATGGAATTTGACTGGAAATATACTAGTTGAATTTGTTTAGAAGTTTCTAAATCCTTTTCAACAAACCCATTTTGTGTATATATTGTAGTAAAATCATTACATGAAACCACATTTTTTTTAAGACACTCTGTCAAAAATTTCATATGCCATGCATATCCTCCAGTGTTTTGTGTTCATGTGAGTCAAGGTAGTAAAAAATACTACAACATCTAACAATATATATCTATCTTTTATGCCTTGCAGGATGTTAATACCCTGTTCCAACACCCACATTTATTTTTTATAGAATGGGAGACGCTAGGAAGGTTAAAATAATTAGGTGGAGACTATTTCCTGTATACATAAAGCAATGTGATTGTCTCGTGAGGAAAAACCATGTTGTTTGTACACTACCATAAATTTCTTCCCAAAGAAGTTGTCTCATGCTTTCATTTTTCCAAACACTAAACAATACCATTGTCAGTTCCATCCACCGCCAATCTCCATCTCATATGCCCTCTTCGCAACTATCCATTTTCTGCTTTAATTTACACATTTGTTGGGGTTTCAACATGGGTAAAGTATCTGGATCCAATAAAAGTGCTTGTATTATTGTCCAATGAGAATGGCAGGTCTGACTGGCAGTTGAGGGTGTTTATGTGCTATGTCAGAGAGTCCCAGCTTCCACACACCTTTACCCACTCTCCTAGTTCTCCAACAACCTTCTTAATTCACTTCTACCATGGATTTCACATGTACCTATGTTTTTAAATCTACTTTATTAAATGTGAAGGGAACTACATTTCCCTCCCCTTTTAAGAGCATCATCCTCGATGCGACATAACACTAAGGGTAGAAAAAGTGATAAGCAATGAAGGAAGTTAATGAAGACAAGTTCTGTCTAGGGATAAGATTTCTATCATTAGAACAAGACCATAGCGAAGTCAAGAAATTTGTAACAATCTCTTTAAATTTCATTGTTATGTGAACATTGGTAGTTCTCTTTTATTTTATTACTTAGTTTGTCTTTTCCTTTAAAGTATTTCTTAATCTCAAACTCTTAGTATTTCATTATTTTAAGATGTTAGTTTATTTATTTAGTTTTTTTTTAAATGTTTGTGGGTGCCCAATAGTAACTAACATTAAGACATCAAACAAGGCAAAAAATAACACTAATGGTCCACAATACATGTTATCACCGAATCACAACACCCCTGGATGTTGATCAGATTTCTAGTTTGATCACTCTAAGCATCCAGTGTGATTGGATAACATGGGTACTATCTCCAAGTTGTGGGACTTGCTACTTGAGATAGACCTCCAGAGAAAGTTGGTTCTTGCTCCTAAACTACCTGCCACAATCTACTCTAATGCAGGAGAAACTAGCTATTCTAACCTAAAATTCCAAGGGACCAGAGAGAGAGAATGCATAAAATGAAAGCCTACACTAAAGCGGTGATACACCAGAAAAAGAGGGTGAGAGAGTAATCTCCAAATGTGTGAAATAAAGAGGCAAAGTGCACACTAGAAGAGGTGATGACAGTTCACCATAATCCAGCAAAATGCATTCACAGCAATATTCCAAGCACACACAATGATAATTAATTCCTGCAAGAACATAATAAATAGACATAATATACTTGTAGAAAGATTAAAGGGGCAAGAAGAATGCAAGGAAACACAGCAGGGGAAAATATATCCACAAACTGATATTTAATTGCTTCATGATATGCACAGTTCAATCTATTACAAGATAAGGGCCTGGATCACCATGCAAGGAGTCCACTACAAGGGCCTGCAACACACTGGCTTCACAAAGCAATTTTGACAGAGCTTTGTTACCCAAAAACTCTCTTCTTTACAATGAGCCCAACACTCCAATTTATAGAAAAATGAGAAGGAAAAGAGAAGGGAAAATGGAAATCCCGAAATCTGTCCTTCAACCACCTGTAAGAGGCATTAAATTGAGTGGAATGGGTATACATTACTTGAAAAATGCTCCCCATACTGTCCCATGTGCTGTAGCAGAGAAGGAATGATGACCATGCCTCTTAATTGCACTCCCAGCTACCAAATAAAACACTGTTCTGAACCCGGCCACATTTCCTTAAAAAACTCAATCAATTTCTGATCAAATCTTTAATTTCTTTATTTTTGTGCATCGGTCTTGGAACCACGATTCCAATGGTACCAATTTTGTGTGATTTCGTTGAGAAATGCAAAAGTTATGGCCTTTTGAGTGCGGGCAGCTATTTTGGGTTTGGCAGGCGTTTTCTGTCATTTGACGGGAATGAGCATTGACTGACTAGAGCCGAATATGTTTCTTTTATTTAAATATATCTACCCTCATTAAAATTAATAAATCACATTTTTGTGGCGTAGAGGACGTCGTGCTCGTCCCAGAAAGTCCAATTTTATGAAAATCGAAGCTCGGAGTCAAAAGTTATGGCCGTTTGAAGTTTCCGGACCAAACGTTGACTTTTCTTCCCTGCCTTCGGCCATTTCGGCTTTTCGCATCCCGTGCATCCCTTTGTCCCATTTAGCACATTGCTCCTTGTGCTGATTTCGGGCGAACTGGCTGGTTCGCGCCCATTTGTCCCAAATGTCCCAGTTGTTTCGACTGCTTGTTCCCATTTCGCCCGGTTCGGCCGGTTCGCGCACTCGCAGCCCATATGTCCCATTTGCTTTCGGACCGTCTGGGAAAAATTTTCCTGGTTCAGCCGGTTCGCGCCCTTTTGTCCCAACTGTTCCGGGACAAAAGTTCTCATTTCGGCTGATCCGGCCGGTTCGCGTACTTTTGGCCAGCGCGTCCCAGACTGTTTCGGGCTGCCTTGACTCATTTCACCCGGTTCGGCCGGTTCGCGTCCATTTGTCCCGCTTGTCCCAAAGGCGACCCTCTCAGCAGTTAGCCAATTTTTTCTCTTTTGCAATGATCGGATTTTCGCGCCCGCCGCGTACTTTTGTCCCAGATGTCCCAATTGCTTCCGGGGCCGCCTGTGCTCATTTCGGCCGATCCGTGCCTTTTTGTCCCAACTGTCCCGACTGTTGTGAGGACTAGGACTTAGCAATTTTCCTTACATTTTCTCGGAACTTGCTCTCTCCTTCTTTGGCCAGGGGAGTTAGAAAATTTTGAGGGGACCCAAAAAACATGACTTTTTTCCTGGACTCAATATAATTGCTTGGGACAAAAGAATTTGATCCATGTTATCAAATTTACCTTGAGGGGTGAATTTTGGATAACAATACATATTTGTACATACTTCCAAGACTATATCACATCACAATAACTCAACCAAACCATGGAAGTAACATACATGATCCACACACATAGTACTTGTCACAAATGTACCCAATAGAATAGTTCACATAACATAAGCAGATTGTAACAAAATGGAATTCCAAACAGTGGACATACAACTATTTCACACATCTCAAAACCATAATTATAGCTACATAGTTTCAAGATGGAAGCAACATCACAAGACATATCCCATACTCATAGGAGTACACATAAACCATAATACCACTACCATACACCTCCCAAAACATCACAAAAAAACTCTATATACCCCCTCAAAGCATTTCAAAAGAACTACATATACCTCCCAAATCATCAATCACTCACTCACACACACACACACACACACACACACACACATCTTTTATGTCTCCCACAAGTCTCTTATGCCTCCCTTAAGTCTCATATGCCTCCCTCAAGTGTCTTATGTCTCCCTCAAGTATCTTATGCCTCCCTCAAGTCTCTTAAGTCTCCCTCAAGTCTCATATGCCTCCATCAAGTCTCTTATGTCTCCCTCAAGAAATAAAATAAAGGTAATTTTTACTTTTCGCTCCCCAAAAGAGGCCGGTCACCCTATGGCCCTAGGTGCATACTGTCTAGATACCTCTAACCCAAGTGACATAATGACTCCTAGTTCAACAACCCACTAGTTATCTGTAACTCAATGGGGCATACTCCTATACAATGAAGCAGTTCCATAGGTTCCACCACTCCATAGTGAATCCCATGACCCTATTCCAACATATTACTACATTAGAGCCAACATAAAAATCCATTTCAAATTCCAAGTGGAAAAAATCTGAAGCCTTGGGCTAGGTTGTAAATAAATTTAAACATACAAATAATATTTAAATATAAGTAAAAAAAATGGCCAAATAGCCATAGTTTGTGATAAAAATATGCATGTTAGTGCAAAAACCAAATAAAAAGCCCAAAATATAGGGACATATCAATCAAGAAAATTGTTGGTTCTAGCAAGAGAAGGGAGAGTGTTTAATTTATGAATAAGATACATGTAGCAATATAACACATCACAATAACTATGTGGCCTTATATGGCCACCAAAATGGTTCTCAACAAGTTACTAGCACTCAAACATCGAGGCTCAACTTGTAAAATAACATATCAACTTATACAACTGTCATCATCTCTATTTGAATCAACCGTCCACCACTTCCACAAGGCTCAACATAGTTGTAACTACACTTAGGTTGAATTCCTATGATAACCATATATGAAGATAGAAAGGAGTACCAGTTTCCATCTACTGAGCCTAAGGTGTCCGTGAAACACAATATGCATGACACCCGTTGAGCAAGTGTCATACATACTTAATGAAGAAAAGTGGGTTTTCAGCCTATGTAAGGATCCACTTCATATCTCGTACTTGGCTCGAGTGACTGTCAATGGTACCCATTTCCTCACTCCAAATATACATGTTTTACCGATTTCCCTTAATGTCGGTTAGTGTAGGGTCCACAACATAACACATAACTACATCACTAACACAATGGTGATTCACAAAAATTTACCATAATGACTTATGCATGGTATAGATACAAGGTATAACACAATCATTACCTTCATGGGTTACGATACATCACATTACCACATTCTACACCTAAAGTGCAATCACTATACAATAAGGATCATACACTCACCATATGCCCCTAAATCACGGCATGAACCATCATATATTACATGAATTATACGTATGAGGAACACAACCTCTAACATTAGAAAATATAGTCAATTCCAATTAAAAGATGGTGACACATACAATTCATCACAACAAAGTGATGACATCATGATGTAATCCAATTCACTTTACACCAATTTTCTTGTGCAATACATCAATACACCTTCATATCACATAATGCCAAAATTCTCTAATACTTTGTAATCCACAATAACATTCTTTTCACACACAACAAGGTGGTATATCACACATGAATTCCTCATTGAATCCACAAAAAGGAGAGAGAATAATCTCATCATAGGCACATCAACTAGATAACAATGGTGCTCTAAGTGACATACACAGCATGTGCATTAACAATATCACAATTACAAAGTTGGTCACATAACAACATATATCACACTACTTTTCCAATATCCACCACCACCATCCAAAACAATCACAACTCCAATAGGTTCCAGAGGTTTAAGAGCATCGACCTCCGCTCTAATACTAAGTGTAACGCCAAAATTTTATACAAAAAAATAATAGTAAAATACAAGGATAATTTTTTTTTACTTACATTTCTCATTACACAACACCGCAAGGTCTCTAAACAAAGAAACTTGACAATGCATACTTCACTAACATAATTCATCCACTCATATATACATATGATAACACTATATACATGTTGATGGCATACTTTCCCCAATGAACGAATGCTATCAATGACCCAAGAAAAAAAGGAACCCAAGGATTGACAAGCCCACACACATCATTACCATGATTACCTCTTAATTTCGATTAGCATTCCAGGAATATTATTATGCAAGGATTATTTTTTCCATTTTCCACATACAGATTCTTCAATTCATTTCACATTTAACTTATTGTTAGACCATTTATGTTTTGTCTTTATCCCTTGAGACACTATCCATAACATACATAGTTAAATTCCATATTTCCAATTACATACAAAGTTCCTAGTTCTCTCATTCTTATGCTAAATGTTTTTTTCTCAAAATATATTTAGTTGAAATTTAATTTTACTCTCATTATACAAGGGGATGAACCAAAAGTTTTCAATGGAAAATAAAACACATTAAAGGAGGTGAAGGTTCAACTTTCTCTTTCCTATAAACTTCCTTCCATTCGAAGCACATTTGTTTTCCTACTATCGTTGTTTTCGTATCAAACTTAATTTTGATTCAGTTAAGCATTTACAAGACATTATTTTATTTTATCTTATTATTAGTGGACTCTGAACTAGCTTAAAGTCCTAGTGCCACAAAAATCAATTTGTAGCCATTATTAACAAAATTACAATAACTAAATCATTTATATAGACTTTAAGTGAATTTTTTTTCCTAAACCATTATCTAACTTACTATTGTTTCTCATTTCATTTACAATTTTTTCTAGGTCTATTTTTTTTGTGTCACTTTATAACATGAAGAGTTACGAAAGTACTTATTCACCATTTTGAATAAGTATATTATTAGAAGCATTATAACTACACATGAATCCCAAGGTAACCTCCTAATCAACTAGGGTTTGGTTTAATTCCAACTGCGCCTAATGATGTATGCCTTAACTATATATGAGTTTAAGGAAAGATAAAATATTTATGCTAAACCACCTTCAAGAAAAGACCAAGTTAATATGTTGATAGAAACCAAGGTAACACATTTAACTGAGATGAACTAAGGAGTTTCTTAACAAGAGTTTAAGACCTAGAACAAGTATTTAACAATCTCCATTTATGTTATCTGCATCCAACAGGGACTTTATTCTCTGATTAAGTTAATTTCTAGATCTAATCTCGCAAAACCTTGCAATCCAAAAGGATACTAAGGGAGTATTATCTCTACTTACTTTAGAGATGGTAAGATTACACTACATAGTCATTTCTTCTAACAAGGACTCATATGGTGACTTGAAAGGCGGTCTTGACCACTGAACATGGTGTTGATCTTAAAGAGAGCACATTCTCCTTGTGGTTATAAAAACTAGAAGGAAACCACATACTACAAATAAAGGTGGACCATCTCATTCCTAAAAGATGGGTTCATAACAATGTCGCTAAACACAACGACTATGATGGTAAAATCCAACTAGGGGTGTTATTTACCTAACCTAGAAGGTGCCATCGAGTACAAGGTTTACATTTATTCTATGATTTCATTTTTTTTCTACGCTATGAAGGATCTCACACATTAAGATAAGTTATGCACCGATCTTATACTAGGGTTGAGTGTTTCTCTTAAATTTTTTTATTACATTTACAACTTGGTAAGAGTACAACACAATAAATAATTAATCATTTATTGAACACTGAAAAATTCCCCACAATGTATTAACTTCAAATTCATTTACTCTATATGTATCAAGCCCTTTTACCATATGCAGCTATGAATCAAATTGAACCTGTGATTAAATGAACATTTCTTAATATATCCCTAAAAAACGCATCTCATACATATTAGAAAATTTCAAATATAATTTTTTTGTAACAAAAGACTAAATTATACATATATTCATTTTACAATGACCTATATAATTTGCAATAATAAATAATGAAGTACACTTCACCTTTCACCATCTTTCTTGCATCCTGCAAAATTGTTTTAGCATGAAATCAGTGGTAAATCCCTAGCATTGAATTCACCCTAATCTAACATAAATAATGTATTTAGTTTCCAATTTACATGTAATGATAATTAAAACTTGCATTCAAAAGAAAAGCTTTAGAAACATGTATTCAATTCATTTCGTTTCACTTCACTTCATAGCCAAGGAAAGAGAAAAAGAAAGGAAGAAAGAGAAACCCCATTTTGTACAAAGTTATATTTCACACAAAAATTTCTAAACAATTATTTACATGTGTCAAAAGTTTCCACGGTGGTTTGGCAACTGTTATCACTGAATCACAGCACCCTTCTATTGTTTATACAAGTGCATATAGTTGAACTCACGATGTGATTTGATAACATGGGTACTATCTCCAAGTTGTGGGACTTGCTACTTGAGATAGACCTCCAGAGAAAGCTAGTTCTTGCTCCTAAACTACCTGCCACAATCTACTCTAATGCAAGGGAAACTAACTATTCTAATTTAAATTTCCAAGGGACTAGGGAGAGAGAATGCATAAAATGAAAGCCTACACTAAAGCGGTGATACACCAGAAAAGGAGGGTGTGAGAGTAGTCTTCAAATGCGTGAAATACAGAAGTAAGATGCACACTAGAAGAGGTGATGACAGTTCTCCATAATCTAGCAAAATGCATTCACAACAATATTTCAAACATACACAATGATAATGGATCCCTGCATGAACATAATAATACACACAATATTCTTGTAATCAAGGTTGAAGGGGCAAGAAGAATGCAAGAAAACACAGTAGGGGAAGATGCATCCACAAACTTATATTTTATTGCTTCCTGATATGCACAGTTCAATCGGTTACAAGAAAAGGGCCTAGTTCACCATGCAAGGAGTCCACAACAAGGGCCTGCAACACATCAGCTTCATAAAAAAATATTGTAGTGATCTAGTTTGGTCAATGGGTTTTCTAAATCACCTAAAAATGAGGGTTCAGGTTCATGGTTTACTGCAAAATGGTTATTTTAATTGTGTGAGTAATGATATGACATTTTATTGTTTTGCAACAAGTTAATATAAAATAAATAAATCTATGAAATCTCAATATTTTAAAATTTTATTTCGTTGCAAAATAAAAAATGAAGTACAAAAATTAAGAAAGATTAGGAGAGATGAACCGTGCCGAACAATATTAGCATTCGTAGTACACGAGGTTCTCTATGAGAGTTCACCCGTATTCCACATGGTTAAATCACTCTTCCAGGAAATCTGAAAAAACAATCGGAAGCACTTACAAATACCATAAACCCATCTTTTGAATCTCATCTTTATTCATTAAATATTAGATAAACATACCTTCTAAGAAATATTCAAGGGCACACTAAAAACTACAGTTGCATTACTGAGAGGAATGATTGGGAAAATACAAATCCCAGTTGGTTTCTATTAATAAAAAAATGTTGGTTCTGGCTATCCTAGGTCTTTGTTGCTCGATTGGTGAGCTGATTGCAAGAGAACAATGGCTAGATCTCATGTCAAACATTTCACAGGCCATGTGTATGCTCCCATGTTTTTCATCCAAGGTTACCTACGCATTTGTAACTACACATCTGAAAATACCCCTAATTTGGCTTATTTTGGGAGGAAGGTCAAAATAAAAAATGGATTTCTATTATACTTTGATGGATTTCCATACTCTTTTCCAGAGCCCATATTTTGGGCACAGGAAGGGAGATACTAGTAAAGGTTATGGAATTTGGATGTAAATCTGCCAATTACATTTGTTCAGAAGTTTCTAAATCCTTTTCAACAAACCCATTTTGTGTATATCCTCCAATCAAAGTATTACATGAAACCACATTTTTTTAAGACACTCTGTCAAAAAATTCATATGCCATGTATATGCTCCCACATTTTGCATTCATGTGAGTTAGGGTAGCAGAAAATACTACAGCATCTAACAATATATCTCTATCTTTTATGCCTTGCAAGACGTCCAAACCCTGTTCTAATGCTCACATTTATTTTGCACAGGCTGGGAGATGTTGGGAAGGGTAAACTGATCAGGTGGAGACTGTTTGCTGCATACATGAAGAAATGTGATGGTCTCGTGAGGAAAAACCATGTGTTCTTTACACTACCATAAATTTCTTCCCTAAGAAGTTGTCTCATTCTTTAATTTGGCTAGACACTAAACAACACCACTATCAGTTCCATCCACCACAGATCTCCATCTCATATGTCCTTGCCACAACTATCCATTTTCTGATTAATTTACACATTTGTCAAGGTTTCAATGTGGGTAAAGTCTCTAGATCCAATAAAAGTGCTTGTATTATTGTCCAGCGAGAATGATAGGTCTGACCGGTGGTTGAGGGTGCCTATGTGCTATGTCCGAGAGCCCCACCTTCCACATATCTTTACCCACTCTCCTACTTTTCCAACATCCCTATTAATTCTCTTTTACCGTGGATTTCACACGTACCTATGTTTTTAAATCTATTTTATTAAATGTGAAGGGCACTACAATATCTTCAACATGAAAACAAAAAAGTGCTAAGTCATACCTGTTAAATCATATATCAAGATATTTTATTGAAATATTAGGGGTATATGTACACATGGGGTAAGGATAACAATATTATTGGATGAAAAATATGTCATTGTATTCACGAATTTTAAAGGATTAGGGAGATTATAGAGGATAGAGAAAGAGGACATGCTTATCTATGTCCTTAACATAACCATTAGTAATATAAAAATATTAAATAAAAAGGAGATTTGGAAGGGATTCATATCTTACCTTCATTTTATACTTTGATTAGATAATATTTTCAAGGGGCCACTCTAGATAGAAATAAAAGTTTTTTTTCTAGCTAATGTAGAGGAGTTAAAAGATGAGTTTCGTCAAAAGTTGTTACAAATTTGTAAATTGTCTTGTGAACACTTTCTACAAAATATAAATGGAAGAATGGTTGAACTTGGTGTAATTCCTTCTTTCACTGGGAAGCAATATTATCAAGAAATTCTTTTTGAAATGACTTTTAATGTGAAATAATATTTAGACTGTACATATTTAAATGGGTGGTCCTTCTTAAAATATTTAAAGATATAGACAAGCAGAAGAATATAGAAATCAAAGAAGCTCAAATCCCTGACATTTGTACCCTTGGCGCATAGAAATGGCGCATGGAAATGAGTGTCGATAGGGAAATGTATGCACCCTTGGTGCACAGAAATGGCGCATGGAAATGATTGTCGACAGGGAAATGTATGCACCCTTGGCGCACAAAAATGGCGCATGGAAATGAGTTTCGACAGGGAAATGTATGCGCCCTTGGCGCATGGAAATGAGTGTCGACAGGGAAATGTATGCGCCCTTGGCGCACAAAAATGGTGCATGGAAATGAGTGTCGACATGGAAATGTATGCACCCTTGGCGAACAGAAATGGGCACACGACACAGAGTGTTGACAGAGGAAATGGTGCGCCCAAGGCACACAGAATGGGTGCACGACACAGAGTGTTGATAGAGGAAATGGTGCATCCAAGGCACACAGAATGGGCGCACAACATAGAGTGTCGACAAGGTAAATGGTGCGCCCTTGGTGCATGGAAGAAGATGACGACACACACATGAATGCACCCTTGGCGCACCTTCAAGAGGCGCAACATTTTGAGCGCTGACAGGAAGCAGACCCTGGCACAGATATTCAGATGGCCATAACTTTTGACTGGGAACTCGGATTCATGCAAGGTTGGAATTTTTGGAAAGCTTACGAGGTCCTCTATCCAACTACGACTAGATATATTTAATTATGTGAGAAAAAATTCTTAAAAATGCAAAATACAGTTCGCCACTTTTGGGGGTCGCTAGGGTTCTCACCTACCATCATTATGAGATGAGTTAAGTGCATTCTGGAGGTGGTTGGGGCAGATTTCGATTTCCTCTCTCTTTTCTCTCTCATTCTTCCTATAAATTGTAAGGAGGGGCTTCTTTCTAAAGGTTGGACATTTCTGTTTTGCCCCTCCCTTCTTCTCTTTGGCAGGTGAACTTGTGGAGTTAAACCTTCCATTTTAAACTGTAATGCAACCTTGTTTATTTGGCATTTTGTTGTGTGTTGTATCAATCTTTGGAGAAAATTAATACATGTTTGTGGATGATTCTCAACCCTATCTGTATTCATTTGCATCCCCTTGATCTTTCACTGTGGATCTGGCTATCTGTGCATGATCTTGCATTGCATTTTAATGGTCTGTGTTAATTTGGCAAGACAGGTGTTCTTCATTCCTCGGTGCATCACCTCCTTAGCTTAGGTTTATTTTTATGCATTTCTCTCTCCCTGTCTCCTTGGTAGTTAGATTAGGTTTTTTGGGTAAACCTCTACGTTTTATTGGTGCATCTGAACAGAGGAATAGGAACTGGCCTTCATCCGGAGAGCTTTTCCGATTTCGCAAGGTCCCACACTTGGGAAAAGCTCCATGTTATGCGATCGCACTAAGAGCCTCAACCCATCGTGTTGCAGAGTCCCAGGGGTGCTGCGATCTGACATCAACAGTTTTGGCACGCCCAGTGGGACCAAGAGGTCATTCCATAGATTTGAAGGAACTTTCAAGAAATTTGGAGTTAAAAAATTACAGGTTTTACAGTTCAGTTTTTTCAACCTTTCAGGCTGAACTTTGAAATCAATTTTCAAGGGCTTAGCTTGCTCAAAACAAGTAAAAATTTCACCAATTGATAGATCGGGGGATAATCTACAAAAGGGTATTCTTAGATTTTTGAGATTTTGACTTTCAAAATTTCATGGTTTTTTTATTTTTGGATTTCAAGTTTTCGGAAGTCTGGCATTTTAGGATTTTCGGGACTGTCATTCCAAATCAAATTCAAAACTTTAAAATATCAAAAAATACAGGTCTTTTAAAATTCTATTTTTAAATATTGTCAGGTTTGGTGTGTAACTTGGCAGAAGTCTGCCTTTTGAGGCTCATTTTTTCTAACACATCTGGCGACTCCGAAGGGGATAGAATTCAGCGGTGTAGCAGCAAAGGTTGCCCAGGCATATGAGAAGAATTAAAACTAGGTCCAATACTCGAGAAGAGGGGCTATTTGTCCACTTGCAACTTTCACCAAGTAGAGGAAAGAGAGGAAGAAGACCACAAAGATCACCATCTCCACCTAACAGGACTTTGTCTACACCTCCACCTGGTAGGCCTTTTCTCGCATCGACCAGGGTTCTTAGGCCAATCATAATGGCACATCTACCACCGAATCCCTTTGTCAATTTCACGGGTAGTAGTCCACTTACCCTAAATGCTCAGAATCAAATTCCAGTTGCAGCACTAAAGAACATACCCTATTTCACAGGAGAAAATCACACTACTCCTATTGATCACATCCAGGATATTGCTAATGCATGTGCAATTCACGAAATAAATGAAATGGATGTTGCGGTCAAGCTGTTGGCTTCATCTTTCAAAGGCAAGGCCTTACAATGGTTTAGGAGCCTTACAGCAGGGTCTATTACGAATTGGAACCAACTTTGTTCTGCTATTTGCAGCCAATTCGGGGAGAGGGCGGACAATTTATCTTTATTGGAACAACTGACAACAATCAAAAGGGCTCCTAACGAAAAAATGGAAGATTTCAACTTTAGATTCCAATGGACATGAGACAGGATTCCAATAGCCATTAGACCAACCGCCGAAGGAGCATTCCTTTATTTCTTAAAGGCTATAAATTCAGACATAGCCATGATGATCCAATCAATGGGAGGGACAACGCTGCCAGGGGCCTACGACACAGCTATCAGAGCAGAGAACTGTTTGATCCAAGCTGGCAAGCTTGCACCAAGGCCACCAATGCCTCTCTATCCGGATATGGGAAATCCTACAACCAGCCAAGCACTAGAGTTGAATCCCATTCCAACTCCTAGGAATCAAAGCAATAATGAGGCGTCGACTTCTTCAAATACTTCAAAGGAATTGCAGGAGGTTATGAAACAGCTACAGAACCTTGGAAATGAGCTAGTAACTATCAAAAGATAGCAAGCTCAAAGTGCTAGACCATATCAGCCTCAAGCACAGTACCAAGCTAGGCCCCCATACCAACAAAATAGACCACCATCTCAGGCTGCAAATCAAAACCAAGACCAAGGACAACCTCAAGCTGCCAGGCCATTTCAACCGTATGATCCAAATGCAGCGACGTCCTCAAGATCTTTGGTCCCGACACAAAATAGCATGGCACAGGAGTACGACTGGTGTTACCCTTGCAATCTACCTCACAATCAATCAGCATGTTTCAATGGTGCACTAAATCAGGCCTTGATGGTGCAAACCATTGGTGTTGCTCAAGAACCAAGCCAGGAGGAGAATCAACAACAACAAACACAACAAGAAGGACCTCCAATAGAAACCACATTGGCCAATTGGCAAACGGAAGATTTCTGTGGAGTTAACCAACAGCCTTTTCAAGGCGTGGCTGCCAACACACGGTCAAAGAAGAGAAATATAGGAGAGGGACAACTGTGTAATCCAGTTGTTTCTCAACCCACTCTTACACAACAAGGTAAAGTTTTGAAACCCCCTCCATTCTATATTTCATTAATCATCGGGGATAAATTAGTACACAATTGCATGGTTGATTCTGGGGCAAGTAGTTCAGTGATGCCGAAGCAAATAGCGGATCAACTGGGTTTGAAGTATGAGCCAGTTCTGAAGGGAGTAGTACAGCTAGATGGAACGACAGTGGGAACAGTTGGGGTCATCAAGGGGTTAAGCGTAACACTGCATTCATGTCCTAATGCTACAGTTCTACAAGATGTGTCTGTGATTGACCTTCTACCACTCTTTGCGTTGTGTCTATCAAGATACTTCACTGCAAAAATTGGTGGATATTTATCTGCAGATTGGTCACACATGATTTTTAGGACAAGGTATGGAGGCAAAGCAACAATCAGATCAGAACCAATTTCCAATTTCCATATTGAGCCTCATGTACCAAATCCTATCAATGCAAATTGCTCGGCTTTTGATCAGGAGTAGTGTTCGAGTGATCTAGAAACAGGTACTAAGGTCGAGGGAATTCCTGATTTAACGTTGGATGAATGGGCAAACAAGAGTCATGAATTTGACCCATACAAGGAAATTGAAGAATCTGAATTAGGCGTGTATTGTATACATGAAGAAAATTCACCCATTCCTGACATCATTCAGCATGAACAAAAGGATGAAGAAAAAGTTTGGAAATTATTCTTCGATGGTTCGAGAAGCAGACAAGGTGCTGGAGGTGGTGCAGTGTTGATTTCACCACAAGACATCAAATATTATTCATCTTTTCGTTTCCAGTTTTCTTGTTCAAACAACACAGATGAATACGAGGCCTTGATTCATGGACTTCATTGGGCTAGGAAAAGGGGCATAAAGAACTTGCAGGTGTTTGGAGATAGCAAGCTAATCATCAACCAAGTTAGGGGACAACATGCTACAAAGAATGACTTGCTGAGGAGCTCCAAGAATAGGGTACGGGACCTCATTGAGGATTTTGAAGCTTTCAACATTGTGTCCATACCCAGGAAGAAAAATGAAGTCACAGATAGGCTCGCAGCAGTTGGAGCAATGTTTGATGTGGTTGACAACATCAGAAGGGGAAAAACACAGCCACATATCCATGTGATTGTGAGGCCAACAGTTCTAGATAATAACACAAGCTGGTAGGTATTTGAGAATGATCAACAGATCGTCAATTTCTTACAAGAAGAGGCTGAATTTTCAGCTAGGAATCAGGACAGATTAGAGCAGCAGTATGGGGATCAAGTAGTACAGCTGCGGACAAACAAGCTTCCTAAGGGTTTGGTAACATTGGAGTCTATCTTCAACCCTAACAACCAGTTTTGTAAGGAAAAGGAAAACATACAGGTCAAGAGAGAAGATTCAGAGCCAATTCCGGTTGGGGAAGGAAAAACACTTCAAATTGGCAAAGTGGCCACTGAACAGGAGAAATCAGGTTTCATACAACTTTGCCAAGAATTTCCAGATGTCTTCGCTTAGAGCTATGTAGACTTAAGAGGATTCGATCCAAATTTGGCACAACATACCATAGAATTGGATTTAGATGCTAAGCCCATCAGGCAGAAGCAAAGACCAGTCAACCCTCACATTGAGCCTCTAATGAAGAAAGAGCTTGATAAGCTAATAGAGGCAAGCATTATATTCCTGATCAAGCACTCAAGCTGGGTTGCGAACTTGGTTCCGGTAAGGAAGAAGAGCGGAGAAATTAGGTTATGTGTGGACTTTCGAGACCTCAATAGGGCATCTCTCAAAGACCATTACCCACTCCCTTCAATGGAAAAAATATTGCAAGTAGTATCCGATTCAGAGAGATTCTCTCTCCTAGATGGCTACTCAGGGTACAATCAGGTGATGGTAAAAGAAGATGACCAATTCAAGACGACTTTCACCACCAAATGGGGGACCTATGCCTACAAAAAGATGCCATTTGGGCTATCAAATGCTGGGGCCACTTTCCAAAGGGAAATGGATATGGCATTTAAGGGGTTGATCAATAAAATAGTTTTGATACATCTTGAAGACATCACTGTATTCTCAAAAAATGCATCGGATCACCTCTTACATTTGAGGTAGGTATTTTAAAGATGTAGAAGATTTGGGGTATCTTTGAATCCCAAAAAATGCATATTTTTGGCTCACGAGGGAAAACTTCTAGGCCATATTGTTTCAAAGGAGGGATTGATGATTGACCCAGAAAGAGTTGAAGCAATTCGAGCATTTCCATTGCCAAGTCGCAAGAAGGCTCTTCAAAGCTTCTTGGGAAAGATCAATTTTGTCCACAGATTTATTCCAAATTTTGCTGCTCTTGTGAAGCCAATAACGCTGATGTTAAAGAAGAGTATGGCATTTAAGTGGACATTTGAAGGCAAGGAAAGTTTTGAGGCAATAAAAGAGGCTATATCTCAAGCCCCAACTCTCGTCAATCCAGACTTCTCTAGGGACTTCGTGCTATATGCCTTCGGTGGTGGAGACACAATTTCTGCAATCCTAGTACAACAAAACAAAGGAGGATTAGAACAGCTAGTTGCTTTCTTCAGTTAAGGCTTGGAGGAATACGAGACTAGGTACTCTTTCATTGAAAAGCATGTCCTTGCAGTAATCAGGAGCTTAAAGAAATTCAAGCACCTAGTCTCAAACAACAAGATCCAATTATTAGTCTCTCATGCGGGAGTCAAGGACTTCCTTCTAAACAAGGATATGAATGAGAGACGTGCAGGGTGGATCACTCGTGTCATGGAATATGACATCGAGATCAAGGTAACAAAACTAGTACGTGGAAAAGGACTATGTGAACAGCTAGCCTTGAGTCAACAGGTTGAAGCAGGTGATGAAAAAGAGACTTCCTTGGTACTACAGGATGGTCAAGAACATGAAAATAATGATGTGCCTACTCCTTGTTGGGCTCAGAATATGATACACTTCCTACAGACAGGACTATGCCCTCCAAAAATGAGCAAAGCGAAGAGGAGATACTTTAGGTTACAAGCCATTCCATATGTGCTTGTTGATGATGCTTTGTTCAAGAAAGACATCAATGGAGTTCTATTGAGGTGCATTAGGACAGGTCAAATTGAGAGGGTGTTACAAGATTTTCACGATGGAGATTTTGGCGGACATTTTGCCCCATGAGTAACAGCTCTCAAGATAATGAAGGCAGGGTATTATTGGCCCACAGTGTTCAATGATTGTTATACATGGATAAGAAAGTGCAAGAAATGTACACTCTTCACAGGCAAAGAAAGACTAGCAGCGCTTCCATTGCACCCAATCTTAGTTGACCAACCATTTACGCAATGGGGATTGGACTTCGTCGGGGTCATCAATCCAAACTCAAGCCAAGGCCACAAGTGGATTCTCACAGCAACGGACTATTTCACCAAGTGGACTGAAGCAGTGGCGCTCAAAGAGGCAAACGAATCTAATATACTAGAATTTTATGAAGGAATAGTTACCAGGTTTGGTGTGCCGGCCACTATCATATCAGACAATGCATTGGCATTCGTAGGTTCCAAGGTTACAGAATGGGCTGTCAAGAATGGAATCTACTTGAGCACCTCTTCCAATTATTACCCACAGGGTAATGGACAGGAAGATTCCACGAACAAAAATTTGCTAAGAATCATCAGAAGGAATCTGGATGAAAATCAAAGAACATGGCATACGAAGCTTAAATCAGCATTATGGGCTGACAGAATAACACCAAAGAGGTCTACTGGCAATTCCCCTTACAATTTGGTCTATGGAAAAGAGGCAGTATTGCCTATATCATTAGAATTGCCTGCATTGGAGTTCATGAAGCAGTTGGAGTTGGCTGAGTTCGAACCAATGGAGGCTAGGTATGCAGAGTTGATGGAATTGGAAGAAATTAGAGAACATGCAGTGCAAACAATTGAGAAGGATCAGGCCTTAGTAAAAAGATGGTTTGATAAGAAAGCAAGAGCAAGGACCTTCTCGGAAGGAGAGTTAGTTCTAAAATGGGATGTAGATCGGGAAAAACTGGGAAAGCATTCCAAGTTTGACGCCATTTGGAGTGGCCCCTACATGGTCATGGAATGTAATAATAGCAATGCCTTCTAATTGTCTACATTGGACGGAGAAGAACTCCCGATTCCGGTCAATGGAATCTATCTTAAACATTGCTACTGAAAAGAGAAAAGTTCTACCCTTGTAAACATTAGCCTAGATTTCAATTCCCCTAAGTGCGTATGCACATTGTCTTGTTGTAGTTAGGTTTTAGTTTCCCTAAGTGCTTTGGCACAGGTTTTGTTGCTCCTAGGTTGGATTTCTACAGTTCAGCGTGCTCTCGAAGAAGAAGTTGCGGTATCAGGCTCGGGATCAGATATCAGGTTGGTTTCAGGTTATTGCTTATGACTCCATGCCCAATGGATTGCTAAAAGGCCACTGATCTTCTACATAGTAGGCAGGTAAACCCATTGAGTCGCCAAATTGTTGTATATATCTTCCCCCAGGTAGATATAGACAGGAAGAAGATTCTAGAAATCAAAGAAGCTCAAATCCCTGACATTTGTGCCCTTGGCACATAGAAATGGTGCATGGAAATGAGTGTCGACAGGGAAATGTATGCGCCCTTGGCGAACAGAAATGGCGCATGGAAATGAGTGTCGACAGGGAAATGTATGCACCCTTGGCACATAGAAATGGTGCATGGAAATGAGTGTCGACAGGGAAATGTATGCGCCCTTGGCGCACAGAAATGGCACATGGAAATGAGTGTCGATAGGGAAATGTATGTGCCCTTGGCGCATAGAAATGGTGCATGGAAATGAGTGTCGATAGGGAAATGTATGCACCCTTGGCGCATAGAAATGGTGCATGGAAATGAGTGTCGACAGGGAAATGTATGCGCCCTTAGCGCATAGAAATGGCTCATGGAAATGAGTGTCGATAGGGAAATGTATGCGCCCTTGGCGCACAGAAATGGGCGCACGACACAGAGTGTCGACAGAGGAAATGGTGTGCCCAAGGCGCACAGAATGGGCGCATGACACAGAGTTTCAACAGAGGAAATGGTGCACCCTTGGCACATGAAAGAAGATGACGACACACACATGAATGCGCCCTTAGCGCACCTTCAAGAGGTGCAACATTTTGAGCGCTGACAGGAAGCAGACCCTGGCGTAGATATTCAGATGGCCATAACTTTTGACTGGGAGCTCGGATTCATGCAAGGTTGGACTTTTTGGAAAGCTTACGAGGTCCTCTATCCAACTACAACTAGATATGTTTAATTAGGTGAGAAAAAATTCTTAAAAATGGAAAATACAGTTCGCCACTTTTGGGGGTCGCTAGGGTTCTCACCTACCATCATTATGAGATGAGTTAAGTGCATTCTGGAGGTGGTTGGGGCAAATTTCGATTTCCTCTCTCTTTTCTCTCTCATTCTTCCTATAAATTGTAAGGAGGGGCTTCTTTCTAAAGGTTGTACATTTCTGTTTTGCCTCTCCCTTCTTCTCTTTGGCATGTGAACTTGTGGAGTTAAAACCTCCCATTTGAAACTGTAATGCAACCTTGTTTATTTGGCATTTTGCAGTGTGTTGTATCAATATTTGGAGAAAATTAATGCATTTCTATGGATGATTCTCAACCCTCTCTATATTCATTTACATCCCCTTGATCTTTCACTGTGGATCTGGCTATCTGTGCATGATCTTGCATTGCATTTTAATGGTCTGTGTTTATTTGGCAAGACAGGTGTTCTTCATTCCTCGGTGCATCACCTCCTTAGCTTAGGTTTATTTTTATGCATTTCTCTCTCCCTGTCTCCTTGGTAGTTAGATTAGGTTTTTTGGGTAAACCTCTACGTTTTATTGGTGCATCTGAACAGAGGAATAGGAACTGGCCTTCATCCGGAGAGCTTTTCTGATTTCGCAAGGTCCCACACTTGGGAAAAGCTCCATGTTATGCGATCGCACTGAGAGTCTCAACCCATCATGTTGCAGAGTCCCAGGGGTGCTGCGATTCGACATCAACAATTACTTCCTAGAAAGAAGTCAAGGAATTTACAACTATTGACTTACATAATTTATCTTTAAGGGTTGATATATTTCATGAAAACATGGATTCTACATTAAAAATCACATCTCTTTATGTCAGGAGACAACAAAGTGCTTGTTATTTTTTTACACTCAATAAGAAATACTTGATGCTCTAATATATCTTGGGCATATCTTCGTCAATGTCTATGATACTGGGTTAGAGCTTGCACCTACAGAAGAATCAATTTTGAATGGAAAATATTATTCCATGATATTAATGTAATAAATTGAATAAAATTTACCACATTTTTTTTCTTCTGAAAAGTTGAGATTTATTGTTATTAATTACATAAAAACATAATCACTTTCTTAGGCAAATCATGTTTTTTGGGATGGCTCTATTAACCTCCTTGACTTCTTGTCATTGGTAACTAAATGTGTCAATGTAACACCAACAATTTGGAAACTCAAATACAACAGTAATAATATCATAATAATTTTTTTGACTTACATTACTCACTAAACAATACCACATGAGCTCCACTAGATAAAAGTAACACTACATAGGCACTTACACAAGACATCAACTAACATAGACAAATGAAAACAACATATACATGTAAATACCACACTTTACCCAATGAATTAATGCTAGCAATGTGTAAAACCCATTAAAAAAACCCACTTGAGACCCAAGAACAACCTAGGATTAGTTAGAAATAATTTTTTTTTGATTAAAAGAAGCTACAACCATGTTAAAAGACAACAACTATCACTAACAGGTCCTAAAACAATTTTAATCTACTAGATTACACTTTCCCTTTATTAATAATTATTATAGGTCACAAGGTCCAAAATTTAGGGTTATAAGTTTCAATTAGGTTCAGAGGGAAATTCCTCATCATACACACTCTCTAACAGGCTTAAAGTTTCAAATTGATGTTTCTGACACTTAATGCATTCAAAATTTATCTAAATCACTCGCATAAGATAAGAAATTTCCTCACCTTTACATTGATATAAATAAGTCCTAATAACTCCTCATATTTTACAAGTTATGCGCCAGCAGGCCTTGGGCTGAAAATCTTCCCCAAAGGCTGGCCTGTGGGCCTAGGGGAGAAAATTTTCCCTTGTGCGGGTCAGTGGAGTGGGGAATAGTTTTGGCACTTTTTCCCTTTTTGGGGAAAAATTTTTATTTACCTCCGCGTGCCCGTGGGCCCGAAGAGGACACGTGTCGGCTTGAGAAAGTTTTGGCAGAAAGCTAGGCCATCGGAGAGATTCAAGGTGTTAAGCCTTTTGGGTCATAAAACACAAGGGGAAAAACTTCCCACGTGCTTTTGCTGCTCCCAGATGATGCCACATGTCATCACCCTATTGGCCACGGGCCAGCGGGGAGGCAAAGGAAACTAAAAAAAATTTCTCAAGAAATTTTTTAAAAGCGCTAAGGTTGAAAAAGGTGCCGCACCTCTACCATGGCCTCGTGAGGCGATGTGGTGGCTTCTAATTGGCTGCAGGATAATGGAGTGGCAGGAAATGTTGGAAAAGTTTCCCAAAAAAAATTTCGAAAGCGTTAAGTTTAAAAGGGGATCCACCCATCCGATGACGCCTCATGGTGCCACGTCACAACCTCTGATTAGCTGCTGGCCAGTAGGGTGGTAGAGAAACTTTTGAAAACTTTCCCAAAAATTTTACTAAGTCCCAAGGGAAAAATTCGGGCCATGGGCATGCCAAGGAAATGTTTCCACAAATTTTCCTCCAAGTGAAGAAAACTTTAGAAGGCCATGATGTTTGATAGAGAGCTTGGTTTTTGGTTAATGAGGACTTTCTAGAAAGATCTGGAAGCCCTCTTTGCACTGAGATCATTACTTTTAGATCTTCATAAATATTAAAGGATCAATTTTAATAAAACAACCTACAAGATTTTTAAAAGCAAACTGGTAAATTTCAACTTATAAATTTTATTCAATTGTGTCATTATTTCTCCTTTACCATGTCAAATGAACATGAAGGATTGTTCTAAAAAGAATTTTAGGATGTATTGGAAGGTAATTTTTCTTGATTGATTCCTAATTTTAATTTTTACAACTTCAGAAAGCAAAACAACTGTGAAAGGTTTTGGCCCAGTTTTACAATGTTTGAAGGATTTTTCCTTAAGTTATTTAGTCCAATTCAGTTCATGTATATCATGAGATGTTAGATTTACATGTTTCAATGTTATTTATTGTTTGTGGGTTCAAATTGTTCATTTTGGATAAATTATTTTCCGGGATGAAATACAAAACAGATATCAATTTCTAAAGGATTTATTTATCATTTTTCACCTTCCAAGTATGGAGATTCATTTCCATCCTAGTCTAATACATTTAAGTGATTTAATCAAACCATTTAAGAGCCAAAATAAAAATTCTGATTTCCAATGTTAACATATTTCAAAAGAACCGAGTTACATATATTTTCTTCATATGTATTCCTCATTTGAATTTTCCAAACAGAGATTTCAAATTACAATTTGATGATCAATTTCAATACAACAATGTAAATTGATAAAGGTAGTGCAATATTTTATTGATTTCAAATATACAACTTTACATTCTTCAATTTCTTGAATGCAAATAATAGATTTCAATTTCTTTCTTTGAAATAAATAGAACAGAGTATATATATCTTTCAAATTTCAAATTTACAGCTTTCATAACTCAATACAAGGCATCCTTCCATTACAAATAAAATACAAATCATCCACTTCAAAGTGGTAAGGGCTACAATGAGATTTCATTTCACAAGGAACTGTCAAACTGTCTTTCTCCTCTGCTCCATAACAACAACATACATTTTCTCCTTTTGGATGAAAACAAAGGCAGGGGAAAGGCAACGCTCTTCACCCAACCAAGACATCCAATGAATAGGATAAGCCATCCTTATTCAATGGCCCCCAAGCCCCAACCACAATGCAATATAACGTGTGATTCAACTCATCACAACAACAAGCTTCCACAAACACACATGCAATTTTTCACATTTTAAACACAATTCAAAACATAATGTAGTTTATAACTACATTAAAATATACAAACAAGACTAAGGATTTAGAAATCAAGCCATTCGTGAATCTTCTTATGCCTCCCAATGGGAAATGGGTAACCACCTGTAATAACCCACCAATATATATCATCTCACATATCCTTATGCCCCCCACAATCCCTCCTTATGCCCCCCACAAAGTAATAAATATAAGATATTTCTTTTCCAAAGTGGAAACCTAATCCAAACTCCCTCCATAATAATTTGGATGCCACTAGCATTCCCTTATACCCCCCACATAGATATTCCATATCCTTCTCCTACACCATTCCTAGGCAGTCTACCCAACCAGCCAACAAACACACAAAAAACATTCACCATTTCATACATGCATATAAAAGAAAGAAGCATTTTTAAAGAGTCAAGCTCCTACCTATCCATGATGGAGTTTATTCCAAGAACAACAAGATTTCCAATGCCAAAATACAGTCCAAGATCAACAACCAACAAGCATGCAATGGTCTCCAATCTAATCCAAAAGAAAGAGCTCCAAAACAACAAAAGTATTCCCCAAAAAGATATAAGAAAAAATTAAACAACCATAAACAAAGTAAGGAGTTCTAATTTTATATAAGAGGGAAGAGAAGAGGATGAGGTGGATACATGTAGGATTCCACATCACACATCCTCAACTCCAACACAAAAGTAAAATTCATTCTCCAATGCACAATAAAGAGGTGGTTAAATAATATGACAATAAACTTACACACTCCAAAAAGCCCACACCCCATAAGAACTGAATTTAATCAAAAGTAAGAGGAGTGCAATTAAAAATTAGAATTTATCTTCACAAAATTCATTATAAAATACTAAATTTAACCCTCTAACCATAGAGAATGTTGGTATGTAAATTTAAGACATATGGGACAAGTTTAACTTGTCCCACAAGCCTCCAAAAATAACACCCAAGGACAAATTCAAATTTCCAAGAAGGCGGAGTGTTTCATACTCCAAAATAGTATTTACACAACTCTTACACATACTTACACATCACTTACCACATTTAATACAAGAGCCAACCACTTCTATAATTACTTTCTTATATCCCAAATTTGATTAATTTATTTATTTTAACAAATATGATTACTCACATTAATTCTCCGCAATTAAAAGAATAATGAAAGGGGTAAATTCATCACAAAATAAACACATACAAACAATAATAAAACGGAACCACATTAATAAAATAGACATAACCCCTTGGTCACATTCAAAGGTAATCCCTTCAATGGGAATCCCTAACAAAATAGAACACACACAACAAATATAGTTGCCATGGTGACCTTTTTGAATTCATCTAGAATTCCAATGTGGTTGGTCTCCAATCCCCCAATGTTTGTTGTCATAGTTTAACCTGCAAAATAATAATACATCTTTTGTCCTCATGGCCATATCAGAACATCCAACATGATATAAATATAATCAAAAAATCATCTATATATATGAATCACAACAACATCAAGGCAATCAACAATATCACTTACAATTTATATCAACAACTATATCATCATCATATAATGTCCATTTTCTAGGTCTACGCACAATATCAAAAAATCATATGTCTGAACAACATTCATAATATATCCATGTCAAATAGTATATCATCATCCAGATATGAAGTGTCTCTAATAATCATCATGCATCATAACTAAATCAAGATCAACAATAATCCATGTTCCAACATCTAACATCATACTAAATAAAAAACATAATAATGTCCATAATTTAATCAGTAGTATCAAGATCGGTATTAAAAGGTGTCAAAGTGAATTTGGAACTACATCCCCCTCCCCTTAGACTCAGCTTCCTCCTTGAAGTCAGTGGAACAAAAATGGGAGCTGAACTCATAACAAAGTAGCATCTTCCCATTTAGCTGCAGTCTCATTATATCTATCCCACTGTACCTAAACCTGATCAACCTCTCTACCTCAAAGGCACAGGGTCCTGTGATCTAGGATGCGAATGGGATCCACCATCACCTACCCCTGATATTGCACTTGAAATGATGTCCAATTTAACACATGAGAAGGATCTACAACATATCTCCTAAGAACTGAAACATGAAACACATCAAGTATGCTAGACAAGATAGGTGGCAATGCAAGATGGTAGGCCAAAGGGCCAATAGGCTCCAAGATACTAAAAGGACACACAATTCTAGGAGCCAACTTAGAACCTTTTCCATAATGGATAGGGATATTTTCTGTCCTAACACGAAGGAACACCTTCATGCCCACATAAAAACTATGGTCGGTCCTATGTTGATCTGCATACTTCTTCTACCTATCTTGTGCCTCCTGCAGTCTCTGTCTGATGAATACCACTTGTTGCTCTATGTCCTGCAACAAAGCTGGTCGAAGAGAAACCTTGTTCTCTAGCCTGTCCCATCTAAGAGGTGTCCTCTCCTCTCTACCATACAAATCTTGAAAAAGTGCCATGCCTATGGAAATCTGAAAACTATTATTGTAATCAAACTCCACTAAGTACAGGTACTCCTCCCATCTAGACTGCTGATCCATCGCATACATCTTGAGCATGTCCTCTAAAATGTGATTCACCTGTTTAGTCTATCCATTTGTCTCAGGGTGATAAGTTGTGCTGAAATTAATCTTCATCATGAGGGCATGTTGCATGGTTTTCCAAAAATGGAAAGTATACAAAGGTTCCCAGTCATTAATGATCTTCTGCAGAATCCCGTGTAACCTGACAATCTCATCCAAGTATACTCGTGCCACTACACTAGTTGTATAAGTGGTCTTCACTGGAGAAAAGTGAGCCACTTTTGTCAATTTATAAATTGTGACCATGATGGCATTGTGGTGATATCTCAACATCGGTAGCCCAACAATGAAGTCCATGGAAATGGTGTCCCATTTCCATTCCAGTATAGCATGAGGGAAAAGAAGGCCAGCTGGATGCTGATGCTCAGCCTTAATTTTTCTAGCACTCTAAACATCATGACATGAATTGGGCCACGTCTCTATGAATTCCTCTCCAATGATACAACTATCTCAAGGTGACGTGCATATTCTTCACCCCGAGATGGGCTGAATAGGGTGCATGATGTGCCTCTGCCAATATGTCCTACCTTAAGCCTCCATCTCTAGGAACATAAATCCGGCCTCTGTTCCTGAGAAGACCATCTTCCTCTAAATAAAAACCATCAAACTTCCCCTTGAAGGGTCTCTGAGACTCGATCTCTTATTGAACTGCAATGTAGAAGCTATCCAGAGGACGCTGCTGAAGAATCCTACTCTATAAATCTGTGCTCACTAAGGTGGCTATAGTCACATGTCTCCATCTGTTGAGAGTGTCTGCGACCACATTCTCTTTCCCTTTCACATGATCTATATCCATATCATACTCACAAAGCAACTCCATCCAACACCGCTGATGATAATGGAGATTTGGCTGCATGAAGAGGTGGTGAAGACTCAGGTGATCTGTCCTTAGTGTCCATTGAACCAAAGCATGCAAAAATTCTGCAAGCTCAAGATCATGTGTCAGATAGTTGAGCTTTTAATCCTTTAGTTTGCGAGACTCAAAAGCCACTACTCTGCCCTCCTACATCAACACACCTCCAAGCCCTGCTAACGAAGCATCCGTGGAAATGAATAACTCACCCTATGGATCTGACACTACAAGAATAGGTGCTATAGTGAGACATTTGTTTAGTGTACTGAAGCGTTGTTCACATTTGTTTGACCAAACAAACTTCTTCTCTTTCCTCTAAAGGGAAGCAATGGGGTATGCAATCTGAGAGAAGTCTAGAACAAATCTATGGTAGTATCCTACTAATCTCATGAAGCTTCACACCTCAGTCACCGTAGTGGGTGCTAGCCAACCCATAATAGCTCTAATCTCGGAAGGTCATTGTGATGCCTTCCGAAAATTCTCAGTAACACGACAACTAAAACACCCTCCTGATCCTCTCCCCTATTAGCCGGTCCATTCAGTACTCTGGAGGTCTGTGGTGTGGATCTTGATGATCTGACTGTGGTTTGCTACTGTATCTACTGGGAAGCTCCTACTGAGTGAGCTCTCTGGGCACCTTGTGTCCTGATGGGACCCCAAGGAGGAGGCCTTATACTCTATCCACTTTGTGCATCAAAACACTCTGGAGGTCTATAAGGTGGGTGTGACTGCTACTATTGTTGCTGTTGTTGTGGTCTAAAAGATGATTGTGTTGAACCTTGTCCACCACAAGAAAGAGGTACTAACCCCCTCTACCTGTTTGTTCCCTGGCTCTATTATAGTTTTTTTGAATCAATGACCTCGATCTCTAGCTGCTGGGTCTTCCCCTTCCCCAATTATCCTCTGTATATAAGGCTGTCTCGATGGCCTCAGCTAATGTTTGTGGACAATGGATCTGCACTGCACCTCCAATGTCTAGATTCAAGCTCCAGATGAACCTATGAATCAAAACCTACTCATCCTACATATAACAAACATACTAGAGTACATCTAGAAATTAACTCTCATACTCAGCCACTGCAAGTGATGCCTATCGGAGGTCATGAAACTCATCAATCCGCTGTTGTATGAACCTCCATGACAAATATATATTCCTGAAATGCTCCTTAAAGAGCTCCTAGGTAACTGTCTCAGAATCACATGGGAGATTTTACCTCCTCTATCCTCCACCATAGTCCTGCTCCATCCTTAGTGATGGTCGTACATAGCTTTCGTGTTGCTAACAAGGACAAAGCTTTGAAGAAACCACTCAACCTCCACTAGCTAAGGCCTCTTCTAAAATCCCCCTATGTCACCTGAGTAATATTTATGGCCAAAAACCTTTAGGATCTCCCTATTTGATCTACAACTATGGTCTATATAAACGCCGCTAGTCTCTTTGTATGCCTCATCCCTAAGCCTAGGGCTCTCAAGACCTCTTCGACCTCTCTCTACTATGCTCTGAAACTTGGTCACCTTGTCCCCTCTGTGGTGACTCTACCTTGTCTGACTCTCCATGGGAGTCTCTCTCCTCTATGCTCCTCACTGGGTCAAGGAGATACCTAACCCTCAATGGAATGAACTCTTTCATGTCTGGTTGCATGTCGTCCTACTGATCCTCCGCATAGAGAAACATTATCATCCTGAAGATTCTACAAAACCTGGGGTACAGTGGCCGCTACTGCATGATCTTGTAGTGGTAATTCTGAGTCTATGTTAAAATTCTCCTCATCTTGTTTTACCGCCTCCTAGCATAGAACACAATGAAGTTAGTTCCTTATTCTAGTCTTACTCATTTCAATGTTTACTAAAATGTGAAATTAAATTTCCAAACTAACTATTTTTTAGATGTAAAATTTGCTAATTTTAAAGTCATGTCTCAAGTTTCTCAGTGTTCCCAATGGTCAAATATTTTGAGCCACTTCTTTGATACCAAGTGGAACTCCTGTTAAAACAACCCACTTGAGACCCAAGAACAATTGAGGATTAGTTAGGAAAAAATATGGAATAATTTATTTTATATTAAAAGAATCTACAACCATGTTACAGAGAACACAACTAATCACAATATGTCCCTAAATAATTTTAATCTACTAAAGTATACTTTCCCTTTATTAATAATTATTAAGTTTCACAAGGTCCAAATTTAGGGTAGAAGTTTCAAATTAGGTTCATAGGGAACCTCCTCACCATAAACACCCCTCTCTAACAGGATTAAGGTTTCAACTTGATGTTTCCTCAACACTTATAGGCATTCAAAATTTCTCTAATCACTCCAATTGCATAGGAAATTTCTCACCTTTCCATTGATATAAGAAGTCCTCCTAACTCCTCATATTTTTCAAAGCTATGGGCGATAGGCCTTGGGGTTGAAAATTTCTCCAAGGGCGGCCTGCAGGCCTAGGGAGAAATTTTCCCTGCAAACGCGTTCAGTGAGTGGGAAAGAGTCTTGGCACTTTTCCTTTTTGGGGAACAAGTGGATTTTTTTCCTCGTGCCCGGCGGCAATGAAGAGAACACGTGTCGGCTTGAGAAATTTTTGGCAGAAAATCGGGCCATCAGAGAGATTTAAGGCATTAAGCCTTTTGGGTCACAAAATGCAAGGGAAAAAACTTCCTGCGTACCTTCGCTGCTCCCAGATGATGCCATGTGTCAATCACCCTATTTGTTTGCGGCTGGTGGGGGAGGTGGAGGAAACTAGAAAATCTCCCAAGAAATTTTTTTAAAAGCACTAAGGTTGAAAAGGTGCCATGCCTCTGCTGTGGCCTCGTGATGCACATTGGGCTTTTAATAATTTGCTACAGGATGCGAGCAATGGAGTACCAGTTGAAAAGTTTCCCAAAAAAATTTTCCCAAAATGCTAAGTTAAAAGGAGATCCCCCATCCGTTGACACCTCAGGTGCCGACGTGGCAGCATCTGATTGGTTTTGGCCGTGGATAACTTTTGAAAATTTCCCAAAATTTTTCTCCTAAGGTCCCAAGGAAAAAAATTGAGCCATAAGCCTGCCATAGGATTTTTTCCAAAACTTTTTCCTTTCGGTCTGCCAAGTGATGAAATCTTCAGAAGGCCTTAACTTTTGATAGAGAGCTCGGTTTAGGGCAAACAAGGACTTTATGGAAATCTCTCAAATCCCTATTTGCACTGGAATCGTTAATTTTATATAATGATAAATTTTAAAGGGTCAATTTTAAGAAAATGGACTTCAAGATTTTTAAAATCAATCTGGTAAATTTTAACTTTTAAATTTTCTTCAATTTTTCCATACTTTTTCCTTCACCATGTCAAATGAACATGGAGGATTGGTCTAAAAAGAATTAGGATGTATTGAATTAATTTTTCTTGCTTGATTTCCATTAAATTTTGTACAACAACTTCAGACAAGAAAATAATGTTAAAGTTTGGGGCCATGGGTTTTGCAATGTTTGAAGGATTTTCCTTAGTGTTTTATTCCAATTGTGTTCATGGTATATCATGACATGTTAGATTTCAATGTTTTATATGTTTATTTATTTTCTGCAGGTTCAAACTATTCATTTTAGATAAATGATTTGTCAGGAATGAATACAAAACAAGGATCATTTTCTAAAGGATTTATTTATCATTTTTCCACCTTCCAAGTATTTAGATTCATTTCCTTCCAGTCTAATACATTTAAAGTGATTTATCAAACCTTTAAGAGCCAAAATACCAATTTTGAATTTCCAATGTTACCATATTTCAAAAGAGCAAGTTATATATATTTCCTCATATGTATTCCTCATTTCACTTTTTCCAAACAATCTTTCCAAATCTCAATTTGATGATCGATTTCAAACACAACAATTAAATAATTGATAAAGGTGGTGCAATATTTTAATTGATTTCAATATACAACTTTACATTCTTAATTTCTTGAATGCAAATAGCAGATTTCAATTTCTTTCTTTTCAAATAATAGAAAGAGTATATATATAATATGGTATAATTCTTTTCACATTTCGAATTTACAACTTCATAACTCTATACAAGGCATCCTTCCATTTATATAAGTAATATAATAAAATCCAGTCCTCCACTTCAAACGAGAGTGGTTATAATGAATTTTCATTTCACAGAACTGTCAAACTGTCTTTCTCCGCTATCAGAACAACTCATAATTTTTCTCCTTTTGGATCACAATAAAGCAATGTAGACACCAAATTTGGTGTCTTAACGACACCCTGGTGACCCCGATCTTCATTTCGCGAAACCTACCTCACCACCTAACCTTGCACAATATTTATAATTACCTTATAATTAATAAATCCACATTTCTAAAACCCGCCACCGCATCATGACTTAGTCCCTACCTAAACTAACCTAATAAAGACCTTAACTTGGTCTACATTCCACACCCATAACATTACTCCTCACCCAACACAAAATCAACCTAATAAATGACTTGACCAAGCCCACAACTCAATCCTCCTGAGAAAGGAGGGAAAGTTTGGCTATTTTAACTAAATAGACCACTTTTACTTAAAAAAACCGATTATCGGTCTACCCTACGTCGTCCAGTTACGTCAACAGCCATCGTTCCCTATAAATGCTCTCCCCAACCAAAACACAAAGGATTAGGAAATTCCTTTGAAAGACCGAAAGTCACTTGATAGAGTAGAGACAAGTGAAGAAAGAGAATAGTTTTCATAGAAGACAATCAAAGCCCAAAATATAACTAAGTAACCAAGCCCTAGTGACCTCATCCAAGCATTGGGAGATAAGATAGCTCGTCTTGATTGTATATCAGCCAACCTAAGTCCTACTTCGTCATCGCAGTCCTCAGGCCTGTATCTCATCAGGAACTAAAAAGAAGTAGTATCTTGTATGTCTCTTTTCCATAACATTTATTGAACTTCTGAATCACAGCCATTATAAGTCTATTCCTAGATCGACTACCCCACGACCCCGTAACACACACATCTAACTGTCATTCCTCACCTTACATTATCCAAGGAAATCCCCATACTTCTCTGAGTCTTCTCCATCACCCCATTACCTATCCCAATCATTACAGCCTTATAAACACCATGGACAACCTTATAGTGGCCCAACCTCACTAAGCCCCTAAACCCCTCTTCCCCCGACCGTTCGGTTAATCAGGACCGGTATCGTGATCCAAACCCAAACAGCTTTCCTCGATGTGGTGGGTAACGAGGTTATTTAATTGTAATTTTGCAATAATTTGTGTTAATTCATATTAGCAGGGGAACTGCCACCGCGAAAGGAAGTTGTATATTTCCTGGGCCCAGGCAATTCCCTCATTTTATTGTCTAACTATCATCTTGTGGTCTTTGCAATTCCTTGTCACAGGTCAGTTCCTTCCAGACCAAAATGAGTCTCTCTTCACAATCAATCTTATCTCTCTCTACGGTATGGGGGCGCACACCCTTCCCACCATTCAACAGGTATTCCTCCTAGCCCAACCCTTATTTGTTTCTTAGGAGAGTGAAAGGATAGAATCAACTCTATTCCCAAGAACAGAAACATTCTGTGTGAACATTTTGGCACGCCCGTGGGACCCATTTCGGTTTATTATTTCTACTTGCCTTTCATATAGGCATCATACTTGCTATTTGTTTCTAACTAAGATTCACAAGATATTCGATTATTTTGGGGGGGGGGGGGGGGGGGGGGGGGGAAAAATAATTTTATTGCTTTCACACATCTTCGCATAAGGTGAAAGTCATCTCCTTTGCGTCAAATGAATATCAATTTTCAATTCGGGTTTAAAACACGTGCATCACATCTTGCTGTTGTTTTTCAATTCTAGTGAACTAGATTAAGTAACAAGGTCATACCACGTGTGGGGTTGAATCCACAGTATTGACAAGAAATTAATCTTCTTACTTTCACATACAACAAACACATACCGAATCACGTCATAATCAAAACAACAGCTCAACATCCCCCCTTTTTTTCCGCTGTATTCCTCGCTCCGATTGAGGTAACCTTATAGCCAAAACAAACTTGACCTTTCCCTTAGGTCCTTTCTGTTTAGGATTGACATCATCTTGCAGTCTAGCATAAGACCCCATATTAAAACTAATCCTAGGTTAGTCTCTGATTTACAATGTGTCATCTTGCTTGTTTTTATTATGTTCTCTATCATAACGCTATTCACATTTTTCAGTGATCCTTTAGAATAGTTTTTGATAGTTATACAAGCATTGTTAACCCCAAATCAATCTGCCCTTACAGCTTCTTACCCCTGTCCTATTATAATACCGACCTTGTTATTGACCGCGCCGGCTAAAGTCTGACCGACACATGTTATCAGACCGATACGTACTGTCTTTCACAGTCCTGGAAAAATTAAAAACCATAACCCTACCATTCCAACATTTTGTGATGTTTCTGTCCGGATTAATATCAATCCCTCTGTGTACCTCTTGTCAGGTTGTTATCACTGTCGGAACAGCTACACGCCATGGTTTCACACGCCTGTTCCATGCCTTTTCCCCTAATCACCACCCCCCACCCCCGTCACATTCTATGGAGATCCTAGGGACAAACATAAAACCAGTGAGGCTTCCCAAAAATCCCTGTAGGAGATAAGGAATTTGTGAAATTTTGGATACTAATCCTAGCATTATACATTACTATTTGTCTCATAACCTGACCGTACACCCGCGGTCACTCCTGTTGGTATGCTATTAGTATAGCTGCTCATTTAGCTCCTTTTCTCCAACCTAATAACTCCGCCTTACCTTCTTCATCCATAGCCCCGTCCCCAACTCAGTGGCTTCAGAGGTTCATACGGCACAGATTGGCTTTCGCGTTGGTTAATTTGGGGCCCCACATATCATTACCACTAATTTTTACAACTTCAGACAAGAAAATAAATGTTAAAGGTTTGGGCATGGTTTGCACGTTGAAGGATTTTCCTAGGTTTTATCCCCCCCAATTGGTTCATGTATATCATGACATGTTAGATTCAAGTTTTAATGTTATTATTTTTTGCAGTTCAAAACTATTCATTTTAGAATAAATTATTTGTCAGGATGAAATACAAACCAAAGATCATTTCTAAAGGATTTATTTATCATTTTTCACCTCCAAGTATTGAGATTCATTTCCATCCAGTCTAATACATTAAGTGATTTAATCAAACCATTAAAGCCAAAATACAAAAGTTTGATTTCCAATTGTTAACATATTTCAAAAGAGCAGGAGTTATGATAATATTTCCTTCATATGTATTCCTCATTGGGCCTTTTACAAACCAAAGATTTCAAATCTCAATTTGATGATCGATTTCAACAACAATGTAAATTGATAAAGGTGGTGCAATATTTTATTGGATTCAAATATTACAACTTTACATTCTTCCATTCTTGAATGCAAATAGCAGAATTTCAATTTCTTTCTTTCAAATAAATAGACCAGAGTATATTAATATATATGTATGAATCTTTCACATTTCGAATTTTACAATTTCCTAAACTCTTATAACAAGGCATCCTTCCATTTAAATTAAAATACAGATCCTCCACTCAAACTGAGAAGGTTATAATGAGGATTTCATTTCACAAAGAACTGTCAAACGGTCTTCTCCTATACTCCAGAACAACATCATATCTTTTTTCCTTTTGGATCACAATAAAGGCAGTGTAGAAACCAAATTTGTTTCTTACGACACCCGTTGCCCAGCATCTCATTTCGCAACCACTCTCACCACCTAAACTTGCACCAATTATTTATTTTACTTAAATTAATAAAATCCACATTTCTAAACCCGGCAACATCATCATGACCTTAGTCCTAACCCTAAAAAAACCTAATAAAGACCTATAACTGGTATACATCCACCCCAACCATAAATAATTATCCTCCACCCCACACCAAAATCAACCTAATAATGACTTGACCAAGCCCTACAACTAATTCCTCAGGAGAAAAGGAGGGAAAGTGGCTAGATTATTACTAAAATAGACCACTTTGACTTAAACATACGGTCCTACCCGACCGTCGTCAGTTACGGAAACCGCCACGGTTCCTATAAATGACCTCCCCCAACCAAAACAAAGGATTAGGAAAGTCATTGAAAGATCCAGGAAATTCACTTGAGAAGAGTAGAGACAAGTGAAGAAAAGAGAAGAGTTGCAGAGAAGGACATCAAGCCCAAGAAATATAAACTAATAACCAGAGGGCCTAGTGACACTCCATCCAAGGGCATGGGAGTAAGATAGTCGTCACTTTGATTGTCAGATCATATACATAAGTCCTTACCTATCGTCATCGCAGTCCTCAGGCGTATCTTCATCAGGAACTGTAAGAGTCTCTTGTATGTCCTTTAATAACATGTAGGGAACTTCTGAAATCTCAAAGCCAATTAGAAGCTATTCCTAGAATCTATACCGGTAAGGTAGGGGTGGCGGTGGGTAACACACTACATATAACTGTCATTTCCTCTGCCCGTACATTACTCAAGGAATCCCTCATACTATTGAGTTCTTCTCCATCACCCCATACCATCCCCAATCATTACCAGCCTATAAACAACAGGACACCTGTTAGCCAACCTTACTAGAAGCCCTAAAACACGCCCCCCCCGATCGGTGATCAGGAACCCGGTATAGGTGATCCAAAACAAAAAAGCCTTTCATCTATTTGTTTTAAACGAGGTTATTTAATTTTTAATTTTTGCAATAATTTGTGTTAATTCATATTAGCAGGGAAACTGACCACCTTCGAAAAGGACGTTTTATATTTTCCTGGGCCCAAGAGACAATTCCCCATATTATTGTCTAACTATAATTCTTGTGGTCTGCATTCTTATTCACAGTAGTCCTTCCCAGACAAAAATGAGTTCTTCGACATCATCTGATCTCTCTCTACGGTATGCGCACCACCCTTCCACACCATTCAACAGGGTATTCCTCCTAGCCCTACCCTTATTTGTTTCTTAGGAGAATGAAAGGATGAAGCAAACTCTATTCCAAGAGCAAGCAAAACATTCTGTGTGAAACATTGTGGCACGACCGGGTGGGGACCCATTTCGGGTTTATTTATTTCTTACTTGCTTTCATATAGGCATCATACTTGCTATTTGTTTCTACTAAGTATTCACAAGATATTCTATTATTTTGGTAAAAAGAATTTGTATTGCTTTCACATCTTCGCATAAGTGAAAGTCATCTCCTTTGCTTCATGAAATATCATTTTCAATTCGGGTTTAAAACACGTGCATCACATTCTTCTTGTTTTTTTCAATTCTAGTGAACATAGATTAAGTAACAGGTATACACGTGGGGGTGATATCCACCAGGATGACAGGAAATTAATCTTACTTTCAATACACAACACATACGAACAGGTACATAAATCAAACACAACAGCTCAAAACATCCCCCCTTTTTCCGCGGTATTCCTCAGCCCGATGAGGTAAACCTTTACAGCCAAAACAAACTTGACATTTCCCTTAGGTACTGTTTAGGATTGACATCATCTTGCATCTAAGGCATAAGCCCACAATAATTAAACTAATCCTAGGGTGTCTCTTGATTACATGGCATCTTGTGTTTTAGTTTGTTCTCTATCATACGCTATTCAGTGATCACTTTAGAATAGTTTGAAAGTTATACTAATGCATGTTAACCCAAATCAATAGCTCCTTACAGATTCTACACCTGTCCTATTATACCGACATTGGTTAATTGACCGACGCCGGCTAAAGTCTGACCGACATCGATTATCAGACCGATATCGGTTACTGTCTTTCACAGTTCCTGATAAACCAGAAGCCTACCAATTCCAACATTTTGTGATGTTTCTGTCCCGGATTAATCAAATCCCTGCTGTGTACTCTTGTCCATGGTTGTTATCACTCGGAAACAAGCTACAGCCATGGTTTCACACGCCTGTTCCATGCCTTTTCCTGAATCACCCCCTTCACATTCTATGGAGAATCCTAGGGCACAGTGATTCGCTCCCCCCCTATTTTGGTTCCCAAAATCCCTGTAGGAGATAAGGAATTTGTGGAAAGTTTGGATTAATGTGAATCCTAGCATATACATACTTTTGTCTCATACACCTGACCGTACACCGACGGTAGCTCCTTGTTGGTAGGCCTATTCCCAGTATAGCTGCTCATTTAGCTCCTTCTCCACCTAATAACTCCATTGCCCTTAACTTCTTCATCCATAGCCCCGTATGCTCCCACTAAGTGGCCTTCAGAGGTCCCCACATACCGCCCCAACAGAGAATTGGCTCTGCTTTGGTTAATTTGGGGCCCAGAACATATCATACCACTAATTGAGCCTACCCAGTCTCTCGCAGACTGCCCCTTTCAAAAATTTATTCTGCCACCTATCCACATGAGCTTTTCCTTCTCCAAGCTCAGCCACCTTTTCAATTTCCACACACTTATGTCCGGTGCTTCAATAACCCCTTATATAGGACATCCCATTTGGAGCCTCACTCAACATATCATCCTCAATACATTATCAAACAATTTAAAACCCAAACATTGTCTAGTGGAGGCCTTGGCATGCCAATCCCGACTTTTACAACAACCACACCATCATCTATCCAACCACTGATTTCATCAAACAAATGAGGACAAGTGCAAAATCTGGAGGCTTCTATATCAGGAAAGCAGTAAGCACCCTCACATTGAGAAAGTTTTGGGGATCTATTCATCATTATGTCCCCTGGCATTTCATATCACCTCAATGGGAAGTACCAAAATTCACTCGTTTTAATATTAAGGAGGATCCTCAACAACACTTGTGTCATTGAGACATGCCTGCGTATCTGATGTGCTCATGACGATGCTTACTACTTTAACTACTCCGCACCTTTCCATGTCTTTATCAGGACCCGCCTTCGGAGTGGTACCGTGCTTTAAACCCAGCATCATCTTTCTTCTTTAAAAAACCATAGCCCAATCTTCTTCTTGGATTATTGCGCCCAAATTAATCTGGCTAAGAAAGTATCTACACCGACTCTATATGCCGTCTGACAATTTTGAATGATCTATCGCAGATTTCGTTGGATGTGGTGAGGCCTCTCACCAACCTTACTTATGCCTTGCTCAGGCCAACTCATCGAACTCTGTCGCGGTCTGTGCTAAGGACTTTCTCCTACCTCCGATTCAAACGTTTCCGCACCTTGATGAGGCATTACTATGGCTCGAAAATTAGAAATTCGAGCCTTAGAGGAAGAGAAATTGCGGTTACGCAACAAAAACCCTAATTTCCAAACCCAAGACTCCGCCAACAAACCCAACACCACCAATTCTCAAGCATCGACTGCTTTAAAATCAAAAGGATCTATACACACGGTGATGGTCAAATCCCAAGAATTGTCTACTACCACCCCCACTACGCCCCCGCCAAAAAAAAAAAACCACCTATAGTATAAAGAGGAGCCATCCTACACTCCCTTGGGAGAAACTTATGTGAGTTTGGACAAATTGCTCAAGTCAGAGCCATCACCTTGGCCTTTAGTAAACTCACTCTGGTTTGATTCCACCCGTGCAAATACCTTCTTGTACAAAGAAAATGACTTCTGTAACTTTCCACCGCATGAAGGGACCACAGTCCGAAAACTATAGATGTTTGAAAAATATAGTGCAAAGAAATGGTTTATCAGGGAATAACCCTCGATACTCCTCATTCCCCTACTAACCGAAATTTTAAAATCTTCAACAAACCATAACCGAACCAATCATCTAACAGTAGCATAAACCAAGATATCTTAGCTGAGGAGAGTGTCCATTAAATCCATGCGGTATTCAACTCCCAACCAAACGCTTCTATCGAGAAAATTCTGAATCAAGCTTCTTTGCTAACGCAGGGACCCGAACCCTCTTCACCACCATCAAGACAAGACGAAATCCCTGCCATTCCTTTACCCATAAAGAATTAACCACCGAAGTTTCTCTTCTCATAAAGAGCCTTCTTACGCCACTCCTGGCAAGACTAATTGAGTGGTGTTAAGCTAGCTCTCTATTTCGAAACATCTCCTTCCGTCTCTGGCTATAAAAGAGGAGGGCTCGCCACTGTTTCTAAATCAGCCGTAGAAGAGAACCCCTCGAATCCAACATCACCAAATTCTTTAAATCATTACGATCCCCAACACAATGCCCTTCGAACCTATTAGTTCTTCATCGCCTAAAAATCTTTTCCAGCACCATTTGACCTCTTTAACAAACCGCATGGATATAGAGACTCATTTACCCCCTATTTACACCCATAGTGAACCGGATTACAACCCACCTCTCTTCCCATACAAAAATTCCTATTCACACGTGAAGATTGTCATCCCTTTAGAAGATAGACGACTCCTATGGGAGCATTGAGTACACCATGCTCTACTCAGATGCAGATGACCAATCCAGACACCTCTAACCATTAACCCGCGGTGTTTCAAAAACATCAAAATGCCTATGTCCTCATCTTCACTCAATCTTCATCACCCCTTCTCTCTACCGAATACCTCATCCACCTCTATTAACCTAACCAAACCTTCCCCTACGCTTGGGACCCCACCAATACCCAGTTTAACACACCCACCTAAATGTTGTATTTATCCAAAAATAAATCCGTCCATCCACCTAGGAGACAAATCTAATCTCCGCAAATCCAATCCCTGCCACTGCCACACAACTAAATCCCGCCTATCCACACTTACCTTCTATATTGGGACCTCTCACCCCTCCACCTTGTCCTCAATACATCACACCTCCTGCGTTTTCTCTAAAACAACCTGCACCTTCTACACCCATACAGAGATCATGTCCACCTATCAACCCTAAACAAAATCCATCATCAAAGGATTTGTTTTCCATCACTCCTCTTTCTCCGTGGTTATTTCCTGTTGCCACATCATCTATGGCTCCATCTAATCAGCTAAACATAACTTCTGTGGCCGAAGAAGCCATGCTTAGTTAAATCCAATTATCAAAACGCCCTTGTCTACCACCACCCTCATGAACCAACCATACCCAAACATTACCAAAACTCACCCAATCAATAGCCTCATCTTCCTCTGACTTTGACCCACTCAAAGGATCTTATGCCAAGATCCTTAATATGTTGGTGGAGAATGCAACCATTTCCCTACCCCCACTTAGATCCTATGATCCATCTAAACCTTGACCTATAGGTTATGACGAGTCTAAAATATGCGCTTACCACCGCACACTAGGACATGATGTAGAGGGATGTAAAGCTTTCAAAGCCATACTTCGTTAGTCACCTCTCTTGGATAGAAAGGTTAAGAATAAATACTTACGAAGCGAGAAACCTTTAGCTTCAATCCCCTCTCTTATACCATCTGTCCTTGCCTCACCAAGATCTATCATTATAAAACCCACCTATCGAGACCTTTACGTATCCTACAATCCTTCCTCCTCTCGTGTTCACGGATCACATGATTGGTGTTGCTACTCGAGGCAAATAAGAACATGGAAAGCTAAAGAAAGCATACCTTTAGTCCTCTCTTCGTCCACCATCCGCGTCGCACCACCACCTAAAGTGGTTATTCATGACCTGCTACCCGTCTCCTGATGAGTTGCCCACCCGTACCATGATCAAACAACTTCACCAATCACCTGTAAAAATGACACTGTATGATCTCATTCAAACCTTTGAATCTCATCGACAAGCTCTCATTGAGATCCTTCAAGGGATAGAGGTCCTACCTAACAAAACTTTTCCCGTTGCCTCCATTTTAACACCCAATCACGTTGCTTCTCTCACCAAACAACCTATCTCCCCAACCACTTTTGTCCCTATACAGCAAGCCGTTGCTGTCAGTTTCTCCCAAGATGAAATTGTTGACTTTGGGGTAGAAGATCCAGACCCCTCTCTTTTCATTTCGGCTTACGTCCGGGACATCTGAGTGTGTCGTGTTATGATTGACGGGGGTGCTAGCCTAAACATCATCTCTTCAAAAGCCTTCCAACAAATGAATATTCCTTCTAGTTGCATGTGTGCCAACCCCACCATGTTACGCTCATTTAATGATGTTATTACCTCCACTTTAGGCACCATGATCCTTAATATTCATGTAGGGCTACGTACCTTACCCAAACTCTTCTATGTCCTTGAGGGATAATTTCAATACAACATGTTGTTAGGCCGCCCTTGGATCTGGGCTATGGGATGCATTCCCTACACCTTACATAGATGCATAAAATTCGAGTATGATGGGAAATCCTACACAGTAAAAGCTGATGCTCCCCCCTTCAAAACCTGTAATATGTTATATCACCCTAATGATGTACTTGTACCAATCAAGACACCCATTCATCCAACCAAACCATCCACCTCAACCACACCTCAAACCACAACTACACCTTCAACCAATGAAATCACCTCCACCACTTCCACTTCCTTTCCCGCGGACAACATCCCAACCTCAGATCCCTTAGTTGATGTCTTTCAATGCCTTACATTGGGGGAGTATCACCTATATAATGTTAGAACTTTCCATCCTGCATAGGAGTATGGACAGTTACATGCACATCCTACCTACGACTGTCGTGTAGGGGAAGTAATCTCCTATGGACCACCTAATTGCCGCACCAGACTAACGTATGGGGGTGTCAATACATCCTCTGTCACCCCTGAACCTCCCCTTCGTGTGGTTCCCTTACAATATTATTTTTAATATTTAACTAATCATCGTTTCGCTCTCACCTTCTTGACGCGTTGTGCTTAGAAGGGCTTAGGTTTCGGTCTTTATGAACAAGGCCAACATACGATCATTCCTATAACTACACGCAAACACAAGGATCGTCATGGTATTGGATTCTCTGAACCACCTACACCAAAGACACCGTATATCCGTTTCATCTAGGAAGATGATGAATTCACCCCTTCTGAACCATCATCACCCATTTTTCCATCATCACCCACCGAGTCGATAGACCCTGAATCTATCCCTCCTAACTTTTTTTTTTCATAAACGCTATCTTCCTGGGTCCTCTCACTTATCAACGTGATAATTAAGACCCATAGTCTCTTGCCTCTTCTGTATCTAGACATGATCGAAGAGACTTCACCTTCAATTAATGTCGTTGAGTGCCAGGATGACGACTCCATCCGCACTTACCTTGGTGCGGATGACTCTTATATTCAACGCGCCTTACCATCTGACACTCAAAACCATGTTGAATGCGTCAACCCATAGAAATCACCATTCACATCGAGGATGATCTCACATTGGTGAAAGGACAATCTCTTACAGCATCAAAACAAACTGCCTTCACTACCTTCCGTCCGTGCCCGCAAACCAAATCTTTTCGCTTGGTCCTACGCATACATGCCAGGAATTGATCCTGACATTGCGTTCATAATATTACCCTAAAACCCGAGCCAACCAATTAAATAGAAACTGAGAAAAATTCATCCACGCATTTCCCCTCTTGGTCAAGAAGAGCTTCAACAATCCTTTCTGTTTCCTTCATCTTACCCATTTTACTATCCTCAAGGGCTCTCTAACATCATACCCTGACTAAAGCCAGGGGGACTTCGGATATATGTACTGGATTTCCGGGACTTAACCTCGCTTTCCCGAAGGATGACTCCCCTTCCAATTATTATCAACTTTTTGATCTCACACTTCGGGCATGAGATGCTTCTCTGCATGTAATGCCTTCTCGGGATACAATCAAACTTTAGTGCCCGGCCGTCCACATAAACTACTCATAACTCCTTGGGGAACCTTCTGTTCTCGTGTCCATGCCGTTTGGCCTTAAAATGCTGGGGTTACCTATTCAGCGGGCTTGACCTTACAACATTTTTTCATGACATTATGCACACTATCCTTGAAGGATTATGTCGATGATCTTCTTGGAAAATCTAACAAACATCGTAGTGAACACTCTCGACGTTAACAATTAGTTTCAATCGCCTGTTACAATATTGTGTTTCATCTTCAAACCAAAGAAAGGGTGTCTTTGGTATCCTTTCGGGAAAATCCTTGTGTTTATTTGATCTCTTTTGCGTGGCATTGAGGTCGATCCAGCTTAGAGTCAAAGCATCCTAGAGATGCCCCCCACCTACTAACCTTACCAATTGTTTAAAGTTTGTAGGGTAAGCTCCAATCGTATCTGGTGTTTCATCTTGCAACTCTCGGATCGATGTTACCTTTCCATCATCTCCTTAAAAGGAAATTGTCCTTCCATTGGAGTGAAAGTGCCACCAAAAGCCTTTGACGCTCTAAAGCCTATCTCTTTTGGCAGTGACCAGGTTTTTTTTGCTTATCGCGCACCTCAGGACGATCACCCTTTCTACCTTTACCGTTCAACCACTGACCCTGCTATAAGAGCAATGCTCGCACATCTGTGACTACTCCGTCATCGAGAACAAGTCTTTATTAATAAGTCATACTTTTGGATTAATGAGACTACGGTATACCATATAGAAAAGTTGTGCTGTAGCCTTAAAATCATTCGTGTGCCACAAACTCCGCATTCCACCTGTCCGTAGAATCACAAATATTATTTTGTCATCCCCAAACACGGACCCCACCTACATATTACGGCCAAACCTCATCTAAACCACCGCTCACCCGATGTGCTTGGGTGCTCCTTGCCAACCTCGACTTGAATTTGTACCCAGAAATCAAATCAAAGGACAAACTAATCGTCAACCCTCACGGAAGGCCCTTTACCTAGGGAGCAATTTACCAATTTTAATTCCCTGAAAAAATCATAGCCACTCTTTCACTCAGTGATGAGTCATTCCAATGACCCTCTCTTTATGGAGATCCAAATGCCAGTGCGGTGGAGGGGCCGGCATTGTTCTCAATTCCTCTTGATGCTAAGCCTATAATGCCTCTTTCATTCCGGTTCTATTTCCCTTGCACTACTAACTACAAATAGATACGAGACTTGTTTTGAAGTCCCAGGTTACGTTCACTTAAGGTGTCAAATCTATTAATATTTTCGGTGACTCCAATGAGTAATTCACTCAAGTTACGGGCATCTACCAATGTACAAAGGAGGACTTCAAAGTACAAAATTACTGTGAATTCACTTTTGACCTTATTTACGTCATTATTCTATCCAAACCTATTCCCCCCCACTCCCTAACAATTTACGGATACTATGGCTTGCTTAGCCTCACAAATTCCTGCCTCACCAACTGACTCTGACATATTCGTCTTGGTCCAACAACTCTTTGCCCCATCTTACTCGGTCCCGGATGTTTGTATGGTAAGTAACGTATCTACTAATTTTCCGGATACCTGTACAACCAATTTCACGACTACCTTTACAACGTCTGTTCTCCCACTTACCTTACTAGTAATGGCAAGCGTGCTTGTTCTTAAAAGTGTTTTCTCGTTATGGTCATCATGGGGGGACTTCCTCTATAAACGTGGCTTTGATAGGCTCCTCCTTCGATGTCTGACTGGCGCGGAGGTCACCTAATACCATCCAACAAGCCATGATGGTATTTGTGGTTGACATTTTTTAAGTGGCTTGCCATGCCAAATGGATTCCTTTCGCCTAGGCTATTAATTGGGCCTATCTTTACTAACTACTGCTACAAATTTTTAAGAGTTGTGTTCTGGTGTCAACAACCGCAACCTTCAACATACTCCTAGCCATCCACTACAGTTGCCTGAGATCGTTGGCCTTTCTCACAATGGGTTTAGACTTATTGGTGAAATTCACCCGCCCTCTTCGCAACATCACACCTTTGGATACTCACAAGCAACTTAATTTACACGATGGGTGGAGGCATGCCACTCATTTTTCAGCCAAAAAAGGAAAAAATCGTCGAATTCATTAACATCATCACATTATCGACTATCGTTTTGGTGTTCCTCATCGCCTGATAACGATAATGGAAATCTTTTCAAAATAGTTTTGTTGCAAGACCTTTGTGACAACTTTGGTATCAAACTTAGCTTCTCATCCCTTACTATCATCCACAAGCAAATGGTCAAGCTCAATCTCTTATACAAAACCTGCCAAAGTCCAGAAGTCAACGTAACGATTCTGGGAAAAAATTGGCTATCACATCATCCCCTTTTGCCCTTTGGGCTTATCACATGACTAGCATGCATACCGTCCACAATGCCACCGAACCCCGCGGACCCCCACCCTACCAGCCCCACCCGACCATTTTCTTTGGTTATGTAACCCGAGGTTGTCCTGCCTCTCTAAATACAAATACCCTCCCTAAGAAATCTCTTCAGGATATTCTCACCAAGGATGATTTCCCGCCAAGAGCTGTAAGCCCAATTGCAGCTTCTTCTGGACGAGCGGCATCTTACAACTCTTGAACCAGCCTTCAAATCCTATCAAAAGTGCACAAGCGTCTTATATAAGAAACTTCATGAGCGTATCTTTAAGGTTGGTGATATTGGGGTCCGTCAAAGGCATCAACATGTAACCAAACTAGAAAAAAGCAAACATGGAAAATTTGCTTCCAAATTGATTGGGCCTTACATTATCCTCACACTTATGGATAGGCACGTATCGTTTAGCCTCACTCAATGGTAAACCTAATCCTAAACCCTTAATGCCTTACATCTTTGCCATTCTACTTTTGAATTAGTGTTATAATCACTTCTTATCTCTTGGTGCCTCGTCCCTTGAGCTCATTTACCACCTCATACCTTTGTTCATGCATCTCACAAAATCGAATCAAGCTCACATGGTTCGTTCTCAACCTCCCCTTAAGATACCTTCCCCTTTTTTAGTCTAGGCCATGACTTAAAAGTATCAAAAAACACTTCTCAACCAATACGCTATGGGAGATAGCTCTGGCCAGATATGTTGTGCCCATGGCGAACGTCACGCTCCTCTCTATCATTTCCCAATAATACACAATCAATGCTTTGGAAATCTTCCCCATTCACTCTTGTAATGCATAATACCGAGGGGGGAGGAAGACGAAGGAAAGAAATGAGGGAGGAGGCCGCCCGCCCTCCTGGAGCTCTTTGCTTTCCGTTCTCCTTCCCCCCCTTGTTTCCTCAGGGTGTGTTGGCTACATTAACCATAATTTGACTGTCAAACCTGCGCTTTGTCAAATCTCGTGTAGCTGGACCAAATACTGATGTTATTGCTCCCCGCACCGCACTCAGCCCTACCTAATACACTGGTCTTCTTGTAATTGGGAACCTCAAGATCCTAAACACATCTTCCAATGTCACTGTCATCTCACCTGTTGGCAGATAGAAGGTATTTTTTTTTAGATTCCATCTCTCAATCAACACCTACAACATAGCATGATTACATGTGATTCGTGAATAATAGCAGATTCCACTTAACCCCACATGGTTTATCAATGCCCATTCAGCTGCTGTTACATCCGCTACGGACTCGTGACAACAAAGCTGGCACACTATCATTCATCCTCCACCCCTGCCTCTGCTGCCATACATCAAATCAACAAAAAAACCATTCAATAAATCAAATCCCCAAGTTTTTTTTCTCACATTCTGGAATTTCATATAGTAATCAATATCGGTTATAGATAACCGATACCGGTTGCCTAAACGATACCGGTTATCTCTAAACGATACCGGTCACTGTCAATCTTATACATCCTACTTAAAAACATCCCCTACGATAATTATTTGCTCGTTTACTCCTCTCTGTACCTACAAAATACGCGAAACCCCCACTCCTGCTTACCTACCCTAACAACTCACCCCATCCCAAACCCCTGCCTATCACCTTTTCTTTCTTGTCGCTATCCACTTACCTCTCTCATCCTATTCATAAAACTGTCCAGAATAAATTACAGACCAAATAGTTTACCTCTTGGATGCAGCAGCTTGAGGTGAAGACCTTCTTCCCTCTCGTCTTTGACTGCGGGATGTTTCTCCTTGTTCTAGGCATGTTCACCACCCTCTTTCAATATACTTACCTTTCTAAACCCTTCTTAATCTCAGCCCATAATCACTTTACCTATCTCTTTCTTTCTTCCTTATCCCGTCAATTCTCCCATGCAATTATCTGTATCATTGTCAAATAAGCCGCTTCTCGTATTTAACTTATTGGCATGCCTTTAAAAACAATAAGAACTCAAACTTGTATCCCAAGTATTTTCTATTTTTAGAAAAGATAATTTTGGCATACTAACCGATATCGGTTACCTAATCGTGTATTCGGTCTATATTATACCGGCATCAGTTCGCTAAGTTCGCTACCTGATATCGGTCATCGATGTCCCCGCTTTTTGTTGCTTAAACCTAGGCCTTTTCTCATTTTTTTTTGCAAATTTTTGGTGGCAACCCCGCCTCTTTTTCCTGCATAATGACATCATTATCAATATTGTCATCAAGAATCCCATCAACACATATACATATACTCAATTTCATCAAAGCATCTATCGAACATTAAATTTCAAAACACCACTCGACAAAATACAATGCGACATTTTAATATATACTCAAACCCATCATTAATACACAAGACACCATGTGGATCCAAAACTCATCATCTATATACATTAAATTTCAAAACCAATCGACAAAACACATAAGACATTTTTATACACTCCATTTGGATCAAAATCATCATCTCTATATATATCAATGTTTCAAATATACAACTTAGCCTGAATAGGGGGCCTCTATGATCTCAAAATAATACAAATCCGGCACGCAGGCTGCTATCACTGTCAAAATCTGACTTGGCACTCAGGCCATCTCTCTGTCAAAAAATACTGGCTCGCAGACCGGTATATACAACAGAATGAATAAAAGAATCAATGTGGGCACGCAGGCCTCTATTACATAACCGGTTCGCAGACCGGTGTCTCTCATCTAATATCCAAAAAACACCCTATCTCCTCCTCTGTATTGATACCTCATCTCTCTCCACCCCACCATCTCTCTCCAACCTGCCCTGGCCTGTTATCCCTGCTAGTGCCCTGTGTTACTTCCCCCCCCCTTTTCCCCCCCCCTCGCCTCCCCCTTACAACCCACCCCGGCTTGGCTGCACCCCACTGGGATCTCTGGCTCCGCGAGGTCTCATCTTTGTGTGCTGCATATGGCTGATAGTCAGTCCCGGTACCATTAAGGACATCCTAATAATACCGGGCCTTCGCTCTCACCTCCATATAGCAGGCCCATGCCACCATGGCTGTTGGGACTAGTCCCCTGACGTCCTAAGACAGTGGCCCCTGCCCTGCCGGTGCACATTGTGCCTAACAGGTACCTGTTCCCTATGTGCTGCTGTGTGCTGTGCCTGTGGTGGTGACCTGTGGTTGTGCTATGCCTAGCCTTGCCTGGCCTACTAAACTCCCCTGTAATTACCTACCACCTATTTGTGCCTGTGTAGCAGCAAGCTCCCCTAGAATACTGCACCTATCCAGGAGGTGGGCCCCCTCTCCTCTCTGCTGTAATGCCACCAAATCTGTCCTGTGCGGGCCTGTCTATCCTAGCATGCTCTTTGAACCTACCCACCAACAAAAAAACACGTGTCACTCTGGCATCATCCACTGTCTCGCTCGGTCCGCCGACTCCTCCGCTACCCAATCTGGGGGTCTCCAGCTGTGGGACTGCAGTGGGGCCCTCTCGTCATCCTCTGGTACTGAGGGAAGGTAGGTGGGTGGCATCTTGTTATAAGCCCCAACTACCGTCGTACCGCTCTAAGGTAAATCGCTCATGCTTCGCCTGCCTCCGTCCTGATATCCAGAAAGTATACTAGATCCAGCGCATCTGTGCTCGGGCTCCTCCTCGGGGCTGATGGCCTCTGTAAGGCATCCATATAATATCCAATGCAGTCAAGCCCTCTAGCATATGACGGTAGTAAGCTACATCCCATCCTACGAGCACCGCTCGTGGCTGGCCCACGACCCCCAACCACCTCTGAAAACCATACTTGTATATAACCTATGGCCCTGGCTGCTGGGGCAGCCCTACTGGTCATATACATATGACGTGCTCATATGCCCAGCAGTGTAACAAAAATGTGGAGCAAATCCCAAATCACCTCATCTAGTGATAACCCCGCAGCTCTCTGTATAGCTGCACCAGGTATACTAGTGCCCAGGCATAGCACGTATGCTCCTCCACCATCTTGTGTAGCACCCCCATCAAAGCCCGTGGGAAGCGGCCTCCCTCTGAGTCCAGGAGTGCGAAGCATGTGATGCCTATCATCATCAACATGGCAAGCCATGTCTCATGTCTGTGGGTGCGATACATATAGCCATAAGCAATAGTCACACTGTGGTAGGTCAATAGTGCGGCTGCATCCCCAATACATGTAGAATGTTGTCCATAGCCGCTCTGCAGCTACCTGGATACTACCTCCCCTACGATCGGCAGTCTCATGCATGTGATATACAATGCCCCAGGGTAATAGTGCATCTCTCCTCGAGGGAGATGGAACACATTGGTCACCAACCCGATCCCATCTCTTGATGAGGGAAACCAAAGGTTGGGTCCCTATCCACATCCCTATAACCGCGGACTCTCCGGCAGAGTCCCACCTCGGGCATATGGCCCAATGCGGCTACGACACATGTTGCTGCATCTGTGTCATAGCGGGGGCATCTGATCCCACACGTAAACGGCTGTGACGTGCCTCCAAAACAACCCCTTCATTAGGACTACGCCTTTCAAAAAAAACTACCTTAACCCTCTATACCCTATTTTATACCCACCCGACTAGTTTCATCAGCTCCAAACACAGGTGAATGAGACAAGGGATTGTTAGCGGTTTTCACAGAGTCACGAGTGGAGAGACTGGAGGCAAGATTCTCCATGCGCGAGAGGAGCGTATTCGTATGTTACAGGAGAGATTGGCAGATCAGTGGGAGGAACCAATAGCCAGTGGTACCTTTGAGGATGGAGAGGCCCGGTGAGAGGCATCGACGATCACGATCATCACCTGGTTCGGGATGAGGGTGAGGGTCTAAGTAAATTTCATAGGAATATAAGAATAAATAAGGATGCCGACCTGCGCGAGTCGATGATAGAGAAGATGTATTTGTTTAACATCTAAATAAAACTAAATATGTATGTTTGTTTTGAGTTATGATAATAATAAGAATGGTTTTGTTTTGAATGTTTTTTTTTTTTTTTTGAAAAAGGATAAAGATGAATGTGATCAAATAGAAATAATACAAAAAATATTTATATTTACCACACATGATAGGGTTATGGTAGGGGATGGTCGAGCTAACCTTGGGAGACCCCATGTCTCCGAAGTGCTGCCTACATAGCCCATTTGCACAAAGCAAGGAGGGGCCTCAGACCGATGTAGTTCTCCCTTAGGACCAGGGAGAGGTGAATTCAATTTGGTGTGGTTAGGCAATTTTGTTGGTTGGTAAAAAATTGATATTTGATATTGGTGGTAGGGTAATGTTGTTGGTGTTGGTAATGAATTGGTGATGTTGGTTGTAGGTATAGTGAAGCGAAAGTTAGCCTACCCAAGTGGTAGGGAACCATGTCCTGATTAAGGTCAACACATAATCCTAGATTCGAGCAAAAGAGGAAAAAGTGTCCCGTAGTTGAAAGAGCTAAACAAAAACCACATAATAACGTAGAATGAGCTTGAACCCCTAGGTACCTTGCATAGACGAGAAGTCGATAGGTGAAAAGAGTTGTATAATCACAATATATCGGATATACGTCACGTCCCTTGAGTTTTTTGTTGCTTTGAAAAATGGTGAGGTGAGGTGGTATGAGGTGGGGGATGCAGAGAACTTGTTAAAGTGATTATTCTTCTGAAAAAAGAGAACCAAACCTAAATAGACAAGTCCATGACTCAAAAGTTTTGAAACACTTTTGATTTTTATTTTTATTTTTCTGGATATAGACTGATCGATGCGGGAAGTCTACATGGGATATGTATTTTGTTTTTCTTGAGGTCTTCACGAAGCTGATCAATGCGAGAAGCTTCTGATAAAAGGCTGACTGTGTATAGCTGTCCTTCAAGGGAGCAGTCTATTTATAGTAGCAGATGTGTTTTTTGTATAGCTGTCCTTCGGGGGAGCAGTCTATATATAATAGCAGCAATAGTTTGGCATATAGCTGTCCTTCGAGGAGAGCAGTCTATGTATAATTTAGAGGTCTAGATGTCCGTTTGGCATAAAGCATCTAGTTTTTGTAGGAAGTTTGACTCAAGAAAATCCCATAAGTGTTTTAATTAAGAATGTGTTATTTTGATACTTTGAAGTCATGGACTAGACTAAAAAGGGGGGAAGGCATCTTTAAGGGGAGGTGATAATCAAACCATGTGAGCTTGATTTTGATTATTTTGAGATGTAAGAAACAAAGTGTATGTGGTGGTAAATGAGCTCAAGGGACGAGCGTAAGGTAGATAAGAAGTGATATAACACTAATTCAACAGTAGAATGGTCGAAAATGCAAGGCATTAAGGGGTTCAGGCTCAGGCTTACCATTAAGCAAAGCTAAACGATAAGTGCCTGATCCATAAGTGTGAGTGATAATGTAAGGCCCAATCCAATTAGGAGCAAATTTTCCACGTTTTCTCTTTTCTAGTTTGGTTACATGTTGATTCTCTTTGAGGACAAGATCACCAACCTTAAAGGTACGCTCATGAAGTCACTTATCATAAGCACGCTTGATGCGTTTTTTGATAGATTTGAAGGTGGTCAAGAGCCGTAAGACGACGCTCGTCAAGAAGCTCTAATTGGGCTAACCGCTCTTGGCGGAAATCATCATTGGTGAGAATATCCTGAAGAGATATTCTGAGGGAGGGTATTTGTATTTCGAGAGGCAGACAGCCTCGGTACCATATACCAAAGAAAATGGTGTGGCATTAGTGGAGGTACGAATGCTAGTACGATAAGCCCAAAGGGCAAAAAGGGGATGTGATCATGCCAATTTTTTTTCCGGACTCATTGACAACTTTCATGAGGATTTTGGTTAGGGTTTTATTAGAAGATTCAGCTTGTCCATTGCTTGTGGATAGTAGGGTGATGAGAAACTAAGTTTGATACCAAAGTTGTCACGTAAGTTTGAGCCAAAGCAAAGGAACTCCACGTGCCGCCGAACGCTACTACTCCAAGGAAAAAAACCAAAAGTAGATCTTCAAAATGAGCGTCCGTGCCTCCACGTGGACAACTTTGGACTAAGGCTTTTTGTGCATTTTTCTAAGTACCCCGCTGAGCCGTGTCCAACCAAAAGGGGTGCCACATCTCCCCTGTAGATACGACAATGCAAATTTTGAATCGAGAGAAATGCTTGGCGAAACTGTAAAAATAGAAAAATAATCATCTAGCCTAGGAATGAAAATATTCCTTCAAGGACGAAAGTTTGAAGTGTTATAGGGCTGACATACATCTTCAGCATGGATACCATCCATTCATTTTCTTCAAGTAATTAGGGAATAACAATAAGGAAGACAATCTCGACTATAGAGAACTAAAAATAATGGGGGAACTCATTTTTTAGATGATAGAAGAATGAGAGACCAAAAATAACAGACTTTAAAAGCATTTACCTGCCTAGGACCAACTTTAAAATGCCATAAAGATTATCAGGCACAACACGAGGAAGGGGAAAATTATAGAGGCTTTAAATGAATAAATTTTTAGGAGGAAAATTAATGGCAGACATTCTGAGCCCACCTGGTTGACTTTAGAAAACTTTAAACCGGAAACTTGGTTTCGTATCCCTTGCATGACATTAAGAATAAACATAAATTTCACATGTGGAATCATGAAATAATTGAATCATAGCTTACCCTTGAACAAAAAATCACTTGTTTTCATAAGTAATTTTAATTCTTCCAATCATGTACTTCTTCATGATGATTAAACAACCGTTTTTCGTAACTCTTTCATTCTAAAGTGATGGCCAATAATGAGCATAGTGTAATGTTCTAGAGTAAAGCATATAACTTAAATGATCTTTGAGGTTATGAATATGTCACTCTCGAAGTCCTTATAACTCAATGACAATTATTTGTGTTAAAAAGAAAATGAATTTCCCTTGCTAAGATCAAACTTCATGAAACCAATTATTTATGTTTCATCTAAATAATTTTCTGGATTTGGAATGTTAAAATGGATTAACACTGTTTACTGAGTTATATTACAATGGTAGTTAAGATAAAGGTACTGGTGATTAAATAATTCTTATGGGAAAAATGTCTCTTTAACCTAAACCTTCCTAATCCACTATTGATTTCTTTCAAATCACCTCATATTCACTTGTGTAAGTAAGGGTAAAAGTTTATAAAAAACTGTGATAAGACATTTGGGAAGCATAATCCTAACATAATAAATGATAGAATTGGACGCTTGTATATCTTTTTAAATATACAAATAATATTTAGCTAATGGGATTTTTCGTTACGAATAAGAGCCAACTTAAATTGTTTAACTATAGCTAATGTGAAATGAATTTAAGATCTGTAGGTGCAAAAAGGAGAAAAAATTCTTCCATAATAATGTTGGGTTTTCTAAATGTTAACGTACCTAAAGAAATCATGGTAATGATGTGTTGTGGTTATCCAGATCCTGTGGTCCCTTTTTGGGGTTGGGTCTTGTGTAGTGGCACACTTCCCTTTGAACACTTTTGTATTGATCTGATACTGTTGATACATGATGGACATATTATGTTTTTGATTAGTATGATGTTAGAGTTAGACCATGGATTTTGTTAATCTTGATTTATTATGATGCATGTGGGATTATTAGAGACCCCTCATATGTGGCTATGATATACATTTGACATGGATATTATGACGGTGTTTGGGACCTATGAATGAATTTTTTTATCTTGTGATAGACCTAGAAATGGAAATTGTATGATGATAATATGTTGTTGATTGTAACGTGTAAGTGATATACTGATTGCCTTATGTTTTTTTGTTATTCATATGTAGAGATTATTTTTTGATTAAATTTATATCTGTTGGTGTTCAATAATGGCCATGGCGAAAAAGTATTTTTTGTTGCAGGTTAAAATATGACACAAACATAAGAGGATTGGAGACCGACATCATTGGAATTCTAGATAATTCAACAAGCCACCATGACAACTGATATTTTTTTTGTGTGTTGTATTTTGCTAGGGATTCCCTGGGGGGATTACCTTTTGATGTGCCAAGGGGTTATGTGTATTTAATTAATGTGGTTCCCTTTTTATTATGTTTGCATGTGTTTATTTTGTTTGCATTTACCCCTTTTATTATCTTTTAAAATTGTGGAGAATTAATGTGAGTAATCATATTTGTTAAATAAGTAAATTAATCAAACTTGGGATATAAGAAAAGGAATTAAAGAAGGTTGTTTGGCTCGTGTATTAAATGTAGTTAGTGATGTGTAAGTATGTGTAATATTTGTGTAACTAATATTTTGGAGTACGAAACCCTCCACCGTCTTGAAATTCGAATTTGTCATTGGGGCTATTTTTCATGGAGGCTTGGTCGGACAAGTTATACTTGTCCCATAACTCTTAATTTACATATCACCACCTTGCCTATGGTTGGAGGGGTAAATTTAGACTTTTATAATGAATTGTGGAAATATTGCATGTTTTTAACTGCATATCTTCTTTTTTTAAATTCAGCAGTCCTATGGGTGTGGATTTTTTAGTGTGTAGTTTTATATCATATTATTCAACCCACCTCTTTATTGTGGTATTGAGAATTAAGGCCTTTTTTGTTGGAGGTTGAGATGTGTGCTTGGCATCCTATATGGACCGCCTCATCCTTTCTCTTCCCTCTTCTATAAATTAAAACTCCTTGCTTTCTTTTAGGGTTGAAATTTTCTTTATATTTCTTATTTGGGGAATTCTTTTTGCTTTTTTAGAGCTCTTGGATTTGGGAGTAGATTGGAGACATTGCATGGTTGTTGTTGTTGATATTGGACTATATTTTGGAAATTGAAACCTTGATTTTATTGGAATCAAACTCCATCATGGAGAGGCACGTAGGGAATCTTTAAAAATGCTTCTTTCTTTGTATGCGTGTAATGAATGGTGAATGTTTTTTGTGTGTTTGTTGGATTTTCGTAGACTAACCTAAGGACTGGGTGTAGGAGCGTGCTATGGGGAATCTATTTGGGGCAGAATAAGGTAATGCTTGTGGCATAAAAATTATTGCGGAGGGAGTTTGATTGGGTTTTTCAACTTGAAAAAGAAATACTTTAATTTTCTTACTTGTGGGGGCATAAGGAATTTGTGTGGGGCATAACAAGATTGTGGGGGGCATAACGATATGTCAGCTTATCATATATTGGCTGGTTATTACAGTTCTTACCTATTTCCCATTGGGAGGATTAAGAGCTGTTCACCCCGATTTCCTTGCTCCTTGGGCTTGCTTGAGCGAAGCCTTAGTCTTGTGTTTTATCTTTTATTTTAGTGTAAATAACCTCAGTTTGTGCTTTTGAACTATGTTTAAAATCTTAAAAATATTAATGTGTGTTTGTAGAAAACCTTTTGTTACGATGAACTAGAATCACACCTTCTATTGTCTTTTTGGTTCTGGGGCTCAGGGCCATGAATAAGGTGTCTTCTTTCGCCTCTTCATTGGATGTCCTTGTTGGGTGGGAGAGCATTGCCTTTCACCTACCTGTTTGTGCACAAAATGTTTCCATTCTTGGAATAGAGTTGCTTCCTATCCCTTTGCTTCGCCTTGAGACAACAGATAAGGTTAGGTCTAGGAGGAGATACGTCTGTCTGATTAATGGGCTTGAGAGTGTGGTCCACCTGTACATAGAGTAAAGAGATGCCAGATCGATTGTGAAGAACTATCCCTTTTTGTCTGGGAAGGACTCTCTGGAATAAGAATGTGCATGGACTGCACTAGATTCTAGTTCGATCAATTAAATGTGAGGGTAACTGGGCGCTTGGGCCCAGGAAAAGTGTATATAAAACTTCCTTTCGAAGGTGGTCAGTTCCCCTGCGTAATATGAATTAACACAAATTATTGGCAAAATTACAATTAATACCATCGTTAAAACAATGAGAGGAATAGCTAGTTTTGGTTTGGAATCACCGGTATACCGTTGTCATGATAACCTGATAGCTGGTGGGGCATGGTTTAGGGCTTTTAGTGAATGGTTGGCTATAAGGTTCCATGTGTTTATTAATGCGTGTAAATTATTGGGGATAGGTAATGGGGTAGGAGAACTTCAGAGAGTATGAGGGCTTTCTGGGAAATTGTACGGGTTAGGAGAATGTCAGTTTATGTATGTGAGTGGTGTTACTCGGGTAGTAGTATCTAGGAATGTAGACTTATAATGAATGTGATTCATAAGTTCAATAATATGTTATTTAAAAAGGACTACAAAATACTTACTTGACTAGTTGCCTGATGTAAGATAGCCAGCGCGCGAGGACTGTGATGACAGGAAGGTAGGACTTAGGTAGGATGATCTGACAATCAAGACGAGCTATCTTCCCTCTCCCATATGCTTGGATGAGTTCCCCAAAAAAAAGGGGGACCTTAGGCTCCTGCTGGTTACTCAGTTGTATTCTTGGCTTGATGTCCTTCTCTGCATACACAATAAAAAACGTTGAAATGCATGTAGTGCGAGGCATGGATACATGATTAAGAAAGGCAAACAATGGCAATTCATATGCAAGAGGTTGGATAGTTTATTAATCAAACAGGTGATATAATCCTGGATCTAAGGGCAATATAGTAGCTCCAGGGGATTAACGGTATAGTACTGGAACTTTTTAGAATGTTCGACAGTACCAAAGGGTTAGGTGGTTTGGTTGAGATAAACGTTCTACAGTCTTTGTCTAGGGCAAAGTTGGTCGATTGTCAAGTCAAGTACCCTAACCATGGCTAAACATCACGAACAGGTGAGCTCAATTGAAACACAACACTAAGCTACATGATGGTTGATAAAATTTTAATTTGTGGGTTTTGGTCGAGGTATTTATATTGTGCGGTCTGTCGGTAGTGTGAGCTATTATTGATTAGTTGAGGGATATGGGCGGGCCTATTGGTTGGTTGTTCAGCCACTTGGTTGGCCTGTTAGGTGGGGTTGGCCTGCGATTAGTAGCGGCTCGGATTTGGTTGGTTGCGCCTTGGGTTGGGCGCATATGTTTGGTTGGTCGGGCCTTGGTTAGGGCGGAGTGGTGGTGGGCCTTGGGATCTGGTCCGAGTGGTTGCTTGGGCGCTTGGCTCAGGCTCACATGGTTGTTGCAGCGTGCATTATGTCCTAATGAAATGCAAAAAGGCCAGTCCCCGAACATGCCCCAATATTCCTCCACGTGTCTTTACTTGGCACAACGTCAAGATGGTGCCTAAGGTGGGAGACTGTAAGAGCGCGAGCTCGCCATATTCCTGTTCGCCCAAAACTGCTCCAAGTGCATAATTTTTTCAAGTTTGAGCCAAAAGGAAAGCCTCCACGTGTCTCTGAAGCTACTCCAAGGAAAAAAAACCAAAAGTAGATTTCAAATGAGCGTCGTGCCCTCCACGTGGCCAACATTGGAGCAGGTTTTTGTGCATTTTCTAAGTAGTACCCAGCTGAGCGTGTCCAACCAAAAGTGCCACCTCTCCATGTAGATACTACAAGCAAATTTGATCGAGAGAAAAATGCTTGGCAAACTGGTGAAAAATAGAAAAAAGGATCATCTAAAGCCTAGGAATGAAATATTCTTCAAGGACGGAAATTTCGACGTGTTTATAGGGCTGAAATACATTCTTAAGGGATTACATCATCATTTCTTTCAGTAATTAGGGGAATAAATCAACAATAAGGAAGGAACAATTCGACTATAGAGAACTAAAAATATGGGGGAACTCAAGTTTTAGATGAATAGAGAATGAGAGACCCAAATCGGAACCTTTAAGCGATTTACTGCCTAGGAACCAATTAAAATGGCCATAAGATTAATCAGCCAACACGAGGAAGGGGAAGGAAGGGTGAAAAGATAGAGGCTGTAAATGAATTACATTTTTCAGGAAAATTAGGGCGAGACAATTCTGAGCACAACAATGTGATTAGGAAAACCTTGAGTACACCTGAAACACTTTGTTTCGTTAATCCCTGCGATGACATTAAGAATATAAAATAAATTCACTGTGGAATCTGAAATATTGATCACAGATCTTACCTTGAACAGAAAATCCACTTGTGGTTCATAAAGTATTTATAATATCCAATCAGGTCTTTCTTCATGATGTAAAACAACCAGTTTCGTAACATCTTTTCCTTCTAAAGGATGCCAATATAATGAGACCATAGTGCATGTAGAGTAAAGCAATAAGCGTAAAATGATATTGAGGTTATGACTATGGCACTCTAGAAGTCTTAATAACTCAATGACAAATTTTATTTGTTAAAAATAAAATGAATTTCCTGCTAAGATCAAACTTCATGAAAACAATTATTATGTTAATCTAAAATCATTTTTCTTGATTGGGAAATGAAATGATTCAACAAGTTACTGATTATATTAACAATGGTAGGTGAATAAGGTAAGTTGATAAATAATTTCTGGGAAAAATGATCTTTAACCTAAAACCTTCCTTAATCCTACATTGATTTCTTTTCATCAATCATATCACTGTGTAGTAGGGTAAATTTTCACTTTGAATAAACATTTGGGAAGCAATAAATCCTAAACATAGAATGATTTTAGAATTAGGAACTTTGTATATTATTTTTAAAATTGACAAAATAATTATGAGCTATGGGGGATTTTCGTTACGGAAGAAGAGCCAATTAAATTGTTGGAAACTATACGCTGAAGTTGAAATGATTTAAGAATCGTAGGTGCAAAAAGGAGAAACAGAAAAAGATCCTTCATAATGATGTTTGTTTCTAAATGTTATCGTAACTAAAATGAACATCATTGGTGCACAGGAGGTAGGTGTTGGGGTGATCCAATCCGGGTTCTTTTTGGGGTGGGGTCATTGTGTAGTGCAACTTTCCCTTGACACCTTTTGGGATATTGATTATTAGACTGTTGATACATTATGGACTTATTATGGTTTTGATTTAGTATGATGTTAGATGTTAGACCATGGATTATTGTTAATCTTGATTTAGTTATGATGCATGTTGATTATTAGAGACACCTCATATGTGGATGATGATATACTATTTGACATGGATATTATGAATGTTGTTTGGACATATGATTTTTTTATATTGTGAGTAGACCTAGAAAATGGAAATTGTATGATGATGATATAGTTGTTGATGTAAATTGTAAGTGATATTACTGATTGCCTTGATGTTTTTGTTATTCATATGTATAGATTATTTTTTGATTAAATTTATATCATGTTGGATGTTCTAATATGGCCATGAGGCCGAAAGAAGTATTTTTTTTTTGCAGGTTAAAATATGACAACAAACATAAGAGGATTGGAGACCGACCAAATTGGAATTCTAGATGAATTCAACAAGCTCACCATGACAACTATATTTTTTTTGTGTGTTGTATTTTGCTAGGGATTCCCATGGGGGGATTACCTTTGAATGTGACCAAGGGGTTATGTGTATTTAATTAATGTGGTTCCTTTTTATTATTGTTTGCATGTGTTTATTTTGTGATGCATTTACCCCTTTCATTATTCTTTTAATTGTGGAGAATTAATGTGAGTAAATCATATTTGTTAAAAAATAAGTAAATTAAATCAAACTTGGGATATAAGAAAGTAATTAAAGAAGTGGTTGGCTCTTGTATTAAATGTAGTAAGTGATGTGTAAGTATGTGTAATAGTTGTGTAACTAATATTTGGGAGTACGAAACACTCCACCTTCTTGGAAATTCGAATTTGTCATTGGGGGCTATTTTTGGAGGCTTGCGGGACAAGTTATACTTGTCCCATAACTCTTAAATTTACATACCAACCTTGCCTATGGTTGGAGGGGTAAATTTAGACTTTTATAATGAATTTTGGGAAGATAAATTGCATGTTTTAACTGCAATATTCTTACTTTTTTTTAAATTCAGTCCTTATGGGGTGTGGGATTTTTTGAGTGTGTAAGTTATATCATATTATTCACCCACCTCTTTATTGTGTATTGGAGAATGAATTGACTTTTGTGTTGGAGTTGAGGATGTTGTGAATGTGGAATCCTTATGGATCCACCTCATCCTCTTCTCTTCCCTCTTCTATAAATTTAAAACTCCTTGCTTTCTTTTGGGTTGAAATTTTATTTATTTCTTTTTGGGGAATTCTTTTGCTTTTTTAGAGCTCTTGATTTTGGAGTATATTGGAGACCATTGCATGGTTGTTGGTTGTTGATATTGGACTATATTTTGGAATTGAAAAGCTTGATTTTCTTGGAACAAACTCCATCATGGAGAGGCACGATATTGAATCTTTAAAAATGCTTCTTTCTTTTGTATGCGTGTATGAAATGGTGAATGTTTTTGTGTTTGTTGGATAGTTTCGTAGACTACCTAGGAATGGTGTAGGAGAAGGCTATGGGGAATCTATGTGGGGCAGAATAAGGTAATGCTTGTGGCATAAAAATTATTGCGGAGGGAGTTGGAATTGGGTTTTCAACTTGGAAAAGAAATAGCTTTAATTTCTTACTTTGTGGGGGGCATAAGGAAATTTGTGGGGGGGCATAACAAGGGATTGTGGGGGGCATAACGATATGTCAGATGACATATATTGGCTGGTTATTACAGTTCGTTACCTATTTCCCATTGGGAGGAATAAGAAGCTTCACCCATAGTTCCTTGCTCCTTTGGCTTGCTTGACGAAGCCTTAGTCTTGTTTGTATATTTTATTTTAGTTTTAACCTACATTTTGTTTTGAACTATGTTTAAAATCTTAAAATATTAATGTGTGTTTGTGAAAACCTGTTGTTACGATGAACTGAATCACACCTTCTATTGTATTTTGGTTGGGGCTCAGGGGCCAATGAAGAAGGGTGTCTTCTCCTCTTCATTGGATGTCCTTGTTGGGTGGAGAGCATTGCCTTTCACCTACCTGTTTTGCACAAAATGTTTCCATTCTTGGAATAGAGTTGCTTCTATCCTTTCATTCTCCTGAGAAACAGATAAGGGTTAGGTCTAGGAGGAATACCTGTTGAATGCTTTGAGAGTGTGCACGTACCATAGAGAGAGATCAGATCGATTGTGAAGAACTCCCTTTTGTCTGGGAAGGACTCTCTGTGAATAAGAATGCAGGACCACTAGATTATAGTTAGACAATAAATGAGGGAACTGCCTTGGGCCCAGGAAAAATAAAACTTCCTTTCGAAGGTGGTCAGTTCCCCTGCTAATATGAATTAACACAAATTATTGCAAAATTACAATTAAATTACCTCGTTAAAACAATAGAGGAAAGGCTAGTTTTGGTTTTGAATCACCGATACCGGTTGCTGATAACCGATATCGGTGGGGGCAATGGTTTAGGGGCTTTTAGTGAAGGTTGGCTATAAGGTGTCCATGGTGTTTATAATGCTGGTAAATGATTGGGGATAGGTAATGGGGTGATGGAGAAGACTCAGAGAGTATGAGGGCTTTCCTTGGGACAATGTACGGGTAGAGGAATGACAGTTAGATGTAGTGTGTTACCGGGTAGTAGATCTAGGAATAGACTTATAATGGATGTGATTCAGAAGTTCAATAAATGTTATTAAAAGGACATACAAAATACTACTTACTAGTTCCTGATGAAGATACAAGCCCGAGGACTGTGATGACGAAGGTAGGACTTAGGTAGGATGATCTGACAATCAAAGACGAGCTATCTTCTCTCCCAATGCTTGGATGAGTGTCACCAGGCTCTGGTTACTCAGTTGTATTCTTGGGCTTGATGTCCTTCTCTGCAGACACACGTTGAAATGCAGTAGTGCGAGCAGGGTACATGATTTGAAGAGCAAACAAGCAATTCATAGGCAAAGGTTGATAGTTTATCCAAACAAGGGTGATATAATCCTGGTATCCAAGGCATATGAAGTAGCTCCAGGGGATATAACGGGTAAGGTACAGGAACGTTTAGGAATGTTCGACAGTACCAAAGGGTTGGTTTGGTTGAGATAAACGTCACAGTCTTTGTCTAGGCAAAGTTGGTCGATTGATCAAGTCAAGTACCCTAACCATGCTAAAACACGAACAGGTGAGCTCAATTGAACAAAAAGCTACATGATGGGTGGATAAAATTGTAATTTGTGGGGTTTGGTCGAGGTATTTAATTGGTGCGGCCGTGGGTTGAGCCTATTGATTAGTGAGGGATATGGGCGGGCCTGATTGGTTGGTTGCAGCCTTGGGTTAGGCCTGATTGGTTGGTTGCGGCCTTGGGTCGGGCCGGAGTGGTTGGTTGCGGCCTTGGGTTGGGCCAAATGATTGGTTGCGGCCTTGGGTAGGGTCGGAGTGGTGGGTTGTGGCCTTGGGTCGGGCCGGAGTGGTTGCTTGCAGCCTTGGGTTAGGCCAAATGGTTGGTTGTGGCCGTGAATTAGGCCAATGAAGTCAAAAAAGGCTATTTAGCAAAGCCAGGGGTAGGTGATGGGGGAAAAAAGGGAGATTGGTGAATAAGGGTAGAAACTTTGGTAAAATAGGGATTAAACTGATATCGGTTAGCTATGACCGGTATCGGCTAGATGACTAATATCGGTATTTTAGGGCACAATCTAACCGATATCGGTTATAGGTCAAAAACCTATAAAAAGAAAAATACGGCCTGACATTGTAACATTGTCAATTTGAAAACCAAATTTAGTTGTCTGAGGTGTTTTAGTAATATTGTTGAGTTTGTTGGCTGAGGTGACATTATTGGAGTGGAGAAGTGAGTGGTTGGTAGACCCCAGCGAGTAGGAGGCAGAATTTGATTGGTGCAGGACCCAGCTGAGGTGATTTGGAGCCATGGCACAGCCAGGAGGAGCAGGAGGTGCTGGACCAGCTGGACCACCGCCACCTATCCCACCACGACGACGTGTAGTCCTACCGATAGGATTTAAACCTCTAACCTTTGTGAATTTAATGAGTTTAAATTAGATGTGTGGTTTGGGTAGGAATCCTAATTTTAATGAAATAATGAATAAATTGAAGTAATTTGTAAAATGGGGTGGGTAGGTAGGTTAATTAGGCTAAAGCGGTAGGGTTGGTAGGTTTCTATGGTTTTCCAGTGGGTAAAAGGGGTAAAAATAGGTAAAAACTTGTTTGGGGGGCTGCGTCGGGTTCGGCTCCAGGTTTGTACAGTGACCGATGTCGGCCACTAGGCGACCGGCATCGGTCACCAAATGTTTCTCACAAATTGAGTTTTTGGTTGACCGGTGTTGGTCGTATGTCGACCGGCGCCGGTGGCGAAATGCTGGGGAGGGGACCGGTGGCGGTCGAGGGTGACCGGTACCGGTCAGTAGGCAGGTTTTGTTTTGTTTTGTTTTGTTGTTATTTGTGTTTTGTGTTTTGTTTATTGTTGGGTGTTGTGTGTTTGTTGTTTGTTGTTGTGTGTTTGGGTTTTGTGTTTTGTTTATTGTTGGGTGTTGTGTTTTGTTTGTTTATTGTTTTTTGTTTTTGGGGTGAAGAGGGAGGGGGTAGAGTTGATAGGAAAGGTGATTGGTAGGGTGGGGGTGGGAAATGGGGAAATTGTGTGGCTGGTTCGGTTAGGAGAGATTAGGTGTTGGGTATGAATGAGGAGGTGTTAAATTGGTAGGGGTATAGTTAGATGGCGAGAGTAGATCGGGGTGATTGGTAGGGTGTGAGATAAGGAAAGGGGATATCGTAGATGTTTTTAGGGTAAGAGAGGTGGGTGTAGATGTGTGTTATAGAGTCGGGGTGTGGTCGGGTGGGTAAAAAGGGGTATAGAGGGTTAAGGTAGTTGTTTTTGTAAAGGGTAGGTCTAATGAAGTGGGTTGTTTTTACAGGCACGTCAGCAGCTTACGATGCGAGATCGGATGCCCCCGCTATTGAGACGGATGCGGCCACATGTGTCCGCAGCGCATTGGGCCATTATGTGTGAGGTGGGACTCGGCGGAGTCCAGCGGTATAGGGCTATAGATAGGGACCACAGCCTTATGGTTGCCCTCATTGAGAGATGGGATCCGGAGACCAATGTTTTCCATCTCCCTACTGGAGAGATGACTATTACCCTGGAGCATGTATATCACATCCTAAGACTGCTGATTGTATGGGAGGCAGTATTCCAGATAGATGCGGAGACAGTTATGGACAACATTCTACATGTATTTGGGGATGCAACCGCACTATTGACCTACCACAGTGTGAGTATTTCCTATGGCGATATGTATCACGCCCAAAGACATGAGACACGGCTTGCCGTGTTGATGATGATAGGCATCACATGCTTTGCCCTCCCAGATTCAGAGGGAGGCCACTTCCCACGGGCTTTGATGGGGGTGCTACATGAGATGGTGGAGGAGCATACGTGTTATGCCTGGGCACCAGTATACCTAGTGCAGCTATACTGAGAGCTGTGGGGTTATTGCCGGATGAGATGATTTGGGATTTTCTCCACATTTTTGTTATACTGCTGGGCATATGAGCACGTCATATGTATACGACCAATAGGGCTACCCCAACAGCTAGGGCCACAGGTTATATACAGGTATGGCTTTCAGAGGTGGTTGGGAGTCGTGGGCCAGCCACGAGCGGTGCTCGCAGGATGGGATGTAGCCTACTACCGTCATATGCTAGAGGGCTTGACCGCATTGGATATTGTATGGAGGCCTTACAGAGGCCATCAGCACCGAGGAGGAGCCCGAGCACAGATGCGCTGGATCCAGTATACTTTCTGGATAGTAGGACGGAGGCCGGGAGAGCATGAGCAGATACCCTTAGAGATGGTACGATGGCAGTTGGGGCTACGACAGGATGAGCCACCTCCCTTCCCTCAGTACCGGAGGGATGATGTAGAGGCCCCACTACCTGCACCACAGCCCGTGGACCCAGATTGGGTAGCAGAGAGGCTGGCGGATGAGACAGTGGATGATGCCGGAGTGACAGGTATTTATTTGGTTTGGTGGGTAGGTCAGAGAGTAGCTAGGATAGCACAGCCAGATTTGGTGGTTGTTACAGTAGAGAGGGACCGCCTCCTTGGACAGGTGAAGTTATTACAGGGGCATCTTGCTACTGCACAGGCACAGATTGGGGTATTACAGTGGCAGTTAGCCCAGGCACAGGCTCAGGCACAGGCACAGCCACAGGCACCACCACAAGCACCAGCACCGCCGCAGGCACAGGTACAAGTACCTCTATAGGCACAAGGTGCACCGATAGGGCAGGGGCCACTATTATTAGGAGTCGGGGGACCAGCCCCAGCAGCCATGGTGGCACGGGCCCACTATATGGAGGTGAGAGCGGAGGATCGGTATTATCAGGATGTCCTTAATGGTACCGGGGCTGACTATCAGCCATATGCGGCACATAGAGCCGAGACCTCGCGGAGCCAGAGATCCCAGTGGGGTGCAGCCATAGCCGATGGGTTCATTACAAGGAGGAGGTGAGAGGCAGCACAGGGACCAACAGGGAGATAGGTCGAGGGCAGTGGAGAGAGCTGAGGTATCCCTGCAGAGGATATAGGTTTTCTTTTTGGATATTGGATAGAGACACCGGTCTACGAACCAGTTATGTATATAGAGGCTTGCGTGCCCACATATGATTCTTTTATTCATTCTTGTTGTATATTTTTGACATTAGAGACTAGCTTGCGTGCCGAGTCGAGATTTTGACAGTGATAGCGGCCTGCGTGCTGGGTTTGTATTATTTTGAGATCACAGAGGCCCCCTATTCAGGGCAAGTTGTATATTTGAAACATTGATATATATAGAGATGATGATTTTGATCCACATGGTGTGTATAAAAATGTCTTATGTGTTTTGTCGATGGTTTTTGAAATTTAATGTATATAGATGATGAGTTTGATCCACATTGTGTGTATAATGATGGGTTTGATGTATATATTAAAATGTCGCATGTATTTTGTCGATGGTTTTTGAAATTTAATGTAGATAGATGATGTTGATGAAATTGTGAGTATATGTATATGTGTTGATGGGATTCTGATGAAAAATATTGATAATGATGTCGTTATGCAGGAAAAAGAGGCGGGCGCCACCAAAAATTTGCAAAAAATGAAGAAAAGGCCTAGGTTCAAGCAAAAGGAGCCATATGACCGATATCGGTTAGCTAACCGATGCCGGTAGATATATGACCGATACCGATTAGGTAACCGATATCGGTTATGCTAAAATGATCTTTTCTAAAAATAGAAAAGCTTGGGATACAACTTGACTTCTTATTTTTAGAGTCATGCAATAAGTTAAATACGAGAATGTGACGCTGTTTGACGACTGATACAGGTAATTGCATGGGAGAATTGAGTGATAAGGAAGAAAGAGATAGGTAAAGTGATTGTGGGCTGAGATTAAGAAGGCAGAAAGGTAAGTTATATTGAAGAGGGTGATGAACATGGCTGAACAAGGAGAAAAATCCAGCGGGCAGAGACAAGAGGGAAGACAGGTTTCACCTCAAGCTGCTACATCCCAAGAGGTAAACTATTTGGTTGTAATTTAATTCTTGCATGTTTTATGAATAGGATGAGAGAAGGTAAGTGGATAGAGACGAGAAAGAAAAGGTGATAGGCAAGGGTTTGGGATGGGGTGAGTGTTATGGGTAGGTAAACAGGGGTTTCTCATATGTTTGTAGCTACAGAGAGGAGTAAACGAGCAAATAATTATCGTAGGGGATGTTTTTAAGCAGGCTGTATAAGATTTATAGTGACCGGTATCATTTAGAGATAACCGGTATTGTTTAGGCAACCGGTATCAGTTATCTATAACCGATATCGGTTACTATATGAAATTCCAGAATGTGAGAAAAAAAATTGGGGATTTGATTCATTGAATGGTTTGTTTGTTGATTTAATGTATGCAGGTAGAGGTAGGGTTGAGGATGAATGATAGTGTGCCAGCTTTTTTGTCACGAGTCCGAGTGGATGTAACACTAGCTAAATGGGCATTGATAAACCATGTGGGGTTAAGTGGAATCCGCTATTATTCACGAATCACACGTAATCATGCTATTTTGTAGGCGTTGATTGAGAGATGGAATCCAAAAAAAAATACCTTCTATCTGCCAACAGGTGAGATGACAGTGACGTTGGAAGATGTGTTTAGGATCTTGAGGCTCCCAATTATAGGAAGACCAGTGTATCAGGCAGGGCCAAGTGCGGTACGGGGATCAATAACAATAGTATTTGGTCTAGCTGCACGAGATTTGACATAGCGAGGTTTGACATTCACTTATGGTATAATGTATGCAACACACCCTGATGCAACAAGGTTGGCAGTAGTATTAATAATAGCAGTGGGGTATTATGCATTACCAAGAGTGAATGGGGGAAGATTTCCAAAAGAATTGATGTGTATTATTTGGGAAATGATAGAGAGGAGCGTGACGTTCGCATGGGCACCAACATATCTGGCGGAGCTATACATCCCATAAGCGTATTGTTGAGAACGTGTTATTTTGATACTTTTAAGTCATGGACTAGACTAAAAAGGGGAAGGTATCTTTAAGGGGAGGTGATGACTGAACCATGTGAGCTTGATTTGATTTTGAGATGCATGAAACAAAGTGTATGAGGTGGTAAATGAGCTCAAGGGACGAGCACAAGGTAGATAAGAAGTGATATAACACTAAATTCAATATTAGAATGGTCGAAGATGTAAGGCATTAAGGGGTTCAAGCTCAGGTTTACCATTAAGCGAGGATAAACGATAAGTGCCTGATCCATAAGTGTGAGTGATAATGTAAGGCCCAATCTAATTTGGAGCAAATTTTCCACGTTTGCTTTTTTCTAGTTTAGTTACATGTTGATTCTCTTTGAGGACTAGATCACCAACCTTAAAGGTACACTAATGAAGTCACTTATTGTAAGCACGCTTGATGTGCTGTTGATAGATTTGAAGGTGGTCAAGAGCTGTAAGAAGACGCTCGTCAAGAAGCTCCAATTGGGCTAACCGCTCTTGGCGGAAATCATCATTGGTGAGATTATCCTGAAGAGATATTCTTAGGGAGGGTATTTTTATTTCGAGAGGCAAGACAACCTCGGTACCATATACCAAAGAAAATGGGGTGGCATTAGTTGAGGTACGAATGCTAGTACGATAAGCCCAAAGGGAAAAGGGGATGTGATCAGGCCAATTTTTCCCAGAATCGTTAACGACTTTCATGAGAATTATGGTCAAGGTTTTGTTAGAAGATTCAGCTTGACCATTTGCTTGTGGATAGTAAGGTGATGAGAAGCTAAGTTTGATACCAAAGTTGTCACAAAGGTCTTGTAACAACTTATTTTTGAAATATTTTCCATTATTTGTTATCAGGTGATGAGGAACACCAAAACGACAGATAATGTGATGGTTAATGAATTCAACAATTTTTTCTTTTTTGGTTGAAATGAGTGGAATGGCCTCCACCCATTTAGTGTAATATTCAGTTGCTGTGAGTATCCAACGGTGACGTTGCGAAGAGGGTGGGTGAATTTCACCAATAAGGTCTAAACCCCATTGTGAGAAAGGCCAACGATCTCGTGTGACCTGTAGTGGATGGCTAGGAGTATGTTGAAGGTTGGCATGTTGTTGACACATAACACAATGCTTAAAATATTTGTATCAGTCGTTATTAAGAGTAGGCTAATAATAGCCTAGGTGAAAGATCCGTTTGGCCATGGCAAGGCCACTAAAATGTCCACCACAAATACCGTCATGGACTTGTTGGATGGTATAGGTGACCTCTGCGCCGGTCAGACATTGAAGGAGGATGCCATCAAAGCCACGTTTATAGAGGAGTCCCCCCATGATGACATAACGAGAAACACTTTTAAGAAAAGCACGTTTTCCATTACTAGTAAGGTTAGGTGGGAGAACAGAGGTTGTAAGGTAGCCGTGAAATTAGTGATACCAGGTATCCGGCAAATTAGTAGATATGTTATTTACCATATAAACATGCGGGACCGAGTAAGATGGGGCAAAGAGTTGTTGGACCAAGACGAATATGTCAGAGTCAGTTGGTGAGGCAGGAATTTGCGAGGCTAAGAAAGCCATAGTATCCACAAATTTGTTAGTGGAGCAGGGAATGGTTTGGATAGAATAATGAGTAAATAAGGTCAAAAGTGAATTCACGTAATATTTTTACTTTTGAAGTTCCTCCCTTTTACATTGGTAGATGCCCGTAACGTTATTGACTACTAATTAAGAGTCACTGAAAATATTAATAGATTTGACACCTAAGTGTAACGCAACCTGGAGACCCAAAACAAGGGCCTCATATTCTATTGTATTATTAGTGCAAGGGAAATCAAGCTGGAATGAAAGAGGCATAGGCTCAGCATCAAGAGGAATAAGAACAATGCCGGCCCCTCCGCCGCGCTGGAATTTGGATCCATCGAAGAAGAGGGTCATTGGATACGACTCCTCACTGAGTGAAAGAGTGGCTATGAGTTTGTCAAGGAAATTAAAATTGGTAAATTGCTCCCCAGGTAAACGGGCTTCCGCGAGTTGGTCTACGATAGTTTGTCCTTTGATTGATTTCTGGTGTACAAATTCAAGGTCGAGGTTGGCAAGGAGCATAAGCCATCGGGCAATGCGTTGGTTTAGATGAGGTTTGGCGTACATATAATGGATGTGGTCCATGTTGGTGATGACAAAAATTTTGTGATTCAAGAGGTAATGTTGGAGTTTTGTGGCCACGAATGATAAGGCTAGGCACAACTTTTCTACATGTGTATACCTAGTCTCAGAATCCACCAGAGTACGAATTATATAATAAATGGATTTTTCTCGATGCTCGGAGTCATGATGTGCGAGCATGGCTCCTATAGCATGGTCGGTGGCGGAAAGGTAAAGCTAGAAAGGGCGATCGTCCTGAGGTGGGATAAGCACTGGTGGCTACAAGAGATAGGCTTTAAGAGCGTCAAAGGCTTGGTGGCACTCTTCACTCCATTAAAAAACAATTTCCTTTTTAAGGAGATGATGGAAAGGTTAACATCGATCCGAGAGTTGTGAGATGAAACACCGGATAGATTGGAGTTTACCTTGTAAACTACGCAATTGTTTAAGGTTAGTAGGTGGGGGCATCTCTAGGATAGCTTTGAATTTAGTTGGATCAACCTCGATGCCACGCAAAGATACAATAAAACTAAGGATTTTTCCTAAAAGGACACCAAAGACACATTTCTTTGGTTGAAGATGAACACAATATTGTAACAGGTGATCGAAAATAATTGTTAAAATGTATAATGCCAAGAAGATCATCGACATAATCCTCAAGGATAGTGTGCATAATGTCATGAAAAATGTAAGTCATAGCCCGCTGATAGGTCACACCAGCATTCTTAAGGCCAAATGGCATGACACGATAACAGAAGGTTCCCCAAGGAGTTATGAAGGTAGTTTTATGTTGAACGGCCGGGGCTACTAAAATTTGATTGTATCCCGAGAAGCCATCCATGAGAGAAAGCATCTCATGGCCCGCAGTGAGATCAACAAGTTGATCAATAATTGGTAAGGGGAAGTCATCCTTCGGGCAAGTGAGGTTAAGGTGCCGGAAATCCGTACATATCCGAAGTCCCCCCGTTTCTTTAGTAACAGGTACGATGTTAGAGATCCATTGAGGATATTAAATGGGTAAGATGAAGGAAACAGAAAGGAGTCATTGAAGCTCTTCTTTGATCAAGAGGGAAATATGTGGATGAATTTTTCTCAGTTTCTATTTAACTGGTTTGGCCTCGGGTTTTAGGGTAATATTATGGACAGCAATGTCAGGATCAATTCTTGGCATGTCTGCATAGGACCAAGTGAAAGCTTGGTTACGGGTATGGAGGAAGGTAGTGAAGGTAGTTTGTTCTGATGCGGTAAGAGATTGTCCGATCTTCACAATGTGAGGATTGTCCTCAATGTATATGTTGATTTCTATGGTTGACTCATTCAACATGGTTTGAGTGTCAGATGGTAAGGTGCGTTGAATATAAGAGTCATCCGCACCAAGGTAAGTGAGGATGGAGTCGTCATCCTGGCACTCAACAACATTAATTGAAGGCGAGTCCTCTTTGATCATGTCTGGATACAGAAGGGGAAGAGAAGATGGGTCTTCATTATTGCGTTGATAAGTAAGAGGACCCAGGAAGATAGCATTTATGAAAAAAAAAATTTAGGAGGGATAGATTCAGGGTCTATCGACTCGGTGGGTGATGATGGCAAAATGGGTGATGATGGCTCAGAAGGGGTGACTTCATCATCTTCCTGGATGAAACAGATATGCGGTGTCTTTGGTGTAGGTGGTTCAGAGAATCCAAGACCACAACGATCCTTGTGTTTGCGTGTAGTTATAGGAATGATCGTATGTCGTCCTTGATCATAAAGACCGAAACCCTAAGCCCTTCCAAGCACAGCGCGTTAAGAAGGTGAGAGTGAAATGACGATTAGTTAAATATTGAAAATCAGATTGGAAGGGAACCACACCAAGGGGAGGTTCAGGGGTGACAGAGGATGTATCGACACCGCCATACGTTAGGTTGGTGCGGTAATTAGGTGGTCCATAGGAGATTACTTCCCCTACACGATGGTCGTAGGTAGGATGCGCCTGTAACTGTCCATACTCCTGTGGAGTATGGAAAGTGCTAACATTATATAGGTGATACTCCCCCAACGTAAGGCATTGAAAGACATCAACTAAGGGATCTGAGGTTGGGATGTTGTCCAAAGGAAAGGAAGTGGAAGTGGTGGTGGCGGTTTCATTGGTTGAAGGTGTAGGTGTGGTTTGAGGTGTGGTTAAGGTGGATGGTTGGGTTGGATGAATGGGTGTCTTAACTGGTACAAGTACATCATTAGGGCAATATAACATATTACAGGTTTTGAAGGGGGGAGCATAATCTTTTACTGTGTAGGATTTCCCCTCATACTCGAATTTTATGCATCTATGTAAGGTGGAGGGAACGCATCCCATAGCCTGGATCCAAGGGCCTCCTAACAACATGTTTTATTTAAATTCTCCCTCAAGGACATAGAAGAGTTCAGGTAAGGTACGTAGCCCTACACGAATATTAAGGATCACGGTGCCTAGAGTGGAGGTAATTGCATCATTAAATGAGCGTAACATGGTGGGGTTGGCACACATGCAACTAGAAGGAATATTCATTTGTTGGAAGGCTTTTGAAGAGATGATGTTTAGGCTAGCACCCCCATCAATTATAACATGATGCACTTGGATGTCCCGGACGTAAGCCAAAATGAAAAGAGCGGGGTCCGGATCTTCTGCCCCAAAGTCGACAATTTCGTCTTCAGAGAAACTGACAGCAACGGCTTGTTGTATAGGGAAAGAATTGGTTAGGGAGATAGGTTGTTTGGTGAGAGAAGCAACATGATTGGGTGTTAAAATGGAGGCAACGGGCAAAGTTTCGTTAGGGAGGACCTTTATCCCTTGAAGGATCTCAATGAGAGCTTGTCGATGAGATTCAGAGGTTTGAATGAGATCATACAATGTCATTTTTACAGGTAATTGGTGAAGCTGTTTGATCATGGTACGGTGGGAAACTCCATCAAAGACGGGGTAGGAAGGTCCACGAATAACCACTTTAGGTGGTGGTGCGATCGGGATGGTGGAAAAAAGAGAGGTCACAGGTATGCTTTCTTTAGCTTTCCCATTGTTTTTCTGCCCTCGAGTAGCAACACTAATCGTGTTGATCTCGTGAACACGAGAGGAGGAAGATGGTAGGGATAAGTCATGGTCTTCGAGAGGTGGGGTTGTAATAATGATAGATCTCAGTGAGGCGGGGACAAGTGGTATAAGAGAGGGATTGAAGCTAAAGGTTTCTCCCTTCGTAAGTTGTCTTTCTTAACCTTTCTATCCGAGAGAGGTGACTGACGAAGTATGGCTTTCAAAGCTTTACATCCCTCTACATCATGTCCTGGTGTGCGATGGTAAGCACAAATTTTAGACTCATCATAACCTATAGGTTGAGGTTTAGATGGATCATAAGATCTAAGTGGGGGTAGGGAAATGGTTGCATTCTCCACCAACATATCAAGGATCTTGGCATAAGATCCTTTGAGTGGGTCAAAGTCAGAGGAAGATGAGGCTATTGATTGGGTGAGTTTTGGTAATGTTTGGGTATGGTTGGTTCGTATGGGTGGTGGTTTAGACAAGGGGTTTTGATAATTGGATTTAAGTAAGCATGGCTTCTTCGGTGCAGAAATTATGTTTAGTTGATTAGATGATGAGGCCACAGATGATGTGGCAGCAGGAAATAACCACAGAGAAAGAGGAGTGACAGCAAACAAATCCTTTGATGATGGATTTTTTTTAGGGTTGATAGGTGGACAGGATCTCTGTATGGGTATAGAAGGTGCAGGTTGTTTTAGAGAAAACGTAGGAGGTGTGATGTATTGAGACAAGGTGGAGGGGTGAGGTCCCAATATAGAAGGTAAGTGTGACGGCGAGGGTTTTAGTTGTGGCAGAGGTAGGGATTGGATTTGAGGAGATTAGATTTGTCTCCTAGGTGGATGGACGGATTTATTTTTGGATAAATCTAACCATTTAGGTGGGTGTGTTAAACTGGGTATTGGTGGGGTCCCAAGCGTAGGGGAAGGTTTGGTTAGGTTAATAGAGGTGGATGAGGTATTCAGTAGAGATGAAGGGGGTGAAGATGAGGACATAGGCATTTTGAGTTTTTGTAAACACCGCGGGTATATGGTAGACGTGTCTGGCTCGGTCATCTGCATCTGAGTAGAGCATGGTGTACTCATACGCTCCCATAGGATTCATCTATCTTCTAAGGGATGACAATCTTCACGTGTGAATAGGAATTTTTCTATGGAAGAGAGGTGGGTTGTAATTCCGGTCCACTATGGGTGTAACACAGGGGGTAAATGAGTCTCTGTATCAATGGGTGTTAAGAGGTCAACCGGTCACTAGAAATATTTAGGTGATGAAGAACTAATAGGTAGAAGGGCATGTTTGAGGGGATCCGTCATGATTAAAGAATGTGGTGATGTTGATTCAAGGGGTTTCTCTTCTAAGGATGATAGAAACAGTGGTGAGCCCTCCTCTTTTATAGCAAGAGTGACGGAAGGAGATGTTTGGGAAATAGATAAGCTAGCTAACATCCGCTCATAGTCTTGCAGGGATGTGGCGTAAGAAGGCTCTTCTATGAGAAGAGAACTCTCGGTGGTTAATTCCTTTATGGGTAAAGGAATGGCAGGGATTTCGTCTTGTCTTGATGGTGGTGAAGGGGGTTCGGGTCCCTGCGTTAGCGAAGAAGCTTGATTCAGAATTTTCTCGATAGAAGCGTTTGGTTGGGAGTCGAAGACCGCATGGATTTCACGGACACTCTCCTCGGCTAAGATATCTTGGTTTATGTTACTGTTAGATGAGTGGTTCGGGAATGGTTTGTTGAAGATTTTAAAATTTCAGTTAGTAGGGGAATTAGGATTATCGAGGGTTATATCCCCTGCATCAACCATTTCCTGCACTATATTTTTCAACATCTTACAGTTTTCGTGACTGTGTCCCTTCATGCGGTGGAAGTTACAGAAGTCATTTTCTTTGTACCAAGAAGGTATTGCACGGGTGGAATCAAACCCAGAGTGAGGTTTAACAGGAGGCAAGTTGATGGCTCCTGCTTTGAAAAATTTGTCCAAAATTACACCATAAGTTTCTCCCAAGGGAGTGTAGTTGATGGGCTCAGCTTTATACTTATAGGTGGTTTATGGTAGGGTACTAGAAAATGCTTGGGATTTGACCATCACCGCGTTTACAGCTCCTTTTGATTTCGAAGCAGTTGATGCCTGAGAATTGGTGGTGTTGGGTTTGTTGGTGGAGTCTTGGGTTTGGAAATTAGGGTTTTTTTTGCGTAACTGCAATTTCTCTTCCTCTAAGGCTCGAATTTCTAATTTTCGAGCCATAGTAAAGGCCTCATCAAAGGTGTGGAAAGTTTGAATTTGGAGGGTAGGAGAAATGTGCTTAGCGTAGGCCCGCGTAAAGAGTTCGATGAGTTTGGCCTGAGGTAAGGCATAAGTAAGTTGGTTGATGAGGCCTCACCATTGTCCAACGAAATCTGTGATAGATTCATCTTCAAATTGTCAGATGGTATAGAGGTCGGTGATAGATACTTTCTTAGCAATATTAATGGAGAAATGATCCAAGAAAGATTGGGCTAATTTGTTAAAAGAGAAGATTGAGTGCTGGGTTAAAGCACTGTACGACTCCAAGGCGGGTCCTGATAAAGACATGGGAAAGGTGCGGAGTAGTAAGGCATCGTCATGAGCAATCAGATAGCAGGCATGTCTAAATGATCACAAGTGTTGTTGAGGATCCTCCTTACTATTAAAACAAGTGAATTTTTGTAATTCCCATCGAGGAGGATATGAATGAAGGGGGACAGAAGGATGAATAGGCTCCCGAAAAACTTGCTCGTATGTCAAGGTGCTACGGCTTCCTGAAATAGAAGCCTCCAGATTTTGCATCTTGTCCATCATTTGTTTGATGAAATCAGTGGTTGTATGAGATGATGGTGCGGTTGTTGTAAAAGGTGGAGGATTGGGCCAAGGGCCTCCACTAGACAATGGTGGGGTTAAATGTTGATAAGGTATTGAGGATGAATATGTTGAGGCGGCCGAATAGGGATGTCCTATATAAGGTGTTGAAGCCACCGGATAAGTGTGTGGAAATGAAAAGGTGGGCGGAGCTTGAGAAGGAAAGCTCGTGTGGATAGGTGGCAGAGAGCAAGTTATGAAAGGGGCAGTCTGCGAGAGAGACTGGGTAGGAGCAATTAGCGGTAATGATATGTGGGGCCCCAAATTAACCAAAGGAAATCCAATCCGTGCCGTATGAACCTCTGAAGCCACTGAGTTGGGAGACGGGGCTATGGATGAAGAAGGTAAGGAGGAGTTATTAGGTAGAGAAGGAGCTAAATGAGCAGCTATACTAATAGGCATACCAACAAGGAGCTGACCGTCGGGTGTACGGTCAGGGGTATGAGACAAATAGTACTGTATAATGCTAGGATTAGCATCCAAAAATTTCACAAATTCCTTATCTCCTACAGGGATTTTGGGAACCTCACTGGTGTCCGTAGGATTCCCCATAGAATGTGAAGGGGGTGATTCAGGAAAAGGCACAGAACAGGTGTGTGAAACCATGGTTGCGGCTTGTTTCTGAGTGATAACAACCATGGACAAGAGTACATAGTAGGGATTTGATTAATCCGGGACAGAAACAGCACAAAATGTTGGAATTGGTAGGCTGCTGGTTTATCGGGAACTGTGAAAGATAGTAACCGATATCGATCTGATAACCGATGTCGGTCAGACTTTAGCCGGCGTTGGTCAATTAACTGATGTCGGTATAATAGGACTGGTGTAAGAATCTATAAGGAGCTATTGATTTGGGGTTAACAATGCTTAGTATATCTATCAAAATTGTTCTAAAGTGATCACTGAAACATCGTATGATAGAGAAACAGAACTAAAACCAAGCAAGATGCACATGCAAATCAAGAGACTAACCCTAGGATTAGTTTTAATTATTGTGGGCTTATGCCTTAGATGCAAGATGATGTCAATCCTAAACAGAAGACCTAAGGGAAATGTCAAGTTTGTTTTGGCTTATAAGGTTACCTCAATCGGGCGGAGGAATACCGTGGAAAAAGGGGGATGTTTGAGCTGTTGTGTTGATTATGACATGATTCGGTATGTGTTGTGTAGTGAAAGTAAGATTAATTTATCATCAATAACGTGGATATCACCCCCATGTGTATGACCTGTTACTTAATCTATGTTCACTAGAATTGAAAACAACAAGCAAGAATGTGATGCACGTGTTTTAAACCCAAATTGAAAATGATATTCGATGAAGCAAAGGAGATGACTTTCACTCATGCAAAGATGTGAAAGCAAGACAAATTATTTTTACCAAAATAACAGAATATCTTGTGAATACTTAGCAGAAACAAACAAAAAGTATGCTCCCTATATGAAATCAAGCAAGAAAGAAAGAAACCCAAAATGGGTCCCACCAGGCGTGCCAAAATGTTTCGTACAGAATGTTTCCATTCTTGGAATAGAGTTGCTTCTATCCTTTCATTCTCCTGAGAAACATATAAGGGTTAGGGCTAGGAGGAATACCTGTTGAATGTTGGGAGGGTGTGTGCGTACCGTAGAGAGAGATCAGATTGATTACGAAGAACTCATTTTTGTCTGGGAAGGACTACCTGTGAATAAGAATGCAAGACCACAAGATTATAGTTAGACAATAAATGAGGGAACTGCCTTGGGCCCAGGAAATATAAAACTTCCTTTCGAAGGTGGTCAGTTCCCCTGCTAATATGAATTAACACAAATTATTGCAAAATTACAATTAAATAACCTCGTTAAAACAATAGAGGAAAGGCTGGTTTTGGTTTTGAATCACCGATACCGGTTGCTGATAACCGATATCGGTGGGGGCAGTGGTTTAGGGGCTTTTAGTGAAGGTTGGCTATAAGGTGTCCATGGTGTTTATAAGGCTGGTAAATGATTGGGGATAGGTAATGGGGTGATGGAGAAGACCCAAAGAGTATGAGGGCTTTCCTTGGGACAATGTACGGGTAGAGGAATGACAGTTAGATGTAGTGTGTTACCGGGTAGTAGATCTAGGAATAGACTTATAATGGCTGTGATTCAAAAGTTCAATAAATGTTATTAAAAGGACATACAAGATACTACTTACTAGTTCCTGATGAAGATACAGGCCCGAGGACTGTGATGACGAAGGCAGGACTTAGGTAGGATGATCTGACAATCAAAGACGAGCTATCTTCTCTCCCAATGCTTGGATGAGTGTCACTAGGCTCTGGTTACTCAGTTGTATTCTTGGGCTTGATGTCCTTCTCTGCAAACTCTTCTCTTTTCTTCACTTGTCTCTGCTCTGTCAAGTGAATTTCGGATCTTTCAAATGACTTTCCAGATCCTTTGTTTTTGGTTGGGGGAGGTCATTTACAGGGAACCGATGGCGGTTACGTAACTGACGACGGTCGAGTAGGAACCGATATCGGTTAAGTCAAAGTGGGCTATTTTTAGTAAAATAGCCAACTTTCCCTCCTTTTCTCCTGAGGAATTAGTTGTGGGCTTGGTCAAGTCATTATTAGGTTGATTTTGGTGTGGGTGAGGAGTAATTAGTCATGGGTGTGGATGTAGACCAAGTTATAGGTCTTTATTAGGTTAGTTTAGGGTTAGGACTAGGTCACGATGAGGTGGCAAAATGAGGTGGCGGGTTTGGAAATGTGGATTTATTAATTATAAGGTAATTAATAAATAATTGTGCAAGGTTTAGGTGGTGAGAGTAGGTTGCGAAATGAGATGCGGGGCACAGGGTGTCGTAAGACACAAATTTGGTGTCTACACTGCCTTTATTGTGATCCAAAAGGAGAAAATTTATGTTGTTGTTCTGGAGTAGAGGAGAAAGACAGTTTGACAATACCTTGTTAAATAAAATCCCATTGTAACCTTTCCCACTTTGAAGTGGATGAATTTGTAAATGTTTTGGAATGGAAAGATGTTGTAGGGATTATGAAATTTTTTAAAGTGAAATGAAAAAGAGATAGAATCTATTTTTTCTTTGAAAGAATGTGAAGGAAATGAAATCTGTATGATGAATTTTCAATTTTGAAAGAAAGAAATTGAAATTTGTTATTGCATTCAAGAAATTGAAAGATGTAAAGTTACATATTTGAAATAAATAAAAGATTGCACTACCTTTATCAATTTACATAATTGTATTGAAATTGATCATCAGATTGCGATTGAAATCTCTATTTGGAAAATTGAAATGAGGTATACATATGAACAAAATATATGTAACTCTATTCTTTTGAATTATGATAAAATTGGAAATCAGACTTAGCATTTTAGCTATTAAATGGTTTACTTAAATCAACTAAATGTATTAGATTAGAATAGAAATGAATCTCCATATTTGGATGATGAAAAAGTTAGATAGAACCTTTTTAATCTGATCTCTATTTTAAAATTTAAAACTGGCAAATACTTCTCTAAAATCATTAGTTCGAACCTGCAAGCAAGAAATAACAATGAAACATTAAAATTGAACATGCTAGGGTATAAATGAGTTCAATTTGACAAAAAAAAACACTTAAGGATATTTTAAAACATTGCGAAATCGGGCCCAAACCTTTCAAAGTCTTTTTGCTGTTAGAAGTTGTAAAAATTTGAATTGGAAATCAATAAAGCAAAATTACCTTCCAAATGCAACCTAAATCCCTCTTAGAATAATTCTTCATGTCTGTTTGGCATGTTGAGTGAAGGAGAAGATCAAATTGAACCAAAATTATAAGTTAAAAAATACCAGTTTACTTTTAAAAATCTTGTAGGTCGTTTTCTTAAAATTGAACCCTTAAAATTTATTAAAATCCAAAATTAATTATTTTAATTCAAAGAGGACATCGAGAGATTTCTAGAAAGACCTCATTTTCCCAAACCTGAGCTCTCTATCAAAAGTTATGGCCTTCTGAAGTTTTCCTTCCTTGGTGGAAAATTTTGGGAAAAAATTCCTTGGTGGAAAAGTTATGGCCCTTAAAACACTTAAGAAATTTTTTGGGAAAATTTTCAACATTTTCTCCATTGCCCGGCAACCAATCAGAGGATGCCACGTGGAACCATAAGGTGACAACGGAGGGGTGGATCATTTTTTAACTTAGCACCTCAGGAAAAATTTGGAAAAAAATTATAAATTTCCTCCGCCGACCCATAGCTAATGAATTGGCATCACCAGGCAATTGCGGAGGAGCAGAGTTATTTTTGACCTTGAAAATTTTAAACTCTTTTTGGTGAAAATTATAAGGTTTTCCCACTTCCCCACCACCCGTAATCAATGGAAGGCTGACACATGGCAGCCTTAGGCGTCAGCAGAGGCATGCAACATTTTAATACTTTGAACATTTTTCCCCCTTAAAATCTTAAAACCAAAAACTGCTCTTACAGCCCGACTTCCACCTGAGCTTTTATAAGCCGACACGTGTCCTCCTCAGGCTCACGGGCATGTGAAGGAAAATTGTGATTTTTCACTAAAGAGGGAAAAAGTGTTAAAACTCTTCCCCGCTCTGCCGACCCGCACAAGGGAAAATTTTCACCCCTGGGCCCATAGGCCCGCGCTTGGGAAATTTTTCCTCCCAAGGTCTGCCGGCCCATAACTTGAGTTTTATGAGGAGTTAGGAGGACTTATTTATATCATTGGAAGGGTGAGGAAATTTCCTATCCATGAGAATGTTTTAGGGAAATTTTGAGTGTGTTAAGTGTGCTAAAAATCAAGTTGAAGCTTTAATCCTATTAGAGAGTGGCTATGGTGAGGAATTACCCTCTGAACTTAATTAAAACTTTTAACCCTAAATTTTGGACCTTATGATCTCTAATAATTGTTAATAAAGAAAAAGTATGTTCTAGTGGTTTAGACTGGTTCTAGAAATTCTTAGTGACAATTTTTGCCTTGTAACCTGGTAGTAGACATTTTAAACAAAACAAATTATTCCATAGTTTTCCTAACTAATCCTAGGTGGGTTGTTTTAACAGGTGTTACACGTGGTATCAGAGAAGTGGTTCAATTCATTGTACCATTGGGCACACTAGAAAAATTGAGACATGAACATTAAAACTTAGCACACTTTTAAATCTAGAAAACAATTTAGTTTGGAATTTTCACATTTTAGTAAACATGGAAACTAAGTAAGACCTAGAATAAGGAACTAACTCTCGTTTTGTTCTGTGTAGGAGGGGAAGACAAGATGAGGAGTATTTTCACATAGAATTACGCTTACCACTACTAGATCATGTTGTAGTAGCCATCCTACCTCATATTTTATAGACTCTTTAGGATGTTAATGCCACTCTACGTAGAGGATCAGTAGGAGGACGTGTAACCAGACATAATCAGGACATTTCCATTTAGGGTCAGGTATCTCCTTGACCCAATGAGGAGCATAGAGGAGAGAACTCCCATGAAGAGTCAGCTAGGGTAGAGTCATGACAGAGGGGATAACGTGACTGCGTTTTAGAGCATAGAGAGAGGTCACAGAGCCCTAGGCTTAGGGATGAGCATGCAGATAGACCTAGAGGCCGTCAGACCATAGCTGCAGATCACATCAGGGAGATCCTGAAGCTTCAGCCATCACATTACTGAAGTAACATGGGTGGATTTTAGGCATACACCTGGCTAATGAGCTTAAGCAGTTGTTTCAAGATTTTTTCTTTTTCAAGCAACACGAAAGATCATGTTATGATCCATCTACTAAGGGATGGAGCAGGAGTATGGTGGAGGACAAAGGAGGAGAAGCTCCATGTTGATTCTGAGACAGTTACCGGGGAGCTTTTTGAAGAGTGCTTCTAGAGTAGATATTTGTCACAGAGGTTCATATAGCAGAGGATTTATGAGTTCTATGACCTTTGATAGGCATTTCTTTTAGTAGAAGAGTATGAGAGTAGGTTTTTAGATCTACTCCGGTATGTTGAGTACATCTAGGATGAGCACGTGTGGATCCATAGGTTCAGCCAGGGCCTAAATCTAGACATTGGAGGTATGGTTTAGATTCATTATCGACAGACATTAGTTGAGGCCATCGAGAAGGCCTATATAGCAGAGGAGACTCAGGGAAAGACCAAAAAGGCTAGAGACCGAGTCCAAAGCCACATACAACAGATGTAGGACAACAGATCAAGGGGTTTAATACCCCTTCCTCGTGGTGGACAGGGTTCAACACAGTCATCATTTTAACCACAGTAGTAGCAACATCAGTAGCGGTAGTAGTCCTGCCCACCTTATAGACCTCCACAGAGAATTGATGCACAGAGAGGTCAGAGTATGGGGCCTCCTCGTAGGGGTCCCATCAGGACAATGCGTGTACCTAGAGCTCAGTCAACGGGAGCTCACTAGCAGAGGCCAAAACAGACTACCATTGGATCATCAAGATCCAAAGCACAAACTTCCAGAGCACCTATTAGAGGTGCTACTCATTGGGAATGATCAGGAGGATGTTTTGGTTTTGGTGTTACTAGACATTTTTGGATATATTTCCCATAGAACCCTAACAACAAGGGTAAGACACAGATCTCAGAGCTGACTATTGGTGAAATGGGACGCAACCATAGGATTTATGTAGCAGTTGAGGACTGCCAGGCTGAGCATCAGAGTACATTCATTGAGACTACATATAGCATTAGGGGTATTCCTACCTCTATATTATTTGAATCTGGTTCTTCTGAATCTTTCATTGAACCATCTATAGTAGAGCGATGTAGGCTAGTGGGAGTTAGGCAGGGTCATAGTTTGGATGTTGAGATGGCTTTTGGAGCCAAGATCTCTGTAGAATCCTTAACTAAGGAGTGTGTGGTAGATTTGGGACCTTTTTCCACTACCACGGATCTCCGTATCCTTCCTTTGGGATCGTATGGAGTCATTTTTAGTATGGATTGGTTGTCTACACACAAGGCCAGAGTGGATTGTTACCATAATATTATATCTTGTGGAGATGATCTGGGAGTAGAGTCAGTGATTTTAGGGGTCAGGAGACCCATTTCTATTCACACCATCTCTGTTATGCAGCTTAAGCGGTGTGTGCAACATGTTTATCAGATGTATGTTGTTACAGTTAGTGATAGATCAAAGGATGAATCTAGTGTACCATTGCTAGATGATCACCCCATTTTGAGAGATTTTGTATATGTCTTTCTGGGGGAACTACAGGGGTTACCACCCCCACGTGAGATTGATTTTCATATATATATATATATGGTTCCATGAGCAGAGCCTATCTCATGATAACCTTATTGGATGACCACCCTAGAGCTTTGTGGTCTCAAGTTACAGCTTGAGGACATTATGGAGAAAGGAATTATCCATCCTAGTGTATCCCGTTGGGGTTCACCAGTTATTTTTGTGAAGAAGGATGGATCCTTGCAGTTGTGTATTGATTACCGCCAGCAGAATAAGAAAACGATCAAGAATCATTATCCCCTTCCACGCATTGATAATTTGTTTGATCAGATGAAGGGAGCCATAGTTTTCTCTAAGATTGATCTTAAGTCAGGCTATCATCAGTTGAGGATTTTGGAGGTGGACATTCATAAGACTACCTTCCATACGAGATATGGCCACTATGAGTTCACAGTGGTGCCTTTTGGTTTGAATAATGCCCCCGCGGTGTTTATGAGTTTGATGAATGGGGTATTCAAAACCTTCTTAGATCGCTTCATGCTCATCTTCCTTGATGAAATTTTGATTTACTCATGTATGCGTGAGGAGCACGAGGGGCACCTTCCCGAGGTTCTTCAATGTCTTCGGGAGAATCAGCTTTACAAGAACTTGGAGAAGTGTGCATTCTTTTAGACGGAGGTGCAATATTTGGGTCACATCAATTCTGGGGAAGGTATCAGCATCGATCCTTCTAAGATTAGAGCCATTATGAATTGGCTAGCACCCACTTCTTTGACTGAGGTGCAAAGCTTCATGGGATTAACAGGTTACTATAGAAGGTTTGTTTAGGACTTCTCTTGGATTATGCACCCTATCACTTCCCTTCAAAGGAAAGGAAAGAAGTTTGTTTGGTTATATAGGTGTGAGCAGGTGTTCAGTACACTAAAGGAATGTCTCACCATAGGACCTATTCTTGTAGTTATGGATCCACATGGTGAGTTTTTTGTTTGCACAGATGCTTCTTTAGCAGGGCTTAGAGGTGTGTTGATGCAGAAGGGTAGAGTATTAGCATTTTGGTCTCACAAACTCAAGGATCATGAGCTCAATTATCCAACTCATGATCTTGAGCTTGTAGCAATTGTACATGCCTTGGTTTGATAGAGGCACTTTCTTGTTACTCAGAGATTCACACTCCAGAAAGATCATTTGAGTCTTCGCGACCTTTACAGGAAACCCAATCTCAATGCTCGTCAATGGAATTGGATGGAGTTGCTTTGTGAGTATGATATGGAGATAGAGCATGTGAAAGGGAAGGAGAATGTGATAGCAGACAATCTCAGCAGATGGAGACATGTGGCTATGGCCACCTCAATGAGCGCAAATTTTTGGGGCAAGATTCTTCAGTAGCTTCCTCTTGACAACTTCTACATCACAGTTTGAGTAGAGATCAAGTCTTAGATACCCCTCGAGGGGAAGTTTGATGGTTTTTATTTAGAGGAAGATGGTCTTCTTAGGTGTAAAGGTCATATTTACATCCCAGAGAGGAAGGCTTGAGGCAAGACATCTTGGCAGAGGCACATCATGCACCCTATTCAGCCCATCCCGGGGTGAAGAAGATGCATGTCACCTTGAGACAGTTATATCATTGGAGATGACTTCGGAGAGATGTGTCCCAGTTCATGTCATGATGTTTAGAGTGCTACAGAGTTAAGGACAAGCATTAGCATCCAACTAGACTTCTTTTTCCTCATGCTATACTAGAATGGAAGTGGGACACTATTTCCATGGATTTCATTTTTGGGCTACCAAAGTCGAGTTATCACCATGACGCCATCATGGTCATGGTTGATAAATTGAAAAAAGTGGCTCACTTTTCTCCGGTGAAGACCACTTATACATCTAGAGCAGTGGCACAGGTATATTTGGATGAGATTGTCAGGTTACACGGGATTCTGGAGAAGATCATTAATGACTGGGAACCTTTGTATACTTTCCATTTTTGGACAACCATGCAGCATGCCCTCATGATGAAGATTAATTTCAGCACAACTTATCACCCTGAGACAAATGGATAGACTAAGCAGGTGAATCAGATTTTAGAGGACATGCTCAAGATGTATGTGATGGATCATCAGTCTAGATGGGAGGAGTACCTGTACTTAGTGGAGTTTGATTACAATAATAGTCTTCAGAGTTCCATAGGCATGGCACTTTTTCAGGATTTGTATGGTAGAGAGCAGAGGACACCTCTTAGATGGGACAGGCTAGAGGACAAGGTTTCTCTTGGACCAGCTTTGTTGCAGGACATAGAGCAACAAGTGGTATTCATCAGACAGAGACTACAGGAGGCACAGGATAGGTAGAAGAAGTATGCAGATCAACATAGGACTGACCATAGTTTTTATGTGGGCATGAAGGTGTTCCTTCGTGTAAGAACACAAAAGATCCCTATCCGTTATGGAAAAGGTTCTAAGTTGGATCCTAGAATTGTGGGTCCTTTTAGTATCTTGGAGCCTATTGGCCATTTGGCCTACAATCTTGCATTGTCACCTATCTTGTCTAGCATATTTGATGTGTTTCATGTTTCAGTTCTTAGGAGATATGTTGCAGATCCTTCTCATGTGTTAAATTGGACATCATTTCAAGTGCAATATCAAGGGCAGGTGATGGTGGATCCCATTCGCATCCTAGATCACAGGACCCTGTGCCTTCGAGGTAGAGAGGTTGATCAGGTTTAGGTATAGTGGGACAGATATAATGAGACTGCAGCTAAATGGGAAGATGCTACTTTGTTATGAGTTCAGTTCCCATTTTTGTTCCACTGACTTCAAGGAGGAAGCTGAGTCTAAGGTGAGGGGGATGTAGTTCCAAATTCACTTTGACACCTTTTAATACTGATCTTGATACTACTGATTAAATTATGGACATTATTATGTTTTTTATTTAGTATGATGTTAGATGTTGGAACATGGATTATTGTTGATCTTGATTTAGTTATGATGCATGATGATTATTAGAGACACTTCATATCTGGATGATGATATACTATTTGACATGGATATATTATGAATGTTGTTCAGACATATGATTTTTTGATATTGTGCGTAGACCTAGAAAATGGACATTATATGATGATGATATAGTTGTTGATATAAATTGTAAGTGATATTGTTGATTGCCTTGATGTTGTTGCGATTCATATATATAGATTATTTTGTGATTATATTTATATCATGTTGGATGTTCTGATATGGCCACGAGGAAAAAATAAGTATTATTGTTTTGCAGGTTAAACTATGACAACAAACATCATGGGATTGGAGACCAACCACATTGGAATTCTAGATGAATTCAAAAAGGTCACCATGGCAACTGTATTTGTTGTGTGTGTTCTATTTTGTTAGGGATTACCTTTGAATGTGACCAAGGGGTTATGTGTATTTTATTAATGTGGTTCCCTTTTATTATTGTTTGTATGTGTTTATTTTGTGATGAATTTACCCCTTTCATTATTCTTTTAATTGCGGAGAATTAATGTGAGTAATCATATTTGTTAAAATAAATAAACTAATCAAATTTGGGATATAAGAAAGTAATTATAGAAGTGGTTGGCTCTTGTATTAAATGTGGTAAGTGATGTGTAAGTATGTGTAAGAGTTGTGTAAATAAGATTTTGGAGTATGAAACACTCCACCTTCTTGGAAATTTGAATTTGTCCTTGGGTGTTATTTTTGGAGGCTTGTGGGACAAGTTAAACTTGTCCCATACGTCTTAAATTTACATACCAACATTCTCTATGGTTAGAGGGTTAAATTTAGTATTTTATAATGAATTTTGTGAAGATAAATTGTAATTTTTAATTGCACTCCTCTTACTTTTGATTAAATTCAGTCCTTATGGGGTGTGGGCTTTTTGGAGTGTGTAAGTTTATTGTCATATTATTCAACCACCTCTTTATTGTGCTTTGGAGAATGAATTTTACTTTTGTGTTGGAGTTTAGGATGTGTGATGTGGAATCCTACATGGATCCACCTCATCCTCTTCTCTTCCCTCTTATATAAAATTAGAACTTCTTACTTTGTTTATGGTTGTTTAATTTTTGCTTATATCTTTTTGGGGAATACTTTTGTTGTTTTGGAGCTCTTGCTTTTGGATTAGATTGGATACCATTGCATGCTTGTTGGTTGTTGATCTTGGACTGTATTTTGGCATTGGAAAGCTTGTTGTTCTTGCAATAAACACCATCATAGATAGGTAGGAGCTTGACTCTTTAAAAATGCTTCTTTCTTTTATATGCATGTATGAAATGGTGAACGTTTTTTGTGTGTTTGTTGGCTGGTTGGGTATACTGCCTAGGAATGGTGTAGGAGAAGGATATGGAATATCTATGTGGGAGGTATAAGGGAATGCCAGTGGCATCCAAATTATTATGGAGGGAGTTTGGATTAGGTTTCCACCTTGGAAAAGAAATATCTTATATTTATTACTTTGTGGGGGGCATAAGGAATTTTTCGAGGAGGCATAAGGAGGGATTGTGGGGGGCATAAGGATATGTGAGATGATATATATTGGTGGGTTATTACAGGTGGTTACCCATTTCCCATTGGGAGGCATAAGAAGCTTCACCCATAGTTCCTTTCTCCTTTGGCTTGCTTGCTAAAGCCTTAGTCTTGTTTGTATATTTTAATGTAGTTATAAACTACATTATGTTTTGAACTGTGTTTAAAATGTGAAAATTTGCATGTGTGTTTGTGGAATCTTGTTGTTTTGATGAGTTGAATCACACGTTATATTGCATTGTGGTTGGGGCTTGGGGGCCATTGAATAAGGATGGCTTATCCTATTCATTGGATGTCTTGGTTGGGTGAAGAACGTTTCCTTTCCCCTGCCTTTGTTTTCATCCAAAAGGAGAAAATGTATGTTGTTGTTATGGAGCAGAGGAGAAAGACAGTTTGACAGTTCCTTGTGAAATGAAATCTCATTGTAGCCCTTCCCACTTTGAAGTGGATGATTTGTATTTTATTTGTAATGGAAGGATGCCTTGTATTGAGTTATGAAAGCTGTAAATTTGAAATTTGAAAGATATATATACTCTATTCTATTCATTTCAAAGAAAGAAATTGAAGAATGTAAAGTTGTATATTTGAAATCAATAAAATATTGCACTACCTTTATCAATTTACATTGTTGTATTGAAATTGATCATCAAATTGTGATTTGAAATCTTTGTTTGGAAAATTCAAATGAGGAATACATATGAAGAAAATATATGTAACTCGGTTCTTTTGAAATATGTTAACATTGGAAATCAGACGTTGTATTTTGGCTCTTAAATGGTTTGATTAAATCAATTAAATGTATTAGACTATAATGGAAATGAATCTCCATACTTGGAAGGTGAAAAATGATAAATAAATCCTTTAGAAATTGATATTTGTTTTGTATTTCATCTTGGAAAATAATTTATCCAAAATGAACAGTTTGAACCCACAAACAATAAATAACATTGAAACATGTAAATATAACATCTCATGATATACATGAACTGAATTGGACTAAATAACTTAAGGAAAAATCCTTCAAACATTGTAAAACCGGGCCAAAACCTTTCACAGTTGTTTTGCTGTCTAAAGTTGTAAAAATTCAAAATAGGAATCAATCAAGCAAAATTACCTTCCAATACATCCTAAAATTCTTTTTAGAACAATCCTTCATGTTCATTTGACATTGTAAAGGAGAAATAATGACACAATTGAATAAAATTTATAAGTTAAAATTTACCAGTTTGCTTTTAAAAATCTTGTAGGCCGTTTTATTAAAATTGATCCTTTAATTTTTATCAAGATCTAAAATTAATGATCTCAGTGCAAAGAGGGCTTCCAGATCTTTCTAGAGAGTCCTGATTTACCAAAAACCAAGCTCTCTATCAAACGTTATGGCCTTCTAAAGTTTTCTTCACTTGGAGGAAAATTTGTGGAAACATTTCCTTGGCATGCCCCTGGCCTGAATTTTTCCCTTGGGACTTAGTAAAATTTTTGGTAAAGTTTTCAAAAGTTTCTCTGCGACCCTACTGGCCCGCAGCTAATTAGAGGTTGCGACGTGGCACCATGAGGTGTCATCGGATGGGCGGATCCCCTTTTAAACTTAGCGCTTTCAAAAAAAATTTCGGGAAACTTTTTCAACTTTTCCCGCCACTCCATCATCCTGCAGCCAATTAGAAGCCACCACATCGCCTCACGAGGCCATGGTAGAGGCGGGGCACCTTTTTCAACCTTAGCGCTTTTAAAATTTTTCTTGAGAAATTTTTCTTAGTTTCCTCCGCCTCCCCGCTGGCCCGTGGCCAATAGGGTGATGACATGTGGCATCATCTGGGAGAAGCGGAAGCACGCGGGAAGTTTTTCCCCTTGTGTTTTACGACCCAAAAGGCTTAACACTTTGAATCTCTCCGATGGCCTAGCTTTCTGACAAAACTTTCTCAAGCCGACACGTGTCCTCTTCACAAATCTAATTAGTTTTTCCCCAGTCAATGATGAAGGTGTGGGCTTTGGGAGGAAAAGTGAAAAATTTTCCCTTTGAGGGAAATGGAGTTAAAGGCATAAAAGGACTTGGAATTCCACTGGGACCCACATTGGAACATGTGTCAAAAGAATTTCTCAAGGGCGAAGCTGCGGGGAAAACTTGGAAAATTTTCCATTTTCCAAAAGAGAGTCAAATGGCATAATTTCTCCATGTTTCTTTTGAGGCCCACCTCAAGACACATGTCGGGTTGATTTTCAAAAGTGGAGGTGCGAAGGAAAATGGGAAATTTTTCCATTTTTTCAAAAGAGTCAAAAAATTTCAAACGAATCCCTCAAACCTATTTTTGCATCTTCCACTTGGATAGCCCACATTCAAAATCAAAGATCAATGGCTGTTGAGTGTCTAAATATGATTTTCCCCCCCTTTTTCTATAAAACTCCTAAGAGTGCAAGTCTTCATCATTTCTTGCTATTTTCTACACACCTAACAGAGGAGCGAGTTAATTTTAATATCTACAGCTTGGTGGGGGATATCTGGAGATAAATTTCACCATTAAAATAGTATGACTCTCAAGCCCAATCTGGTTTTCCATTTTTCTTCTCTTACGCATGCAAATGGTCAGATTTTATTAATATGGGGCAGAAGAAATTGGTGAATGGATGGAGGCTTTTTTTTCCTGAGAAACGAGTTGAATGCAGGAAGAAATCGAAGATATTTTCCTTCGAGCACCTGGAGAATTTTGTACATCTGATTCTACAAATCACAAAAGAATCATGGCAAGAACTGGTGCATTTAAATTTTTGTCTTTTTGAAGGAAGGGGTTCTATTGGAAATGTTATAAATGGAATGAATTTTTTGTGCAAATGGTTGGGATTTTTTGGAAAGATCATGACCAATCTTCTCCAGTGGAAAAATCTTGACAGAGGCTATCCATTTTGAGAAGCCATCTAGAGAATCCTTCAAATCTCTCTTTGTGTCAAATTTTATCGTGTAAAGGTTGTTGCAAGTGTACAACCATTGAAAAGCTTTGAGATTGTTCTGGAAACTTTCCCTTGCTGATAAATTTGATCAAACTTTTAATTATCATGTGTCAATCTTAAGTAAAGTGTATTTATTTCATTTCTGATTGCATACAAATAGTTTTTCTTGTTTTTATTACAATCTTGTACCAAAATATAGTTCAATCACATAGGTTTTATTCCTTGTGATAGTTCAATGTCACCTGTAATTTCATTTCTCAGAAGAGCCTTCATTTGGAAATGAGATAAATGGTTTAAAATCACTTTTCTTTAATTTTGTTGATAGAGATTATCTGTAAGCCTATGGGTGTACCTCATGCATGACTTGGTTTAAGTCTTGGTGCTTTATTGGATCCTCTGAATTGATCCTTCGTGATAGAATCCCATAGGTTGTGTGAAAGAGCGTTGATCTGGGCCTCCATTGAAGCACATATTCTAGTTGAGGAAACAATTTAAGTTTTTTAGGATTTTGTTGATTGAATCTTTCCATTTTGCATAAGCTCTCAAGAATCTGGTGAGTAAAATCAATCTTGTCTACCCTCCCACCAAAATGCATTTAAGAAATAACTAATCCTACCCATACTACCCCTATGTTTGCTGTGTATACCCACCCAAGACAAAAATATTTTTACTAGAGTATGCAAAACAGATCAGGGTCTCAAATGCCTTTAGTAACATTTGCCTTGTTGTGAAGATATCTCCATGATATGGAAGTGACAACTCATGAGAGTCAAATTTGGTGTGTTGATCGTATTTTCCCAACGTCTTCTTTACAAAATTTATGCAAAAGAAATGTGCTTGTATCTCCTTTAAAATGACAGAGGTTACACAATAGGTTCTCTTACCTTGGTTGAAAGGCACAACCTAAAATAGTTATGATAAGATCATATACTTTTGAGGTGCTATCCATCTCTCCATAAATCCAAGTAGCAAAACAACAGCTAGATTTCTCCTCGGATACAAAACGACATACATTTATGATCTATCTACCTCTAAGCCCCCTGTTGAATCTCTGTTGCTACTTGGCTTGAAAAGGAGAAAAAATTTGGGCACCAACACTTGTGGTGCCACTGCTGTAGATCTGATTTACGTTTCCAGGAACTTAATTTAATTAAATCCACATTCCTACATATTTGAAGCCATATCTATTTGACCTTTCAACAACACCAACACTTGTGGCACTACTGTCAGGGATATTTTGAAAGTTGTTGGGAACTGATTTGTCCATTAATTTTACAGTTCACATTCAAACCCCGGTAAAGCATTTCTTGTATGCTCCAAGAATTGTATGCAACTCTTCGAGTCTCTACAAGTTTTACATGGGTTTTGATTGATAACTTTTGGCATAGAAAGGTCATTTTTTTTCATTTCTAGTTTCAAGTGCTGACAGAAACTTGAGATAAAAATTTTAGTGCATTTGCAAAACTAAGGTGAAAATCCTTAGTGGCGCCTTCTCTTTTGATTTGATTCTGATAAGGACCAATGTCTTAAACCTCTGTCAAGTAAGATTAGTTACTAATATTTACAAATCTGGAAGGAAGAAGATATTTCTTTGTTAGGGATCCTGCTAGGACATTGCTTCTTGAGTTAGGAAAAGAAAAGTCAGAAGGAAGAAAATCTGAGAGAGTTTTCGGAGATTAGCAGACAAGAAAAGGGATCTTCATTGATGAAAGTGATTAGCCCGTCATTGAAGAATGCCATTTAAGTGACTCTGAATTAGTTATCATCTTTTTGGAACTGAATTCTCCAGCTGGAGAAGGGCCTTCATTTAATTTTTAAATATTTGCTTCACATTTTGCACCTATGTTTTCTGAAGTAGATAGGGATTTTCAAGAAGCAAGGCCTTTAGGGGATCTCCATTTTGAAAACTACACTCCTGTGTTCTAGGAACCCTCTGCCCCTCATAATTTTTTCACCCCTCAAGGATCACCTACTCGAATCAATATGGCTCAACCCAGGCCCCGTTTTGTTGTAACAAATTTTGGACCTATAATTTTTGTGGGAATAGTTAGTTATACAAACATAGTACCTCAAGATGCAAGGAAAAAACTTCCTAAGTTCTAATGAAACAATGCCATAATTAGTGACCAACATCTAAAGCTCTTCCTATATATAATGGAAGACTTTGAGATTGAACATGAAGATTTGTACATCAAGTTGTTCGTCCACACTTTAGAGGAGGATGCAAGGGACTGGTACAAAGCGTTACCAGATAATTCTATTGATTCTTGGGATGAGATGAATAATGCATTCAAATTGCAATATGGTGATAGGACTGACCCTAGGTTTTTTCTATCATAGTTTGAAAACATCAAGAAGAATCCCAATGATTCAGTACATGATTTCAACACAAGGTTCAATAAGACCTTGAGGAGATTTATTGTTAGGATAAGGTCATTTGATGAGTCCTTTTTGATCAAATATAATAATACATTTTATAAAAATGCTGCTTATTACTTAAGAGACAAGAACCCCAAAAATTTGAAGCAGGCCATCACCATGGATTTGTAAATAAATAACAACATTAAGGCAATTGGAAAGCCTTCAAAGAGAGAAGGTGTAAAACTTGTTGACCCAGAAAATCTGCAAACAAGCAAGGGTTTTGATTTGGAAGAGGTTGTGAAATATTTGGTAGGGGATATGAAGGATATCTCCTACAAATTAGCCCAAGCTGAGAAAGGAGTTTGGTAGGGCTCATAAGGACAACAGAAGAATCAAGGCCAACACATATTTACAAATCATCAAAGAGTTTATGACAGAGGCAAGGGAGCTATTTGATTTTGGAATAGGTAGCCTCAAGGTAGAGAAAGTAGAATGGTACCTGATCCTTTGGCTGCCAATGTTGCTATGGTGGAAGAGACAGAAGTCACTGATTGATGTGATAGATGTTTCATTCCCCATGCTCCTTGTGAAGAATATCAACAAGAAGAAAATTTGGATGATGATAAGAGTGATGATGATGTTTGCATGATGGGATGCTCCACAATCTCATAACAAAGTGCAACCTCAACTGAGTTGATAAGTGCTAGAACTGCTGCCAATTTTTGGGACTGCATTCATAGAGCACATATTCTCCCTCCCTCTCATACTTTAGAAGTAGATAATGTACAAGATTTTGAATTTCCCAATAATGAATTTGAATATTTAAGGGATTTAATGATAAAAAAGTATGATGGAGGAATCCCATCTGAGGATGACATGTAATTATTAATGAATGTTGTTGTGGCTCAAGAGAAGGAATATAACACAAGAAGTAAGGTTGTCAAAGGGGCAGGGCTTCAGGCCAAGCCAAAATCTCCCTTTCTTTCTAATATTCCTATAGAGTCTCCTAGGAAAGATCCATCTGCCAAAATACCTACATTTCCAAGCAAAAATCACACCCCTCCTTATGCTCAAGCTATCAAGAATCCTGTGCCACGTTATGAATGTATCAGCTTTGCTTCCAATATTGCCTTACCCAAGAATGTCCCGTATGACATTGCCCAAGTTTTAAGTCAAATCAAAGTCTCTATCCCAATTGTTGAGGTGCTTAGGATCCCTAAGCACAAAAAAGAGCATTTGAATACTTGGGGTTGAAATAAGAGAAGACTACCCTAGGTAGAAACATAAACATTGTGGAGAATCCTCTAGCCATTTAATAGTTTGAGATGCCATCAGCATCAGAAGAGCTAGCTGAACAACCTGAGGTTTATTTGGGGACATCTTTGGTAGACTCTCAGCTGATTGTGGATCCATTCTTCACTACTTTGATCATCAAGGATAGTTTGCTCCATAGCTGTATGTTTGACTCATGGGCATCATGCAATGTCATTCCTTTGGAGATTATGAATGAGCTGAATATTAAGGTAACAACAACATATGGGAAATGCACTGCCATGGACTCCAGAGAGGTTCCGGTAGTGGGATGTGTGAAGGGTTTGGTGGTGTAACTTGCAACCTACTTAGGAAAAAATTTAAAGTTTGATGTTGTCATAGTTGATTGCCCAGCCAAGTGGGGTATGTTATTGTCAAGAAAATGGGCTACAAGTGTTATTGGTAGTGTCCAAATGGACAGGTCTTATGCCACCATCCCATTTGAGGGAAGCCTTCTTAGGTTATATGGGGAGAAGAAAATGTCGCACCTTATTGAGGATCCCAAAAATGCATACCATGAAGTATTGTATACAAATGTTGATGCTGACAACTTTGTGGGATTTGCTGATGGAAAAGAGAACAAGAATGAGGAGTTTAAGTGTCTTGAGTAGGTAGACTCTCCTAGGAATTTATTGTTTTATGGAGCTTGCTCCAAATTTGGAAATGGTGTTGGTGCTATCCTAATTTCTCCAAGCTAGGAAAGGTTTTTTTTTCTTTTAAGCTTAACTTTGAGTGTACTAACAACATTGCTGAGTATGAGGAATTGCTTTTAGATTTAAGAATTTCTTGGAAGTATGGTGTAAGGGACATCATCGTCAAAGGAGACTCAGAGCTAGTTGTTAAGTAAGTCAGAAAACTATATACCAAAAAGAATTAGTGATTGAAAAAGTACAAGCATGTAGTTCGGGACTTCATTGAGATTTTTGACTCCTTCAAAATTATGCATCATGAAAGGAGATTCAATGACTTGGCAGAAAAGCTTGAAGTGTTGAGGTCTTGGATTGATAGTTCTACAACATCCCCTTATTACGAATATGAGGTGGAGGTAGTGACAAGACCCTCTATCCCTGACAATATAAAACATTGGCCTGTTTTTGATGACGAGGATCAGGTCAGAAGGTTCTTGCAAAATGATGGAGAGTTTTCTGATCAAAACATTGATTGGGAGCCAATGGTCTATACAATAGAGGGGAAGGAAACCTTATTTAGAAAATTCATCATCCAACTAGAGACCAACACTATTCCTAGAGGTCTGGTTGCTCTTGAATCGAATTTTGATAATGATGTTTGCATTATTAATAGGCATATGGAAGCCCTGAGGGATGTTGAGGAGCATGACCTTGGCATGAAGGAGAAACCAAGGAATATTTGGTTGGGCAACAGTCTCAACAAAGATGAAAAGCAGTCATACATCCATTTGTTAAACAAATACAAAGATTGCATGTCTTGGACCTATTCTGAGCTCAAAGCATATAGAGAGGACCTATTTCAACATGATATTCCCTTAGAGGCTAATGAAAATCCATTCAGGTAGAAATAGAGGCCCATCAATCCATTCTTATCCCTTAAAATGCAAGAATAACTAAAGAAGCTAAGAGATGGAGGGATTATCTAGCCCACAAGGTATTCCTCTTGGGTTGCAAACCTAGTGCCAGTAAGAAAGAGAAATGGTGAGATCAGGTTGTGTGTGGACTTCAGGAGTCTAAAAAAGGTCTCAATGAAGGATAATTATCCTTTACCTAACATAGAGCACATGCTGCAGTTGGTGACTTGTTCTAAGTTGATTTCTACTTTAGATGGCTTCTCTGGTTATAATCAAGTCATGGTGAAAGAATCAAATAGGATCAAGACAACCTTCACTACTCCATGGGGAATGTATTTATATTTTAGGATGCCCTTTGGTTTGATGAATGCTGGAGCCACTTTTCAGAGAACAATGGATGTTTCTTTTACTAGTGACATCAATGACTTTATTGTTGTTTACCAAAATGATGTAACAATGTTTTCAAGAAGGAGAAGTGACCATTTGTGACACATAGAGAAGATGTTGATCAGACGTATGGAATATGGCATCTCACTCAATCCAAAGAAATGCCATTTTGGAGTGCATAAGGAAAAATTTCTCAGTCACATTGTGTCACAAGAAGGAGTGATGATTGATCCAAAAAGAGTGAGTGGAGGCCATTAAAAAACTTCCAATTCCAAGAACCAAAAAAGGAGTTCAGTCCTTCTTTGGGCAGAAAAATTCATTAGAAGGTTTATAAAGACTTTTATTAGTTGATTATCCCAATCACTTCCATGTTAAAGAAGGATCAGATCATCAAAAGGGAATAGGTTGTCATCCAAGCTTTCAATGGAATCAAATAGGCATTGAAGAATGCCCCTATTTTAGCATTCCCAGATTACAAGAAACCTTTCTAGCTGGTTTCTTTCGCTTCAAAAACACTATTGCTTTTGTCTTGGTACAAAAGGATGATGAAGGGGATGAGAGGCCCATTTCCTTTTTTAGTAAGGCTTTGCAAGGATCAGAACTGAAATACACCATTATGGAAAAGTAGGCATTTTCCTTGGTCAAAGCAACAAAGGTTTTCAGGCCTTATATTTTAAGTTCAAAAGTTATTGATTTTTTTCCCCATACCATGGTAAAAGACATCTTATCAGAGATGGAAGTCTCTACTAAAAGATGTAGATGGGTGAAAAAATTGCAAGAGTATGCTATGGATATCCAAACTACGAATTTGCTTAATTTTTTAGTGTTAGCTCAGCTCATGGATGAGAGCAACTTGCAGACTATTGAGGTAAATGAGATTGAGGAAGAAAGGGTAGTTGTTTTTGAAAGATTGATGACTTCTGAGTGGTACAAGGATGTGATATGCTATCTTAGACACTTATACTGCCCTGAGCATTTGAATAAGAACCAGAAAAGAGATTTTAAGTTGGCTTCCAAGAAATATGTCATTACTAATTTTGGGTTGGCATGGAAGAACCTAGAGGGAGTCCTCTTAAGATGCATCACTGAAGATGAAGCCCCCATAATAATTGCTGATCTCCATGGAGGAATTTGTGGGGGGAATTTTGTTGCAAGAGTCACAACACATAAGATCGTAAGGACTAGTTACTAGTTTCCTACTCTTTTCAAGGATGCAACCATGTTGGTTAGAAGATGTGAGAGTTGTCAGCGTTTCTCTGGAAGGCTGAAGGCTTCAGGATCTCTACCTTTACAGTGTGTATCAATTGAAGCCCCATTTAAGCAATGGAGAATGGAATTCATTGGTGATATTTCAGTCCCTTCAAGTGTTGGCCATAATTGGATTCTTGTAGCCACTAATTACTTTACAAAGTGGGTGGAAGAAATCCCCACCAAGAAGGATACACATGAAGTTGTAATGGATTTTGTGCTCAACAATTTATTATTTGTAGGTTTGGAGTACCAGTCAAAATCATAGTTGATAATGCCATGAGTTTCAGGGATAGACCTCTGGTGGCAATGTGTAACGGATATGGGATCAATTTGACATATGCATCTAATTATAATCCCTAAGGAAATGGACAAGCTAAGTCCAGGAACAAGAATTTTCTAAATATTATTAGAAGGACCTTGTAGTTGAACAAGAAAAAATAGGGTGAACAACTAAAGTTTGCTATCTGGGATGATAGGATCACTATCAAAATAGCCACTGGAAAGAGTCCATTTGAGTTTGTATATGGGACTTGGGCCCTACTACCCCTGCATATGTAATTATCTTCATATCAGTTCATTCAACAACTGGAAGATCAAGAGGTAGGTTCTTACGATGCCCGCATTAACCATATTTTTGAGCTTGATGAAGAGAGGAGGGAATCTCACCAGAGGCAAATAAAGTATAGGGAAAAGCTGAAGAAACTATTTGACAGGAAGGTTACTCCTAGAGCCTTCAAAATTAGAGATATTATGCTAATATGGGATAGAAGACATGAGGATAAGGGCAAGCATGATAATTTTTACTCATTGTGGATGGGCCCTTACTCCATTGACATCAGAATTGGTGAACACACCTTCTTCTTGAAGGATCTAGATGGTGAATTTCTCAAACTACCTGTTAAAGGCAGGAATCTAAATCATTTATTGGATTGATTCCTCTGAATCAAGGTAAACACCTCTTGTATAGTGTATAGTTTGTTGTTTGTGTCCTTTTTTTTGTGTTTTTTTGCTCGTCTTGGTCCGTAGTGACCTGTGTTTGCTGAATTTTTTTTTTGTCTTTGGATATGGCTTCGTTTCTATGCTCTACAAGATGACTCTATCACCCAATGGATATTTTGGAACTTGGCCTAGTATTGTTCTTGTGGCACTCGCAGAGAGTGCCCATCCCCTATTTGGAGCCAATGTTTGTGCTCAGAATTGTCTCACCCCATTTGTGCCCCTGAATATTTATCAATTCACGACCTCTATCATTTTATCCTTCATTGTATTGTGGTTGCCCAGTCTTTGTTTCCATTTTGATCTACTCCTAGGTGAAGACCATGTGTGTGTCCTTATTTGTCTCATGGTTCCTTTGTTCCTATAGAAAAGCTCTGTATTTTAATTCTCTCATGCTCCGTTCTTTCAAAACTTGTGTTTTCCCATTTCCTCCATTTTCCATAGTCAAGATTTGTTGTCCCTATAATTTTTTCCCTAAATACTAAAAGAGAAATGAATTGATGTGTCCTAGAGGAACATATTTGAGCCTTGCAACATTTCTAAAATCTCTTTCATTGAAGAAAATCTCACTTTCAGGATTAAATGGTCATTTATCTATGCTTTATGGTTTGTTGAGTGTTTCTCCCAGTCAAATTTGCATCCTTGTATCAACAGGGAAACGTTGCATCCTTGGGTTGGATGTAGCTCAGCCAGACACTTTAAAAATTCTATAAAAAGCCTCAACTTTATAATGTGTCCACGTGGAGAAACGATGCTCGTTTGAGAATCAAATTTTTGGTTTGGCTTTGAAGTAGCGCCAGGAGGACACATGGAGTCTTCTGCTAGGTTTCCCATACTTAGAGAAATTTCAAAAGGTTTTTTTGGGAATTCTAGAACACATGGAGGAACGTCGCTCATTTGAAGATCTACTTTTGGGATTTACCATACTTAGAAATTTTTTTATGCAGATGGAAAGAGTTTGGTGGAATAGGGACACGTGGTGAGCCCACACCCATTCACGGTCTTCAACTTGGGCACCATTTTGAATAAGTGCCATGAGGACATGTGGGACATCCTACTCACTTCGTATATTTTCTTGGAATTTTCCATGACCAAGGAATATAGCCTCAGAGCTTGACACGTGGTGCCCTTTGCAGAAATTCAAGTGTTCAAACAAATTTTACCAAAGCATGACACGTGGTGAGCCCATGATTGTTGATGGTTTCAAAATTTTTTGGCTCCCTCAAGGTGTGCCATTATGACACGTGAAAATTTGAAAAGTTATAAGAGGCAGGGAAGCGGACCAATGAAGGAAACTTAAACTTTTTGCCTCTTTGCCATATAAAGGTTAAAATATAAAAAAATGGGCCACAAGCCCGATGGGAAATAGTCAATGTTTTACCTTGGTCAACAGTGGAGGTGTGGGCTTTTGGAGGAAAAGTGAAAAAATTTCCCTTTGAGGGAAATGGAATTAAAAGCATAAAAGGACCTAGGGTTCCGCTAGGACCCACATTGGGACACGTGTCAAAATTATTTCTCAAGGACGGAGCTATGGGGAAAACTTGAAAAAATTTCCTTTTTCTAAAAGAGAGTGAAATGGTAGAATTTCTCTGAATTTATTTTGAGGCCCACCTCAGTACACGTGTCAAGCCCATTTTCAGAAGCGGAGGTGTAGAGAAAATGGGAAAATTTTCCATTTTTTCAAAGGGGTCAAAAAATGTCAAAGGAAGCCCCCAAGCCTATTTTTGCATCTTCCACATGGACGACCCACATTCAAAATCAAAGATAAATGGCTACTGAGCATCTAAATCTGATTGTACCCCCATTTTTTCTGTAAAAACTCCTGGGAGTGTGATTCTTCATGATTTATTGCTATTTTCTACACGCCAAATAGAGGAGAAATTTAATTTTGATATCTAGAGTTTGGTGGGGGAGATCTGGAGATGAATTTTGCAATAAAATGGTATGACTCTCAAGCCTGATCTAGTTTTCCATTTTTTTCTCCTGAGCATGCAAGGGGACAAATTTGATTTTTATGGGGCAGAAGTGGTTGGAGAATTGATGGAGGTGTGTTTTTCCCAAGAAAGGAGTTGAATGCAAGAAGAAATTGAAGAGATTTTCTCTCAAGCACCTAGATACTTTTGTAGATATGATTCTGAGAATCAAGAAAGAATCATGGCAAGCACTGATGCATTTAAAGTTTTTATATTTTCAGAGGAAGGGGATCTATTTGAATTGTTATAAATGACATGAATTTTTCGTGAAAATGGGTGGGATTTTTTGGAAAGATTAGGACTGATCTTCTCCAGCAGAGAAAGCTTGATAGAGCCCATCCATTTTGATAAGCCATCTAGAGAAGCCTGTATATCTCTCTTTGTGTCAAATTTGATCGTGTCAATATGGTTGCAAGTGTACAACCATTGACAATCTTTGAGATTGTTCTAGAAACTTTCGCTTGCTAATAAATTTCATCAAACTTTGAGTTATCCTGTGTTAATCTTGAGTAAAGTGTATCTATTTCATTTTTGAATGCATACATGTATTTTTTCTTGTTTCTATTCCAATATTGTAGCAAAATATTGTCCAATCACATAGGTTTTAGTCCTTGGGATAGTTCAATGTAATCTATAATTTCATTTCTCAGAAGAGCCTTCATCTGGGAATGGGATAAATGGTTTGCAATCACTTGTCTTTCATTTTTTGATAGATATTATCTCTAAGCTTCTGGGTGTACCTCATGTGTGAATTGGTTTTAAAATTGGTGCTTTGTTGGGTCCTTTGACTTGAGCCTTTGTGACAGAATCCCACAGGTTGTGTGAAAGAGTGCTGAACTGGGCCTCCATTGAAGCACATATTCTAGTTCAGGAAGCAATTTAACTTTTTGTAGCATTTTGTTGATTGAATCTTTCCATTTTATATAATCTCTCAAGGATCTGGTGAGTCAAATCCATCTTGTCTCCCGTCCCACCAAAATTCATTTAACAAACAACTAATCCTACCCATACTACCCCTGTTTTTGCTCTGTATACCCACCCAAGAAAAAAATCCTTTTACTAAAGTATTTAGAACAAATTGGGGTCTCAAATGTCTTTAGTAACCTTTACCTTGTTGTGAAAATATCTCCATGATCTGGAAGTGACAACTTGTGAGATTCGGATTTGGTGTGTTGATCATATTTTCCCCAAGGTCTTCTTTACAAAATTTATGCAAAAGAAAGGTCCATGTATCTCCTTTCAAATGACAGAGGTTACACAATAGGTTCTCTTACCTTGGTTAAAAGGAACAACCTAAAATAGTTATGATAAGATCATATCCTATTGAGGTGCTATCCATCTCTCCATAAATCTAAGTAACCAGGGGAAAACTAGATTTCTCCCTGGCTACAAAATGACATACATTTTTTATTTATCTACCTCTAAGCTCCGTGTTGAATCTATTTTGCTGCCTGGCTTGAAAAGGAGAACAAATTTGGGTACCAACAGGAGGCCTTGGAACAACAGATGGATTATTCAATAAAAATCATGTCCAAATAAATGTCATCTCATGGAATGCCATGGTTGTGTGATCTACGTAAATAGGTTGTGAAAAGGGTCATAACACCATGCAATGTCCTTAGATATGTCTACATGCGGTAGTAAGGAAAAAATATTTGGATCCTCCTAGTATTGGATATGATACCTTGATCCACTTCTTTTCCGATAATGTGTCTAACCTTGCAATCTCGACAAAAATTTTGGACCTTGGTAGCTTGTGTGAGTTATGCTTGTTCAGACCCACTTTGGCCGATGTATTGTCCGTCAAGCAAGGTATCCTAAGTTTATCTTATATAATTTTCATATTTTTGTTCTTAATTTACATTTTAATACAATATTAAACCACTGGATAATTATACAATTGGAGATTTAACCAAACGTAAATAGTGTAAAACAATAGAACTACACCTTGTGGTTTATGTAACCGATTTACTATTTGATTTTCAAATGTGATCGCTACCACAATCTGATATGTTGTTAACCTAGAGTTTTATAAATAGGTTTTTGTGTCCTTGGTTACAGGTAGAGGTCAATTTTTTTGTAAACTAAACAAAAACTTCTTTCATTTGCTTGCAATCCTAGAAAAACACCACATTTAGAGACTTGTAAAATAAAACTTTATGCCCCGTAGAAGAGATGCAAAGCTTCATTTGTGTTCCTTTCTATATGGATATCCACATCAAGAATTAGCTCAACCTCATTTAACCATTTTCTCTCTGTTTTCCACTCCTTTAGGAGTCATGTTAATCCATTTTACACTTTTAGGGAGTTGCTAAAACTGAAAAGTTGGGTTTCACTTCGGCTCGCCATTTGGACCCTGAGCACAAAGTGCTTACCCGCCTTCAAAACCCTCTAGTATTTTTTTCATACAATTTCCGGTAACCTTTGGTTTAGGGAAAAACAAATTCCTTGTTAGTTCGGCACATGGGTTTCATTGGCCTCCAGTTTTTGTTGGATTAGGTTAAACTTGGTCGAATACGACTGGTACCTTTGGAAAACCATTCACCAATTATGCATCGTTTGTTAGATCTTAATCATGTCAGTCTATGTGGATGCTTTGTATGTATATATGGACACGTAGGAATTCACATGTCATGAATTTCTGTATCGGAATGTTTTTTGGAACACACTTTCTTAACTTGTAAGCCAAATTTGGGTGTTTTTGCAACTAGTAGGAATATGTAATAGAATGTTGTAAGACCCTAGTGAAGTTAGAAAACCATCGTCAAAACTTATTAAAACTTGAAAATAACTATTTTTAACTCTATATTGTGAATTTTTGTGTGAAATTATACTTTTAGCAAAATAGTGTCTCTTTCTTCTCTCTCTTCCCTATTTCTTTCTCTCTCATCCCATAGTTAAGGAATGAAATGATTATATGTATGTAGCCCTCTCCTCTTGTGTGTATATTTTATCATCTTGTAAATGGAAAACCAATAATGTTAACTATTCTAGAATCAGGTGGATGTCATGCCAATGATTTTATAGCTTATTTCAGAATCACATTGTTTTGCAGGATGCCAGTAAGATGACAGAACGACATGATTGTAATTAAATGTGTATCATTGTAATTTACATTTAAGATAATGTAATTGTAGAGGTTGAACCAACTTTTTTTAATTTATTCAAAGGCTTATTAATATAATTTGGCAATATGAATGAGATACTAGTTTTAGGGGTTCTTTGGGAAATGTGAATTTGATTATAGGAGTTCTTTTAAGTCATATTTATATATGGAAAGTTGGCATTGGATATATCTGTAAAATGGAATTTAATTTAGTATCTTATAGTGCAATTCCAGTGTGAAATTGATGTTTAATTAAATCTTGTGTTTTCTTCCCTGCTTTGAAAATGTAATAAAGAAATTTAAATGAAACGTTCAACCTACTATAAAATTCGTGCATAAATATTCTTCTTGTGTGATTCGATATTATCATAGGAGACTAAAACCCTAGGATAAACTAAAATATTTACACTCAATAACACCTTGTAGTTAAGTAGATAAGAGCCCAAGTTGAGATTTCCATCCTAGCCTGCATGTTTAGCAACATTGCCATGAACCTAACAATTAGGAATGACATGGTTTAACTTTGTTCTAGATTATGTTGTCCCTTATAGGATTTTTATTTCGATGTGTATTAAGGATAATGTCTTCTCCTAGGGTAGTGCCCCATGGGAAATGAACAATAAACATGGTGTAAATAGTCCTTGACCGACATACATATTGAGTGGCGAAGATCGCTAGCTAACCTTGGAAGTCACCTTTAAGAGTTGGGATCATAGATGAACTCACTCCCAATATTGATTGTCATTTGGGTTCTATGATGTAATACAAAGATTTAATTCTAAAACTTAACAACATTTTAGTGTATGATTAAATTGTGAATGCATAACCGGGTAAGTGTATAAAGTTGGGGAACGAAAAAGTGGAAATCAAATCCTTAATTTTATATTGAAAACAAAAAAACATCATATTTTCTCTTTTCCGAACTTGAACCATTCCAAATAATATAAAACATGTCATAAAAATGGTATCATCGCATAGGGGAGACTGTTATCTTTGTAAAAATATTGATTTTAAAGTGAATAGAGTATGATAAATATCATTTTAGAACATTTTACTAATAGTAGGTCTTTAAGAAACTTTTTCCCATGAATGTTCAAGTCTACATTTAAGACTGAAACTTTTGTTTCACTTTTTAGAATGTGACAAAAGCTATACCATCCCAATCATGGTGAAATTCTATACACATTCACAAAAATTATCTGAATTCGATATTTTTTATGAAGATATGGTGGGAAAATGGAAAGTGCTCAGTTTTCTTTATGTTTTCTGAAATTTTTTACAGAAATTATCATAAAAAAAATCTTTATTGATAAAAAAACAAAATAAAATCTATTCAAAGGTGGACAATGCCATCTAACTTTTCATTAAAGGAATTTTTTTTTGGCCATCCAAATCATGAGAAAATAGAGTACAATCTTATAGGATTTTTCAAATTAAAATACGAAGTCATTGTATTTTGAGAATTTATTATAGCTAAACTTGTCCATTTTAAAAAAAACATTCTAGTTTAGAAACTAGATTTTGGATTCTAAAATTCATATTTATATAAGTTTTTGTCATTTTGAAAGCACGCATTGCTAATAATCCCTACAAGTTAAGATTTTGTTGTTATTTAAAATATGACATCCACTTATGATGTTCTTAGAGAAAGGTGATATTTAGGTCGCTCTCTTATCGTGTTTAAACCATCTTGTGAAGAAAAATGAGAACCACGTCGTGTAAAATATAATGTGAACCTTAACCCTTTTAACAAATGTGTTACTAAACAAACATCAAAATGATAACTAAATCAAATTAAGTGAAATAAATTTAAGATGAATGTAGATTATTTGAGTTGGTCCTATGTTTTAGAAACCTCCACATGAGAATATTGAGTATGAATCCCTTTAAACCCTCTCAAACAAGAGTGTCATCTTGATAAGAAGTATCAATTGTACATAGAGTTGCAAGATGATCGTTGGTGATAAAGGTGTTCAATCACCCTAATTGTGGCCTTCGTAAGGGGTGTAAAACTTATGATTGAATTCCTTTTAGTGACTCATATCTAATACTTCTTGCCCAAGAATCCAAACCTGGTTGAGCAGGAAACATACTCCTTGGGTCCTTCATGACTATGTATGTAAATGAAGAAAATATGATACAGGGTTAGTTGTAATTACTTAAAACGTGAATCAAGTAACCTTAGTAATTAGATTATAATATGAAAAGAACGTGTAATCTATTCTCTCTTAAACTAATAAACCTCATTGGTTTCATGTGAAACTTCCTTTTCCCCAATGAGATAAATTTCAAAACTAAAAAATCATGTAACTTAAAATAAAAACCCTTAGAACAAATGCCAGTGGATCATGTGGGAATATATGTCCCTATCAATAACCAGGCCTCATCATTTTATTGCAATAAGGGAAACAAGCAAAAGTAGATGGAGTAAATGCAAGTGAAATGTTAAGTAAAGTAAGGACAACACAGTATAATTTAAAGAATAAGGTGTGACCGCATAATCAGTGATTTTCAAAAATTAAGGCCGATAAAAAAAGATTAAGGTAATAAATTGTAGACCAAGAAACTATGGTCTTATGGATGGTAGCCTTGTGTGTAACTAAATACCCTATTAGAGACGAGAGAATCAAATAAATATTTTAAATAATGTAGATGATTCTTATTCAATGAGTTCCACCATAAGACAAATGTTTAACAGTATAAAAGGAATGTATGATTCACATATTATGAGCCTTTCCAGAAATTAAGTTAAAGATTGAATCATCATTTTTATAATTTTGAAACTCTAAAGTTATCATGTCATGGGATGACACTATATAAAGGATTATACTATTGTTGAATCATTATGTTGTGCCTTGTCATCTGTAAAACAAAGTTTCCTTGATGTACATGATGTGGTTTTATGTTACCTATGTGCGTTATTATGTTTGCAAACATATCGTGTGTTGTGTGTCATCTTGAGTGATCTCCTTATGTGTCGTGTATGCTACAATGTAAATAATAACAATAATAATAATTGTGTTATTTTTACTGTTGTATTTTTGTGTAAAATTTGGGTGTTACACTTGGTATCAGATTGGAGTTTCGTGTTCTTGAACCTCTAGGGCGGATTGGAGTTGTGATGATTGTGCATGGTGGTGGTGGAATTTGAAAGAGTATTGTGATAGATTTTGTGATGTGAATAGCATTTTAATTATGATATTATGAATGCAAATTTTTTTCATGTCATATAGTGCATATTTTTTATTATGTCGATGTTCTTGTGATAAGGATATTTCCTCTCCTTTTCTTAGATTCAATGAGGACTCAACTGTAACACCCATAAAAACACACACACGGAAGAGATGTGAAAGGTCAGTTATTTTTTTAAAGTCCAAACGACACCACAAGAGGTCACAATGGCTACCACCAACTCTTGCAAGGCTTGACACAACATTGATCACCAAGGTACAAGGGGATCTACGACACCCAACATGAAACTGATCACTTCCCACTTCGACTAGACACCGCATACTAGTCCAACCAAAAAACACACTTATGGTTAGGGGCATCCCATGGTTGAAGTATTTTAAGGTTTCTTATTTACTAAAACATATTTAAATTCTTAACTTATGTTATAGAATATTTATGCGTGATTCAAACAATTCTTCTCATGGAGCTAGGTTTCCTTTCTTTTATACTATTAATTAATTAGCTTACGATCATATCTAATGTGGCAATTATTTGTTTAATTCATTTAAATAAGGAAAGGGGTATTTGGTTTTGACAAGGCTAATACATTCCCTCTAGGATACTTCACAATCATCTCTAGGATTCACTCCTAAGGCTAACATCCTAACATATAACCGCCTCTGTTACACAACAGAAAAATTGTTAAGTCTAAAAGATGTGAATCTCATATATATATGGGGGTCTTGCTTCATGTGCTCTCTAAGAGATTGATTTAGGATGGAAGAGGTAAAATAAATAAATAATTAGGATCTAAGACTACAACTGAAGCATTAACACATAATACAAGAAGGATCTTGTACAATTTTCCATAGAGGCAGCACAACAAGGATCCTTTTAATCACTACCAAAAATATCAAACATTACAAGGAACAACCTCTCACACTCTTATCCTAGTGCACTGAAAGAGGTTACAATCCTAAAACCTACCACCACTTAAATTTGAACATGGTTCACCAGTAACAATAATAATGATACCTAAATCCAATTGTTGACCAAAAGGGAACGAGTTTAAAATAGATTCAAAATCTTAAGGTGACATTCAAGGTTAGTTGATGGTCTAAGGAAAACAACAAGAGATCAGTCCAAGATGGTTTTATAATAAGAAAGATATTTTTTTTCAGAGGACACTACCCTAAAAGATGACATTATCCTTAGTGCACACTCAAACATCCAAATCTAAGGGGAAACAAAATATGTTAGGGGAAGGTATAACTTTTCCATCTCTAGAAGATAGCTTTATGACAATGAAAGTAAGAAAACTTGTTATACCAACCACACAAACCAGAGACCTTATTTTTTTAAGGTAGGAGGTGTAATTAAACGTAAGAATAAAATAAAATTTTAAAATGATTACAAATCAAATTTTATAACTTCATAAGTTAGATTGGGATGTTTACCTGTTACCTAATTAAGCATGACTTTGTTAACTTTTAAATTTACTTTCAATTAATTAAAAACTTACTAGCATTTGCATCCCAACAACTCCAAAGGTGAAACCACCAACATGGATCGAGAGTAAAAGGGTATATATATATTGACACAAGACGATAGTTTCCTTTATTCTACTTAAGAAATCTTTACTTCATCAACTAGTTTACAAAAATGAATATAACTATATGTATATATTTTAAAAACATTGTAAGGATTGTAAACACATCCGATTATGCATAGCATTTATTTACTGCCCTACTCTAGAAGGGTTTACTACCCAAAGTTATCACTCGAAGTAACATTTCATCATTTCCCACTTAAACTAAACAAGGTTACATAAATTCTATCCGACCCAACAAAAAAATCAAAAGTGGTAAAAGATTGTATTTAACTTTGAATAAAAAAAAAGAAGGTAAATTTTTTTTTCCAAACAACGCTATCCTATTTCAAGATTGCTAACATGAAATAATAATAAAATAATAATAACAAGAAAAGATCATTCTATACCCTTCACCAAATATATTACAAGTTTTAATACAACTGGGTGTGAAAACCTTACTCCACAAATACAAAAAACTAAGGAAATGACCCTCCAAACTTCTGTATAACACCAATCCAAGATCTACAACACATTAAGCATTCGTATAAGGTAAATTCATAAGAAAGTTGATGCGACTTCTATGAATCCCTCCTTTTTCTATTTGAAAAAGCCACCTGCACATTTATTAGCTTGATTAAGTTCATGAGAACTAAGCATGATAAAGACTACACATTGGAATAGAATGCTACCCTTAAAAATATCATAAAAAGAACCTTCTACTTAAAGAAACGGTTGAAATTACTAAAACAACATAAATCCTTTAATCAGGCTATGTTTTTTTCACAATATCAAACTAAGAAGGAAATCAGTTGTACCCGTTATAAGCCATGTCTCTAAATGAAAAAATTTAAACCATAATTTAAGTTGGGTCCAATGGCCTTATAAGGCGGAGACAAATTGTAGAGTGTATAGGGATCTCAATCATGTAATCAAATTTATTATAAGATTGAAATCAATACCCAAACCATCAATAAATTTATTTGTTTTATTTCACAGGTTACGTCACACATTAAACTATTAATAATGAAAGCTAACAAAATTTCAAATATGGTCACGGCTCAAAGTGTCGAGTGTATGGGATTGAATCATGTAATCATATAGATTATATGATTGAAATCTTATACTCCAAACCATCAACCAATAATATTTTATCACTCCACTAAAGGAAAGTATCATAACACCTTATGTTTGCATATGAACTGTTTTGACTAAATGCGTGAAAGAAATGTGGCGTGAACTACAATGATTGTATGAAACAAGGGCATGATGAATAAGGTACAAGATTTTTTTAGGTGTTGTAGTTGTAAGCAACTCTGGTAGACATGGGTGAAAAAATGTGTAAGCACAGAAAGGCAAATTAACTATTTCACAGAATGTCAAAAAACAAAGTCATTTGTGAATAGCTTCAACCACAGGATATGCACAAAATGGTTTGTTGAAAAGGCTTAAAAACTTTCAAGAAAAAAAGATTGACATGTACAAATCCAAATCCCTTCTTTCCAAATCACATTTTCAAGGTTTTATCTACAAATTATGGCTCTTGGGTATGCTATGCAATTTCTCAGACCATCATGTTACCATTCCAGTAAACATCATAACTCACTTGGGTTCAATTTATGGCTCTACAAAAGGACACCCACATCCCTAAAATCAATAAATAATTCTCTATAAGATGATGAAATTGTTAAATAAATAAATTCACCCCTCTTTCCATTACAAAGCCTTAACAAGCTCTTTACAAAGTGAATACAAGTACTGAAGTTGACATAATGCACGATGAAAACAAGTTCAATTGTTCGAGCAATGGTACCCTACTACCCCATAATATGATCTAGATAAGAGAGTGCTTCACACATTCACAGTTTCGAGGCTTGAAATTATTACATGTTTGAACAAGAAAGAACAAACATGGAGTTTCGTTGATTATAACTACCCAAATAGAAGTGATCCTCTTTCTGAAGGAAGAATTGATAAAGATGGTGACCTGCAGTGTAGTTATCATGACTGGTGTTTTGGTTTCAAAAGGGGAATGTAAATTCATTCCACAGGCACCCTCTGGATGGACCTTCAATTTTGAAGAGGAGGGCTTGAAAACAACAGGTGGATTATTCAATAAAAAGGCATCCAATTAAATGTCATCTCATGGAATGCCATGGTTGTGGGATTACATAAATAGGTTGTGAAAAAGGGTCATAAAACCATGAAAGGTGCTTCAATATGTCTACATGGTGTAGTAATGAAATAAGAGCTTGATCTTCCTAGTATCAGATACAATACCTTATTGGATCTCTTGTTTTTAATATTGCCGATAAATCATAATTTCCAACGCAAACTGACTTTTTTTGGGCCATTTCTTTGGGTTATTGTAAGGTGTTCAGATACACACAACAGCTGAGATTTCAGATTTATATTTATTTGCAGTAGGTTTCTGGCTTCACATTCCCATGTTTATATGAAGTGATCATATATGTGGAGGCCCTTCACTTGTGCTTGGCGAATGAATTTCCACACAGAAGACAAAGGATGTCCTCGTAGGTCCTTGCACTTCCTTCACTATGGAGCAATTGGAATATGTCTACATGTGTGGCCTTTAATTCCTCACAAATTGATCTTTTCCTAATTAGAGATTGTAAAACATCTCACGTGGGTATCAAATTCATACGTAGAAGTTCTCTCTTTCTTCCCTCTCCACATAGTCTTCAGAACAACACATCCAATAACTTGAGAAGAATCCTCAGCATACTACCAAACTTCTATACATCGATTGGTTTTCATCTAAATTCTTCTCCTTATATGTTGTTGGCGTAGTTCGTCCCACGCAATACAGGTTACAATTTCCATGCAGAATGTGTAACTTATGGTTTGTTTCTCCTCCACACAGGACCTTGTAAAATAATCACTCAGTAGAATATTGCAATCCTCTTTCATGCAGGAATCAAGAAGCTTTAGCTTTTAGTGTAAAAAGTAACAAAAAATAACTTAAAACTTCCATGCATGAGAATTTTTCCTTTCCACGCAGGCTCATATAATGACCACGTAGCAGGATACCAGTATCTGCACATGAGCTAATTACAGGTCATTGGTGTCTTTGAAAGGTATATTCTGGAGAATAAATCATGGAAAATCTACCTCAAACCAGATAACTTTCTCCTGCTATATTCAGTTAAGTTTCTCCTTCAAACACACGCTCTGATACAAGATTATGAGGAGGAAATCGAGGAGATTAATTATAGATTGAATATCTCTTAATCACACTATTAAAAAATGGAACCACATATAATATTTATAGGTACGTGAATAAACAAGAGTCCTCAGAATAGGTGGAGTAGTTACAAACTATAGGAGCAAATAATGGAATAAATAGTAACAACTAGCCTATATTAAAAATATGCATTGTCTATGCTAACATCCCGCAAGTTCACCCATACAAATCATGATATGGAGACATACCAATAGAACTGTGATAGCTTTTGTTTTAGGTAAAATCAACAAGTTGCAAGTAATATCCTACTTATTCTGTGTGATTCATCACAGATATATGCAACAGATCCTCAAGTACCTCTATAACCCTCTCTTTATGCCCATATGTCCTCTGACTGGTATGCTAATGGAATTAATCAATGTTCCCATAGCATCCTGAAAGGAACTCTAAAATTCTAAAGTATAGATGGTGTCCTTGGCATCGATAATAGTCTTCAAAATCCCACGCAATCTGACAATATCATCCATTAGCACTCTGGAAATGGCGAGTGCATTATAGGTGAGATTTGTTTACAAAAAGTACACAACCTTGGTCAACTTTTCCACAGTGACCATGACGGCATCATGATGATAAAAATAAATAGGAGATGATAATTAATCCATGGACATGACCATCCCCATGTTTCCACTCAGGAATTTACGAGGATATAAAATACCTTGGGAAGGGAATGCTTACCATAACCCTCTAAAACTTATACAATGGTATACATAATCTACAATATACCGCTTGTATACCTGTATAATATAAAAAATCATCAGATATCCTTGTATTGTTTTACTCCTAATGTGTTGTATAATGGGCTTTGACGAGCCTTTTGAAATAATGGAAGCTATGAAAGACAACCCTTTCATAGGCACATAAGACACCTCTAATTAGATGTAGAGAGTATAACCTCCTACTTTCTTAAATACACCATGTATATATTACCTCAAAGGAACCCTGTGACTGAAACAATTCTTATAATCCAATAAAAATCTATCTCTAGAAGATGCTAAATCCTCCTTGCCGCGTTGACTGTACAGTCCTAAAGGAAATCACATGTCTTTTGTACTCAAGGTATCTACAAACAACATTATCCTCTCCTTTGATATACTAAACATCCATGGAATACGCACATAATAACATAATCCAATTCCTTAACAGCATTGAGGTTACTCTGAGGGAAATATTCTAAAGTTCTACAATGATTGTTCTTAAAATGAAGGATTACTTAAAAGGACATGAGTCTATAAGGGCACTAGAGTGTGAACTACTACTACTGCAAAGCTTCAAGTTGTGGGTAGGATAATTAAGCTCATAATCATTTGATCTGTTCACAACTCAAAAGAGATAACCTGGCCCTCCTATGTGATAACTTCTCATATAGCCTCTAATGACGCCTCAATTGAAACCATACAAACTCGCCAGTCAGATATGGATTTCCTAAGATAGGTGTCGTGTGTGGTATCAAACTTGGTTCTCCTTTTCAAGCCAAGTATTAACACCGATTTAAAACAAAAACAGAGAGCCTTTAGAGGCAGTCTAATCATAATATTGTCATTTTGTAGTCAGGAGGAAATTCAAACGAGCCCTTTGTTCCTTGGATTTGTGAAGAGATGGATAACACCTTAAAAAAGAATATATCTTATCCTAACTATTTTAGTTGTGCTTTTAACCAAGGGTAAGATAACCTATTTTGTAATAACCTTTGTTTATTTGAAAGGAGATACAGGTACCTTTCTTTTCAATAAATTTTTACACCGAGAAACTTAGGGAAATCTGACACACCACCAATCCTGACTCTCATTGAGTTGTCACTTTTAAGATTATGGCGATATTTTTTCACACAAGGCGAAGGTTACCAAAGACATTTTGGAATCCTGATATGTTTTTTCATACTTTAGTAAATTGTTTTGGTCTGTTTGGGTATACAGAGAAAAAAACATGGGTATTTGGGTAGGATTATAGTGTTTTTAATTGGGAGGGGAGACATGATGAACTCGTACTTCAAACCTCAACTCAACTTCACACAACCCGATCCTTGAGAGATTAATTAAAAGGGAAAGATTAGCCATAAAATGTCCACAAATCCTAGATATGTTTCTTTAACTAGAATTGTTTCTCAATGGGGCTATGATTAGACTTATTGCATACAATGTATGGGGATTCTATCATGTAGGCTCAAATCAGAGAACCCACTCCCACTAAGCACCAAGATGCAACCAATCACACTTGAGCTACCCAAAGGCTTCCAGATACTCTTTGTTAAAATAATTAAATTAAAGTGATTTTAAAAAAAAAAATAACCATTTATCCTAATCTCATTCCCAAATGAATGTCTTCTGAAATGAATATTTCATATTCACAAGATTCCCTAAACTAAAAACTATCACAAGGAATGATACCTATGTGATTGGACCATATTTTGGTACAATATTGCAACAGAAACAAGAAAAACTATTCTCATGCATTCATAGATGAAATAATACATTTTACTCAAGATTAACACAATAATAACTCAAGTTTGATCCAATTTATCAGCAAGGGAATGTTTCAGAACAATCTTATAGCTTTTCAATGGCTATACACTTGCAACATTCTTAACACAATAAAATTGGACACAAAGAGGTAACACCAGTTTCTTAGATGACTTCTCAAAATGGATGGGCTCTGTCAAGATTTTTCTTGAAGAAAAATTATTCCATTACCTCTCAAAAAACTCCCAACCATTTGCACAAAAAATTCGTGCCATTTATAACATTTACAACAGATTTTCCCCTCGATAATTCAGACATTGAGTGTACTAGTGGCTTGCCATGATCAAAAATCACACAATTTCCGTGATCTGATATACAAAACGTCACGAGGTGCTTGAGGCATATTCTCTTCGAATATCTCCCCGCCATTTCAACGAACTCCTTCCTATGGTAAATCATGCTTCCCTTCCATTATTCTGCAACCACTTTCACCATTTCACCCTAATCTGTAAAATCTGGCTCCTTGCCACGCTTGGGAGAGGAAAAATGGAAACCCCATATTGGGCTCGATAGTCAGAACCCTATTAATGAAAAAAGGACACCTTCCAAAATATCCCAACCAAACTTAGATATAAACATTAAATACCTTTATATATGGTGTGTAGGAAAACCCAAGAAATCAGGAGGACTCACACTTCCAGGATTTGTTTTAGAAAATGGGGGAAGGAAAATCAGATTTTGACATCAACTGCCATGATCTTACTTTGATTTGGGGCATCCACGTGGAAGATTCAAACTTAAAAATAGGACCTAGGGGTTCCTTTGAATTTTACAATTTTTGGAAAAAATTGAAAAAAATCATTTTTCTACACACCTGCCCTTGGGAAATGCGCTAACACGTATCCGAGGTGCGTCCCAAAGGAAACATGCGATACATTCTACCATTTTTTTAACTTATCTTTGGAAAAAGGAAAATTTCCAGGTTTTCCCGCAGCTCATCTTTAAAATTGGGCCCCAACATTGTCTCCAAATGTGGTTCCAACGAAACCCACGCTCTCACCTTTCATTTTAAAACCTTTTCTCCCAAAGGACATTTTTCAATTTCCCCGAGATTCCACACATCTCAAACATTGACTATAGAAACTTGACCTTTCTTTATCAGGCTGCGGGCCATTTTGATGTTTTAACCTAAGGGCAACAAAATCCAAGTTGCCTTCAGATGGTTCATCTCCCCGTCCCTTGGGATTTGCTAAAACCTACACGTGTCGTAGCCAGAGCAAAAATTTTTCTGAATTCCTGAAGCTTAGCGGAAGGTGCCATGTGTCATCCTCGGGCATTTTCCTTTGGCCATTGAAAAGTCTAAGCAAAGTGCCCAAAGTGAGAAGAGGCCTCCAAGTGTCCTCTTGGAGCTTCTTTCTTAAAAATGAAACTCACGGGATGAAATGCAGACATGCGTGGTTTTCCACGTGTCCTAACCCCCAAAACTCTTTGAAAAAGGACTACGTATGGGACGGGAAAGACTCCGGCAGAAACTCCCGTTCCTCCCGGCGCTAGTCCAAGGTAAAACAAAAAATAGATATTCAACTGAGCATCGTTCTCAACGTGCGAAATTTTTTTGAGTTGAGGCTTTTATATTAATTTTCAAGTTATTTAGTCTATAATCGATCTGCATCCGACGTAATGACAAGGAAGAAGGATGCAAA